>CM060415.1:129558069-130167233 GCA_030545235.1 Helianthus tuberosus
CCGTTTAGGTAGCTTATGCTACTTTAACACGTCGTTCGCGTGAAACGCGTTCGAACCGCTTAACTAGTCCTATGACAAGTAACATATGCCTTAACATGTCTAATATTGTTGTCAAATAAGTTTAGATGTCAAAAGTTATGTTACATATGTTTAAAATGAATTTTGGCATCAAAGGGGTATTTTGGTAATTTACCTAAGGCATATAAACTACCTATCATACAACTACTTAAACGAAGCGACCATAAGGTATAACCTCGGAAGGTTATTCCCTATATACTATGGTCACCTAATGTGTTTGGTCGGATCCTAATGATCGACCAAATGGGTCGGGTTCGAAGGTATAAGCGATTTATTAGATCGCTTACGCTTACGACCCTAGACAACGTGGTAATCAGTAGGCATAGTCACAAGGGACTATAACCATCGTGATTACGCTCACGTTGCGAAGTTCAAACGAACTTCGCATTGACCATAAACTGGTCAATGCAGAAAGTCAAACAAGGTTTGACTTTAAGACTCGAAAAGCAATAAAAGAACGAAGGAATACTTACGAAGGGTCCCCGAATGCTAATCTTGATTCAAGTAGCTCAGGTATGAAACAAAGGTTTCAACTTAGAGCTTCTCAAATCAGATTCTAGTGGGTTTTGAAATGAAGTGGGTTGGGTATTTATAGGATTTCCCGAACCGTTAAGATCGTTTCTTGGAAAACGTGATCGAATCTCGTGCGTACACTTGTTGGAAAGTTGTGGTAACTAAAAATGGCCTCTTATGAACTGAAAGGGCAAGTGTGGGTGTGTGGTTGGGAGTTTAACAGCTGTAATCTGCTGAGTAATTGATCTTATCTAATCTGGGAGCCTGACGCGGGCCGTGTAAAGATACACACAAACCTTACGCGGGCCGCCTGGCCATGTCTGATCAGAACCAAGTTTGCTAAATGACAGTTTCAGTCCCTGTTATGTGTTTAAGCCATTTCTGACACTTCTAAGGCCCGTAGAGCCAACTTTAAGGCCCTAAAATGATGCCTAAACATTGTGGACATGAAACATGCTCAAAAATATGCCGGATGTTGGTTCGTTTGGTCGTACGATCGCGATGTTCGCTTAATTACGACGGAATGCGCATAAGCGCGAGAAACGATCCAAAATGCGTGACGAATGGATTTTTCTCAAGCCAAACACTAAAATAAAATATTTTAGTGCTTACATAAATTTTTGGATGTCCGGATGTATTCAGAACATAAGTTATGCGCGAAAGTGCAAACTTGTGCACTTTTTGACGCTTTTAGTCCCTGAATGACCCAAAAGTTTATCTTAGCACACCGAACCCCTCAAAGCCTATTTCTAAGCTATGTGAAGGATATTTATGGTATGTTTAACTTATGGTCATGTTCCGGAATGTTTGTTACAGTTCAAATTGGCATACTTTCACAGTTTGTCAAGTTTAGTCCCTGTAAGCGAATTAACTTGTTTTTGCCATACCAAAGCCTTCAAAACTTATTTCTAAGTTATGTAAATGTTATTTAAGGTATGTTAAGCCTATTTCACTATTCTGGAGTGTTCGTTGGATTAAACTGGTTATATTTACTCATCAGAGCGCGTATAACCCTCCAGAAAGCGATTTAAAGCTTAAAATCGAACAAGAGTTGATATGTGCAAACGATACACATATTTTTACAAATCCCAAGTATGAAATACAATATTTCATTGGTTTGCCATTTGTTTGGTGGTTGAAGTGACACAGGTGTCACAGTCTCCCCTACTTTAGGAAATTTCGTCCCGAAATTTAATTCTAGAGGAAACTTGTGAAGACAGCTGTGACGGTTTCGCCTTCTAATAGATCCATTAAACCCTTAAGTGAAACTCTGGGCCATGTTAGGATTCTTAGAGAATTTGTTAACCCTTAAAGTGAAGTCCTTGTAGTAACAAAACGTGGGATTTTGAATTATGGAGAAAAGAACATTTCTCATGTAGACTTATCATAGGAAACTTGTGTGTGCTTGAAATCATAATTCGGGAGTGTAAGATAAAATGACATCGTTCAAGGTCCAAGACTTCTCCCGTATCATTATTCTCGTCACTATAGGTCTTAACACATGACAAAACTTCCTGTGGTTTCTGTGCACTGAATTTCATAATTATGTAGGCCTCCATAATTACGTAATTCCTTGCACAGTCCGCACAGTTCATTTCAGAATGCGTAGAGGAAAAATCAATTGAATAAACATGAAGCGACTCGACTAGATCACCAAAGGATCTTTTTAACTAAATCAACGAACGATCTTTTTAACTAGATCAACACATGATCTTCTTAACTAGACCGTCGTACGGTCTCCTTAAATAGACCACTTAAGGGATCTTTTTAATTATATCATCACATGATATTTCTAATCAGATTTTCAAAATCAATCTGTTTAACCAGACCATTCAAGAGGTCCAATTTTTGAATAGTACTTTAAAACCCAAGGGACTTGACTACAACGTATAAGTCCATTAAGGATTTAAGATAGTAACTTTGGATATCCTACTATGAATCCCTCATATAAGATATGGAAGATTCTACGAGGATTTGGATGGATCACATACAACCACAAAACATGTAAGAAAACACATAAGCTCAAAATTAGTTAACTTGATTCTTTAATTTGTCAACTTTAGGCATGGACATTTAAAGCACACTAGGAATCCAATCCATGGATTTCATTTGGCACTTTAATGATTTTCAAGGATCTATCTATAAAGATAGAAGGATTCTCAATAAGAGTTTGGCTTTGTTTCTTAAAAGAAACGAGTGTTTAAGGTTCTTGGGGAGATCACAAGTGATCATAAAATGACAGAACCACACGAGTAGTTTGTATTTGGGTTGACATCATAAGGTTGCATCAAACATTCATATAAATGCATAAATTTTGCAGAAATAAGAACAACAAATCTTTATTTATGTAACAACCGAATTGTCTTGAAGTGTCAAAAGATAACAACCAAGGAAATACAAAACACTAATTGTTCATTGCTGCATCATTGTTTCCGTTTGCCTCATTGATGTTAAATGCTCGTCCTCGCGCTGGAGGTGCGTTAACAAGTCTTGGGCAATTGTTTCTGTAGTGAGTAAGGTCACCACAGTTATAACATGACCCCGGTGGAAACCGTGCTTGAACAGCAGCAGGGTTTGCAGCAGCTTGATTTGCATAACGACAAACATTGATCAAATGTCCCAACCGCCCACAGTGGGTACATTTGTGACACTGCTCTTGCTCTAGATGATGACGGTTGCACTTGTTGCACAAAGGTGCGGTACCAACATAGTTTTGTCTTTTGCGAGGTTGTGCTGGCTGGTTTGGTGCAACCTGTTTGTCTTGAGCAGTTACAGCGTAGTTTTGAGACTCTTTGCACTTCTTCTTCTTGGATACCTCATCCTGTTTTTCCTTTGGCTCCGCTTGAGCAGTCTTGTCAGATGGTCTTGGGTCGCCCTTCCGAAACAGCTTATGCTTCTTGATATGGGATTCAGTTAGAGTGGCAGACAATTCAATGGCTTGTCTGACAGTAGTAGGGTTGCTGCCAGTAACGATATCCTGAATTACGTCAGGAAGACCATCAATGTATTTCTCAATCGCCTTATCCAGAGGCGTAACCATAGTAGGGCATAACAAGCTCAATTCCTCATAGCGGTCAGTATAGGCTCGATGTTCCCCACTGTCTTGCTTCAAATCATCAAATTCCCTTTCTAGAGCCCTTAGCTCATGACGAGGACAAAATTCCTTCATCATAAGAGCCCTAAGCTTGGCCCAAGTCTGTGCTAATGCAACCTCAGCACCGCGGTCTCTAATAACCCCGTTCCACCACGTAAGAGCCCTCTTCTGAAACACACTTGAAGAAAACTCGACCTTGTGATTTTCAGGACACTGAACGTGACGGAAAGTATTCTCAATGCTCTCGAACCATTGAAGAAGCCCAGTTGCTCCCTCAGAACCACTAAACTTGAGCGGTTTAGCCGAGTTAAAATTCTTGAAATTGCATGGAGCATTGTTGTTGTTGATGGCTTGCATTATTTGAGCATAAAGATTTGGGAAGGCAACAGCCATTTGCTGCGCGATGATTTCCGCCAGTTCGGCATTCGCCATCTGATTGTCGCGTCGAGGAGGCATTCTAAAAGAGGAAACATGAAAGGAAACGAGTGAGAGAATTAGACGAAAAGAATGAGATGAAACAAATCTGATGAAAGAAGGATAGTGGTCATTTGTTTGTTACTACAAAGCAACAAACGACCCCGGTGATTAATCAAGGTAAATAGGTCAAAAATAATGTATCGCGAAGACATGCTCGCCTATAAGTGGACACTCACCCCAAGAGTTCCCAGGTAAGAGTGACTGGTCCGATTATGTGGATTTGTACGAACACTCTAGCCTTAGACAGAAAACTCAGGGTACTGGCACCCACCCTTCCAGTTTGCACGTGTTCACATTATTTAGACCAACTTTGACGGGATTTTGAAAACTTAAAGGGTTCAAAACCCTATAATAAATCATCCTAGAACAGATGATTCGTTTTCAAAGCGGAATAGAAATTTATGTTCTTATTGTGGTCGTCACCTAAGAATAAGTGACGGTATTGTTTTTAAAACTAACACAAGAAAACTTGTGATAGGGTCCTAGGAAGGTTATAGTCTAGGTCAAAGCATTACTAATAACCTAATTCCCTATAACCATTGGCTCTGATACCAACTTTTCTGTCACACCCCGACCACGTAAAGCAACTAGACGTGGCGGAAACGTCGGGGAGTGTTGTAACAGAATTATTGTTTCATAACCATGGCATAAATAATTTCGTTTCATTTAATAAATGAACTCATTGTTTTAATACAATCAAATAAGTACAACTATGATCTTCCAAGTTTTAAAGTCGCTAAGGCACGAGTCCATCCTAAATGTAGCGTGTATCAACAATCATCATAAGACGGCACCTGAAACATATGTAAAAATAGGCACGTCAGCATAAAAATGCCTGTGAGATACATAGGTTTTGTGAATATAGGATTCATGACTTATAAGTTTAGAAAATGTTGTTTAACAAAAGTCAGTCATGATCCTTGTAAATTGATTTGTAAACCAAAGTCTTGTAAGAGAATCGTGTTACTTGTGTAAAATGTATAAGTCCAAATTGAATGATTCAAATAACGCTACGATATGTAATACCATACAAACACTTATATATAGGAAGTACCAGCGGCGTATCCACCATGCTTGTATCATATTACATACGCCTCGTTACTCAAGTCACTTACTCAAACCAAACCACCAATATAGAATGTTCATGTTTAAACCATGTAATGTGTAAACAAAAGTTATGTATGGTAAGTAAGATGAGACTACTTAAACCATAAGTAAAAATGTACCAAACAAAGTGGTTGAATAAATCAAAAGTTATGCTCTGTAAAATAATGTAAGGTTAAACGAATAACCTTATAGTAGCATATCAAAAGTATACTTTGGATTTGTAAGTGACATATTAAACTATGTTTTGGTTTCGTAAATAACATATCAAAATATGCTTTGGATGATTAACAAAATATATGTTGGTTTTGTACAGTACCACACATGAGAGTATATCAAACTATACTTTAAAAGTGTGATTTAAGAATTCATTAAGACCTAGTGCATCAAAATACACCTTTGAGACTATAAGGATACCACAAAGGCAATCCCTATTTGGATGGAGAAACAAATTGGTTTCAGACATTCCATGACAACAGGAATGGGGTGTCAAATCCTATAGCGCTATATCATACTACCAACCGGTCTGGTGAACATAAAATAAGTACAATTCAACAATTTATTTTATGTTCTTTGAGAAATCAATGTTTAAACCATAGATAGTCATTTAGTTTGTCAAATGATAAGTAATAACATGTATAATCAATTATACTTTGAAATCATGAAAGTAACAGATAGGTACACATGCTTCACCCCAAAACAGTTTGAAAACGGTAAAAGAGGGGAACTATGTACTCACTTGAGATTGCTCAGAAGTCCTAAGATAACCACCAAACAATGCTAGAGATCACGGAATCAAACGACACCTAATATAGGTAACTATGTTAATAAACCGGACCTATATCGGATGATTGGATAGAATGAGGGCTCGTAAACCAAATGAGTATGAGAACTCATGTAGTATGGTTTAACAAGGCCTACATACTAAATGAAACCTAGCCTAAGTGCTTACGACCCATCACGACCCGTTTAGGTAGCTTATGCTACTTTAACGCGTCGTTCGCGTGAAACGCCTTCGAACCGCTTAACTAGTCCTATGACAAGTAACATATGCCTTAACATGTCTAATATTGTTGTCAAATAAGTTTAGATGTCAAAAGTTATGTTACATATGTTTAAAATGAATTTTGGCATCAAAGGGGTATTTTGGTAATTTACCTAAGGCATATAAACTACCTATCATACAACTACTTAAACGAAGCGACCATAAGGTATAACCTCGGAAGGTTATTCCCTATATACTATGGTCACCTAATGTGTTTGGTCGGATCCTAATGATCGACCAAATGGGTCGGGTTCGAAGGTATAAGCGATTAATTAGATCGCTTACCCTTACGACCCTAGACAACGTGGTAATCAGTAGGCATAGTCACAAGGGACTATAACCATCATGATTACGCTCACGTTGCGAAGTTCAAACGAACTTCGCATTGACCAAAAACTAGTCAATGCAGAAAGTCAAACAAGGTTTGACTTTCGGACTCGAAAAGCAATAAAAGAACGAAGGAATACTTACGAAGGGTCCCCGAATGCTAATCTTGATTCAAGTAGCTCAGGTATGAAACAAAGGTTTCAACTTAGAGCTTCTCAAATCAGATTCTAGTGGGTTTTGAAATGAAGTGGGTTGGGTATTTATAGGATTTCCTGAACCATTAAGATCGTTTCTTGGAAAACGTGATCGAATCTCGTGCGTACACTTGTTGGATAGTTGTGGTAACTAAAAATGGCTTCTTATGAACTGAAAGGGCAAGTGTGGGTGTGTGGTTGGGAGTTTAACAGCTGTAGTCTGCTGAGTAATTGATCTTATCAGATCTGGGAGCCTGAAGTGGGCCGCGTAAAGATACACACAAACCTTACGCGGGCCGCCTGGCCATGTCTGATCAGAACCAAGTTTGCTAAATGACAGTTTCAGTCCCTGTTATGTGTTTAAGCCATTTCCGACACTTCTAAGGCCCGTAGAGCCAACTTTAAGGCCCTAAAACGATGCCTAAACATTGTAGACATGAAACATGCTCAAAAATATGCCGGATGTTGGTTCGTTTGGTCGTACGATCGCGATGTTCGCTTTTACGACGGAATGCGCATAAGCGCGAGAAACGATCCAAAATGCATGACGAATGGATTTTTCTCAAGCCAAACACTAAAATAAAATATTTTAGTGCTTACATAAATTTTTGGATGTCCGGATGTATTCAGAACGTAAGTTATGCGCGAAAGTGCAAACTTGTGCACTTTTTGACGCTTTTAGTCCCTGAATGACCCAAAAGTTTATTTTAGCACACCGAACCCCTCAAAGCCTATTTCTAAGCTATGTGAAGGATATTTATGGTATGTTTAACTTATGGTCATGTTTCGGAATGTTTGTTACAGTTCAAATTGGCATACTTTCGCAGTTTGTCAAGTTTAGTCCCTGTAAGCGAATTAACTTGTTTTTGCCATACCAAAGCCTTCAAAACTTATTTCTAAGTTATGTAAAGGTTATTTAAGGTATGTTAAGCCTATTTCACTATTCTGGAGTGTTCGTTGGATTAAACTGGTTATATTTACGCAGCAGAGCGCGTATAACCCTCCAGAAAGCGATTTAAAGCTTAAAATCGAACAAGAGTTGATATGTGCAAACGATACACATATTTTTACAAATCCCAAGTATGAAATACAATATTTCATTGGTTTGGCATTTGTTTGGTGGTTGAAGTGACACAGGTGTCACAAAGGTAGATAAACTACTTCTGGCATGTATGATAAGAGAGGTTAAGTATCCAAGGTGGTTAGCCAATTTGGTTGTTGTTCAAAAGAAAAATGGAAAGTGGAGGGTATGTGTCGATTTTACTGATTTAAACAAGGCATGACCCAAGGATCCTTTCCCATTACCCCACATTGACTCCATGGTGGATGCTACCGCGGGTCATGAGTTGTTGACTTTTATGGATGCTTCATCTGGATTTCAACAAATTCAGATGGAACCATCTGATCAAGAGGATACAGCCTTTATGACCCCAACTGGTATATATTGTTATATTGCTATGCCATTTGGACTGAGGAATGCAGGTGCTACTTATCAAAGGCTAGTCAATATGATGTTCAAGGAACAAATTGGACACACTATGGAAGTCTATATAGACGACATGGTGGTTAAGTCCAAGAAAGCTGAAGATCACCTTAGAGACTTGGAGGAAGCATTCAATATCCTTGATAAATTTAATATGAAACTAAATCCTTCCAAGTGTCACTTTAGTGTTAAAGCAGGTAAATTCCTAGGCTATATGGTGACAAAAAGAGGCATTGAAGCAAGTCCAGAGAAAATTAAGGCTATTATGAATATCAAATCTCCTGCCAATGCCAAGGATGTGCAAAGATTGACAGGCAGGATTGCAGCCTTGAACAGGTTCATATCCAAGCCATCAGAAAAATGCAAGGAATTCTATGACATTTTGAGAAAGAACAAAAAATCTGAATGGACTGAAAAGCATGAAAACGCTCTCAAAGCTCTTAAGGATTACCTATCCTCAGCCCCTGCCTTGATGAAACCAGAAAAAGGGGATATATTATCCCTGTATTTAGCGGTATCCTCTAATGCAGTAAGTGTGGTCCTTGTTAAGGATCACGAAGGTACACAACATCCTCTCTATTATGTAAGTAAGAATTTACTTGATGCTGAATCCAGGTATTCACATTTAGAAAAACTTATCCTTGCATTAATTATGGCATCTACTAAATTAAGACATTATTTTGAAACTCATGCCATTATTGTTAAGACTAATTTTCCAATTAAGAATGTTCTCAGGAAACCTGAAATGTCAGGGAGGATGGCTAAGTGGGCAGTGAAGCTTAGTGCTTATGACATAAGATATGAACCAAGGACTGCCATCAAATCCCAAGCCTTAGCTGACTTTGTGACAGATTTTTGTAGTGACTTGCAAAAGGAAGCTGAGTTAGAAGTCCAACAGCTGGAAGAGACTAAGGATCCTTGGATACTCTTCATTGATGGAGCCTCTAATGTCAAAGGAACAGGACTTGGAATACTACTAAAATCACCACAGGGGGACATAATACCCCACTCCATAGCTTGTGAGTTCCAAACTACTAACAATGAGGCTGAGTATGAAGCCTTGATAGCTGGTTTGCATATTGCTAAGCATATGAGGATCAGGTATCTTGAGGTACATGTAGATTCATTGTTAATTACTAATCACTTTAATGGATCCTATGCTATTAAAGGTGAAAAGCTAATCAAATATTTAGAGATAGTTAAAGAATTGGCACTCTTTTTTGTTTCCTTTAGTTTAACACAGGTACCAAGGGAAGAGAATGCAGAGGCTGATGCATTGGCCAATCTAGGATCATCCTTGAAGATTCCAGAGGATATCAGGATCCCTATTATCCACATCCTAACCCCCTCTATTGAGGATCATGTAGCCATGGAGATAGGAGAAGATTCTGCAATCATCCCTAGTGATGATACACAATCTCATTCAGGATCATGGATCCTCCCAATCAAAAGATATATCCAACATGGAGAGATTCCTACAGGAGAAAACCCCAGGGCTTTCAAAATTAAGGTATCTCAGTTTACAATATTGAATAACATGCTATATAAACGATCTCTTGCAGGACCATATCTAAGACGCATTGAGGATCCTGAAATCCAAGAAGTCCTAAAGGATTTTCATGAAGGAGATTGTGGAAACCACACTGAGGGCAGGGTATTATTATCAAGGATCCTTAGGACAGGATACTATTGGCCCACAATGAAGATGGATGCTGTGGATTATGCCAAGAAGTGTGATCCTTGTCAGAGACATAGTAATATCCTTCATCAACCAGCAGAGCTCTTGCATCCTATATCCTCTTCTTGGCCATTCATGAGATGGGGAATGGATATAGTTGGTAAACTTCCCAAAGCACCAGGAGGAAAGGTGTTCATGTTTGCCATGACTGATTACTTCTCCAAGTGGATAGAAGCTGAAGCCTTTGCTCAAGTCAAAGAAAAGGAAGTGATATCCTTTATTAAAAGAAACATTATTACTAGATTTGGTATTCCTTCTGAAATTATTTGTGATAATGGATCCCAATTTATTGGGAGTAGAACTACTAACTTTTGTGACAGCTGGGGGATTAAGATGATAACATCAACACCAGTCCACCCACAAGCTAATGGTCAGGCAGAATCATCCAACAAGATCATCATCAACAACTTGAAGAAGAAGCTTGGATTCAAGAAAGGAAAGTAGGCAGAAGAACTACCTTATGTACTATGGGCTGATAGGACAACTCCTAAGAATGCTACTGGCCAAACTCCATTTTCTTTGGTATTTGGAGCAGAATCAGTGATCCCTACAGAAATGGTGGTTCCTACTGCAAGAACAAGTATCCGTGATCCTGAAGAGAATGCTGAAAACTTGGTTCAAGATTTGGATACTATAGAAGAAATCAGGGATTTGGCAAGGATAAGGATGGCTAGTTATCAACAAAGGATGACTAGAGCCTACAATAAGAATGTTAGGATCAGAAAGTTCCAAGTTGGTGATATGGTATTAAGGAAAGCATTTCAGAATACCACAAATCCTGCTGACGGAAAATTGGCACCAAAGTGGGAAGGCCCCTACCTGATTGAAGCTGAGGCTGGAAAGGGGGCATATCGATTGCTAACAATGGAAGGTGATTTGCTACCAAGAGCTTGGAATGCTGTCCACCTGAAGAAATACTTCATGTGATAAGGATGTGTGATCCTTAGCAATATTTATGATCCACATCCTTGAAGGATCCTTAGAGGATGGGTGATCATCATTTTGGTAATTATCTAATCTGAAACTGTTCCATTCTTTAATTATCCTTTATACAAGGAAAATGATCCTGGATCCTTTATCCTCCTTTCACTTGATTCTGAGTTTTGCAGAAGGTTTATGTATCCTTAACGAAGGATTGAGTATCCACAGAAGTCTCCAATTATTTGGGCTTGACCCCAGTTATTTGGGCTTGACCCAAGTTATTTAGGCTTGACCCCAGTTATTTGGGCTTGACCCTAGTTATTTGGGCTAGTCCCCAGTTTTTGGGCCTGTCCCCAGTATCACCAGTAGCGCACGATGATCCTGGTACAGTTCATGGCAATGGGACCAGTACTCGCTTTAGGGGCTGACAATTTCATTGTAGTGGCTGTATCCGGGATCCTACGTATAATGGTAGACGTACCATACATCCGTTCATAAGGTTTCTAACGTTTTCACGTTAGCTAAGGTTTTGGCATGTTCTTGTCACTAAGTTTGGATAGTCGCCAGTGAGGGCCATACTCCAGTTTACACAAGATCCTTTGGGCTTGTCCCCAGTTTTTTGGGCTTGTCCCCAGTTTTTTGGGCTTGTCCCCAGTATATTGGGCTTGTCCCCAGTATATTGGGCTTGTCCCCAGAATTGTTGGGCGTGTCCCCAGTTGCTAACTCTTCTCTTATATTGGCTCAGTCCCAAGTTATGTTCCATTTCAGGTCAAACAGCCAAGGATCCTTGATCCTTTATTAAGGTTTGTCTTTTGGTTATCCTGATTCTAAATGTTAAAGGTTTGGGATCCTAACTTGGATTCTCAGGTATGATCCTTAATTACTTTAATTTTGTCCTTTGTTTATATAAGTGACCCTTATCCTTTGACAACAAGATTTATGATCCTTAAACTATACTACTTTTTTGAATTTTCGATTATAGGATATTTGATCCTTGATCATATCCTAAAACTTTTTGACATGATTTATTAAACCTTTATTCTTAACTTATGAATTCAAAGAAAGTATATAACAACAGTTGAAAAATGAAGAACTGACAAGAATAACAACACAAGAAATAGCCAAAAGATTGAAGTTTTATTTATTCACCAAAAATTAAACCCTTAAAGGTTGTCAAAATTGCTAACCCAAGCTTCTACTGTCACACCCTGACTTTGCGGAAGCGTGGTTAATTTGGTGTGACTTCTTAATACCATAGCTTAACCATAACAAAGCTATATGAAATAAAACCATGCAAGATCATCCATTTAATTAAGTTTTGAAAACCAAATACAACAACATTGTCTTAACAATCACAAACATCAACATGACATAAACACAGTTTAAGGATTGTGACTTGTCCAGGAAAGAGTCACATTCCCCAAACCCGGATGACCTCGTAACTAGTGCAGCGGGAAAATGTGTCATACCGCGCCAGATCCTTTAATTCCCTGAAATACATGTAAGTTGAAAAATCAACAATAATGTTGAGCGAGTTCATGTGTTTAGTATGTGCGCGCGAATAAACCTTTGTAATCATTGCAAGTATGAATGTTTTGTAAACTCTGGTATGAAAGCAAATAAGGAAACATATCAGTTATTGTGTATCCACATGGTCCAACCTGCGGGCGCATGGGAGGGGATAGGACAAGGTCACCACATGGTCCAACCTGCGGGCGCATGGGTGGTGTTACGACAAGGTCACCACATGGTCCAACCTGCGGGCGCATGGGTGGTGTTAAGACGGGGTCACCACATGGTCCAACCTGCGGGCGCATGGGTGGTGTTAAGACAAGGTCACCACATGGTCCAACCTGCGGGCGCATGGGTGGTGTTTGTTATGCTCAAATAGGCCTATCACTCGTATCCCTCGATTGTACTACGAGGACTAATGTTCTTAAGGTTTCACCTACCCAATCACATAACCTAACAGTTCCTTCCTTAGCTGACCATACCATGTAAGAAACATTCGTAATCATAGTAACATGTATTTCACCCCCGCAGTTAAAAACTGAAAACAGTTAAGAGAAAAGGGGGACATGAACTCACAGTGGTGCGTCTCTACCAGGTATGCCTCCAAATCGATCAGCTGTATGACGACCTACACGTGCTAACTCTATTAGACGGACGGCCGTGCCTTAGCTTTATGGTTTAAGTTTTTAGGAAATAGTTAGGCAACTATTTCGTGTTTACGTTCTGTATATACTTGGTAGTTATTCTCCTTCCCAAGGATGGGGGATTTAATACATGTGTGCTCGTAACATTCGGATTTACACTATTAAGTCTCACTTAATATATTTTATTCCCTAACTCCAAAATATAAATATTCTTCCCAAAAATATTATATTTTAATACATGTGATTTTCCCAAAATAATACTTAGTAATATTATTTTTACTCTAAAAATAATATTTACGTAGTTCACAAAATAATCGTAAACACTTATACAAGTGATGTTGTGAAAGAAGAATATATACTAAATATATATATGTATCACGTTTTATTTTGTGAAAATCCCACCTCCGATGTTTTGTAAATATAGTCGTGGCGAAACTTATATTTTGAAAACAAGTTAAAATGTCTTTCTATCACTTATAGTGAAAATAGTTCTAAGTGTTAGGTTTTTGGAAAAATTTCGCCAGAGTTTTCTTTGTAACTGTAGGTGGCCACGCTTTCAAGCGTATCATTTTCTTTTACAAATCAACCAACAATCTTCTCATTCAACCAAAACAATGTTCAATCACAAACTAGTCAAAATATGTATATAAATCGCATAAATTTTATGAACTTGTGATTTATCCAAACTGTGAAGTAAATCTCCTTACTTTTAGTGGATCTTTATATAAAACAATCTGGTTTCGTAAAAACCTCGTTTTTAGAGAAAATCTATCTTTACAACTTCCCGTCATCTTTTACAAAAACTGTTATTTTGTCGGATCTTTTCATTTCACAAGTGTTTACACACTTGTGGTTTATAAAAATCATGCTTGTTAGTGTAAAATCCATCTTTTAAAATAGATGATTTCTTTGATACGTGGTTCTTTGAAAATACCACTTGCAGATGCGTAGATCTGCTAGTTTCAAACATAATTTCACAAGTAAAACTCTTTTACACAAGTTCATGGTTCGCGTGTGGTAGAGTTTCACCTTTTAACCCTTGTATTATTCAAAACAAGCTTATGTTAAGATCCATGACCTTACCAAACCGGGTTAAACGATGATCCGAGCTACCACATCATAGATCGGGCCTAAATAACCATAAATTTTAATTACTACAAGTTTTACACAACTTATGTGCTTTTAACCAACAATACTTGCAAGTTTAGTAAACTTTAATGCTTCAAAATGCAAGATTCCGAGTTTTAATCATCATACATCTTATTAACCACCTTAGATTAGTTCAAGTATGAGTTTTAAGCATTATACCTCTAGCTCGAGGCTAGGGAAGAATCTAGACGTAAATCGGGTGGATAAAAGCTAGAGAAAGAGGTCCTTCGAGCTCCGAGTGCACCAAGACTCCTTATATGCGACCCTTAACACTTGTATGATGTTGGAACTTGCAAGATGGAACTCGAAAATGGATGGAGGGGAGGGGGGTGTTCGGCCGTGAGTCTTGAGAGAGGGAGAGAGAGGTGTGGAGTGGTGTTGTGATAATGGATGGTTATGTTGGTTTAAGCTAGGAACTTATAGATAATTAGAATGATCATTATCCAATGGTTACTATGTCTACTAGATTTTAGGCAAACATGATTTAATAAATCACAAAAGTACAATGTATGTTCCCTCTAGTTGGGGCCGGTTAGAGAGGGGGGGGGTCCTAGTCCGAAACCAACCAATTAGTTAGGACTTAGTTAGGTTAAGTGTAGTTACTAAGTGCTTAACCCGGTTAGTTGTGTGTCACGCGTTACAATGGGTGTTAGGGTAATCAGGGACCCTAACTGGCTCAGAAAAAGATAAATAATGAAAATAACAATATTTTCATGTTTCGGGTATAGTCCGGTTGTTCGGTTGGATAGTAATCCGTTAAAGCGTTAACAAAGCTTTAAAGTGTCGTAAATACCATTTTTAGTGACACAACTTATTCCTGACACTTTGGAAAGTGTCTAGTAATATTTTTCTCATGTTTTGGCACTTTATTAGTTAGCTAAAAGCTGAATTATTATGTAAAGTGCTGAGTTTTGTACTTAGAGTACGTTTTAGGCACATCCAGTCATTGTGACTTATTCCTAGAGACGCAGTTCTACAACCCTTGTATCCTACACTCACCACTAGTGTAGCAAAATATTTCTGGCCCATACAGGCCTTAGAGGCAGTGTTCGCCTGATGCTGGCTTTATCAACATGTTCAATAGGTTATCCGTTATAGTGCTACTGTGCTTTTTGTGCATCATGTTTGTCACTAAGGTTCAGTCATGTAAATAATGTAGTGACAGCAAGTAAAGTATGATGTAAGTAAGTACATGTATCAGTATTCAAGTAGCAGTTTATTCACAAGTTCAAGCAAGCACAGTAATTAAGCAGTAATTAATTACTAATTAAGTCGTACGGATACGTGGTTTAGTGCGGGTTGTCACATTCTCCCCCCGTTAAATAAATTTCGTCCCGAAATTTAAGTTCTGCTTGTAGATGCAGGGTTCTTAGGAAAAAGGTGGGGGTATTTTTCTTTCATCCGGTCCTCACGTTCCCAGGTGTATTCAGGACCATGTCTGGCATTCCAACGAACTTTGACAAGCTTGACACTGCTCCGGCGGGTCTTGTTTACTTTCCAATCCGTAACCTCGACCGGTTCTTCAATGAAATGGAGCGTGTCGTCAATATGAATCTCGTCGATGGGAATGGCAATGTTATCTTGAGTTGGACTTTTCTTTAGGTTGGATACATGAAATGTATCGTGGACTGAATGGAGTTCAGCAGGTAGGTCCAACTTGTATGCTACTAGTCCTATTCTTTCCAGAATTCTGAAAGGACCAATGTAGCGTGGATTTAACTTCCCACGCTTTCCGAAGCGTGCCACACCCTTCCAGGGTGAAACTTTCAATAAAACCATTTCTCCAACTTGGAATTCCACATTTTTCCGGTTTGGATCCGCATAGGCCTTCTGTCTGTGGCGAGCTGCTTCGATGCGTTTAAGAATCTGCGCAATCTTGTCTGTCGTCTCTTGGACGATTTCGGGACCAGCAAGCTGCCTATCATCTGCGTCAGCCCAACATAAGGGTGATAGGCACTTGCGTCCGTAAAAGGGCTTCAAATGGCGCGACACCAATACTGGTGTGGTAGCTGTTGTTGTATGAAAATTCGACCAAAGGCAAATGTTTGTCCCAGCTACCGCCCAAATCCATAACACACGCTCTCAGCATGTCTTCCAAAGTCTGTATCGTTCGCTCGCTCTGACCGCCAGTTTGCGGATGAAACGTAGTGCTCAGATTCAAGTGTGAGCCAAAGGCTTCTTGGAAGGATTGCCATATCCTTGACACAAACCTTCCGTCTCTATCAGAGATGATTGAGAGAGGTATTCCATGGCGTGCGACGATCTCTCTCATGTAAATTTCAGCCAATTTTGCTCGTATCATCCTTCTCTCTGATAGGTAAGAAGTGTGCTGACTTTGTTAATCGATCCACTATTACCCAAATAGTGTCATGGCCTCTCAGCGTTCTTGGCAGTTTCGTAATAATATCCATGGAGATTTGTTCCCATTTCCACTTGGGAATCTCGGGTTGTTGCAGAAGTCCTGAAGGCTTCTGGTATTCGGCTTTAACCTTAGCGCATGTTAAACATTTGCTCACATACACAGCAACATCGCCTTTCATCCTAGGCCACCAATAAAAATCTTTGAGATCCTGGTACATCTTATCCGCTCCAGGATGGATAGAGTACCGTGATTTGTGAGCTTCATCAAAAATAACTTTCCTTAAACCACCAAACAGAGGAACCCAAATCATTTTCTCGAAGCATAACGTTCCTTCCTCGTTTGGTACCAGTAGCTTCTCCATCCCACGGAGATATTCTTCTTCAAGGTTTCCTTCCTTGAGAGCTTCTTTCTGCGCGGCACGAATGCGCAAGGAAAGATTGGTTCGGACAATCATTTCTAAAGCTCTAACCCTTATGGGTTTGATCCTCTCCTTCCGACTTAGGGCATCGGCGACTACATTCGCCTTCCCTGGATGATACTTTATCTCGCAGTCGTAATCGTTCAGCAACTCAACCCATCGTCTTTGCCTCATATTCAGCTCCTTCTGGTTGAATATGTGCTGTAGGCTCTTGTGATCTGTAAAGATTGTACACTTTGTACCATAAAGGTAGTGTCTCCAGATCTTTAGTGCAAATACCACTGCGCCAAGTTCCAAATCATGTGTGGTATAGTTCTTTTCGTGCACTTTCAGTTGACGCGATGCGTAAGCAATAACCTTTTGGCGTTGCATCAACACACAACCTAATCCTTGACGCGAAGCGTCACAGTATACAACAAAATCATCTGTACCTTCCGGTAGTGCTAAGATTGGCGCATTGCAGAGCTTATCCTTCAATATCTGGAACGCTTTTTCCTGTTTGATTCCCCAATCAAACTTTTTATCTTTCTGCATGAGGAGTGTCAAAGGTTGAGCGATTTTTGAAAAATCCCCAATGAACCTTCGATAGTAGCCAGCCAAATCCAAGAATTGTCGAATCTCGGTTGGCGTCTTTGGCGTTTCTCAATTCTTAATCTCTTCGATCTTGGTTGGATCCACATGGATTCTATCTCCATTTACCACATGTCCAAGAAATTGGACCTCATGTAGCCAAAATTCGCACTTAGAGGGTTTGGCATACAACTGTTCTTTCTTTAGCAGCTCCAAAATAGCTCTTAGATGCGGCTCGTGCTCAGCCTTTGTTCTTGAATAAATCAAGATGTTGTCAATAAACACAATCACGAACTTGTCCAAGTGCGACTTGCAAACTCTATTCATCAGGTCCATAAAGACTGCAAGTGCGTTTGTCAAACCATACGTCATAACAAGGAACTCGTAGTGTCCATAACGAGTTCTGAAGGCTGTCTTTGGGATACTCTCCCCTTTGTATCCTTAACTGATGGTATCCAGAACGAAGGTCGATCTTTGAATAAAAGCTTGAACCTTGCAGTTGGTCGAATAGATCATCAATCCTTGGCAGAGGATATCTATTCTTGATCGTCAGCTTGTTCAGCTCCCGGTAGTTGATGTTTATTTGAAAATCATCATCCTTCTTTTTGACGAGTAGAAATGGGGTTACCCCAAAAGGGAATTTTGGTCTGTTATCTTCCTTCTCTACCCATTTCTAAAACTTCTCCGTCAATCCTTGCATCTCCGAAAATGTAAGTCGCTACGATGCAACGACTACGGGTGCAGTGCCTGGAATTAGATCGACGCGGGATTCGACTAATCGTTGAGGAGACGATTCCGGCAAGTCTTCGAAGAAGACTTCGGGGTATCTTCCAATCACAGGGATATCTTCGAGTTTCGGTTCTTCGGCTTCTTTTTCCACGACATGAGCCAAGAATGCAACACATCCTGTGTGCGAAAATTTTCGTGTCTTCTTTGTCTGAGAATCCGTAGGAGCGTATCCTGCTCCATGAATCACAATCATTTCTCCGTTCGTCGTTGGGGCGCGGATGACAATCTCCGCCGGGTTGTTCGACCACCAGTCCATCCCAATTATCACATCGAAGCTTTCGTTAGGCTTGTTCTATCGAGAACTGGGTATCTAGGTTACTTACTACTAAAACAACTATATTTTCTGAAGCTAAAATTTGACAATACTGTCAAATAGAGCATAACATTGACTATTATGAGACGTACCGATATCCACGCTTGGATTCTATCCCCGCTGTTGAGCTTTCATCCACGTGCCTGAGTGTTCTTAGGGCAATACTTCCTGAAATGCCCCACATCACCGCAATTAAAACATGCTTGGCCACAGTCTTGATCGTCAGCTTCCCTGCCTTGATAGTTGTTGTCGTCGTTATTTCCTCCGCGATTTCCGTTACCATCTTGACCTCTATTTCCATGTTTAGTACCTTGCCGACACGTTTCCTTGACATGTCCCACCTTGCCACAGTTACCACATTTTCCATATCAACACCGCCCGTTATGGGGTCGTCGACAGTTGTCGCACTTTGGTAGGATACCCGTGTACTCTTTTCTCTTTTTGGCCTTGTCGTTGCTACTCGACTGGGTACCCTGTTTGAAATTTGCCAACTTCCTCTTGTTGCCCCCAGATGACTCTACATGAGTCTCCTTCTTCTCCTCAGAGGTTAAAAATTTGTTCATCCTGACTGCCTCTTCTGTCAGGGCTACACTTAGATTGATGGCCTCAGTGATTGTTGCAGGCTTTGATGTCGTTACCATGCTCATGATTTGGGGTGCCAATCCCCAAATGAAACGCTCAATCCTCTTAAACTCCGGATCTACCATGTAAGGAATGATACGCGATAGAACTTGGAACTTCTCCACATACTCAGCTATTTTTGGACCTTCCATCTTCAAGTTCCAGAACTCAGTTTCTACTTTCTGGCTTTCTGTTCTCGAACAGTACTTTTTATGCATTAGCTCTTTCAGCTCGTCCCATGATAGAGCATACGCAGCAGCCTCGCCCATTGTCTGAACCTGAAGTTTCCACCATGACAGAGCCCCATCTCGGAACAGCCCGGAAATGTACGTGACCTGATCTCTTGGGGCGCATTTGCTCGCACGCAAAACAGTGTCCGTCTTCTCAATCCAGCGTACGAAGGTTACGGCACCCCCAGTGCCGTCAAAATGTAGGGGCTGGCAGCCTAAGAACTGCTTGTAAGTGCAGCCGTTGGGTGGGTTATTTCCTGAGGTACCTCCGTTGCGCTCGGAGTGATGGGCCTCGTATTGTGCGATGACTACAGCAATGATTCCCTGAAGTTCCGCCTCGTTGGTGGGTATGCGTACATCCCGTCTTGGAGGCATCTTCTAAATGATGATTGTATGGGTCAGGTCATAGTAGGTAAAGTGTACGTAAGTATACAACAATATCAACACATAACATCTCATGTTATAAATCAATCACCCATATTTATAGCCTCTGCAATGGTTGAGGGCTTCGAGGTAGTAACCATGCCCCTGATCTGGGGTGCAAGTCCCCAAATGAATCGTTCCATCCTTTTGAACTCCGGTTTGACTAAGTAGGGGACGACCCTAGACAAGTCGTGAGATTGCTGGATGTATTCAGGAATCTCTGGAACTCTACCTCACGCTTCTGGTTTCCAGCCCTAGAATTGTATTTCTTCTCCATCATTCCTTTGAGCTCGTCCCAGCTCCGTGCATTAGCAGTATCTTGTACCAAGGGTCTGAACCTGGAGGTTCCATTATGAGAGTGTGCCATCTAGAAATAACCCCAAGGTATAGGTAACACTCTGTTGGGGCGAACAGTTACTCATTCTTAGAATGGAGTCGGTCTTTTCGGACCAACGAACAGATGCAACGGCGCCTCCTGTTCCGTCAAAGTTCAAAGGCTTGCAGTTCAGGAACTGTTTATAGGTGCAGCCAGTTGGAGGGTTATTTCCAGTAATGCCATCGTTGTACTTAGAGCGGAGGGCTTCATGTCGTGCATTTATCTGTGAGATGCGTTCTTGCAGCTCGGCTTCTATCCTTGGCAACGTACTGGTGTTTGTGTCACGTCTGGGTGACATTCCCTTTTGTCGAAGTGGTGTGAAGCGGGTTAGACAACGTTTCAATTGTCTATGAGGTGTATATAGCAACATAAGCCATCATGTAATCACCCAATTTCACACGCAAATATACTCACTGTATGAGTGGGGAAGTAAATTTCTGAGCCTTCACATAGGCTTGCCAATTTGGCTTGTTGCTCGTAATAGAATGAACTCGAGGCTACATCGCCTTGGTCATTCGTGTTTAAGTTATTTCCTGCTGCATTGGTTATCATTAGCTTGACCCGCAGAGTCCACCAGGATTCCTGTGCACTACAAATCGTTATTACGTGGGCCCCCGTAATAATAAATTGTCTTGCACAGTTACCCCAAATTTTCTCTCGTCCAAGCAGATGATCAATCAAGGAGCAACAGTAGGTGCATTGGCATGAACAAGGTCATGCTCCAATGCGGGGTCAGGAGCAGCGCCTGGCTCAGGGGCCACGGCCGGCTCTGGATCAAAAACTCCATCTCAAGATCAGCTGGATCAACAAACACAGGGGGTTACAGGATCCTCCAAGGGCTGGTCTAAGTGTATGAACTCAAGGTCATGGTCTGGATCAAAACCAGGTGGAAAAGCAGGATCAACCTCAATATCGTGATCACACTCAAAGCTGTGGGCGGGATCCGGTGCAGCTGATGATGCCATATCAGGGTCGGCGTCGTGTGAGTGGTGCTGCATTCCCTGTATGTGCGAAGATGCGGATGTCAGAAACTCAAATGAGTCTGGGATAGGGGAATGGACATGAGTTTCCCCTACAGGAGCGTCCGCATGCAGTAGTCTAATACCAGCAGCAATAGGGCCCTGCCCTCGAATGGGTCCTCCTCCAGTAGATCGTTATCGTCGTCAGAGGCCACGTCGGGAGGGGGGCATATCAACAACAGGATAAGCGGCAAGGGGGAAAATTCCCAACAAGATGGCCATCAGTAGGCTCTACTACGACTTCAGGCAGCGCAAAAAGGGCTGAAAGTCGTCATTGTCTGTGCCGGTAGTATCGGAAATGTACACCTCGTGCTTCGATGAAACTATGTCGTCTGATACTATGGCCATGGGATTCGTAGTGTCCATCTTTCTAGTACTTGATGAAAGCATGACGTTTGTAACACAAACACATATACGTATAATAATCAATCATATAATCATATAAACATGTTAGTCAATCAAATAATTCTCCTAGTCCCACTAGCCAAATTCTTCCCAGTCTCTAAGACTGCTCTATCATCTACCTCGACCTCTTAGATCGAGCCTCGGTCTCCAATACCGAGCCTCAGCCTCCAAGACTGAGCCTACTCTTCCTAGTCCAACTAGCCAACTACCTCGATCTCTCAGACCGAGCCTTGGTCTCCAATACCGAGCCTCAGCCTCCAAGACTGAGCCTACTCTTCCTAGTCCAACTAGCCAACTACCTCGATCTCTCAGACCGAGCCTCGGCCTCTCAGACCGAGCCTCAGCCCTTCTAGACTGAGCCTATAAATAATAAAATGTGCTCAACATTTGTTTGTAAAAAGTTTTAGATCTGGACTTAAGTGGTATGCAGTAAAAATGTTTTCGTGAGAGCCCTAGTGATCATAGTCTAGACTCGAGAAAGAATCCTAGTTCGCTATGATCAGAGCTCTGATACCAAGCTGTCACACCCTGACTTTGCGGAAGCGTGGTTAATTTGGTGTGACTTCTTAATACCATAGCTTAACCATAACAAAGCTATATGAAATAAAACCATGCAAGATCATCCATTTAATTAAGTTTTGAAAACCAAATACAACAACATTGTCTTAACAATCACAAACATCAACATGACATAAACACAGTTTAAGGATTGTGACTTGTCCAGGAAAGAGTCACATTCCCCAAACCCGGATGACCTCGTAACTAGTGCAGCGGGAAAACGTGTCATACCGCGCCAGATCCTTTAATTCCCTTAAATACATGTAAGTTGAAAAATCAACAATAATGTTGAGCGAGTTCATGTGTTTAGTATGTGCGCGCGAATAAAACTTTGTAATCATTGCAAGTATGAATGTTTTGTAAACTCTGGTATGAAAGCAAATAAGGAAACATATCAGTTATTGTGTATCCACATGGTCCAACCTGCGGGCGCATGGGAGGGGATAGGACAAGGTCACCACATGGTCCAACCTGCGGGCGCATGGGTGGTGTTACGACAAGGTCACCACATGGTCCAACCTGCGGGCGCATGGGTGGTGTTAAGATGGGGTCACCACATGGTCCAACCTGCGGGCGCATGGGTGGTGTTAAGACAAGGTCACCACATGGTCCAACCTGCGGGCGCATGGGTGGTGTTTGTTATGCTCAAATAGGCCTGTCACTCGTATCCCTCGATTGTACTACGAGGACTAATGTTCTTAAGGTTTCACCTACCCAATCACATAACCTAACAGTTCCTTCCTTAGCTGACCATACCATGTAAGAAACATTCGTAATCATAGTAACATGTATTTCACCCCCGCAGTTAAAAACTAAAAACAGTTAAGAGAAAAGGGGGACATGAACTCACAGTGGTGCGTCTCTACCAAGTATGCCTCCAAATCGATCAGCTGTATGACGACCTACACGTGCTAACTCTATTAGACGGACGGCTGTGCCTTAGCTTTATGGTTTAAGTTTTTGGGAAATAGTTAGGCAACTATTTCGTGTTTACGTTCTGTATATACTTGGTAGTTATTCTCCTTCCCAAGGATGGGGGATTTAATACATGTGTGCTCGTAACATTCGGATTTACACTATTAAGTCTCACTTAATATATTTTATTCCCTAACTCCAAAATATAAATATTCTTCCCAAAAATATTATATTTTAATACATGTGATTTTCCCAAAATAATACTTAGTAATATTATTTTTACTCTAAAAATAATATTTACGTAGTTCACAAAATAATCGTAAACACTTATACAAGTGATGTTGTGAAAGAAGAATATATACTAAATATATATATGTATCACGTTTTATTTTGTGAAAATCCCACCTCCGATGTTTTGTAAATATAGTCGTGGCGAAACTTATATTTTGAAAACAAGTCAAAATGTCTTTCTATCACTTATAGTGAAAATAGTTCTAAGTGTTAGGTTTTTGGAAAAATTTCACCAGAGTTTTCTCTGTAACTGGAGGTGGCCATGCTTTCAAGCGTATCATTTTCTTTTACAAATCAACCAACAATCTTCTCATTCAACCAAAACAATGTTCAATCACAAACTAGTCAAAATATGTATATAAATCGCATAAATTTTATAAACTTGTGATTTATCCAAACTGTGAAGTAAATCTCCTTACTTTTAGTGGATCTTTATATAAAACAATCTGGTTTCGTAAAAACCTCGTTTTTAGAGAAAATCTATCTTTACAACTTCCCGTCATCTTTTACAAAAACTGTTATTTTGTCGGATCTTTTCATTTCACAAGTGTTTACACACTTGTGGTTTATAAAAATCATGCTTGTTAGTGTAAAATCCATCTTTTAAAATACATGATTTCTTTGATACGTGGTTCTTTGAAAATACCACTTGCAGATGCGTAGATCTTCTAGTTTCAAACACAATTTCACAAGTAAAACTCTTTTACACAAGTTCATGGTTCGCGTGTGGTAGAGTTTCACCTTTTAACCCTTGTATTATTCAAAACAAGCTTATGTTAAGATCCATGACCTTACCAAACCGGGTTAAACGATGATCCGAGCTACCACATCATAGATCGGGCCTAAATAACCATAAATTTTAATTACTACAAGTTTTACACAACTTATGTGCTTTTAACCAACAATACTTGCAAGTTTAGTAAACTTTAATGCTTCAAAATGCAAGATTCCGAGTTTTAATCATCATACATCTTATTAACCACCTTAGATTAGTTCAAGTATGAGTTTTAAGCATTATACCTCTAGCTCGAGGCTAGGGAAGAATCTAGACGTAAATCGGGTGGATAAAAGCTAGAGAAAGAGGTCCTTCGAGCTCCGAGTGCACCAAGACTCCTTATATGCGACCCTTAACACTTGTATGATGTTGGAACTTGCAAGATGGAACTCGAAAATGGATGGAGGGGAGGGGGGTGTTCGGCCGTGAGTCTTGAGAGAGGGAGAGAGAGGTGTGGAGTGGTGTTGTGATAATGGATGGTTATGTTGGTTTAAGCTAGGAACTTATAGATAATTAGAATGATCATTATCCAATGGTTACTATGTCTACTAGATTTTAGGCAAACATGATTTAATAAATCACAAAAGTACAATGTATGTTCCCTCTAGTTGGGGCCGGTTAGAGAGGGGGGGGGGTCCTAGTCCGAAACCAACCAATTAGTTAGGACTTAGTTAGGTTAAGTGTAGTTACTAAGTGCTTAACCCGGTTAGTTGTGTGTCACGCGTTACAATGGGTGTTAGGGTAATCAGGGACCCTAACTGGCTCAGAAAAAGATAAATAATGAAAATAACAATATTTTCATGTTTCGGGTATAGTCCGGTTGTTCGGTTGGATAGTAATCCGTTAAAGCGTTAACAAAGCTTTAAAGTGTCGTAAATACCATTTTTAGTGACACAACTTATTCCTGACACTTTGGAAAGTGTCTAGTAATATTTTTCTCATGTTTTGGCACTTTATTAGTTAGCTAAAAGCTGAATTATTATGTAAAGTGCTGAGTTTTGTACTTAGAGTACGTTTTAGGCACATCCAGTCATTGTGACTTATTCCTAGAGACGCAGTTCTACAACCCTTGTATCCTACACTCACCACTAGTGTAGCAAAATATTTCTGGCCCATACAGGCCTTAGAGGCAGTGTTCGCCTGATGCTGGCTTTATCAACATGTTCAATAGGTTATCCGTTATAGTGCTACTGTGCTTTTTGTGCATCATGTTTGTCACTAAGGTTCAGTCATGTAAATAATGTAGTGACAACAAGTAAAGTATGATGTAAGTAAGTACATGTATCAGTATTCAAGTAGCAGTTTATTCACAAGTTAAAGCAAGCACAGTAATTAAGCAGTAATTAATTACTAATTAAGTCGTACGGATACCTGGTTTAGTGCGGGTTGTCACATCTACCAGCAATACGTGGCCCGTCCACTTGGGTTGGCAAAGGGTGTCCATTGTTAACAGGTCTTAAAAGTGCAGGAAATAAAAGATGGCAGGATAACAAGTGGTTTCATCCCCCAAACAGAAGATCCCTCCACCACCTATTATCCTACCTATTGTTCAAAGGATCCATGATCCTCAACCCTAATAGCTATTGTTTAGTTATTACAAACCATCATTGTTTAAAACATCACAACCAAAAAACTTTCAAATGCTAAAAAAAAAAATGGGCTCCGGCCGCGTCTAGAAATATCCATCATCGCCCATTTCTACAGCTCACACCTTGGCTGCATCACCACCAGCATCAGCACCACCAGCTTGATCCTTCCCGCTGCCACTTACCTCGATCGCCAAGACCTCGGTAGCCTCCTCCTCATCGTCTAGCTCAGCCAGCTTCGCCTTCCAGCCCTCCTGGTCCCAAGTGGTCCTGTCAAAGTCAGGATCCTCAGCTTCCCGGGCCATTTGCAGCTTGATCTTGTACATGGTGATGGCGGCAGATACTTTAGCATCCTCCAGCACCTCATGCTTCTCATGATCAGCGTTTATCTGGGCCATAACCAGCTGCTTCTTTGCCAAGTTCAGATCCTTCTCAAGGCGAGAGATAGTCTCATCCTTGGCCAGGAAGATCTTTTGGAACTCCAGATGCTTCTGCTCAGCCTCTTCAACATATGCATCAAACAGCATTTCGATCTCGGTGAATTTCTGAAAAAAGACAAGGAAAAGTTCAGGATCCGTGATCCTCAAGTGGGTAGGATAACAAAGCAAGGTTGGTGATCCTTACATCAGCAAAGTATTCCTGAAACTGGTGGCGGATGAAGTACAGGCCTTCAAGATTGTCAGCTTCAGTGGCCTTTCTCTTCTTTCCCCCCTTGGAGGTGACAGGTTTGGGGACTAGAGCACTTGGACTAGCAGCAGTTTTCTTCTTCCCAGACCGGGGAGCCACAGTGCTGAGATCACTAACACTAAAGCGAGAGGCTGACCTTGAGGATTTTCCAGCGCCTACCAATAAAAAACAACAGATAAGTATTCTTGTTTTATTTACATTTAAACATTTAATTATATACAAACTTGGATACTTACTTGACATTGTGACTGAGCCTGAGGATACTTCTTGAGAATCCTTGGTGTTTACTTGAAATGATCTTATTGCAGGATCAAGATTCCGGAAAGCGGTGATCCTCTCTTTGGTTGCAGGTGATGGAATAATGTGAGAAACAGAGATAGCTACACAAAAGATACAAATAGGGGTTAGTGATCCTCAGCAGAAACAGGGTTATCCTATGATCCTTCTATAAGGATCCTCTATCCTACCGTGGGTGGTCCATTTTAAGGGGAGATCCTTCCCATCCGGGATAGAATCCCTCCTAACGAAGAAAAAGCGCTTCTTCCAATTGATGTCGTTCTTGGTGGTCTTGAGGATTGGGTGTGCTTCGCCGGGTTTGTGTTTGAATAAAAATCGGTGTGAACCATGGCTCATAAGGTTGTACAGTTCGGCCAATTCCGACATTCCCAAATCTAGATCCTCCTGCTCAATGATTCTCTCAAGGGTATATAAAACCCTCCACATCATTGGCATAGCCTGGATATAGGATATGCCGGTAAGGGAGAAGAAAGACTGGGTAAAATCAGGGAAAGGATAGGAGTATCCTATCAGAAATGGGGTGGCCGAAAAAGCAACCCAAGTTACAGAAACTAAGTCACTCAAGGAGGTAGGATCAAAAGGTTTAAAGACAGCGTTCGCCGGAAAGCAATGACGAATCCTGTCGATCTCAGGATCAGTGAAGCAGCAACGTTCCTTCGGAGAATCTTTGAAGATCCCTTGGCTTTTCAAAGGACTATCTTTCTGGTGATCCTTGGCAGGGGATGATCTTAACTTCATCGTGATTCAAAGGTTTTAAAGAAGAACAGAGTAAGAAGGAGAAGAGAGAAAGGGGAGAGAAGTACCTGCTTGATCTTTGAATGAGGATTTAAAGGGTGTAATGCATGAATTTAAATGCTTCCTAACCCTTATCTCTAACTTGAATTTATAATGATGATTCTGCAGGGATGTCTCTTCAATGACGTATGATCGGTAACGGCTAGTTCGATCCTAACGGCTATATATCCGTTAAGTTAGTTGCAGATAAGATCAAGAAAATATATCTCGCTAATTTACACTTTACTCCTTATATTTTGGGGGCAATTGTTAGGGGAGGATTTTCCAATCCTAAGGATCATGGATCCTCATGTACTACCAGGATCATGAATTTTGTTTGAATTAAGGATCCTCAGTAGGTGTTGCAGGATCAGGATTTAGGATCCTTATTGTTATCCTTATACTAACGATTGTCTTCATTATGCGTAAGCTTGTTTTGCAGGAGTACGTGCATGGACTTGGTCTTGCCTATATTCGTGGAGCATATTCCCTCAATATTCCGTACGTGCTTGGCCCTTGTGAATGTTATGGAGATCGTGGGAAGCCAGCGTGATTAGCGGATAATTAGTTAGTTTAGTTATTTCTAATTTTAAATAGGGGATAACAAGCTTGAGTTAGAACACTTAGCTAATTTTGGCAAACACACACTCTCGAATAGCTCTCGGCAGTTTACTTGGTGATTTCATACATTTCTTGCACATTGCACATTAGTGGTCCTTGTAACAAGCTTGTTATCATCCCGATTTGTATCAACCTTTTGTTTAATCTTAGTTGGTGATCGGTAGTTTCCATCACCCGAGGTTTTTTATGCCGGAGATCAACTCTTGATCAAGGGCTTTTTCCTCATATAAATCCTTGTGTCATCTCTTTATTTGATTTGCAAGTTGTTCATACAATTGTTCATAGATTCAAGCATCACACCTCACAACAAAAGATTTGGTTGCATTATCCTTGCTTGATTTTTGACCAAAACATCAGCGTAGCTCTTTTGTCTGCTCCTAGCCTTGATCCAGTTATCATGGATCTGAAGAATCTTATCCGTTGTCTCTTGAATGATTTCGGGGCCAGTAAATTGCTTGTCACCAACCTCATGCCAGCTGAGAGGAGATTGGCACTTGTGACCATACAAAGCTTCGAAAGGAGCCATCTGAATACTGGAATGATAGCTGTTGTTGTACGAGACCTCAATCAATGGTAAGTGTACATCCCAGTTACCACCAAAGTCGATGACACAAGAATGGAGCATATCCTCTAGGGTTTGAATAGTACGCTCGGTCTGTCCATCCGTTTGAGGATGAAATGCCGTGCTAAGATTCAAATGAGAACCCATAGCGGATTGAAAGGTTTGCCAAAGACGTGAAGTAAAACGTCCATCACGATCAGAGATTATGTCAATAGGTATGCCATGGCGGCATATAATCTCATTGGTATAGATTCGAGCAAGTTTCTCCACTTTATAATCTTCGTGAATAGGAAGAAAATGGGCTGATTTGGTCAAACGATCAACGATCACCTAGATACTATCGTGACCAGAAGGTGTTCGAGGTAGCTTAATAATAAAATCCATAGCGATACTCAGTGTTGTAAAAGTCGCTAGGCGGTCGACTGGGGAGTTGGGAGTAATCGGAGTACTCGGAGAGTACTCGGGGAGTACGCGGACATGATAAATATAAAGAAAATTAATTGGTGTATATTATATATATGTTAAAAGGAACATAATTCATGTCAAAATGAATATAATTTAAAATGAAACATGTTTGAGGTTCAAATCTCACCGAGTATAAGGCCAAGTAGTCCTGTAGAAGGCCAAGTAGGCCGAATAGTCCGAGTACAAGGCTAAGTAGGCCGAGTACAAGTCCGAAGTATTCTGAATACAAGGTCGACTAGTCTGAGTACAAGGCCGAGTAGTCCGAGTACAGGCCGAGTAGGCCGATTTTGACCGCCGCCGACTAGTCAAGTCCGACTAGGGTAAACTCGCCTCGGAGGTGGTCCGAGGACCGAGTACTCGCCGAGTACAAGGCCGAGTAGGCCGAATTTTAAAACACTGCCGATACTATCCCGTTTCCAAACTGGGATTTTGGGTTGTTCTAAGAGTCCAGAAGGATGTTGATGTTCAGCCTTAACCTTTGTACAAGTAAGGCATTTAGAAACATATGCAGCAATGTCCTTCTTCATACCAGGCCACCAATAAGTCATACGCAAATCATGGTACATCTTATCGGCACCTGGATGAATAGAGTAACAGGATTTGTGAGCCTCATTCATAATGAGCTCACGGAGATTATCGCGATCCGGCACCCAGATGCGATTGAGGTAGTATTGGAGTCCATTAGGTTTAGTTTCAAGTTAATCAATTTTAGCGCCTTGGATTCCACATCTAGACTTCCTTCATTTGCTGACGAATACTGAGCTTCATGAATACACGCATGAAGATCACTAGAGATATGAATACCATTCATATGAGTTTTACAACTAAGAGAATCGGCCACTACATTCGCCTTGCCAGGATGATAGCGAATTTCGCAGTCGTAGTCGTTAAGCAATTCCACCCAACGTCTTTGTCGCATGTTCAGTTCCTTTTGGTCAAAGATATGTTGAAGGCTCTTATGGTCGGTGAAAACCACACATACAGGTAGTGTCGCCAAATCTTTAACGCAAACACAACTGCACCAAGCTCCAGATCGTGAGTAGTATAATTTTTCTCATGCACTTTGAGTTGTCGAGAGGCATAAGCAATAACCTTGTCCTGCTGCATGAGCACACAGCCCAAACCACGGTTCGGGGCATCACATTATACCACGAAATCATTACTCCCATCAAGGAGAGTAAGAACAGGAGCGTTACACAAAAGGGTCTTAAGAGCCTTAAAAGATTCCTCTTTCTCGGGACCCCAAGCAAAAGGTATCTCTTTCTGAGTCAACGAAGTGAGAGGAACAATGATCTTAGAAAAGTCCGAGATGAATCGGCGGTAATTGCCCGCCAATCCTAAGAAGGAACGAATCTCAAATGCAGATTTAGGCATACTCCAATTCATCACAGCTTCGATTTTAGACGGGTCAACATGAATACCTTGCTTACTAACGACGTGACCAAGAAATTGCACTTCATTAATCCAAAACTCACACTTAGAAAATTTAGCATACAGACGTTCACCCCGTAGGAGTTCAAGCATCAAGCGTAAATGAAGAGCATGATCAGCTCTAGTTTTAGAATAAATGAGAATATCATCAATAAAGACTATCACAAAACGATCCAAATAGGGCTTACAAACACGATTCATGAGATCCATGAACACAGCGGGTGCGTTGGTCAAACCAAAAGGCATTAACACGAACTCGTAGTCCCCATAACGAGTACGAAATGCAGTTTTGGGCACGTCATCTTTGAGAACACGAAGCTGATGATAACCAGAATGAAGGTCAATCTTCGAGAAACCGGACGCGCCTTGTAGTTGGTCAAATAGGTCATCAATACGAGGGAGAGGATAGCGACTCTTAACGGTAAGCTTATTAAGTTCACGGTAGTCAATACACATACGAAACAAACCATTTTTCTTCTTAACGAATAACACGGGAGCACCCCATGGGGAGGTACTTGGACGAATGAATCCTTTATCGAGCAGTTCTTGAAGTTGACTTGATAGTTCTTGCATCTCGGAAGGTGTAAGTCGATAAGGAGCCTTGGCGACAGGAGTCTCGCCAGGTATGAGATCGATACGAAAATCAACGGATCTAGGAGAAGGAAGACCAGGTAGATCTTCAGGAAAGACGTCAGGGAAATCACACACTACTGGAACGTCACTTATGTTCTTCCCCTTACCCTTTTGTTCCACCACGTGGGCCAAGAAGGCAAAGTTTTGTTTTCGTAAGCATCTGCTCGCCTGAGTGCATGACATCAACTTCAGTCCTCTAGAAGGTCGGTCCCCATAGACATGCAAAATATCGCCGGAAGGAAGAGGCAAACGGACAAACTTCTCGAGACAAGCAATCTCAGCATGATTCTTACGCAACCAATCCATGCCGATAATGATATCAAAGCTTGTAGGATCTTGTTTCGACCCGAACGAGTCGTTCAGAGGAGTTTTCGTCAATTACAGGTGCGGAAAACAAGTAATCAACTTAGAAATAGCTAGCAAATCTCTTTAAACACCTTTCTGTATTGATTTATAACAGTTTACATCCAAATCTCGATCCGGCAGCACTTCGGTACGAGTTACAAGGTCAGGTCACTGTGGTTCGCTTATGTGCACCTATTTATAGGTGATGAGGTTCCCTTCAAGGGACATGTCAGAATAAGCGGACCTGACAAATAAGCAGACCTGACACATAAGCGGACCTGACAAATAAGCTAACCTGACAAATAAGCGGACCTGACAAATAAGCTAACCTGACAAATAAGCGGACCTACTAGGTGACACATAAGCGGACCTACCAGGTTAAACCTATATGTTATCCTATTTTCTCATAAAACATGCCCTGATCTAACAATCTAAAACTAAGACTCGATACAAGACGAAGTCGACAGATGTAGTGCACTAACAGACTCCCCCTCAGATGTTGACGAGTCGCAGTTTCGAGTCTTTGACAATATCATGTCTTCACATCTTCAGTCTTGATCTGTCTCTGGGCTTCTCTCCCTCAATCTTTTCTTGCAGGTCTTCAGACTCCCCCTTGCGATATGCTGGTATTTCTTCAATTCATCAGCATCATCAACTTTAGGATCATTGTCTGGCTTTCCATCTTCAGAATCCGAAATCTAGCACTCTATCTTCAGATTCAGAATTGAAACTTGGCTATTCCTGCACATTCTTAACCCAGAAATAAGTTTTATGACTTTAACAATTTGTATGCAACAACATGCTGATATAATCAGATGTTTCCCTCTCATAAACATATGCATCAACACTGACTCTCCCTCAGATCATACACACAAGATGAACCATTTGTTGATTTAAAAACATATTTTGACAATTAAGACACACTCCCCCTCACAACAATGTCATCATGTTTAGCACTTGAAATTTTGAAAATCAGCTTTTCAACATCAGTTGTCGAAAATCTTTCTGACTTTTTCAAAAGTTTATGCTAAAACACACTCAAAATCTTTTTGGATTTTTGAAAGTAAAGAAATGCAGTAAAGAAATATTTACAGACGCAATTTTTGTGAGTTTGTGTAAGAGGATCATATCAGTTTTTGACAAGTCACAAGTACCGTTGAGCTTAGTTACACATTAAGAATTAAACAATTCACTTAGATTGCCAATATACTGATCCACTTAAATTTTCACACAAATTTCAACTGATTCAGGATATGAGTTAGGTGTTTTAAGAACTTAAACTCATTCATGTGTCCCACCTCTTGAATATACTCCCGTATCCAGATCCCAATATTCAGTCTTACAGGTGAGTATACCACAGATGATATCTGTAAGGGTTATATTGCGAGGGCCGTGAGAGCTCAGGTCGATCTTTCGATACGCAGAGAGATGACGGCTTCGACTTTTGGTGTGTCCCCTTTAGAGGATCTTTTGTATTACAACAGCAATGACTATCAATTTTATTGTTTCATCAAATTGCTGAGGGCGGCGCTATATTTCAAGCATGCGGAAAGTATTCTCCGGGGACTAGGCCATTGCTTCCGCAAAAACAGAAGTCCCGGGATAATACCCCAGATATCACTGAGCATAAAGACCTAGTATCTCAGAAAGAGGGACCTTTCAAACAAGATTTCAGGGGTTACCTATATATCCAAGTAGTGTTCCCCACGAAATAAGCAAGTTTGAATTTATGTTTATATCCCGAAAAAGTTTACTAAATGTGTAAAAACCTATCGGCATATCATCAGTGAGACTGTTTAACGCTATTTAAACATTACAATTCTTTAGCATACTGTGACTATCTACCGATGTACTATCATTTCCTCCTTTTTTACACAAAAACTCATTTTTGATTTTATCATGTTTTTGGCTTTTTCAAATTTTCTAATGTTTTTGGATTTTCTGAAAACTTCTACTCCCCCTAAAATGCAAACACATTTTAGGAAATTTGAAAACTACTAGACTCTTGACCCACTTGAAACATAACATGAACTATACAAAAACTTGACAACTGACATCGAATCACTTCAATTCGCCATTCACTTGGCATAAACAATCAGAACTCCCCCTATCACAAATCATTTTCTCATTTAGATTTCAAAACACTTAAGTTTGTTTTAATCAAAATGATTTTTCCGGAAAATGAGTTTGTTTTTTACCACTTGTAAGTTTACCACTTGTTTAAGTACGGGGATATGGTTCATCATCTTGTCAGTTTTATCAACTGTAGTAAATCAAGTATAACTTAATGTCCTTGATTCACTGTTTGCATTCAAGCAACCTCTAAACCACTTGTAAGAATAAACTCTTGCAGGTATAACTAATCAATACCAATTGTAGGAATAAATCATCTACATTTTACCCATCAAAGTGCCGATTCCTGCTTCGCACTTACCAACCTGGAAGCTCCGGCGTAGTCATTCAACCTGTAATATTTTAACAATTTCAAATATTTTCAAAAACAACCATATGAAACATGAAAGATGCCAATTCCTGATCCACGATTACAAACTTGGGATCTCCGGCAAGTCAGATTTTTCAGTTTGGAAAAACTTTCCCCCAAGGCTGACCATCCTTGGGAGATTCTGGAACACATCTGTCCCACCAGCACTTTGATTTGTAAAATTCTTTGGCAGTTTTAACCTTCCCATCAACCATTTTCCCGAAAATATGTTTGACTTTTCCATTGAAAGCCTTCTCAACATCAAATTTTCCCTTATCAGCAAAGAATTGATTTGAGATTTCAACCTTTCCCACTTTCGACATCAGATTTTCCTTTGACAATTTAGGAAAATTCTCATCGTTCACTTCTGGAACGGAATTCACAACCTTTTTATCAACCAAAGACTCCTCTGATTTTATGGAATCAGATTCATTGTCAGAATTACCCTCAGATTTAACAACCCATTTTTGTTTACTCAAATCGACTTGTCTTTTGTAAAAACGTTTTGAAGTTTCACCAACTTCCAAAGTAGATTTATCAACACATTTCTTTTTCATATCAGAGTTAGAAGACACTCCCTGTTTTGAATACATGGACTCTTGGCAGTTCCAAGCAATGTGTCCAACTTTTTGACACTTGAAACAGGTTCTTCTATCAACTCTTTGAGCAAACTTTCTTACATTCTTCTTCACTTCAGCAAGAAACTCTTGATTGGACTGCTTCCAAAACGGTTTCTTCTGCTCATCTTCACAACTTCCACCTGCAACAAATTTTGTATTTGGTTTATAAGTTTTCTGATTTTTATAATTTTCTGAAGAATTGAAGCCAAGACTTTTCTTTTTGAGATTACCATTATGGTTTGGTTTCTTTTGATAACCTGAACCATAACTGTAACCCTTTTTCTTGTTCAATCTCTGTTGAACTCTTGAAGTGTACTTTTTAGGTTTTTCACAAATATTTAAATCTTTTATTTCAGAACTATTAATTTCTGTTAATTTGAAAACCTGTTTGATCATTTCAGTTTTTACACTTCTTATTGGAAATTCCTCATCAGAATATAATTTGTCTGAATCATACAAAGTATAAGCCACTTTGATTAACCCGTCATTCAAATTAGATTTTAATAACAGGAATTCTCTATTGTAAACCCTATTAACCGATGAACTCGGACTTTTTTCTGATGAACTCGAACTTTCAGACTTAGACTCCGGTTTTGACTCTTCATCCATATCCAACACCTGATCGACAACTTTCTTTACTAACTCAGACTCATGATCAGTGTCAGACGCTGTGAATGTAACATCAATATTGTCTGGTAATTCATCAATGATTTCAGACTTTAACTTGATGTTGACTGCCTTTTTAGACGCTCCTCGTTAGGATTCCTGGGAGAATAAGTTTCATGGATCGGGGGCGGACATCTGTTATACTTGACACTTGGTTTCTTACCAGTATCAGTATCTTCAGTCTTTTTATCCATGAACGCCTCAAGACCTGCAACAGTAGGATACACACGATCAATCAAGTAATCACAAGTAGTATAACTCAACAGTAATCATTTAATCCTTTCACTTTCAATCTTTTCAAGCTCCACTTCTTTCTTCAGCTTAGCACAGTCTTCAATATATTCATTTATGACACTCTGCTTTGTCATTAATGTTGCGCTCATTTTATCCATTGCCTTTTCAATTTCTGTATTCGTCTTTTTCAGATGATCAACTGTGTTGTTGAGCACATCATATGACTCTTTCACATACTTCACATCAGACAATAAATCTTCTTTAATCTTCTCTAAATCAGCAATCTTCTTATCTTTCTCCTTACAAGCATCACAAGATTCTGAACATTTTAAACATGGTTTTTCAACTTCAACCACTTTTTCAATTATCTTTTCAACCTCGACAGTCTTTTCAACTTCAACAATTTTTTCTACAATCTTTTCAATCACTGGTTCTTCAGATTCTATTTCAGCTTTCTGTCCCTCAGTTTCCTTTGTTGAACTTTCTTCAACTTCTGCTTTGTTATTTTCTACTTTTTCCTTTTTCTGGATATCCAACTCATGCTCCTCAATTTTCTGAATAAATTTTGCCAGATTCATATTTTCCTTTTTTCTCATATGTTTTACAATCAACAGATAATTTCCCCATTTTTGCTGTGGTAATGCATTAGCAAGTTTATCAATCCATTCATCATCATCTTTCTTAATTTTCAATCTTTCCATTTCCACGACTAAATGACAATATCTATCAATGGTCATCGTTGTTGTTTCATGGTCAAAAGCTACAAACATATCAAATGACTTTTTCAGCAACTCCTTTTCCATATTTCGAAACATTGTTCACAATAACTGATTTTTCAAGCAAGCTGAATTTAGAACGAACTGAGAAAATGTGTGTTGATGAAAACAATCTTAAGACTCGTGTCAAAGATTTGCAGACTCGTTCTAATATTGTTGAAGCAAAATCACTGAATGACTAGACTTGATTTGAATAGGACCTCAAATTTTAATATTGCCGACAACTCACAAGTGATACACTAATTGCACCGATACTTGATGATTAGGCCATAAAATCTACTTATCCGACAACTGATTTGAGCCTTTAAAAAACACTTATTCGACAACTGATTTGACCGCACAATTCACTAGTCAGTAAACACATGTGCCGATGACAATGCAATCCTTTGAATTTAAAAAACTGACAATCTCCATTCTTAATGAAATATGATTGGACCGTTTAGTTATCACATGGAATATGGACATTTAATTCTTGCCGACAACATCTATTAAAGCTTCACATGCCAAACTGAATTAATGGACTTCACAAATATCGACAATATCAATATTCAAAGCCAATTTATAGAACCAATGTGTCGGACTTCACAATCTGGACTACAATTTTCGATAATCACATGCAATGACAACTGATACTGATCACCTCGTGCAAACTGACACAAGAGCGAAATCTTATGTTCAAATAAGCGGACTTGATTGGTTCAAACGAGCGGATCTACTAAGTATGTATAAGCGAACCACCTAAGATTCAAAAGAGCGGACCTTCTTGGACTTTGAAACGGATCTCTTGAACTTTTGTAACAATGAGCGGACCTAACATGATCTTTGGAGCGAACCTAACCCTGTCACAAAAGCGGATCTCTTTGGAGTGAACAACAGTTCACTGAAGCGGACCTTACACGCAATTTGAAGCGGACCTATACACAATATGTCCCTAAAAGCGGATCTCTAGAGCGAACCTTCAACAATCAAGTCCCTATGAGCGGACCTCTTGAGCGGAACTACAACAAAACTGATCTTAAAAGCGGACCTAACAAGCGAACCTATGTGATGTTCATAAAAGCGAGACCTATTCACGAGCAGTTTTAGGTCACTTTTAATCCGATTTTAAGCCTGAACTTTTCAAGGGTTTATCTATGATCAATTAACTACAATCTGTGAAATTTTGAGCGGATTCCGACCGTTAAATCTCATTCTGATGAAGAAAGAAGGTGTAGAAGTAAGAATTTTAGATGAAATCCAGCAAATCTCTATAGAACTCCTCCTCCTGAAGCTCTGATACCACTTGTAGGATCGTGTTTCGACCCGAACGAGTCGTTCAGAGGAGTTTTCGTCAATTACAGGTGCGGAAAACAAGTAATCAACTTAGAAATAGCTAGCAAATCTCTTTAAACAACTTTCTGTATTGATTTATAACAGTTTACATCCAAATCTCGATCCGGCAGCACTTCGGTACGAGTTACAAGGTCTGGTCACTGTGGTTCGCTTATGTGCACCTATTTATAGGTGATGAGGTTCCCTTCAAGGGACATGTCCGAATAAGCGGACCTGGCAAATAAGCGACCCTGACACATAAGCGGACCTGACAAATAAGCTAACCTGACAAATAAGCGGACCTGACAAATAAGCTAACCTGACAAATAAGCGGACCTACTAGGTGACACATAAGCGGACCTACCAGGTTAAACCTATATGTTATCCTATTTTCTCATAAAACATGCCCTGATCTAACAATCTAAAACTAAGACTCGATACAAGACGAAGTCGACAGATGTAGTGCACTAACAAAGCTACCCAATTGCATGGGTATTAGATCAATAGTAAACACGGGTCGTTAAGAGTCAAGGAACAACCACTTAGAATAGAATCAACAAGAATCAACTTCCCATCGGAAATTTCCACCGAGAACGACTTAGGTAACTTAGAACGTGCACAGTTTAACAAAGATTCAAATTCTACAAACACAAAGCTTCTGTCGGCACCAGTATCGAATAGTATCGAAGCGTAAATGTTATTAACGAGAAACATACCATTAACAACGTCATTGTCGTTACGAGCCTGATTGGCATTAAGATTGAACGCTCATCCACGAGCGGCTGGTTGCTGGTCCTGGTTCAACTAAGGACACTGATTACGGAGGTGAGTAGTATCTCCACATTTGTAGCATGCACGAACAGCGTTGACTGGCCTCGGATTCTGTGGGGGAGCTGGGAGAACTGGTAGGGCTGCCTGAGCTGGGGCTTGCTGACTTGTTGAGCTGGGTTAGCTTGACGATAATAGGGAGTCGTGTGACCATAATGATTGCAGTTGGTACACAAATGACATACAGAGTTAGCAGGATGATGAAAGTTAAAAGTGTTACAATTGGGGTGAGACCCAGTGTACTGCCTCTTGACTTCAGGAGCAGTAGGGTTCTGAACAGCAGCAGCAGGAGCAAGTTTAGCAGTAGGGTTTGCAGCAGGAACAATAGCATTGCATTCTGAACCCTGAGACTTTCGCCTCTTGTTCTTGCTACCACTAGGCTTCTGGGTAACTTGATTTGCTGTTTTCGAAGGAGTGGAGTTTGCAAACTGTGTATCACGTACGCGATTGTTGTTCAAACTTCTTCAATTGTCTCGAGTCAAGCTGCTTCAATCGAATCACTCATAGCAGGAGGTAATCCATTGATGTACTTGGTTAGGATGCGCTTAGGGGTAGAAACCAAGCGAGGAACAATCAAGCTGAGCTGCTTGAAACGAGTAGTATAAGCCAGATTATCATCACCAATCTGCTTCAAATGCCAGAACTCTTCTTCGAGCTTCAGTTGTTCATGGGGAGGGCAGAATTCAAGCATCATCAATTCTCGCACCTCAGCCCATGGAAGAGCATAGGCTTCATCATTAGAACGGATGTTTCTCTCATTTGACCACCACTCTAGAGCTCTGCCTTGAAACATTCCCGTTGCACTCCTAGTCTTTAGATGTGACAACTCGAAATTTAGAACCTTTCGTTGTATCTTGGTGTAACTTACTTGAAACGTTATGTGATTAGTTGACGTGTTGGTGTAATGATATATGTGAACATCCTATGTGATTATATGTTATGTTTATATGTATGCTTGTATGTATGCGACCCGAGACACAAGAACCCGACTCGAGACCATGTGGTCTCGAGTGAACAGTGCAACATATGGGCCGGTTGGGCCATGCACCTCATCCGAAACCCATTAGGGTGCACCAATGTGGAACAAGTATATAACCCTTAGTAATAGCTAACCTTGCCACTCTTTGGGCAATCCACACACACTCCTACCTTCTCTCTCTCACTAAAACCCTAGAAGCACAAACCTTCACTCTCACTCTCGGATCAAACCGGCCGACCACAAAAGGGTTCTCGGATTAGCTTGTTCACACCAAACAAAGCTTCATCTTTCACCACTACTTCTCTAACCGGTTAGTGATTCTTATTATGTGTTGTATTTCGGTTGACAATGATGTAGGATGAAGCCATATGGTAACATGTTTGCTTGATAAGTTTTATACATGATTAAAGTATCGATTATGTGATAATATGCACCGTGACTATTGTTTGAACATGACAAAAGTGTTTGTTTGATTTAATGAGTTCTTGTTTGATTAAATGATACATGCTTAGGAGAACATGACTTTTGTAAGATAACATTCGAGCAATATAGTTTGAATAACAAAAGAATGATAAGCTTAGGGTTGTTCATGATCATCCGATTTTATGTATGAGGTTATAGAACAAATGTTTTGTTTGCAAGATGAGCTTGATATCTAGTTTAGGTATTATAACTCTTGTCCTAAAAATGCAAAATGTGTTTGAATAAGGGTTGTTTGTGTTATGAATATTTGATGAACATGATGAATATATGAAGAACTTGTTGAATATGATATGAATGTGTTATGAATATTTGAAATCTGATTGTTTGATCCATTTTGGTGAATAACTAGACAAGAAAACATGTTTAGCGGATAGTACACAAGTGTTGCATGAAATCAAAACCTCATTGGTTTAGTACAATATAGGAAGTCAGCAGGTGTTCCTGTCGAGACCTCCTGTCTCGACTCGAGACCGCCATAAGACAACTCGAGAACACAGTTTGCGACTCAGGTTGCGAGTCGAGAACCCCTAGTCTCGACTCGAGACCATGCTTCATCAACACACAAACATCATGACTCGAGACTATGCTTGCGAGTCCGGTTGCGACTCGAGATCCATACATGCATGACCCGAGACCTCCTCAGATTGCGACTCGAGAACTTGTAAGTTACAACTCAAGACCACTTGATCATGTATGGACTTGCACAGCTACGGGCCTGAGTATTGGGCCTAATGCATGGACCTTATACGTTATTGATTGAACATGAATGTTGTTGGACTGCCATGAAAGATACTTGCATGCAACGTGCTAGCATACGTGTAGAAACATACGTGCACAACCCGAATACGAACCTGACTTGTATGGTACAACTATGTTAGGGCGTGATTGACCACTAGCATCTAGACTTGACTTTCTGTGTATCTGCCGAGCAAACTAAGGTGAGTTCACACCCTCTACAAAGCATGGGATTCCCTGGGTTGGGAATGGGGTTAAGGAACATGGGTTCCTCGTCCTCTCTTGGGTAGGACAGCAGTGGTTCAGGAATGTAATTCCTCGTCCTCACGGACAGATAACTCGTACTAGACCAAAACTCTATCACGAAGCCCCTCATTTTTATATCGACTTAATCACCGGGCCAATGGCGAGCGGGTCATTAGTTAGATAGCGCTATTTAGGTCTGACAAACCTCACACCGTGCCGCAGAGGACGGGCGTGAACTAATGGATCTGGGGCACGTCAATGATGATAGATATTGACAGTTTCAGGGCACATAAACATGACTACAGTCAGCAGTCGATATGGTAACGAGTCTAGTGGATACATGGGGTAGCCCCCACGACCGAAATGCCAGATAACTAACACGGGGTAGCCCCCACGGCTGGATTGCCAGAGTAACCGGGAATAAACAAGTCACGTTTTTTTTAACTATGGGGTAACCCCCACGGCAGGATGCCAGATAAAGGAAACTGTTTTCGAAACAACTTAAAACAAACACCCAACCGTGAACTCACTCAACTTGTTGTTGACTCGTTACTACATGCTTTGCAGGTCAATAGGTACTTAGCTGGAGCTTGCATGGAAGAGAGTCGTTGTGGGACATGGACGACTGTGTGCAGTGTTAAACTTTGAAACAATTAAACTTATGTTTTGGCTTTAAGACTTATGCTTCCGCTTGCAACTTAAACTATGTTTTGTTTGAACACCAATTGTATTGGTAGGATTTTATAACTACTTATATGCTTGTTCAATATGATTGGTGGCTGGATCCTGGTCAGTCACTCCTCCAAGCGGTAGTACTCCGCAGGTGGATTTTGGGGGTGTGACATTAGATGCTCTAGACACTCGCTGTTAATGAAGGTAACCTCGATGCTGTCAAACCATTCCAGCATAGCAGTCACCCCATCACCGCCCATGAAAGGCTTAGGGTTGCAAGAGACAAAGTGTTTGTAGATGAACTTTGCAGGTTTCTCTTTCTCTGTCTTAGAGTCAGCAGAAGAGGGTGGGGTGTTCAATCCTTGGATCTCAGAGACAATCTTTGGCACGACTCAAGCAATCTGGTCGGCCATGAAGGACATCATCTTTTTCAGAGACTTGTCCCTGGATCTTTTGAGAGTGTCGGATAGCTTAAGAGAGGAGATCTAAAGATCCAACAAGAGGATCGTATAAGTCTAAATCTCAAAGTCTCGTAACATAGATTCACACATGATAGATTAAGACTCAAAATTCAACAAGTTTCACGTAGATTACCGATTTAGAATTCCAACAAGTTTCACATAGATTCAGGTAGATTCCAATAGATTCAACACCGCAAACCCACGACCTTCACATGGCACGTTGTACGAAGTTTGGCAACATGTCAGAAACGCTTATATATAGGAAGTACCAGCGGCGTATGTCACACCCCCAAATTCCACAAGCGGAGTATCACCGCAGGAGCGTGAGTGACCAGGATCCAGCCACCAATCATATTGAACCATAAATATTTAAATAAATAAAAGTCCAAACCAAACAATATAATTGGTGTCGAAACAATTCAACAATGTTTAAGTTATCAGCGGAAGCATTAAGTTCAAAACCCAAAACATAGTTTAAAAGTTCATAAGTTTAACATGGAACTCAACAGTCCATGTCCCACAACGACCTCGTCCTCCTGTGCAAGCTCCATCTAAACACCTAACTACCTTCAAGGCATATAGTAACGAATCAACAACAAAGTTGAGCGAGTTCACAGTTGGTTGTCCATTTTAGTGTTGTTCCAAAAACCATAAGTTGTTTCGAAAACCACGAGTTTAACCAGTTCCTTGTTTCCCAAACCATAGCCAGTGGGGGCTTCCCCATGTTAACCACTAGACCCGTTACCATATCGACTACTGACTGTAGTTATGTTTATGTGCCCTGCGTCAATGTCTATCATCATTGACTAAGTGTCCAGATCCATTAGTCCACTCCCGTCCTCTGCGGCACGGTGTGAGGCTTGTCAAACCTAATAGCGCTATTTAACTAATGACCCGTTCGCCATTGGCCCGATGATTAAGTCGATATAAAAATAAGGGACTTATGATAGAGTTTTTGTCTAGTGTCAATGTTGTCACCCTTCAGTTAAGAGGGTGGGAGTACGTATTCTACCCAAGGAGAATACGCAGGTTTCCTTAGTATACTTTAACCCATTCCCAAACCACCGGGAATCCCAAGCCTTGTAGAAAGTGGGAACTCACCTTAGGTTAGCTCGGAAGATAAACAGAAAAGTCACTTGAGCTAATTGTGGTCAACCACGTCCTAACATGGTTACCATATAAGTCAGGTCTATGTTCAAGTAATACACGTATGTTTCACATATAACTAGCAGTTTACATTCACAAATTGATCATGGCATTCACGTAGCATCATGGCAGTTTAACAACGAGTTTAACAGTAACAATCACGTAAACAAACAAGGCCCAAGTGTGCGGCCCAAGTTCTTGGGCCTGTGATAATGTGCAAGTCCATAACAGATGTGCGAGCTGGTGGTCTCGAGTCGAGACTGTGCTGTCACACCCTCCAAAAACCCCACCCCGCCTTGGAGGCGTGACATGCCCAGGATCATAGCCACCAATCATATTGAACAAAGCATGTAAGTACTTTTTATAAAATCCAACACAATACAATTGGTGTCAAAACATAGTTTGAGTTTACAGTGGAAGCACAAAACATAAGTTTAATATTAATTGAAATGTTTTCCCACAACGACCACGCCTCCTCGTGCAAGCTCCTTAAGCTAGGGATCTAACGACCTGCAAGGCATGTAACAACGAGTCAACAACAAAGTTGAGTGAATTCACGGTTTCTGTTCTCTGGCTTACTAGCCCGTAGGATTATCCCGAAGTTTTGTTTTGTTGTCCTACCCAGGACGAACGTACGTTATTCTGCACTCTGGAGAATTCGTATGTATCGCGGTCTCCTAGACATGTGTGCGAAGATTAGTGGAGTGGCATCCTACCTACTGAGGATGGCCGTGCCTTGTAGAAAGTCTGTGAACTCACCTTGATTTAACAAGCTTCCTGATTCTAACTCTTCTGAGAATTAGCATCTACTTTGATTGTAAGGGTATGGGGTAGAGTTTAGCCTACTGATAAGCCTAATAACCTAATTTGCACACGAAACTAGGTAATTAACTAATACAGCTTGTACGATAACTCACGAGATCAAACCCTCACAACAAATGACAAAGTGCGATACTTAAACATCCAGCGGATTCACAACGAATGACAGAGTATAGCCCGATTTCGGACAGCACTCAAACATCCTGTCGAAATCACGATGAATGACAATGTATAAACCCAATTTGAGCAGCACTTAAACATCTATCGGATAGTTTCAATCGATCGGACATTGAATCGTAATAGCGATCGAATTAATACCCTGTATCGTAGCATCAATTAGTGATTGTGTGTGTTAATTGTAGTAATCGGACCAAAACTCAGAGAATATAACGAATTTTCTCGTCGCTCTAACTCCAGAAACTAAGTGCCAATGTCTGCTATTTATACACCGATTTTGACTAGCTTACGGACCGTAACAATATTCCCTTACGGTCCGTAAGGGACACTTAATTCTTATAGGGTAGCCACGTGTGAGACTAGGCCTGCTGAGTCGACAAATTCTTAAAATTCTATTCTGACAACGAATTAAATGGATAATCGTTAATAGAAAATACCCCCCCCCCCTGAGTTTTAGGGGCCCTAATCCTGATTCTGATTGTTCTGGAAATCTTAGGGTTTATGCAGAATCACTTGGGTTTCTCAATTTGGGTTTCCTATTAGACTAATTAAAATAATAAATAGGACTTTTAGTGAGAGTTGCTACATTCTCCCCTCCTTATAGAAATATCGTCCTCGAGATTTACTCGAATAAGTAAGAATACTAGTACTAATCTTTTATGCTCGAGAAACTTAACCTGTCTTCTATCTAAAGTGGTTTCTCAACTAATCTTCAAAATTTTCATTTTATCTCTATATCTTAATGAGATACTACCAGCAATTTGTCAGATAGACACTTCTTAAAGTTGCATACATGAAATACTTAGGGATGACTTAACCTTAACCCATAGCACTTAAAATAAATATTATAGAACACCGTAAAGTATTGAGTCTTGCACTTGGAATGAAGCATCGTTGTGGATCTTTGAACACTGTACAGGTTATAGTCTGGTTTTCATCAAAAATATTTTTCCCTTTTTAAAACCAAGTTCACTATAACCAATGGCTCTGATACCACTCTGTCACACCCTCCAAAAACCCCACCCCGCCTTGGAGGCGTGACATGCCCAGGATCATAGCCACCAATCATATTAAACAAAGCATGTAAGTAATTTTTATAAAATCCAACACAATACAATTGGTGTCAAAATATAGTTTGAGTTTACAGCGGAAGCACAAAACATAAGTTTAATATTAATTGAAATGTTTTCCCATAACGACCACGCCTCCTCGTGCAAGCTCCTTAAGCTAGGGATCTAACGACCTGCAAGGCATGTAACAACGAGTCAACAACAAAGTTGAGTGAATTCACGGTTTCTATTCTCTGGCTTACTAGCCCGTAGGATTATCCCGAAGTTTTGTTTTGTTGTCCTACCCAGGACGAACGTACGTTATTCTGCACTCTGGAGAATTCGTATGTATCGCGGTCTCCCAGACATGTGTGCGAAGATTAGTGGAGTGGCATCCTACCTACTGAGGATGGCCGTGCCTTGTAGAAAGTCTGTGAACTCACCTTGATTTAACAAGCTTCCTGATTCTAACTCTTCTGAGAATTAGCATCTACTTTGATTGTAAGGGTATGGGGTAGAGTTTAGCCTACTGATAAGCCTAATTGTGACAACCCGTAATTTAGAGGTATAAATCGTTCGTTTCGCTCTTACGAATAAATAGATATACTTATCTATTTCCGACAAATTAAATTTATACTCGTTTAGTTTTTGTGTGCAAACTTGTAGTCGAAACTAAGTCCATTTGGTGAAAAACCTACCCGAACTGTTTGAACCATTATCTAAACCGCATAACTCGAAACTTTTGAGGCCCGAATCCTTAGCGTCAATATTTTATATTTATATGAGTTGGTTAATAATTATCATTATTAGTTACCCAAGTAATTTAACCCAAATCAAACTCCCTAAACCCCCCCCCCCCCCATGTGCGTACACTTAGCATCAAATATATATTTATGTGTTGTTGCCTTTCCCTGTGTAAATCTCGGCCCAATCAATTCTGTGGTGTCAGCCCAATTTGAGTCCCTTAACCTTTGCATGTTCAGCACTATAAATTGGGCTGAGCCCATTATCGGCCAACATAATGAACCGCCAATCTATATACTTTTATGTATATGCACGTAACATGTTATATGTATTATCCCATACTTAAGAATCAAACCCTACCCCCACCCCCTCTATTTGTCGTGCGACGGAAGAGAAGACCCCTCCCCCCCCCTGTTCGAGACTTCATTCTGATTAATCAGGATTTTGGTTAGTGGCTCTCATCTAATGATCTTTCATGATGTATGATAATGAATCCTTAAGTGGTGTGGTTATTTGTTAATCGGTCGGATTTTATATATGTATTCATGTGAGTCCTGTATTATAATGTGTGTAAATAGTAAGATTGTTGATTCGATATGTATAATCAGTAGGCTATAATGTATTGGTGTTCATGCATATTGGTGACTATGTATAATCGATGGGTTATGTGTTATGATGACTTATTTGATTTATGATATATGATGACTTAGAATTCATGATTAGGTTGTCAGCTTGCATGTGACTAAAGTGAAGGTCCAATTAGGTTGGCCATAAGTGATATTGATGATGATATTCATGTGCAACATTGAATGAGTTAAATGATTAATTATTTGTGATGGCATGTGTATCGATATATGTGAATCAAGTGTATGTTAGGGTTTGATGGTAGACTATTTAGTCTTGATTGATCATAAATGGCTAGGGTATTATTATAAATAATAGGGTATCGAATTAGATTAAGGAATAAGAGGGTTTAACTAAACTTTGTTACACTTTCTTGAGGGTTAACGACATCAGGTGAGGGGCTGGGTATGTTGTTTGGGCTGGGAATGGGTGGCCGCACAACAACAACTAATGGACCTCATGAGGTTGATAGATTACAAGTCTTTGGGCCGTAAACTTTAAATGGATTCATAACAGTGGGCCGGGTAGTTAAGGGAGTTGTGTGAGGGCCCAAGTGTCTGGTATATGTAGATTGGTTTGGGTTTGATGCTAATGGGCCATACACAGAATACCATGACAACATTAGATCACACATATACAAAGTTAATATATATGTTTTGGATTGCATACAACTTAATTAAATGTTGGGTCGCATGAACTAAAGTTGAATCATTGATCCGTAACTTGTATATTATCAAGTGTTAACATATGTGCTGTGCATGATTCGTGTATATATGTTTATGCGACAAATTGGTTTGTGAACCAAGTATACGCTAGAGACTATTGATTTCTATTATGGCTTGAATTTCACAAGTGTGTTGCATGTATCTTGACTGTGTGATAAGTGAATAAGGGACACGTGACTTGTTATACGTGAAATGTGTGGTTCATGTGTACGAGGTACTGACTGTTATCGGTAATCCTTTTAGGACGTATTTGTGCAACTGTTAGTAAAGTAAACAATCTAACCGAGCAAACCAAGGTGAGTTCACTGCTCTTTTCCAAGCATGCATCCCGGGAAGGGATATCGGGTAACGTTCCAGGGAGGAATGCAGGTTAATGAGATGTTGGTTATTACTCAGTTTCTATCATATAAGACCCCTTACATCTACCGATTGTTGCCGGTAAGGCAACGAGGTATTTAGTTGATAGCGCTATTTAGGTTTGACAAGCCTCACACCGTGCCGCAGAGGACGGGCGTGAACTAATGGATCTGGGCACGTCAATGATGATAGACATTGATGCTAGGGCACCAACTTACTTTAGTCAGTGGTCGATATGGTAAACAGGTCTAGTGGTTAACATGGGGAAGCCCCCACCAACTATGGATATGTTTGGGAAACAGGGTAAACTGATTAACTTACAACTTACAAATGAATTCCTGGTTTTTGAAACAACTTAACAATGAACACCAACTGTGAACTTGCTCAACTTTGTTGTTGACTCGTTGTTACATGCCTTGCAGGTCGTTAGGTACTTATGGAGCTTGCACGAGGAGGCGTGGTCGTTGTGGGACATGGACAACTGTGTGCCATGTTAAACATTTAAACATTTGAACTTATATTTGGTTTTGATTTAATCATTATGCTTCCGCTTGCAACTTAAACTATGTTTTGTTTGGACACCAATTGTATTGGTTGGATTTTCTAATTACTTACATGCTTGTTCAATATGATTGGTGGCTGGATCCTGGTCAGTCACGCCTCCAGGCGGTGATACTCCGCGTGTGGATTTTGGGGGTGTGACAGATTGGTATCAGAGCCATTGGTTATAGTGAACTTGGTTTTAAAAAGGGGGAAAAGTTTTTTTTTTAAAACCAGACTATAACCTGTTCAGTGCTCGACGATCCACAATGACGCTTTGCTCCACGTGCAAGACTCAACACTCTAGGTGGTTTGATTTATTTTTGTATTGCCTACTTGCTAGTGTACATTTACATTATGTGTTGCATATGGTATGCCCAGTTAGAGTAGTAGCATGTTATCTATTAACCCTGATGCGTTATATATGACACCCGAAGGTTTACTTGAAATTTGACAAGTGGTGGTCAAATTCTTTGCTGTTCCCTCGTCACCGCACTACGACCATTGTTTAGGTGTTCTAGCTAGTCATACGCTTATCTAGACATGACGTCGCCATCTGACCCTCCGTACATTCAGATTGTACGTCAACATTCACGAAGACCAGACCTGGCTCAAACGTTCTTGGATTTAGGAGAACTATACCTACGCATCCCTGTTGACGAACCTTATCACCTTCGCCTGTCATCGTCACCAGAAACGAAGCAGCCACAGTTACACGCCTTCATCGTTTTGCAGCTCGCAACCTTACCCACCAAACTCTATTTTGGACAAATGATACACTCGCGCGACCGCGATGCAACGAACTTCCCTTTTTGTGCCATACCGCCATGCACCACTACTGGAAATTACTTCTAGACAACAGATTAGTTGGTCGAGTCCTTCGGTTATTGATGGACCCCTGTTTTCGCTCGATTCTTCGTATGAACCTCATTAATTCCCCGTTTCTTCGATTGGCAACTGATTTAACGAAATGCCAACAACCATACCATGATTTTCAACGATCACAAGACTACCTTATCACCAACACGTGAATATTGATTAATGATATGTCCAATTTCTACCATTGGCTTAGACCAAACCATCGCCCTCTTACCACAGTGACCTTACGTTCTCACTACTCCATGCTGAGATACTGAAACGAACACGCTCTAGCTTAAAGAAAGTGGAAGGCTCGACTTTCGATCATTGTTGATCACTCCTCGAAACCTTGAGGGTGGCGGTGTATTGTTGATACGATCATACTCCCTTGAACACGTTTTCGCATTTTTCCTTTGGAACCTCACAACTACACAGACGTAAGTTGGATTCATTGGACGACCCAAGGAACTATCTAACTACTGGTTTTCGAATGAACTTATGGTTTTTGAAAACAACTTTAAACTGAACATACCTGAAGAACTCATCGGAGTTCACAACGTATTCCCCGTGTCAAATCTGAAGAAGTGTCTGTCAGATGAGACCCTCATAGTTCCTCTCAAGGAACTCACTATCGACGATCAGTTTTGATTCGTCGAGGAACCTGTAGAGATTAAAGACCGAGATGTTAAGATTCTCAAGCAAACCAGAATACCTCTTGTTCGAGTTCGCTGGAACTCCCGTCGTGGCCCAGAGTTCACCTGGGAACGAGAAGACCAAATGAAACTCAAGTATCCCAGTTGTTCGAGAAAGGTGCAACCACTACTGAGGCTGAAGCTACTGCGGAATTTCGGGACGAAATTCCAAACCAACAGGGGAATGATGTGACACCCCACGAAAACCAGGAAACCACGCAACCTAACTAGCTTCCTCAGTGTCTACGTGCAAAATTTCGGGACGAAATTTCCTTTAACTTGGGGATGATGTGACAACCCGTAATTTAGAGGTATAAATCATTCGTTTCGCTCTTACGAATAAATAGATATACTTATCTATTTCCGACAAATTAAATTTATACTCGTTTAGTTTTTGTGTGCAAACTTGTAGTCGAAACTAAGTCCATTTGGTGAAAAACCTACCCGAACTGTTTGAACCATTATCTAAACCGCATAACTTGAAACTTTTGAGGCCCGAATCCTTAGCGTGAATATTTTATATTTATGTGAGTTGGTTAATAATTATCATTATTAGTTACCCAAGTAATTTAACCCAAATCAAACTCCCTAAACCCCCCCCCCCCATGTGCGTACACTTAGCATCAAATATATATTTATGTGTTGTTGCCTTTCCCTGTGTAAATCTCGGCCCAATCAATTCTGTGGTGTCAGCCCAATTCGAGTCCCTTAACCTCTGCATGTTCAGCACTATAAATTGGGCTGAGCCCATTATCGGCCAACATAATGAACCGCCAATCTATATACTTTTATTTATATGCACGTAACATGTTATATGTATTATCCCATACTTAAGAATCAAACCCTACCCCCACCCCCTCTATTTGTCGTGCGACGGAAGACAAGACCCCTCCCCCCCCTGTTCGAGACATCATTCTGATTAATCAGGATTTCGGTTAGTGGCTCTCATCTAATGATCTTTCATGATATATGATAATGAATCCTTAAGTGGTGTGGTTATTTGTTAATCAAGGTGAGTTCACTGCTCTTTTCCAAGCATGCATCCCGGGAAGGGATATCGGGTAACGTTCCAGGGAGGAATGCAGGTTAATGAGATGTTGGTTATATCTCAGTTTCTATCATATAAGACCCCTTACATCTACCGATTGTTGCCGGTAAGGCAACGAGGTATTTAGTTGATAGCGCTATTTAGGTTTGACAAGCCTCACACCGTGCCGCAGAGGACGGGCGTGAACTAATGGATATGGGCACGTCAATGATGATAGACATTGACGCTAGGGCACCAACTTACTTTAGTCAGTGGTCGATATGGTAAACAGGTCTAGTGGTTAACATGGGGAAGCCCCCACCAACTATGGATATGTTTGGGAAACAGGGTAAACTGATTAACTTACAACTTACAAATGAATTCCTGGTTTTTGAAACAACTTAACAATGAACACCAACTGTGAACTCGCTCAACTTTGTTGTTGACTCGTTGTTACATGCCTTGCAGGTCGTTAGGTACTTATGGAGCTTGCACGAGGAGGCGTGGTCGTTGTGGGACATGGACAACTGTGTGCCATGTTAAACATTTAAACATTTGAACTTATATTTGGTTTTGATTTAATCATTATGCTTCCGCTTGCAACTTAAACTATGTTTTGTTTGGACACCAATTGTATTGGTTGGATTTTCTAATTACTTACATGCTTGTTCAATATGATTGGTGGCTGGATCCTGGTCAGTCACGCCTCCAGGCGGTGATACTCCGCGTGTGGATTTTGGGGGTGTGACACTAATAACCTAATTTGCACATGAAACTAGGTAATTAACTAATACAGCTTGTACGATAACTCACGAGATCAAACCCCACAACAAATGACAAAGTGCGATACTTAAACATCCAGCGGATTCACAACGAATGACAGAGTATAGCCCGATTTCGGACAGCACTCAAACATCCTGTCGAAATCGCGATGAATGACAAAGTATAAACCCAATTTGAGCAGCACTTAAACATCTATCGGATAGTTTCAATCGATCGGACATTGAATCGTAATAGCGATCGAATTAATACCCTGTATCGTAGCATCAATTAGTGATTGTGTGTGTTAATTGTAGTAATCGGACCAAAACTCAGAGAATATAATGAATTTTCTCGTCGCTCAAACTCCAGAAACTAAGTGCCAATGTCTGCTATTTATACACCGATTTTGACTAGCTTACGGACAGTAACAATATTCCCTTACGGTCCGTAAGGGACACTTAATTCTTATAGGGTAGCCACGTGTGAGACTAGGCCTGCTGAGTCGACAAATTCTTAAAATTCTATTCTGACAACGAATTAAATGGATAATCGTTAATAGAAAATACCCCCCCTGAGTTTTAGGGGCCCTAATCCTGATTCTGATTGTTCTGGAAATCTTAGGGTTTATGCAGAATCACTTGGGTTTCTCAATTTGGGTTTCCTATTAGACTAATTAAAATAATAAATAGGACTTTTAGTGAGAGTTGCTACATGTGCGGTCTCGGGTCATGTAGTTTTCACTCGAGATCATGTGGTCTCGGATCAGGTCTCGAGTCGCAACAAGACCCGCAACCCAGGTCTCGAGTCATGCTGTTTTTGTGCGAGTGAGGTGTGGTCTCGAGTCGAGACTGTGTGGTCTCGGCTCGTAACCCTTGTCGAGTCCAATGATGTAACAAACTTCCTTATTTTCAGCCCATTAATCCTGTAACATCAGCAAACAAGTTTGGCAGTTTCAATTCGGATCAAACAACAATTAATTCAAGAATCATGCATGTTCATCCAATCAACGTATGATCACAATTTAAATCAATCATTCTGGGCATTCAAATCGGATATTAGCAAGCAACCTAATCATTTATCCATGTTCATAATAGTTTACTAATTCATTCTAACTACCAATCGAACCATACCCAAACTACTCAAACATCATCCATAAGGAAATCATCATTCCAGTAATGTGAAACACTAATTCGCATGAACCCTAGATCAATCACCATGTCTCATGTTTTACCATGAAACTCAATTATAACAGTTTGCTACTTCTAGTTGTTCCTTAATAATTTACTAGCATGTAACCCTAAACATTCACATCAAGCAAGATCATACCAATCATCACATCAACACATGACTGAAAACAATTAAGGAACACAAGCCAAAACCAATCTAGGGACTATCCTGAAGTTTAGGCCAACAAGTGTGTGATCGAGATGGAAGGAGGGTGTCATGATCCGTGTATAGCTTCGGTGATGATGAGGTTGTCGTCGAGCGCGAGAGAGGGAGAGGAGAGCTAGGGTTTGGTGTATTTTCTTGTGTTAGCAAATTTTGAGGATCATACACAACTCCTTGTGTATTATGCGGATGAGAGGAATGGGCCGAACCCATCATTGGGCTGCCCTTGGTCCACTAGTTCGAAATGAGCATAATTGGGCCGAGAGAGAAGTGTGCGGCTAGGGACAAAGTGTGCGGCCCAAAGATGTGTGTGATTTGACAAGTGTTGTGCAACCAAACTTATAATATTCACATTCAAATAAACAAACTCGTAACATAACAAAATCATAACATTCCATTGAAATCAGACACGTCAATTAGTCACGTAATGTTCAAACAAGTTACATCAAAGTACGATGAAAAGGTTCTAAAATACGACTTGTCACATCATCCCCAAGTTGAAAGAAATTTCATCCCGAAATTTAGCACGTAGTCACTAAGGAAGCTAGTTAGGTTGCGTGGTTTCCTGGTTTTCCTGGGGTGTCACATCATCCCCCCGTTGGTTTGGAATTTCGTCCCGAAATTCCGCAGTAGCTTCAGCCTCAATAGTGGTCTCACTTTTCTCGAACAACTAGGGATACTTGTGTTTCATTTGGTCTTCTCTGTGACATCTATACTTGTAATCATTGTATAAACTCTGAATAGTTAAATTATCAATAAAACAATGTGATTTGACCCCAATGTTTGTTTATTTATGTTTAACATTTTTCATGTTTTGATTTTTCTTCGCTTTCAAACTCTATATCGCTTTCTGGAAAGTTATACGCAAACTGATACGTAAACGTAATCAGTTTAATGCGACAAACACTCTGGAACATCAATATATGCTTAACATACCTTAAATAACCTTTACATAACTTAGAAATAAGTTTTGAAGGCTTTGGTATGGCAAAATCAAGTTTATTCGATCACAGGGACTATTTGTGTCAAACTGCGAAAGGATACCGATTCGTGTGGTAACGAACCTTCTAGAACTTGATCATAAGTTAAACATACCATAAATATCCTTTACATAGCTTAGAGATAGGCTTTGAGGGGTTCGGTGTGCAAAAATAAACTTTTTGGCCAAACAGGGACTAAAAGCGTCAAAAAGTGCATAAGTTTGCATTTTCGCGCATATCTTACGTTCTGAATATATCCGGACATCCAAAAATTTATGTAATCATTAAAATATTTTATTTTAGTGATTGGCGTGATAAAATTCCATTCATCGCGTAATTTGGATCGTTTTTCGCGTCCGTTCGTGTTTCATCGTAATTAACCAAACAACGCAACCGTACGACCAAACGAACCGACATCCGAGATGTTTTTAAGCATATTTTAAGTTCCCTATACTTTAACTTCATTTTAGAGTCTTGAAATGGGGTTAACGGGGCTTAAACGTGCCAAAAATGCATCGAAAAGCTAGTTTTACACATTCAAGGACCTAAACTGTCATTCTGCCAAACTTGGCTTAGGCGGGGTGCGTAGCCCAAGGCCTCCCCTTACGCGGCCCGTGTAAACAGCCCAGATCAAAAACTCAGTTTTTTAGATTCACCAGCTGGTTTCCTGGGTTTTGCACATGGTTTCTTCATACCATAAGCTGGTTTTAGGCACCCATAGAATGTTAAAACAGTGGGTACATATGGAGGGCCAAGATTGAAGCTCATAAATCGAGAAACGATCCTAACGATTGTCAAATCTCTATAAATACCCACCTTGAATTCACTTGCAACCTCACACCTTGATTCATTTCTGCTCTAAGTTGGGGTTTCCACTCCTCATACCTGAGCAACTTGAATCAAATCTCCATTGCTTGGACCTCTTGTAATTTTCTTTCATTCTTTTATGCGTTTTTAAGCGTAAAAGTCAAACAGTCTTTCACTTTCTGCTTTAACCGGTCAATGGTCAACACGAAGTTCGTTTGAACTTCGCAACGTGAGCGTAATCATGATGGCCATAGTCCTTTGTGACTATACCTACTGATTATCACGTTATTTAGGCTTAGTGACGAGTCATAGTTTCGGTCAAAATACGCGTTTATGCGTATTTTGCAACCAAACTATTCTTGGGTATCAAAACCCTTTGTTTTGATATCAAACTTGTTTTCAAACTTCGTTAAACATGTTTTAACATGTTTAACACGTCACTTTTAGTTTAGTGCTTATATAGGGTCTTAAAATAAGGGGTCTAAACAACCGCTTAGACTTTCGAACCCGACCCGTTTGGTCGATCACTAGGATCCGACCAAACACATTTTCTGACCATAGTTGTATTGGGAATAACCTTCCGAGGTTATACCTTATGGTCACTACGTTTAGTTAGTTCTATGATAGGTAGTTTATATGCCTTAGGAAAATTACCAAAATGCCCTTTTTGCGCATAAATTAATTTTAAGCATATGTAACTTAAATTTTGACATCTAAACTGATTAGGCAACATTATTAGACTTATTAAGGCATATAATACTTGTCATAGGACTAGTTAGGCGGTCCGAACGCGTTTTACGCGAACGACGCGTTAAAGTAGCGTAAGCTACCTAAGCGAGTCGTAATGGGTCATAAGCACTTAGGTTAGGTTTCGATTTAGAATGTAGGATTTGTTAAACCATATTACATGAGTTCCTATACTCATTTGGTTTAGGAAACCACATTTTATCCGATCTTCCGATTTAGGTCCGGTTTATTAACATAGTTACCTATATTAGGTGCCGATTGATTCCGTGATCTTTCTAGCATTGCTTGGTTGTTATTCAAAGACTTCTAAGCATCCTCAAGTGAGTACATAGTCCCTTCTTTTACTATTTTCAAACTGTTTTGGGGTGGAACACATGTGCCTACTTGTTACTTTCATGTTTTTCATGTTTTCATGACATATACTTGCTATGTTCATTAGTCCACATATAGTACATGATTTCATTTATGTTTTGCTATGTATGTTCACTTAGCATGCTAGCACATTGATTTTCACAAGCATTTTTTCATATGTTCACTCAGCATATGGACACATTGTTTTACATTGCATTTCTGTTGCATATGTTCACTCAGCATATGGACACATTGTTTTACATTTCTACTTTGTATGTTCACTTAGCATACTAGGTACATTATTTTCATATAACATGCTTACATTTGGTATCACATTTGGTTTGTTTAACGACACTGAAATACGTTCATTAACATTAGCTACGCCGCTCGGTAGTAAGTAGTGGTACCATAGGACTTGACAACTCCCATTCCTGAAATCCTAGGTTTGTTTGGACGTAAGGAATGACTGAATCCGAAAACATTTTTGATGACCCTTGATTTGTTATAGGGTTTATCTTACAGTCTCAAGGCTTGAATGTATACGTTTGACATTACCGCATAAGTGTTTGTATCAGTAAAGCATGGATTTTTGGAAAACATATCTTTGACTTAAACTATGATTTATATCAAATACATTGTTTTATACATTTTACTTATGATTTAAGTTGATATTTTCACTTGTCATACATAACATTCGTTTATACATAAACATTTTAACATTGGTTTAAACATTACATTTTGGTGGTTTGTTTGGGTAAGTGATTTAAATAACGAGGCGTGTGTAATATGATAAAAGCATGGTGGATACGCCGCTGGTACTTCCTATATATAAGTGCTTTTATGATATTACATATCGTAGCGTTATTTAAACCATTTCAGTTTAGACACATTACATTTTTTTACACAAATAACATATTGTCTTGAAAACATTGTTTTACAAACAACTTAACTTATACAACTCATTTTTACTTGGTTACTTATTTAACTATGCAACTTTCTTTTATATATCATCTGATTTTCTTATCACTTTTTATATGGTTTATAAAAGAAAACATTTTCCTAAGGTTCATGACTAACTTTTGTTAAACAATTCTTTAAACTTACAAGTCATGAACCCTAAATCAATAAACCTATGTATCTCACAGGCATTTTTATGCTGACGTACCTATTTTCACATGTGTTTTCAGGAGCTGATGCATAGGAATGGTCAAGACACACTTAGGCGGACCTGTACCTTAGTGACATAAAATGAAGGTAGAATAGTTTGAACTATGTTATGTACTCTTTGTTTCAGTTGTTTTAAGACAATGTAACCTCTTTGTTTATAAATAAAACAAAACTTTAATTACCATGGTTGTGAAACAATAATTATGTTGTTCGACTCCCCGACATTTCCGCCGCGGTTTGTTGTTTTATGCGGTCAGGGTGTGACAGAAGAGTTTGTATCAGAGCCAATGGTTATAGGGAATTAGGTTATTAGTAATGCTTTGACCTAGACTATAACTTGTCTAGGACCCTAACATAAGTTATCTTGTGTTTAGATCTTAAAACATACACTTCACCTATCCTTAGGTGATTACCAAAACAAGAACACAATTTTCCAAAATGATTTTAAAAATTTAATCATCTGTTTTTGAATGATTCTTTTGGCTTAATGCCTTCTAAGTTTTCAAAATCTCATCAAAGTTTTGGGTCTAAATGATGTGAACAAGTGCAATCTGGAAGGGTGGATGCCTGTATCTCGGGTTTTCTGTCTAGGCTAGAGTGTTCGTACAAATCCACATAATCGGACCAGTCACTCTTACCTGGGAACTCTTGGGGTAAGTGTCCACTTATAGGCTAAAGGATGTCTTCGCAATACATTATTTTTAACCCATTTACTTTGATTAGTCACTGTGTGTCGTTTGTTTGCTTTGCTTTGTGATACGGTCAAATGACCACCATCTTTGCTTTTCTCGATTTTTGTATCATCTCGCTTTTCATCTTATCATCTCACTCGTTTTCTCTCATGTTTCCTCTTTTAGAATGCCTCCTCGACGCGAAAATCAGACACCTAATGCCGAACTGGCAACAATCATTTCACAGCAAATGGCTGCTGTACTCCCAGACATTGTTGCTCAAGTTAACCAAGCCAACAACAACAATAATGCTCCATGCAACTTCAAAAGTTTCAATTCAGCTAAACCACTCAAGTTTAGTGGTTCCGAGGGAGCAACTGTGCTCCTACAGTGGTTTGAAAGCATTGAGAGTATATTTTATCATGTTCAGTGTCCTGATAATCGCAAAGTCAAGTTCGCTTCTAGCGTGTTCCAAAAGAGGGCTCTTACCTGGTGGAATGGGTTAATGAGAGATCGTGGTGCTAATGTCGCTCTGGGTCAAACATGGGAAGAGCTTAGGGCTCTTATAATGAGGGAATTATGTCCTCGTCATGAACAGAGGGCGTTAGAAAGGGAGTTTGATGATTTGAAGCAGGATAGTGGTGAACACCGGGCTTATACCGACAGGTATGAGGAATTGAGTTTGCTATGCCCTACAATGGTTACCCCACTCGAGAAAGATATCGAGAGGTATTTCGATGGTTTACCTGATCCTGTGCAAGACATCATCACATGTAGCAACCCCACCACAGTTTGTCAGGCAATCGAGCTAGCTGCGACTTTGACTGAGTCGCAAATCAGAAAGGGTAAGCTACACAGGAAAGGTGACAAGGTTAAGAAACAGTCTCCTGATAAGGGTGAGAGTAAGAAGGGCAAGAAAGCTGGGCCGTCGAGGAGATCTAGGAAGCGCAAGGCTTCCCAAAACTTCGCTGTTATAGCGCAGGCTAATCAAGCTACTCCAAATCAGCCTGCCCAAACCCCTACCAAGAAACCTTACCTTGGCAATGCACCTCTGTGCAACAGGTGTAACAGTCATCATCAGCCGCACATTCAGTGTCGTTATTGTACCAATTGTGGAAGATCTGGCCATCTTGTCGCCACGTGTCGTCTTCCTGCTAATCAGAATTAAGCAGCTCAGAACCCAGCTCAGCAAGCTGCTCAACCGCCTGCTCAAAACAAGCACAGGCTGCACGACCTCACTATCCTCCTGGTTCGTGCCACAACTGTGGGGATCTGACCCACTATCGAAACCTGTGTCCAAGGTTAGCAAATGCGAATCCGGCTCAGGCTCATGGACGAGTCTTCAACATGAATGCTAATGAGGCGCGAGCAGACAACGAAGTGGTCAATGGTACGTTCTTTGTTAATAATCAGCCTGCATCTGTTCTTTTTGATTCAGGTGCCGATAAGAGTTTTGTGTCATTGTCTTTTGAACCTTTGCTTCGCATGTCTAGAACAAAACTAGGAAAGCCTTTGACAATAGAAGTTGCTAGTGGTGAACCCATTGTTCTAGATTCCGTTCTTCGAAATTTCCAGTTGAACCTTAATGACCTTCAACCTCACGCCTATGGAACTTGGAAGTTTTGATGTTATAGTAGGGATGGATAGGTTAGCCAAGTATCACGCAGAGGTAGTTTGTTTTGAGAAGATTGTCCGTATTCCGCTTTCTTCTGGTGAGATCCTAGAGGTTTGTGGTGAGAAACCTGCTAGTAGTCTCAAACTCATGTCGTGTACTCAAGCTCAAAAGTATCTGCGAAAGAACTATGTGGCCTTCTTGGCACATGTTGTAGCGGATAAAGGCAAAGGTAAGTCTATTCAAGATATCACTGTTGTTCGGGATTATCCAGAAGTGTTTCCTGAAGAAATACCTGGTTTACCCCCAGCACGCCAAGTCAAGTTTTGTATTGACCTTGTACCTGGTGCAAATCCTATCGCTAGATCTCCGTATCGTCTTGCACCGTCTGAGATGCAAGAATTATCTAAGCAGCTTCAGGAGCTTTCTGACAAAGGTTTTATCCGTCCTAGCTTTTCACCTTGGGGTGCTCCTGTTCTTTTTGTCAAGAAGAAGGATGGATCTTTCAGGATGTGTATCGATTATCGTGAGCTTAACAAGCTTACCATCAAGAATCGATATCCCCTACCTTGTTTTGATGATCTCTTTGATCAGTTACAGGGTGCTACTTGTTTTTCAAAGATTGATCTACGTTCTGGGTATCATCAACTTCGTGTGCATGAAGAAGATATTCCCAAGACTGCTTTCCGCACTCGATATGGGCATTATGAGTTCACAGTTATGCCTTTTTGTTTGACTAATGCTCCTGCTGTTTTCATGGACTTGATGAATAGGGTCTGTAAGCCTTATTTAGACAAGTTCATCATTGTTTTCATCGACAACATCTTGATTTATTCTAAGACGCGAGCTGATCATGAACAACATCTTCGTCTTACTCTGGAACTCCTGAAGAAAGAACAACTTTTCGCCAAGTTCTCCAAGTGTGAATTTTGGCTTAAGGAAGTTCAACTCTTGGGTAATATCATCAACGAACAGGGTATTCATGTAGATCCCTCCAAGATCAGTGCGATTAAGGATTGGGATACGCCTACTACACCCACAGAAGTTCGTTCTTTTCTTGGTCTCACGGGTTATTACCACCGCTTCATCGAAAACTTCTCCAAGATTGCAGTTTCTCTAACTGCTCTAACTCAGAAGAATAAACCCTTCGAATGGGGATCCAAACAAGAAGAAGCATTTCAGACCTTGAAACAGAAACTCTGTGGTGCACCTATTCTATCTTTACCTGAGGGCAATGATGATTTTGTCGTATATTGTGATGCATCCAAATTAGGCCTTGGCTGTGTTCTCATGCAAAGGAACAAAGTCATAGCTTACGCATCAAGGCAGTTGAAGATACACGAGAAGAACTACACCACTCATGATCTTGAGTTAGGTGCAGTTGTATTCGCTCTCAAGATCTGGAGACACTATTTGTATGGTACAAAATGTGTGGTTTTCACCGACCACAAAAGTCTTCAGCACATCTTCAATTAGAAAGAACTCAACATGAGGCAACGACGTTGGGTTGAACTTCTAAACGACTACGATTGCGAAATTCGCTACCATACTGGTAAGGTAAATGTCGTGGCTGACGTATTGAGTCGTAAGGAACGTGTCAAGCTTCACTGTGTCAAAGTTCGATCTGATATTCAAACCCGCATCTCTCAGGCTTAGCATACTTGCGTTTCACAAGGTTTGATGGGTAAGGAATTACCCTATCATATTAAGCCTGATCTTGAACTAAAAGACAATGGATTGTATTACTTCATGGATCGGTTGTGGGTCCCAGGTCAAGACAATCTCCGCACCTTGCTTATGGATGAAGCTCATAAGTCTCGTTATTCTATTCATCATGGTGCAGATAAAATGTATAAGGATCTTCGTGTTTAGTACTGGTGGCCCGGTATGAAGAAAGACATTGCCTTATACGTATCCAAATGCCTTACTTGTCTTAAGGTTAAGGCTGAACATCAATGTCCCTCTGGATTATTGGAGCAACCAGAGATTCCAGTTTGGAAATGGGAAAACATTGCTATGGATCTTATTACCAAACTTCCACGCACTAAGAAAGGTCATGATGCCATCTGGGTAGTTGTTGATCATCTTACTAAATCAGTGCATTTCTTGCCCATCCATGAGGATCTATCTGCCGACAAGCTTGCTAAAATTTATGTGGATGAAATTGTATCTCGACATGGTGTTCCTTTGAACATTATATCTGACAGAGATGCTCGATTCTCATCTCGTTTTTGGAGAACCATGCAATCTGCTATGGGAACCCAACTTAATTTGAGCACAGCTTATCATCCGCAAACAGATGGTCAATCTGAAAGAACAATCCAGACTTTGGAGGATATGCTTAGAGCTTGTGTGATTGACTTTGGTGGTAGTTGGGATTTGTATCTTCCATTGATTGAATTCTCCTACAACAATAGTTATCACTCCAGCATCAACATGGCTCCTTTCGAGGCACTTTACGGTCGAAAATGTCATTCACCAGTTTGCTGGAATGAGATCGGTGAGGCTCAGCTTACTGGTCCTGACCTTATTCTAGAGACTATAGATAAGGTTAAGAAAGTTTGCGATAACCTTCAGACAGCTCGAAGCCGTCAAAAGAGTTACGCGGATCGACGATGCAAGCCCTTGGAATTTCAAGTCGGTGATCGCGTTCTACTCAAGGTTTCACCTTGGAAAGGTGTGATCAGATTTGGAAAGACAGGAAAACTTGCACCTAGATATGTCGGACCATTCAAGATCGTCGAAAGAATCGGAAAGGTAGCCTACAGACTTGAGTTACCTCCTGAACTTGGAAATGTTCATCCAACCTTCCACGTGTCCAATCTCAAGGAGTGTTTAGCTGATGAGAACCTCCACATACCACTTGATGAAATTCGTGTTGATGACACGATGCATTTTGTTGAGAAACCTGTGGAAATTATGGACCGTGAAGTCAAATGGCTCAAACACAAGCGCATTCCACTTGTCAAAGTTTGCTGGGAATCTAAACGTGGACCAGAATTTACTTGGGAACGTGAAGATCAAATGAAAGCGAAGTATCCACATCTATTCTCACAAGTTTCCTCTAAATAAATTTCGGGACGAAATTTCCACAACTAGGGGAGACTGTGACATCTGTGCTTGTAATCATTGTATAAACTCTGAATAATTCAATTATCAATAAATCAATGTGATTTGACCCCAATGTTTGTTTATTTATGTTTAACATTTTTCCTGTTTTGATTATTGTTCGCTTTCAAACTCTATATCGCTTTCTAGAAAGTTATACGCAAACTGATACGTAAACCTAATCAGTTTAACGCGACAAACAATTCGAAACATCAATATATGCTTAACATACCTTAAATAACCTTTACATAACTTAGAAATAAGTTTTGAAGGCTTTGGTGTGGCAAAATCAAGTTTATTCGACCGCAGGGACTATTTGTGTCAAACTGCGAAAGTATACCGATTCGTGTGGTAACAAGCATTCTGGAACTTGATCATAAGATAAACATACAATAAATATCCTTTACATAGCTTAAAAATAGGATTTGAGTGGTTCGGTGTGCAAAAATAAACTTTTTGGTCAAACAGGGACTAAAAGCGTCAAAAAGTGCATAAGTTTGCATTTTCGCGCATATCTTACGTTCTGAATATATCCAGACATCCAAAAATTTATGTAATCATTAAAATATTTTATTTTAGTGATTGGCATGATAAAATTCCATTCATCGCGTAATTTGGATCGTTTTTCGCGTCAGTTCGTGTTTCATCGTATTTAACCGAACAACGCAACCGTACGACCAAAAGAACCGACATCCGAGATGTTTTTAATCATATTTTAAGTTCCCTATTCTTTAACTTCATTTTAAATCCTTGAAATGGGGTTAACAGGGATTAAACGTGCCAAAAATGCATCGAAAAGCAAGTTTTACACATTCAGGGACCTAAACTGTCATTCTGCCAAACTTGGCTTAGGCGGGGCGCGTAGCCCAAGGCCACCCCATACGTGGCCCGTGTAAACAACCCAGATCAGAAACTCAGTTTTTCTAATTCCGCAGCTGGTTTCCTGGGTTTTGCATATGGTTTCTCCATACCATAAGCTGGTTTTAGGCACCCATAGAATGTTAAAACAGTGGGTACACATGGAGGGCCAAGATTGAAGCTCGTAAATCGAGGAACGATCCTAACGGTTGTCAAATCTCTATAAATACCCACCTTGAATTCACTTGCAACCTGACACCTTGATTCATTTCTACTCTAAGTTGGGGTTTCCACACCTAATACCTGAGCAACTTGAATCAAATCTCCATTGCTTGGACCTCTTGTAAGTTTCTTTCATTCTTTTATGCGTTTTTAAGCGTAAAAGTCAAACAGTATTTAACTTTCTACTTTGACCGGTCAATGGTCAACACGAAGTTCGTTTGAACTTCGCAACGTGAGCGTAATCACCATGGTCATAGTCCTTTGTGACTATACCTACTGATTACCACGTTATTTAGGCTTAGTGACGAGTCATAGTTTTGGTCAAAATACGCGTTTATGCGTATTTTGCAACCAAACTATTCTTGGGTATCAAAACCCTTTGTTTTGATATCAAACTTGTTTTCAAACTTCGTTAAACATGTTTTAACATGTTTAACTCGTCATTTTTAGTTTAGTGCTTATATAGGGTCTTAAGATAAGCGGTCTAAACAACCGCTTAGACTTTCGAACCCGACCCGTTTGGTCGATCATTAGGATCCGACCAAACACATTTTGTGACCATAGTTGTATAGGAAATAACCTTCCGAGGTTATACCTTATGGTCACTACGTTTAGTTAGTTGTATAATAGGTAGTTTATATGCCTTAGGAAAATGACCAAAATGCCCTTTTTGCGCATAAATTCATTTTAAGCATATGTAACTTAAATTTTGACATCTAAACTGATTAGGCAACATTATTAGACTTGTTAAGGCATATAATACTTGTCATAGGACTAGTTAGGCGGTCCGAACGCGTTTTACGCGAACGACGCGTTAAAGTAGTGTAAGCTACCTAAGCGAGTCGTAATGGGTCATAAGCACTTAGGTTTGGTTTCGATTTCGAATGTAGGCTTTGTTAAACCATATTACATGAGTTCCTATACTCATTTGGTTTACGTAACCACATTTTATCCGATCTTCCGATTTAGGTCCGGTTTATTAACGTAGTTACCTATATTAGGTGCCGATTGATTCCGTGATCTTTCTAGCATTGCTTGGTTGTTATTCAAAGACTTCTAAGCACCCTCAAGTGAGTACATAGTCCCCTCTTTTACTGTTTTCAAACTGTTTTGGGGTGGAACACATGTGCCTACTTGTTACTTTCATGTTTTTCGTGGTTTCATGACATATACTTGCTATGTTCATTAGTCCACATATAGTACATGATTTCATTTATGTTTTGCTATGTATGTTCACTTAGCATGCTAGCACATTGATTTTCATAAGCATTTTTGCATATGTTCACTCAGCATATGGACACATTGTTTTACATTGCATTTCTGTTGCATATGTTCACTTAGCATATGGACACGTTGTTTTACATTTCTACTTTGTATGTTCACTTAGCATACTAGGTACATTATTTTCATATAACATGATTACATTCGGTATGACATTTGGTTTGTTTAACGAAACTGAAATACGTTCATTAACATTAGCTACGCCGCTCGGTAGTAAGTAGTGGTACCATAGGACTTGACAACTCCCATTCCTGAAATCCTAGGTTTGTTTGGACGTAAGGAATGACTGAATCCGAAAACATTTTTGATGACCCTTGATTTGTTCTAGGGTTTATCTTACAGTCTCAAGGCTTGAATGTATACGTTTGACATTACCGCATAAGTGTTTGTATCAGTAAAGCATGGATTTTTGCAAAACATATCTTTGACTTAAACTATGATTTATATCAAATACATTGTTTTGTACATTTTACTTATGATTTAAGTTGATATTTTCACTTGTCATACATAACATTCGTTTATACATGAACATTTTAACATTGGTTTAAACATTACATTTTGGTGGTTTGTTTGGGTAAGTGATTTAAATAACGAGGCGTGTGTAATATGATAAAAGCATGGTGGATACGCCGCTGGTACTTCCTATATATAAGTGCTTTTATGATATTACATATCGTAGCGTTATGTAAACCGTTTCAGTTTAGACACATTACATTTTTTTACACAAATAACATATTGTCTTGAAAACATTGTTTTACAAACAACTTAACTTATACAACTCATTTTTACTTGGTTACTTATTTAACTATACAACTTTCTTTTATATATCATCTGATTTTCATATCACTTTTTATATGGTTTATAAAAGAAAACATTTTCCTAAGGTTCATGACTAACTTTTGTTAAACAATTCTTTAAACTTACAAGTCATGAACCCTAAATCAATAAACCTATGTATCTCACAGGCATTTTTTTGCTGACGTACCTATTTTCACATGTGTTTTCAGGAGCTGATGCATAGGAATGGTCAAGACACACTTAGGCGGACCTGTACCTTAGTGACATAAAATGAAGCTAGTATAGTTTTAACTATGTTATGTACTCTTTGTTTCTGTTGTTTTAAGACAATGTAACCTCTTTGTTTATAAATAAAACAAAACTTTAATTACCATGGTTGTGAAACAATAATTCTGTTGCTCGACTCCCCGGCGTTTCTGCCGTGGTTTGTTGTTTTACGCAGTCGGGGTGTGACATTCTCGTTCCCAGGTAAACTCTGGGCCACGACGGGAGTTCCAACGAACTAGAACAATGGGTATCCTGGTATGTTTGAGAACCTTAACTTCTCGGTCCGTAATTTCCACTGGTTCCCCGACGAATCGCAACTGATCGTTGATAGTGAGTTCCTTGAAAGGAACTATGAGGGTCTCATCTGACAGACACTTCTTCAGATTTGACACATGGAATACGTTGTGAACTCCACTGAGTTCTTCGGGTAGATTCAATCTATACGCCACTTTGCCAGTTTTCTCAGTGATTTTGAAAGGTCCGACATAACGTGGATTTAACTTGCCCCGCTTACCAAAGCGAACTACACCTTTCCAAGGTAATACTTTAAGTAGCACTCGATCCCTAACCTGGAACTCGAGCGGTTTCCCGCGCTTATCAGCGTAGCTTTTCTGTCGGTCACGAGCTGCCGCCATTCGTTGTCGTATTTGGGCAATCTTTTCCGTCGTGTCGACAACGAGTTCTGGGCCAGTGATTTGGCTATCACCAACTTTTGCACAGCATAAGGGTGATCGGCACTTCCGTCCATACAAGGCCTCGAACGGAGCAGCCTGGATGCTGGTGTGGTAACTAGTGTTATATGAAAACTCCACCAAAGGTAGGTGCCTTTCCCAGCCGTTACCAAAGTCGATTACACATTCATGAAGCATGTGTTCAAGAGTCTGGATGGTGCGTTCAGTCTGCCCATCCGTCTATGGATGATATGCTGCGCTCATGTCTAAACGTGAGCCAAAGGATTTGTGCATCGCCTGCCACAAATCAGATGTAAAACGTGGATCACGATACAAATGATGGAAGTTGGCACCCCGTGCCTCGAGACTACTCCCTTCAAGTAGATGTCTGCTAGAGTAGAGAACTTATCCATTTCTTTGATAGCCAGGAAGTGTGCAGACTTTGTCAGTCGATCCACTATCACCCAAATAGTATCATTTCCCCGCTGAGATCTAGGTAGGCCAGTAACAAAGTCCATGGAAATCTGCTCCCATTTCCATGTCGTGATCTCTGGTTGTTGAAGTAGGCCTGATGGCTTCTGGTATTCAACCTTGACCCTAGCAAAGGTCAAACATTTACTAACATAGGTCGCTATGTTAGCTTTCATGTGGGGCCACCAATACGTAGTTTTGAGATCGTGGTACATCTTATCAGAGCCAGGATGTACTGAGTAACGAGACTTGTATGCCTCTTCCATCACAAGTGTTGGTGCACTACATCTGTTGATTCCGTCTAGGTGTCTAGGATCAGGTCTTACGTCGTATTGTATAGCATAGGGCACGTTTTACGAGAAAACAGGAGTCTGTATAGGTGTTACAGGTCTGGTCCGCTCATAGGGACATAGGGATGCTGGTCCGCTTATGTGTACTGTAACACCCGTGTCACTCCAACCATCAGACAAATACCAAACCAATGAAATATAGTATTTCATACTTGGGATTTGTAAAAATATGTGTATCGTTTACACATATCAATTCTTGTTCGATTTCAAGCTTTAAATCGCTTTCTGGAGGGTTATACGCGCTCTGATGTGTAGATATAACCAGTTTAATCCAAGGAACACTCCAGAATAGTGAAATAGGCTTAACATACCTTAAATAACCTTTACATAACTTAGATATAAGTTTTGAAAGGTTTGGTGTGGTGAAATCAAAGTTTAATCGCTTACAGGGACTAAAGTTGACAAACTGCGAAAGTATGCCAATTTGAACTGTAACAGACCTTCCGGAGCATGACCATAAGTTAAACATACCATAAATACCCTTCACATAGCTTAGAAATAGGCTTTGAGGTGTTCGGTATGCTAAAATAAACTTTTGGGTCATTCAGGGACTAAAAGTGTCAAAAAGTGCACAAGTTTGCATTTTCGCGCATAACTTACGTTCTGAATACATCTGGACATCCAAAAATTTATGTAAGCATGACTACATTATATTTTAGTGTTCGCCTTAAGAAAAATCCATTCGTCACGTCATTTGGATCGTTTTTCGCGCTTATGCGCATTCCGTCGTAATTAAGCGAACATCGCGTTCGTACGACCAAACGAACCGACATCCGACATATTTTTGAGCATGTTTTGAGTTCCCTATACTTTAACTTCATTTTAGAGCCTTTAAATGAGGTTAACGGGGTTCAAACGCATCGAAAAAGGCCTTAAACACGTGCAGGGACCATTTCTGCCACTTTTGAAACATTTCTGAAACAGGGGGTGCTAGCGTAGCGCGACTGCATAGTGCCTTTGCACTAGCGCTACGCGACTGCCTAACCTGACCAGATTAAGTGTATTTACAATTAGATTTCAGCTGATTAATCCTCACCCACATGTTTCCAATTGTCTAGTCATGTGATAAGGATGGTTTTTAGCCACCATGAGTTTCCGACAAGTGTACGGCCTTGATCGTTTCCCCTTTTCCAAGAAACGATCTCAACGGTTACCCGAATACTATAAATACCCCACCCCCCATTGCTTAAACTCACAAGAATTCTGATTTTGAGAGCTCTAAGTTGAAACCATTGTTTCATACCTGAGTTCTTGAGTCGGGATTAGCATTCGGGGACCCTGGGTTAGTATTCTTTCGTTCTTTTCCTTATTTTTACTGCTTTTCGATTCAGAAAGTCAAACAAAGTAATGGTCAATGCGAAGTTCGTTTGAACTTCGCAACGTGAGTGTAATCACGTTGGTCATAGTCCCTTGGGACTATGCCCACTGATTACCACGTTGTCTAGGGTCGTAGGGTAGGCGATCTAATAAATCGCCTATACCTTCGAACCCGACCCAGTTTGGTCGATCATTAGGATCCGACCAAATACATTAGGTGACCGTAGGTAGGGAATAACCTTCCGAGGTTATACCCTATGGTCACATCGTTTAAGTAGTTGTATGATAGGTAGTTTATATGCCTTAGGTAAATTACCAGAATACCCTTTTCATGTATAATTGGTAATTTAGCATATGTAACCTAAATTTTTGTCACATAACTGATTATGTAACATGTTTAGGCATATAACACTTGTCATAGGACTAGTTAGGCGGTCCGAACGCGTTTCACGCGCACGACGCGTTAAAGTAGCATAAGCTACCTTAATGGGTCGCGATGGGTCGTAGACACTTAGGTTAAGTTTCATTTAGTATGTAGGCTTTGTTAAACCATATCATATGAGTTCCTACACTCATTTGGTTTTCAAACCCTAATGCTACCCGATCTTCCGATTTAGGTCCGGTTAATTAACATAGTTACCTATATTAGGTGCCGTTTGATTTCCGTGATCTCTAGCTTTGTTTGGTTGTTACTCAAGGACTACTGAGCAATCTCAAGTGAGTACATAGACCCCTCTTTTACTGTTTTCCAAACTGTTTTGGGGTGGAACACATGTGCCTACTTGTTACTTTCGTGCTTTCCTGTTTTCATATCATATACTGGTTATGTTCATTAGTACACTATTAGTACATTGATTTACATGACTTTTCTGCTTTGTATGTTAACTTAGCATACTTAGTACATCGTTTTACATTACATTTCTGTTGCATATGTTTACTCAGCATATGGACACATTATCTCAGTTCACATGCTATGTATGTCTGTTGTTGCATACTTAGTACAGATATTTCAGTTCACATGCTATGTATGTCTGTTGTTGCATACTTAGTACAGATATTTCAGTTCACATGCTATGTATGTCTGTTGTTGCATACTTAGTACAGATATTTCAGTTTACATGCTATGTATGTATGTTGTTGCATACTTAGTACACTTATTATTCATTACATGCTTACATTTTGGCAATTGGTTTAAACATAGACATTGTACATTGTTGGTTTGGTTTGAGTAAGTGATTAAGTAACGAGGCGTGTGTAATATGATACAAGCATGGTGGATACGCCGCTGGTACTTCCTATATATAAGTGTTTGTATTGTATTACATATTGTAGCGTTATTTGAATCATTTCAGGTTGAGACATAGAACATTTTATACAAATAACATACTTTTCACAAGACATTGATTTACAAACAACTTATCTAATACAAACTCATTTTTACATGGTTATTCATTTAACCATACATTATTTATACATATCATCTGCTCTTATCGATTTTCAAATGATTTACAAAACAAAGCAAATAACAAGGTTCATGACTAAACATTTTCTCAAACATAAGTCATGAAACCTATTTTCACAAAACCTATGTATCTCACCGGCATCTTTATGCTGACGTACCTATTTTCACATGTGTTTTTCAGGAACTGTTGCGTAAGATGATCAAGATACACATAGGCAGACTTGGACTTTAGTAACAATAAAAGATGCAAGACTAGTTAATTATGTTGTATTTCTTTGTTTGTTAAGACTTTGTAACACTTTTGTTTAATAAAACGAAACCTCAATTGCCATGGATTTGAGACAATTAATTCTGTTACAACACTCCCCGATGTTTCCGCCACGTTTTGTATGTTCTACGTGGTCGGGGTGTGACAGAAAAGATGGTATCAGAGCCAATGGTTATAGGGAATTAGGTTATTAGTAATGCTTTGACCTAGTCTATAACCTTCTTAGGACCCTAACGCGAGTTTACTTGCGTTTAGTCATAAAATAATACCGTCACCTATCCTTAGGCGACGACCACAACAAGAACATAAATTTCAAAACCGCTTTGAAAACTAATCATCTGTTCTAGGATGATTTATTACAAGGTTTTGAACCCTCTGTTATATGGTTTTGAACCCCTTTAAGTTTTCAAAATCTCGTCAAAGTTTGGGTCATATAATGTGAACACGTGCAAACTGGAAGGGTGAATGCCTGTATTCTGGGTTTTCTGGCTAGGCAAGCACTTCGTATATATCTCATCAGACGCGAGACCAGTTGTGCTTACCTGGGAATTCTTGGGATGAGTGTTCACTTATAGGCGAGCATGTCTTCGCGATACATTATATTGATCCGCTTACTTTGATTAGTCAATGTCTCATTTGTTTGCCTTTGGTAACAAACAAATGGTCGCAATCTTCATGCGTTGTCATTTTCTTTTGACTATCTTTCGCTTGTTTCCTTCTATTCCTTTCGTTATCTTCAAGATGCTCTTCATCGCAACAACAATGTCCGAACCAGGTGCTGCAATTACCCAGCGAATAGGCGTCGTACTCCAGAAGACCGATGATTTAGCTATTACCATGACTCGTCTCAGGGATGAAGCCGTGTAAGGGAACCGCTCCTTGGAGAAATCAATGCAACCTTCATCATTCGAATCAAATACCTTGTTTCAAATGTACCCACGGTGGACGATGGAGACATTTGGTTAACATATGCCGCTTTGCAATCCAAAGCAAAGCTGTTACAAATCCTGCTGCTACTCAACCTTCAAACTCTGCTTCATATGTCGCTTGACATATCTGGCGCCTCAACCTCATGAACTTTCTACCTTGTGTGTCGACGTAAGCACGCCTAGTGCAAGGTGTCGAAACACCTCTCGTTACACAAATTGCAAAATCCATGTAGGATCTTTCTATCCTCATAATTAGATCCTTGTGGATGGGTATCATTCATCGGAGTCCTTAATTGAATTCTTTGTATGATTCAATACGTACATCACAATTCAATAAGGACAAAGCCGAATTCCTTTTAAGATTATCCTATCTTCATAGATAGATTCTTGAAATGATTAAAGTGCCAAATGAAATCCACGAATTGGATTCCTGGTGTGCTTTAAGTATCCGCGTCCAAAGATAACAAATTAATAAACAAATTAAGCAACTATGTAATTTTGTGCTTATGTGTTCTCTTTTATGTTTTCGTGTGATTCAAATTCTTGTTATCCAAATCCTCGTAGAATCTTCCATATCTTTGTATAAGGGATTCATAGTAGGATATCCAAAGGTACTATCTTAAATCCTTAATGGACTTCTACGTTGTAGTTAAGTCCCTTGGATTATATTGTACCATTCCATACTTAGACCCCTGAGTGGTCTAGGTAAACAGATTGATCCAAAAATCTGGTTAGGTATATCAAGTGATGATATAGCTGAAAGGACTCCTTGGAGGTCTAATTAAAAAGATCATGTGTTGATCTGATTAAAAGGACCCTATGGTAGTCTAGTCACACTCATCACAGGTTTGATTTTCCTTCCCTTCACATTACAAACAAATTGTGCGGACTATGCAAGGAATTGCGTAATTATGGATGCATACATAATTATGAAATTCAGTGCACGGAAACCACAGCGAGTTTGGTCATGTGTCAAGAGTCATTCTGTTCATTTTTGGTTTCTGAAGAAATGGTGAAAAATGACTCTTGTCGTTCATTTTTGGTTTCTGAAGAAATGGTGAAAAATGACTCTTGTCGTTCATTTTTGGTTTCTGAAGAAATGGTGAAAAATGACTCTTGTCGTTCATTTTTGGTTTCTGAAGAAATGGTGAAAAATGACTCTTGTCGTTCATTTTTGGTTTCTGAAGAAATGGTGAAAAATGACTCTTGTCGTTCATTTTTGGTTTCTGAAGAAATGGTGAAAAAAAATGACTCTTGTCGTTCATTTTTGGTTTCTGAAGAAATGGTGAAAAATGACTCTTGTCGTTCATTTTTGGTTTCTGAAGAAATGGTGAAAAATGACTCTTGTCGTTCATTTTTGGTTTCTGAAGAAATGGTGAAAAATGACTCCTTTCGTTCATTTTCGTTTCTGAAGAAATGGTGAAAAATGACTCTTGTCGTTCATTTTTGGTTTCTGAAGAAATGGTGAAAAATGACTCCTTTCGTTCATTTTCGGTTCTGAAGAAATGGTGGAAAATGACTCATTTCGTTCATTTTCGTTTCTGAAGAATGCCTGTTGAAAATAACTCCGTTCATTTTTCAATTCTGAAAAATGTCCGTTAAAGAGAAATAACAGGATTATGCCTTTCATATCTCTGGTGGTTATTTGACACAAAGCCACAGTTAGACTCCTACGAATTAATTTCGGGACGAAATTTCCTAAAGTAGGGGAGACTGTAACACCCGTGTCACTCCAACCATCAGACAAATACCAAACCAATGAAATATAGTATTTCATACTTGGGATTTGTAAAAATATGTGTATCGTTTACACATATCAATTCTTGTTCGATTTCAAGCTTTAAATCGCTTTCTGGAGGGTTATACGCGCTCTGATGTGTAGATATAACCAGTTTAATCCAAGGAACACTCCAGAATAGTGAAATAGGCTTAACATACCTTAAATAACCTTTACATAACTTAGATATAAGTTTTGGAAGGTTTGGTGTGGTGAAATCAAAGTTTAATCGCTTACAGGGACTAAAGTTGACAAACTGCGAAAGTATGCCAATTTGAACTGTAACAGACCTTCCGGAGCATGACCATAAGTTAAACATACCATAAATACCCTTCACATAGCTTAGAAATAGGCTTTGAGGTGTTCGGTATGCTAAAATAAACTTTTGGGTCATTCAGGGACTAAAAGTGTCAAAAAGTGCACAAGTTTGCATTTTCGCGCATAACTTACGTTCTGAATACATCTGGACATCCAAAAATTTATGTAAGCGTGACTACATTATATTTTAGTGTTCGCCTTAAGAAAAATCCATTCGTCACGTCATTTGGATCGTTTTTCGCGCTTATGCACATTCCGTCGTAATTAAGCGAACATCGCGTTCGTACGACCAAACGAACCGACATCCGACATATTTTTGAGCATGTTTTGAGTTCCCTATACTTTAACTTCATTTTAGAGCCTTTAAATGAGGTTAACGGGGTTCAAACGCATCGAAAAAGGCCTTAAACACGTGCAGGGACCATTTCTGCCACTTTTGAAACATTTCTGAAACAGGGGGGTGCTAGCGTAGCGCGACTGCATAGTGCCTTTGCACTAGCGCTACGCGACTGCCTAACCTGACCAGATTAAGTGTATTTACAATCAGATTTCAGCTGATTAATCCTCACCCACATGTTTCCAATTGTCTAGTCATGTGATAAGGATGGTTTTTAGCCACCATGAGTTTCCGACAAGTGTACGGCCTTGATCGTTTCCCCTTTTCCAAGAAACGATCTCAACGGTTACCCGAATACTATAAATACCCCACCCCCCATTGCTTAAACTCACAAGAATTCTGATTTTGAGAGCTCTAAGTTGAAACCATTGTTTCATACCTGAGTTCTTGAGTCGGGATTAGCATTCGGGGACCCTGGGTTAGTATTCTTTCGTTCTTTTCCTTATTTTTACTGCTTTTCGAGTCAGAAAGTCAAACTTTGTTTGACTTTCAGCGTTGACCAGTAATGGTCAATGCGAAGTTCGTTTGAACTTCGCAACGTGAGTGTAATCACGTTGGTCATAGTCCCTTGGGACTATGCCCACTGATTACCACGTTGTCTAGGGTCGTAGGGTAGGCGATCTAATAAATCGCCTATACCTTCGAACCCGACCCAGTTTGGTCGATCATTAGGATCCGACCAAATACATTAGGTGACCGTAGGTAGGGAATAACCTTCCGAGGTTATACCCTATGGTCACATCGTTTAAGTAGTTGTATGATAGGTAGTTTATATGCCTTAGGTAAATTACCAGAATACCCTTTTCATGTATAATTGGTAATTTAGCATATGTAACCTAAATTTTTGTCACATAACTGATTATGTAACATGTTTAGGCATATAACACTTGTCATAGGACTAGTTAGGCGGTCCGAACGCGTTTCACGCGCACGACGCGTTAAAGTAGCATAAGCTACCTTAATGGGTCGCGATGGGTCGTAGACACTTAGGTTAAGTTTCATTTAGTATGTAGGCTTTGTTAAACCATATCATATGAGTTCCTACACTCATTTGGTTTTCAAACCCTAATGCTACCCGATCTTCCGATTTAGGTCCGGTTAATTAACATAGTTACCTATATTAGGTGCCGTTTGATTTCCGTGATCTCTAGCTTTGTTTGGTTGTTACTCAAGGACTACTGAGCAATCTCAAGTGAGTACATAGACCCCTCTTTTACTGTTTTCCAAACTGTTTTGGGGTGGAACACATGTGCCTACTTGTTACTTTCGTGCTTTCCTGTTTTCATATCATATACTGGTTATGTTCATTAGTACACTATTAGTACATTGATTTACATGACTTTTCTGCTTTGTATGTTAACTTAGCATACTTAGTACATCGTTTTACATTACATTTCTGTTGCATATGTTTACTCAGCATATGGACACATTATCTCAGTTCACATGCTATGTATGTCTGTTGTTGCATACTTAGTACAGATATTTCAGTTCACATGCTATGTATGTCTGTTGTTGCATACTTAGTACAGATATTTCAGTTCACATGCTATGTATGTCTGTTGTTGCATACTTAGTACAGATATTTCAGTTTACATGCTATGTATGTATGTTGTTGCATACTTAGTACACTTATTATTCATTACATGCTTACATTTTGGCAATTGGTTTAAACATAGACATTGTACATTGTTGGTTTGGTTTGAGTAAGTGATTAAGCAACGAGGCGTGTGTAATATGATACAAGCATGGTGGATACGCCGCTGGTACTTCCTATATATAAGTGTTTGTATTGTATTACATATTGTAGCGTTATTTGAATCATTTCAGGTTGAGACATAGAACATTTTATACAAATAACATACTTTTCACAAGACATTGATTTACAAACAACTTATCTAATACAAACTCATTTTTACATGGTTATTCATTTAACCATACATTATTTATACATATCATCTGCTCTTATCGATTTTCAAATGATTTACAAAACAAAGCAAATAACAAGGTTCATGACTAAACATTTTCTCAAACATAAGTCATGAAACCTATTTTCACAAAACCTATGTATCTCACCGGCATCTTTATGCTGACGTACCTATTTTCACATGTGTTTTTCAGGAACTGTTGCGTAAGATGATCAAGATACACATAGGCAGACTTGGACTTTAGTAACAATAAAAGATGCAAGACTAGTTAATTATGTTGTATTTCTTTGTTTGTTAAGACTTTGTAACACTTTTGTTTAATAAAACGAAACCTCAATTGCCATGGATTTGAGACAATTAATTCTGTTACAACACTCCCCGATGTTTCCGCCACGTTTTGTATGTTCTACGTGGTCGGGGTGTGACATGTACCATTGTGGTCAGCTTATATGGACATGTCTGGTCCGCTTTTATGGTCATGTGACACATAAGCGAACCAGAAACTATATATATAGGTGTCATTAGGGTGGACCTCATAACATGTATGTGAAATTCCACACCGAAGCTCTGCCGGTGTGAAGATCGAGCTGTAAAACGTTTAAAATCAATAAAACAAGCAGTTAGAAGGAAGAACAAGCTACTTCTACTTGCATTTCTTATTATTCCGCATCTGAAACGCAAGAGACAACCTCTGAACGACTCGTTCGGGTCAGCAATCGATCCTACAAGTGGTATCAGAGCTTGGGAGGAGGTTTTCTGCAGATTGTAGCTGTTTTTCATCATTTCTTCTCACTTCTACACCTTCTTTTACTGATTCGGAAAGATTTCACGGTCGAAATTCGCTCAAATTTGAACAGCTTGTGCGAAATAGTATCAAGATAAATCCTTGAAAGTTTCAGATCCAAATTCCTAACCGTTTAGGAGAAATCTAAGTTTTTCTGCTCGAATTCGCTGTCAAAATTGAGGTCCGCTTATTCGAACAAGTCTGGACCGCTCGAACGTACAATTTCTGGTCCACTCGAACGAACAATTTCTGGTCCGCTCGAACGTACAATTTCTGGTCCACTCGAACGAACAATTTCTGGTCCACTCGAACGAACATAGTCTGGTCCGCTTTTGTGACAAGTCTGGTCCACTTTTGTGACAAGTCTGGTCCACTTTTGTGACAAGTCTGGTCCGCTTTTGTGACAAATTCTGGTCCGCTTTTACGGACAAATTCTGGTCCGCTTATTTGAACATCAGCAGTCAGTATGGATTCCGAATTCTACAACGCATTTGCCTCATCGACTACTCCAGCCGCAATTGCTCAAGCAATGAATTCAGAAAACGAGACGGGAACGACTCAAAAGCCCCCTAAATTGATGAACATTGAGGAGTATTATGGATGGAAGGATCGGTTTGAAAACTGGGTTCAGGCAAATCATCTCAGATCGTGGGAATGCATATTGAAGAAGTACACATTGCCTCGAACAGATTTGCAAGTCATCAAAGAAATATCCGAGTTCACTGATCAAGAACGAGCAATGTATAGAGCTGAGAAAATGATGATTAGTTTGTTGCAGCAGGCGATAAAAGAAGATATATTCATCCTGTTACAGCACGACAAAACTGCTAAGTCAATTTGGGATGCGCTAAAGGTCAAGTTTGAGGGAAGCGAAAACATGATAAAAAGCAAGAAAGCGTTACTAAAGAAAGAATTTGATTTGTTTAGTAGTTTGCCGGGAGAGGATACTAAAAAGCTAATCGAGAGATACTGTCATTTGGTGCGATCTTTATCTATGTTGGGTGTTGAAAAAGGTCGTGAGGAGTGGGTGGATAAATTGGCGGACGCGTTACCTCAAAAGGAGTAGGGAACGTATTTGATGATCTTGAAGAATACTGGTGTGTATGATGGGTTGACAATCTCACAGTTTATAGAGAAAATTGAGAGTCAGGATCTTGAACAGCAGAAGATTGCGAGGATGAATAGTCCGAGTGGTCAACAGGATGTGAAGATGTACTACAAGGGTAGTATTCCAGCCACTGAGTCTGAAAGAAGTCCGAAGATTCAAACTGCTTTCAGTGCTGGTGATTCATCTGAGAAAGCTGATCAGGGTTTGAACAAGAATAGCAGTGGGTTTTCATCGTTTCCGAGTGTGAATCCGAAAGAGACTAACACGAGTTTTCAGTCTCAGAGTACAAAAACAGGAAATGGATACGTGATTCAATGCAACATAGCTCTCAACCTTCCAGAAGGTCAAAGCTTCTCTGAAGACACTGCTAAAGACCATATGGCACTTCTGGGTTCAGTACTGTTATCCTATGAAGGTCTTGTTGCTGGTCGGATCGGCAATCCTATGCTTACCAAAGAGGATTACGATCAGATAGACGTCGAAGAGATGGAACTTATGGATATCAAATGGTGTCTCGCAAGTGTTCTTCGACGAGCTGAGAAATTCAAAACCATTACTGGGAGAAATGACTTTCTAGATGCTCATGTATCAACTTTAGGTTTTGATAAATCTAAAGTTACTTGTTTTCGATGCAGGGAGAAAGGTCATTTCAAACGGGAGTGCAAAGGAAGAGAAGCTAGCGGAGCACAGAATCCATTCGGGAAAGATGATTACTACCGCAAAGCTATCTATCAACAAGTCGGTCAATTCCAAGAACCACAGACAGCTCACGGGAGAGAGATTAAAGATCCCAAAAGAGCATGTTTGGTAGATTTCAGCTGGAGTGATTACATATCATCTGAAGGCAAAGCAGCACGCATTATCGATCAAGATGATGAGAAACTACCAGAAGGTTTTAGTTGGGATATGTTTGTGGATGAAAAGGGAGAGTTCAAAGCGTTCATTGCCAAGATCGTCCGAGAGCCAGATTTGTTTGCTACTTGGATGAGATCTATCGGGGAGAATGTGAAAAGTGAAGATGAAAAGTCTGTGTCAACCGATGAAGGGTCAGATAGTACTGATAAATTTTCAGAGAGATCTGGAGAAATTTTGGAAGGTTTAGATGAAAGTTTACAGAGTTCAGATGAAGATGTACAGAATGAGTTTGTTTCAGAAAAGGCAGTTGTTTTTGATAAAACACTGTCTGATTCTGGTGTATCAGATGCTGATTCTGAAAAATCTGTACAGTTTGATCAGTCACCAGTTGATAGTAGCAGTGATGATGAGGAAGAGAAATATATCAATATTGCTAAATCTCATCTTTCTCCTGAAAGTTTTCATTTCTATTTTGCAGATCGCATGGAGAAACGAGCTGCTAAAGAACAACAAATAAAGAAATCTGAAGATGTTGTTAAGAATGAGAATGTTGAAGTTGTTGTTGAGGAGATGATTGAAACTGAGCAAGTGAAGGAAGAAGAGAAGGTGGTTGAAGTGGTAAAAACAATCGAAGTTGAGAAGATTGTTGAAGTCGTCAAGCCTTGCAAGAAGTGTTTAGAAGCATGCAAGGAATGTGTTGCGAAAAACGACATTATAGCTGAGTATGAGAAGAAGAAGGAGCAGTTATTGTTCAATCTCAATTATGTGAAAGAATCATACGATGTCTTGAACAAAACAGTAACTGGTCTTCAAAAGACAAACTCAGAACGAGAACAAGCACTGACAATGATGAATGCTGTTATGATGACAAAGCAGAAAGCAATCAATTTTTACATCGAAGAAAGTGCTAAATGGAAGCAAGAGTTGGAGACAGAGAAGATTGAGAATGAGAGAATTAGACGTTTATTACAAAGTTATTCTAGTTCTGATTATCTCATTGATCGTATTTACCCAACTGTTGCAGGTATGGAAGCTTTTCAAGACGAGAAGCCAAAGAAGGAAAAGAAAGATAGCGGTAAGAAACCGACTGTTAGATATAACAAGTGTCCGCCTCCAATTTGGGAATGGTACTCTCCTAGAAAACCAAATGAGGAGCAACTTGAAAAAGCAGTCAATATAAAGCTAAAAACCGACACAACTGACGTTTTACCAGACAACATTGATGTCACGTTTACCTCGTCCGATACTGATCATGAGTCTGAGTTAATCAAAAAGGTGGTCGATCAGGTGTTGGATACTGAGGAGGAGTCTGAGTCAAAGTCTGAGTCTGGAGGGTCAAATTCGTCAGTCAACAGTCAAAAGTCGTCGGTTAAACGGTCTTACAGTAAAGAATTTTTGTTATCAAAAGCAAATTTGGATGATGAAACATTTGAAGTTGCATACACTTTAAATGATTCGGACAAATTATACTCTGACAAAGAGTTTCCAATAAGAAGTGTTCGTTTTGACATGATCAAAAAGGTTTTCAAAATGACAGAAATTAATATTTCTAAAATAAAAGATTTAAATCTTATTAAAAAACCTAAAAAGTACACTTCAAGAGTTCAACAACGTTTAAACAAGAAAAAAGGTTACAATTCTGGTTCTGTTTTTCAAAAGAAATCAAACCAAAATCGTAGCTACAAAAAGAAAGGTCTTGGATTTATTCCATCAGAAAATCATAAAAATTTGAAAAATTCTAAAACAAAAACAGAATTTGTGTCAGGTGGAAGTGCAGAAGAGGAACAGAAGAAACCATTCTGGAGACAGTCAAATCAAGAGTTTCTTGCTGAAAAGAAGAAGAATGGAACTGAATTGTTTTATCAAAGAGAGACTCGTACCTGTTACAAGTGCAATGAAACTGGTCATATTGCATGGAACTGCCAGAAAAATGCCAAAACAAAACAGGGAGTTTCTCAGAAATTGAAAGAAAAGGTTTTTAATGTTGAATCACCAACCGACAGACTTAAAATTTTTGAAAATTCAACTTATGAGGTTGGTGAGTGTTCTAAAAAGAATTTTTATAAAAAGAAAGAAGATGACAACCAAGTGTGGGTCGTTAAGAAAATTGATGTGAATGTCGGTGATGAATCTGGTTCCACAAAGCCAGAAGAGCCACAGGTTGAGAAGAAGATTTCAGTGAATGATGAGGAGTTTCCATCATTGAAGTTTGAGGAAGTAAAGAAGAAAGTGGGAAAAACTGAGATTTCGAATCAGTTTTATAAAGAAAAGGATGATTTTGATGTAGAAAAAACATTCAACAGGAATGTTAAAAAGATTTTTGGGAAAATGTTGAGTGGGAGAGTTAAGGGAGTAAAAGATTTTTATGCCACAAAAAAGGCAACATACAACCCTACTGCTCAAGAGTTGAAAGCCATCAAGTCTGAAAAGACTTGGATGGAAGTTTATTTCCCATGATAGTCTAAGGACTATGCCGGAGATCCCAAGTTTATATCGTGGATCAGGAATCGGCATCTTTCTAATGTTTGAAGATTTTGGTTGAAAGATTTTGATAGTGTTTGAATGTTTACAGGTTGAAGGACTACGCCGGAGCTTCCATGTTGGTAAGTGCGAAGCAGGAATCGGCATCCAGATTGGTAAAATGGTGATGTAGACGTAACATTCCTACAGTTGGTATAGGTTTATACTTACAAGTGGTATTGTTTGTGATTCTACAAGTGGTAAAATCAAGGACATTAAGTTGTACTTGCATTTTCCTACAAGTGGTTGACGACAAAATGATGAACCATACCCCTAACCTACAAATGTTTTTTATCAACATAAATTCATTTTCCGGAAAAATCATTTTGATTAAAACAAACTTAAGTGTTTTGAAATCTAAATGAGAAAATGGTTTGTGATAGGGGGAGTTCTGATTGTTTATGCCGAGTGAATGGCGATTTGATGTGATTCAGTGTCAGTTGTCAAGTTTCTGTACAGTTTGTATGTTTCAATTGTGTCAAGAGTCTTAGTTTTCAAATTTCCTTTGAAATGTGTTTGCATTTTAGGGGGAGTAAGAATATTTTAGAAAATTCAAAAACATTTGAAAATTTGAAAAGTAAAAAACATGATAAAATTCAAAAATGAGTTGTGTTGCGAATAAGAGGAAATGATAGTACATCAGTGGACTATCACGCCACGCTAAAGAAATGTAAAGTTTAAAAAGTGATAAACAATCTCACTGATGATGTGCCAGTAGGTTTTTGCACATTTAGTAGATTGAGACGAGATATAAATCTAAATTTCAAACTTGCTTGTTCTGTGGGTTAACACAAACTTGGATATATAGGTAACCCCTGAAATCTTGTTTGAAAGGTCCCTTATTCTGAGATACTAGGTCTTTATGCTCAGTGATATCTGGGGTTTTATCCCGGGACTTCTGCTGAAAGAAATTTCTGACCTAGTCCCCGGATAATGCTTTCTGCAAATGCTTGAAACATAGCATCGCCCTCAGCAAGCTGATGAAACAATAAAATTGATAGTCGCTGCTGTTGTAATACAAAAGATCCTCTAAAGGGGACACACCAAAAGTCGAAGCCGTCATCTCTCTGCGTATCGAAAGATCGACCTGAGCTCTCACGGCCCTCGCACTATAATTTATTCCCGTACAGATATCATCTGTGGTATACTCACCTGTAAGACTGAATATTGGGATCTGGATACGGGAGTATATTCAAGTAGTGGGACACACGGATAAGTTCAAGTGCTTAAAACATTAATTTCGTATCTCGGATCTGTTGAAATTTGTGTGAAAATTTAAGTGGATAAGTATACTGACAATCTAAGTGAATCGTTTAGAACTTAAAATGAAATGAAGCTTAACGGTGTTGGTGATTTGTCTCAGAAACTGATATGATCCTCTTTCACAAACTCACAAAAATATTGTTTGTAAATATTTTATTTCTGCATTTTAGTCTCTCAGAAAATCCAAAAAGATTTTGTGTGTGTTTTAGCATAATTTTTTGAAAAAGTCAAAAAGATTTTCGACAACTGATGTTGGAAAACTGATTTTCAAAATTCCAAGTGCTAAACATGATGAGCAGTATTTGAGGGGGAGTGTTTGTGTAAATCTAACTGTTTTTGTTAAATCTAACCTTCTTCAAGTGGTTCATCATAGATATTTGAGAGAGCCTGAGATATTGCAATTTTATGATTGTTTTAGTGATTATGAGAGTCATGTGTTGGTACACAGGTATTTGATATGTGATAAAGTTAGAAAATTTATTTCTGGGTTAAGATTGTGCAGGTAGCCAGGTGTCGATATTCTGAAAATCTCTGTTGGAAGAGAGCCAAGTTTCGATCCTGGAAATTAATTCTGAAAGCCTGTGTAGATCAGACAACGATCCTGAAGATGTTACTGAAGAACAAAAGAATGCCAGTAAATCAAGAAGGGGAGTCTGAAGATTGAGAGAAGAAAAAGCCCAAAGACTGATCTAGATTAAAGATATGAAGACACAGTTTTGCAGTCAGAGTGTATAGGCGACTCCATCAACATCTGAGGGGGAGTCTGTTGGTGCACTACATCTGTTGATTCCGTCTAGATGTCTAGGATCAGGTCTTACGTCGTATTGTATAGCATAGGGCACGTTTTACGAGAAAACAGGAGTCTGTATAGGTGTTACAGGTCTAGTCCGCTCATAGGGACATAGGGATGCTGGTCCGCTTATGTGTACCATTGTGGTCAGCTTATATGGACATGTCTGGTCCGCTTTTATGGTCATGTGACACATAAGCGAACCAGAAACTATATATATAGGTGTCATTAGGGTGGACCTCATAACATGTATGTGAAATTCCACACCGAAGCTCTGCCGGTGTGAAGATCGAGCTGTAAAACGTTTAAAATCAATGAAACAAGCAGTTAGAAGGAAGAACAAGCTACTTCTACTTGCATTTCTTATTATTCCGCATCTGAAACGCAAGAGACAACCTCTGAACGACTCGTTCGGGTTAGCAATCGATCCTACAACAAGCTCACGCAGATTACCATAAAATAGGACCCAGATGCGCCCCACTAAGTAGTAAGCACCGTCTTCCTTTAGTTCCAACCGTTTCTCCAATCCCCGTAGGGACTCGGCCTTGATGTTCCCTTCTTTCAATTCTTTGACCTGAGCATCACGAATTTGGGCGGGAAGACTGGAGTGAATAGTAAGCTGTAACGCACGTACAAGCTTAGGTTTGGTTTCCTTACGAATGAGGGCGTCAGCCACAACATTGGCTTTGCCTGGATGGTACTTGATTACGCATTCGTAGTCATTAAGGAGTTCGACCCATTGATGCTGTCGCATGTTCAACTCCTTCTGATCGAAGATATGCTGTAGACTCTTGTGATCGGTGTAAATGGTGCACTTGGTACCATACAAGTAATGTCTCCATATCTTAAGAGCAAACACTACCGCTCCCAACTCCAAGTCATGAGTAGTGTAGTTCTTTTCGTGAACTTTAAGTTGGCGTGATGCGTAAGCAATGACCTTCTCACGTTGCATCAACACACAACCAAGTCCTTGGATTGACGGGTTACAATAAACCACAAAATAATCTGTGCCTTCAGGTAACGAGAGAATAGGTGCGCTACAAAGCTTCAATTTCAGCTGCTGGAATGCGGATTCCTGAGCATCACCCCAACGGTAGGTGACACCCTTTTGCGTAAGAACAGTAAGAGGCTGCGCAATCTTTGATAAATCCTTAATAAACCTTCTGTAGTAACCCACCAAACCCAAGAATTGACGGATTTCAGTTGGAGTTCGAGGTGCAGGCCAATTCTTGATTGAGTCAATCTTGGATGGATCAACGTGAATCCCATCCTCATTAACCACATGGCCTAGGAAATGGACCTCATGAAGCCAGAAGTCACATTTCAAAAATTTGGCAAAGAGTTGTTCTGCTCGAAGAAGTTCCAAAATGAGTCACAGTTGACGCTCATGTTCCTCTTGACTCTTGGAATAGATCAGGATGTCATCGATGAATACAATAACGAACTTATCCAAGTAAGGTTTGCACACTCGGTTCATCAAATCCATGAAAACCGCAGGTGCGTTTGTCAGCCTGAAAGGCATGACCAGAAACTCGTAGTGTCCGTAACGAGTCCTGAATGCTGTCTTGGAGATGTCTTCGTCTCGGACTCTCAGCTGATGATAGCCCGATCTCAGATCAATCGTAGAGTAGAAGCTCGACGCTTGCAACTGGTTGAAAAGTTCATCTATACAAGGAAGAGGATAGCGATTCTTCACAGTCACCTTGTTGAGTTCGCGATAGTCTATGCACATTCGAAAAGTACCGTCTTTCTTCTTCACAAACAAAACTGGAGCTCCCCAGCGCGAAGAGCTAGGACGAATGAAACCCTTGTCCAAGAGCTCTTGCAGTTGCGCTGATAATTCTTCAAACTCAGATGGGGCTAAGCGATAAGGCGCACGAGCTATTGGTGCTACTCCAAGAGCTAGCTCGATTTGAAACTCGACTTGACGATGAGGCGGAAGACCAGGTAATTCCTCAGGAAATACCTCAAGGAAGTCGTGTACGATCGGAATGTCTTCAATCGTCTTCTCTTTCATTGAGGTGTCAGTAACGAGAGCTAGAATAGCAGTATGGCCCTTTCGCAAACACTTTTGGGCCTTAAGGAAAGAGATGATGCCCACGACAGCACCACTCTTGTCACCGCGGATAACGAGAGGTTCTTCACCTGAACGAGGAATGCGGACAATCTTCTCCTTGCATAGTATTTCCGCCCGATGCTGGGATAACCAGTCCATCCCAATGACAATGTCGAAGCTACCAAGAACGTTGGGGATAAGGTCGATAGAGAAGGTCCGACCAGCGAGTGCGAGATTACAACCCTTAACTATGTGTGTGGCCTCAAGATTTTTACCGTTTGCTAGTTCTACAACATGCTTAGAATCCAGAGGGATTGGGTTACGCTTAAGCATCTGACTAACTCTTAAGGACACGTAACTAGTATCGGCACCCGAATCGAATAAAACAGAAACAAAGAAATCATCCAGTAGGAACTTACCCGTCACAACATTGGGATTGCTCCTTGCATCACCCTGACCAATCATGAATGCACATCCCCTGGCACCATTGCCATCATTGTTATCCCTGTTATTATTCCCATTCCCCTGGGCAATCTCTATTAAAGTGGCCCTCAGCACCACACTGGAAACATCCTTTGTTGTTACCATGCTGTTGTTGCTGTTGCTGGCGCTGATTCTGTGGAGTCTGCTGCTGCTGGCGTCTCTGATTCACAGGATAAGGGCTCCTGCAATCTTTCGCTGCATGGCCTGGTTTGTTGCATCTCTGACAGTTGTTCTTGCTACACTACCCGCTGTGGTGCATATTACATCGATTGCACTTGGGGTGGTTTCCCTTGTACCCACCCTGACCTTGATTACCATAAGGTTGTTGACTGGGGCTCTTGTAGTCGTCAGTCCTTCGATGCTGGGACTGAGACTGAACAGAACTTGAACCCTTTCTTGAGTTTTCATCCCATTTGTGCTTGTTGTCGCTAGGAGCATCAGAAGTAGTGGTAGCACTAATACGCTTTGGCAGTCTGTTCTGCTCGACTGCCTGATTGGTGAGGCAGTGGGATAGTCGTATAACCCGCTGAATTATAGGGAGGCTAGCTAAAGTCACCATGCTCTGAATTTCTGGCACTAAACCCTTGATGTAAAGCTCGATACGTTTGTAGGGAGGATCTACCATGGTAGGACACAAAGCAGCTAATTCATTCGATCTCTTTGTATACGCTTCGATTTCAGACCCCGTCATCTTCAAATTGTAAAACGCCACTTCTAGCTTGTGAATGTCATCATGATGAAAATACTCTTCCTTGACTAGATCTTTAAAGTCGTTCCATGGGGTGGCATTAGCAGCCGCCAACCCTAGCATTTGCACCTGTGCATTCCACCAAGTTAACGCACTGCCTTCAAGTGTTCCAGTAGCAAACTTCACTCTACTAGCAACAGGGCATTCACACATTTCGAAAACGGATTCGATCTTCTCAAACCAGTGGAGGAGACCTTCGGCTCCTTCAGTGTGACAACCCGAACTTTGGAGGTCAGTGTAGTGTAATCCTGTGATCCAAATCTCTCGTTATTCACTCCTTTCTTGTGCTGAACGTTTTGTGCTAGTATGAAACTTGCTAAAATTAGATAAATACACATTATACTTGGGCCAAAACTTACACCGCAGTTATGTTTAACAAACACATAAATGAACTGGGCCGGGTACTAGTTATTATGATTGGGCCGAAGGCCAGACTTTGATTAGGTGAATTTAGTAGCTATTTTAATTGGGCCTGAGCTATCTCGGCAACATAGGTGAACCGCCCCAATCCCTTTTCTTCTTATACATCTAGGCTAATTATAAAACATGCATTAGTTGGGCTTGAGCCCATTATCGGCTAAGAATATGGAACCGCCTTAAATAGGCATTATTATGTATACGTAGGAAGGTTATTGATTAATTGTTAAACTCACAAACCCTATTCCTCAATCATACGTGCGGCAACTGGAGAACCCCCCCCCCCCCCTTCGGCAGAAGACAAGGTCTCCCTATCTCGAGGCATCATCCCATCTATTCGATTCCTATGGTTAGTAATTACCTACTGTTTTGTTGTGATTGTTGAGTTCACTTAGGTAATACATGTGTAACATGACATGAATATATGATGATCAAAAACTAGGAGCATGAGTTACTCTTGGTGCTTGTTGCTTTCTTGGTGCACAAACTGATCGAGACTTAGGATTAATTTAGAGTTTCTTTATAAAATCTACTAGCATAGTTAACAGGATATATGTTGATCATTAATTGAGATGTAACATGATATATGTTGATCATGGAACTAGATTATATAGTGCTAGAGTCATAACAATAATGGGTTGTTGTTGTGCAAAGAAATAAACCAACTGTGTTGGATTGTACCCCATCAATATTGGCCTGTTACACAGTCCATGAGTTAGGCATACATTGGGTCGAGAATGGTGTTGGATCACATGAGTAAAAGTTGTTTGTACAAAAATTGGGAATCCTCATGCGTACTGGATTATAGCTCACAATCAGGCCATATTTTCCCAGGGTGGGCCTGGTCGTTTTGGGCCACAAATACACGAACTAAACTAAAGTGTTTCCTTTTATTTAAATTACTAGATTACATTGTTTCTTTAATTAAAATTGACATTGGGTCTCATTTGTTAAGTGGGCCGCACCAAGCCTAAATGGAATAGTAATCTGCAAGTTATTAATCTGATTAATTGGCATGTTCTTGTGTTGTGGAGTTAAGTGCTAAATGTCTTGTAAATATAAAACTAAGAGATGAATCCCCTTATGAACTGAATTCATACTAAGTGATTAGTTGGTGACACTGGGTTGATAGGTTAACTAGTATGACATGAATTACACGTGCGTGCTATATGTAACATAATGGTATATTATGTGAATAAGGAATGCATGAACTATTTGTACATGTAACATGAGGATTTTGTGCACCTGAAACTGATTATGTTGGTAACTGTGGTAGGACGTGTGTAATCCTTTGACAAACAATTAACTAAGTCTTACCGAGCAAACCAAAGGTGAGTTCACTGCCTTTTTCCAAGCATGCATCCCAGGCAGGGATATCGGGTAACGTTACGGGAAGGAATGCTGGTTTATTGGGATGTTTGTTCTTATTACTCAGTTTCTATCACATAAGACCCCTTACATCTACCGACAGTTGCTGGGGAGGCAACGAGGTTATTAGGTGATAGCGCTATTAGGTTTGGCACCCTCACACCGTACCGGGGAGGACGGGCGTGAACTAATTTCCTTAAAGCATGACCAATGTTTTGATAGAGACATTGGGGTTGGCAAACACATCTTGTAGCCATTTCGGTAATCGAGTTAATAACAACATCAAATCAAATTGTTAAACTGTTTAATACATGTATCTGGTAACTATACTCGGTAACAAAACTTTGAACTCACCAGCGTAGTCTGACACACTTGTTTGCATGCTTGTAGGTCGTTAGATGTCTTGCATTGGAACTTACCGTTTGGAGTAGCAGGAGTGGTCATGGGTCGACTGGATGGATTTATGTTATTGATTTCTTGATACTATACTTTGGTTTTGAAACTGTTTAATTTTGCTTCCGCTGAATATCTTTGGTTTTCACTTAAACTTGTTGGTGGTATTTTATTAATAATTACGGATTTTATTTTGAAACTTGTACGCGTTCAATGTAATTAGTGGCTCGTTATTGGTATGTCGCACGCCTAACAGGGACATTCCCTAGGTGGTATTTTGGGGGTGTGACAGTTTGGTATCAAAGCCACTGGTTATAGTGAACTTGGTTTTAAAATGTTTTTTTTATAAAACCAGACTATAACCGAACAACTTCGAAAATCTACCATGACACTCAGCTCCAGATTGCAAGGTTCATCTTCTGTTACTTTATGCATTACTTATTTAGCAGTCACACACTCACAACTTACATGAAAACGACATACTAGACACTATGGTGATTTGATAGTGTAACACTACTCTTCAACTTTTGTGAATCATAATCCTGTAGTACCCACTGCTTGCTATTTGAATGCGGGGGAAACTTCTAGCACAAGTTAAGAGGCACTGAGATAAGCATGCCAATTGCTTTATTATTATGGGTGCACACATAATAATAACGTAAGGTGCATGTAAGTCCCAGTGAGGCTTAACGAGCGTGAGAAGTGTTCTGCCATATTGTGTGTAAACCTGATAGTTGTAGATTTTAACGTGATACTTGACTTTTACCTCGTTTCGACCCTTAAGATAGTTCCCTTCTCCTATATAGAACCATGAGTTGGTGGACGTGGCCACATTGCTATGACGCAGGCCGAATTAACCAACTTGATCAACACTCGTGTAGCTGAAGCCCTAGCGGCTTACCAGGCTGGTACGATATGTGCCAATTACTTTCTATCCTTGTGTCGTATACTCGAATCTTATCTGTGCATTGTACGTTCTTTCGTTTTAGGTCAACCTGTGAATCAAAACAATCCACCTGCTCCACCTGCTTGTACGTTCAAGATGTTCATGGATTGTAAGCCACAGACCTTCAATGGGACTGAAGGGGCTGTAGGACTCCTGCGATGGTTTGAGAAGGCAGAATCGGTATTTGCGATGTGTAACTGTCCTGCTAGGGACAAAGTGAAGTATGCTACAGGCACACTCGAGGATGGTGCCCTGACATGGTGGAATACCCAGGTTCAGATGTTGGGTATCGAAATGGCAAATGCCACCACTTGGGATGACTTTAAGGAGTTGATGAGGGAGGAGTATTGTCCTCGAGATGAGGTTCAGAAACTGGAGAACGAGTACTATAATCTGAAAATGGAGGGATCTGAGATAGAAGCATTTACGAGGAGGTCTAATGATTTAGCAACTTTGTGCCCTAACCTGTCTCGACCCCCACATCGGCGAATCGAGTTGTATCTCAAGGGCTTAGCCCCAGCTGTTAAGGGGTATGTTACTGCTGCAAACCTAGATAATCTGCCCCGTATCGTTCGTTTGGCACATAAGATTACTGACCAAGAGGTCGAACGTGGCAACTTGCCGCCACGTGTTTCTGCTACTACTTTAACTGCTACAGCTACCACACCTGACAGTGTTAACAAACACAAGTGGAACGATACTGAAAAAGTAACCAGTGCAAGTCAATCTCAGAAAAGGTCTGATAACAACCACAACCGCAGTTTCACTCAGTCTTCTTCAGTTAATCAAGGCCAGGGCAGCAATCAGAATCAGGGCTCTTACGTTGGAAAGAAGCCACAGTGCAACAAGTGTGGCTATCATCACTATGGACAGTGCGTCCGAACTTGTCGTAGGTGCGAGAAGGTGGGCCATGAGGCCAAAGACTGTAGAGCCCCTCAACCAAAGCAGCAGCAATAGCAGCACCAGCGACAGCAAAGGCAACAACCTCAGTAGAATCAGGGTTTTAAGAAAGGGTGTTTCCAATGCGGGGACGAGGGCCACATTAAGCGAGATTACCCTTAGCTGAATCAGAATACCAATAACAACAACAATGCTGGGAACAATAACAACAGGAACAACAACAATGGGGGCAATGGAGGAAATGGTGCACACGGGAGGGTGTTCACTATTGGAGCTGGGGAAGCCAGGAATGATCGCAACGTAGTGACTGGTACGTTTTCGATAAATGATTTATTTGCTTCTGTTTTATTCGACTCTGGTGCCGATTGGAGTTATGTGTCCTTAGAGTTCAGTCGTCAGTTAGGGTTAACTCCCACACCTCTTGTAAATAAGCATGTAGTAGAATTAGCCGATGGTAAATCGATAGAGGCTTCTCATGTTCTGTTTGGTTGTAAACTTGATCTCATGGGTCAAGTGTTTGACATTGACCTACTCCTTGTTACTCTTGGAAGTTTTGATGTGGTCGTTGGCATGGATTGGTTGTCCAAGCACCAGGCAGAAATACTCAGCAAGGAGAAGATCGTGCGTATTCCTCTCCCTAGCGGAGAATCTTTATCGGTTCAGGGTCATCATAGTGGTGCTATGGTTGGTATTATCTCGAAAATGAAGGCTCAGAAGTGTTTACGTAAAGGCTACCCTGCTATTTTAGCTCTTGTTACTGACTCGCAGTCTGATGAGAGAAGGATCGAGGACCTTCCAGTGGTTCGTGAATTTCCCGATGTATTTCCTGAAGAACTCCCTGGTTTACCTCCACATCGTCAGGTGGAATTTCAGATCGGCCTCGCGCCAGGAGCAGCCCCGATTGCTCGTGCTCCTTATCGTCTTGCGCCAGGAGAGTTACAGGAGTTGTCGAATCAACTCCAAGAGCTGTTGGATAGGGGTTTTATCAGACCTAGCTCTTCACCTTGGGGAGCCCCAGTACTGTTTGTGAAGAAGAATGATGGGTCCTTTCGGATGTGCATAGATTATCGTGAGCTCAACAAGGTGACAGTCAAGAATCGTTACCCTTTACCGCGCATTGACGACTTGTTTGACCAGTTGAAGGGTCAAGTTTTTATTCTAAGATCGAATTAAGGTCTGGCTATCATCAGGTACGAGTCAGGGAGGAGGATGTTCCAAAGACGGCTTTTCGAACGCGGTATAGCCACTACGAGTTTTTGGTTTTGCCGTTTGGGATGACTAACGCATCAGCGGTCTTCATGGATCTCATGAATCGTGTGTGCAAGCCGTATCTCGACGACTTTGTTATCGTGTTTATTGATGACATCTTGATCTACTCCAAGATCGAGGAGGACCATGAGCGACATCTACGTCTTATCTTGGAACTCCTGAGGAAGGAGCAACTTTATGCGAAGTTTTCTAAGTGTGATTTCTAGATTCGAGAAGAACACTTCCTTGGGCATATTGTTAATGAAAAGGGGATACACGTGGATCCTGCTAAGATTGATGCTATTAGGAATTGGGCGGCACCAAAGAATCCTTCGGAGGTGCGACAATTTCTTGGTCTTACAGGGTACTATCGTCGGTTTATTTAGGATTTCTCGAAGATTGCTCAACCTCTCACCTCGTTGACATAGAAGAACGTAGTGTATTCTTGGGGAACGAAGCAGGAGGATGCTTTCCAGCTTTTGAAGCAGAAACTATGTAGAGCGCCGATTTTGTCTCTACCTGATGGCACTGAGGATTTCGTGGTTTATTGTGATGCATCGATTCAGGGTCTCGGTTGCGTGTTGATGCAACGCAACAAGGTTATAGCATATGCTTCTCGACAGTTGAAGGTACACGAGAAGAATTATACGATTCACGACTTGGAGTTAGGAGCTGTAGTATTTGTGTTGAAGATTTGGAGGCATTATCTCTATGGTACCAAATGCACCATCTACACCGATCACAGAAGTCTCCAGCATATCTTCGACCAGAAGGAATTGAATATGCGGCAACGTCATTGGATAGAACTTTTGAACAATTATGAGTGTGCCATTAAGTATCATCCGGGTAAAGCTAATGATGTAGATGATGCCCTTAGCCGGAAGGAGACGAAGCCTAAGCGTGTTCGCGCTCTACAGCTTACTATTCACTCTGGTTTACCTGCTCAGATTCATTCCACTCAGATCGAGGCATTGAAGGAAGAGAACATCGAGGCTGAGTACTTGCGGGGCATGGTAAAGTGACTTGTGGAGAGATCTGACGGCATTCATTACTTTATGGATCGAGTATGGGTTCCTCTCTATGGAAATCTTCGAGAGCTTGTGATGGACGAAGCGCACAAGTCTCGGTATTCTGTTCACCCGGGCTCAGACAAAATGTATCAGGATCTCAGGGTCATGTATTAGTGGCCGAAGATGAAGGCTTACATAGCGACATACGTGAGTAAGCGTTTGACTTGTGCTAAAGTCAAGGTGGAATATCAGAAACTCTCGGGTCTACTTCAGCAGCCAGAGATACCCATGTGGAAATGGGAGCAGATTGCTATGGATTTCGTCACAGGTTTACCGAGAACTCAGGCCGAAAACGATACTATTTGGGTGATTGTTGACCGTCTCACGAAGTCAGCGCATTTTCTAACAATTAAAGAAACAGATAAGTTCTCACAGCTTGCGGCAGTTTATTTGAAAGAAGTAGTTTCTAGGCATGGAGCACCAACTTCTATTATCTCTAATCGTGATCCGCGGTTCATATCTGATTTATGGCAGTCGATGCATAAATCGTTCGGCTCCCGTCTTGACATGAGTACTGCTTATCACCCACAGACGGATGGTCAGAGCGAGCGGACCATCCAAACACTTGAAGACATGCTGCGAGCATGTGTGATTGATTTTGGTAAGGGCTGGGAGAAGCATCTGCCGTTGATCGAGTTCTCCTAAAACAACAGTTACCACACTAGCATTCAGGCAGCTCCGTTTGAAGCATTGTATGGTCAGAAATGCCGTTCCCCTCTTTGTTGGGCCGAGGTGGGTGACAGCCAGATTACAGGTCCGGAACTTGTTCTTGAAACTTTAGAAAATATTGTTCAGATCAGGGATCGTATGGCAGCAGCACGTGATCGTCAGAAAAGCTATGCCAACAAGCATAGAAAACCTTTGGAATTCGAAGTTAATGATCGTGTCATGTTGAAGGTCTCACCCTGGAAGGGCGTGGTGCGTTTTAGGAAATGTGGCACGCTTAATCCACGTTACGTTGGGCCATTCAAAATCCTGGAGCGGATCGGTAAGGTGGCTTACAAGCTCGAGTTACCTGCTGAGTTGGGTAATGTTCACGATGTCTTTCATGTCTCGCAGTTGAAGAAGTGTTTGTCTGATGAAACACTGGTTGTGCCATTTCAAGAGCTGAAGATCGACGATAAGTTTCAGTTTGTCGAAGAACCTATTGAGATCATGGATCGAGAGGTCAAGGGGCATAAACATAGTCGTATTCCAATTGTGAGAGTTCGTTGGAACTCAAGACGTCGACCGGAGTTCAAGTTGGAGCGCCAGGATCATATGAAGCTTAAGCACCCTCAACTTTTTCCTGATGACAAGACTAAATCTGGTAAAACTGGTGAATTTCAGGACGAAATTCCTCTTCAAGTTGGGGATGATATGGCACCTGAGCAAAATCAGCAACAATCTTCATTTATCACTTCACTTCTCGGAGCTTACTTGTCAAATTTCGGGACGAAATTTCTTTCAAGTTGGGGATGATGTGATAACTCGAACTTTGGAGGTCAGTGTCGTGTAATCCTGTGATCCAAATCTCTTGTTATTCATTCCTTTCTTGTGCTGAACGTTTTGTGCTAGTATGAAACTTGCTAAAATTAGATTAATACACATTATACTTGGGCCGAAACTTACACCGCAGTTATGTTTAACAAACACATAAATGAACTGGGCCGGGTACTAGTTGTTATGATTGGGCCGAAGGCTAGACTTTGATTAGGTAAATTTAGTAGCTATTTTAATTGGGCCTGAGCTATCTCAGCCACATATGTGAACCGCCCCAATCCCTTTTCTTCTTATACATCTAGGCTTATTATAAAACATGCATTACTTGGACTTGAGCCCATTATAGGCTAAGAATATGGAACCGCCTTAAACAGGCATTATTATGTATACGTAGGAAGGTTATTAATTAATTGTTAAACTCACAAACCCTATTCCTCAATCATACGTGCGGCAACTGGAGAACCCCCCCCCTCCTTCGGCAGAAGACAAGATCTCCCTATCTCGAGGCATCATCCCATCTATTCGATTTCTGTGGTTAGTAATTACCTACTGTTTTGTTGTGATTGTTGAGTTCACTTAGGTAATACATGTGTAACATGACATGAATATATGATGATCAAGAACTAGGAGCATGAGTTATTCTTGGTGCTTGTTGTTTTCTTGGTGCACAAACTAATCGTGACTTAGGATTAATTTAGAGTTTCTTGATAAAATCTACTAGCATAGTTAACAGGATATATGTTGATCATTAATTGAGATGTAACAGGATATATGTTGATCATGGAACAAGATTATATAGTGCTAGAGTCATAACAATAATGGGTTGTTGTTGTGCAAAGAAATAAACCAACTGTGTTGGATTGTACCCCATCAATATTGGCCTGTTACACAGTCCATGAGTTAGGCATACATTGGGCCGAGAATGGTGTTGGATCACATGAGTAAAAGTTGTTTGTACAAAAATTGGGACCCCTCATGCGTACTGGATTCTAGCTCACAACCAGGCCGTATTTTCCCAGGGTGGGCCTGGTCGTTTTGGGCCACAAATACACGAACTAAACTAAACTGTTTCCTTTAATTTGAATTACTAGATTACATTGTTTCTTTTATTTAAATTGACATTGGGTCTCATTTGTTAAGTGAGCCGCACCAAGCCTAAATGGAATAGTAATCTGCAAGTTATTAATCTGATTAATTGGCATGTTCTTGTGTTGTGGAGTTAAGTGCTAAATGTCTTGTAAATATAAAACTAAGAGATGAATCCCCTTATGAACTGAGTTCAAACTAAGTGATTAGTTGGTGACACTGGGTTGATAGGTTAACTAGTATGACATGAATTACACGTGCATGCTATATGTAACATAATGGTATATTATGTGAATAAGGAATGCATGAACTATTTGTACGTGTAACATGAGGATTTTGTGCACCCGAAACTGATTATGTTGGTAACTGTGGTAGGACGTGTGTAATCCTTTGACAAACAATTAACTAAGTCTTACCGAGCAAACCAAAGGTGAGTTCACTGCCTTTTTCCAAGCATGCATCCCAGGGAGGGATATCGGGTAACGTTCCGGGGAGGAATGCTGGTTTATTGGGATGTTTGTTATTATTACTCAGTTTCTATCACAAAAAACCCCTTACATCTACCGGCTGTTTCCGGGGAGGCAACAAGGTTATTAGTTGATAGCGCTATTAGGTTTAGCACCCTCACACCGTACCGGGGAGGACGGGCGTGAACTAATTTACTTAAAGCATGACCAATGTTTTGATAGAGACATTGGGGTTGGGGAAACACATGTTGTAGCCATTTCGGTAATCGAGTTAATAACAACATCAAATCAAATTGTTAAAATGTTTAATACATGTATCTGGTAACTATACTCGGTAACAAAACTTTGACTCACCAGCGTAGTCTGACACACTTGTTTGCATGCTTGTAAGTCGTTAGATGTCTTGCATTGGAACTTGCCGTCTGGAGTAGCAGGAGTGGTCATGGGTAGACTGGATGGATTTATGTTATTGATTTCTTGATACTATACTTTGGTTCTGAAAAAATTTAATTTTGTTTCCGCTAAATATCTTTGGTTTTCACTTAAACTTGTTTGTGGTATTTTATTAATAATTACGGATTTTATTTTGAAACTTGTACGCGTTCAATGTAATTAGTGGCTCGCTATTGGTATGTCGCACGCCTAACAGGGACATTCCCTAGGTGGTATTTTGGGGGTGTGACATTCAGTGCCATCAAAGGTACTTGGTCGGCAATCCACGAAGGTCTTGAATGTACACACTCGAGGCTGAGCATTCTGACCTGTTGCACGAGAAAGTAATGATAAGGTTAAGCACGAGAGTAGGTTCACGAGAGTAGGATCTAAACATCCTAGGATAAGTCGAAATAGCAGACTATACCTCCTGCTTGAGCTGCTGCGAGAGCCTCCGCAACTCGTTTGTTGATTAGAGCCGTCAGCTGGACTTGAGTCAAGTTGAGACATCCACTCATGATCTTCACATCGAAAGAAACTCAAGTAAGAATGGTGATGTAGAGGTGTGGAAGACATGAGATGACAGGAGAGAGTAAGAACAAAAAGGTTTCAAGCAACAATTGTTACGCTAACTAAGCATACCAGGATCAATGCACTATTTAAACTATCAGGCATGCAATACAAACATAAACCATATCACCTATAGTGTTGATTCTTGCACGTGGAGCGAAGCGTCGTTGTGGATCGTTGAGCACTGAACAGGTTATAGTCTGTTTTTTATCAAAAAGCTCCTTCCTTTTTTTTTTAAACCAAGTTCACTATAACCAATAGCTCTGATACCAATCTGTCACACCCCCAAATTCCACAAGCGGAGTATCACCGCAGGAGGGGTGAGTGACCAGGATCCAGCCACTAATCATATTGAACCATAAATATTTAAATAAATAAAAGTCCAAACCAAACAATATAATTGGTGTCGAAAGAATTCAACAAAGTTTAAGTTATCAGCGGAAGCATAAAGTTCAAAACCCAAAATATAGTTTAAAAGTTCATAAGTTTAACATGGAACTCAACAGTCCATGTCCCACAACGACCTCGTCCTCCTGTGCAAGCTCCATCTAAACACCTAACTACCTGCAAGGCATATAGTAATGAATCAACAACAAAGTTGAGCGAGTTCACAGTTGGTTGTCAATTTTAGTGTTGTTCCAAAAACCATAAGTTGTTTCGAAAACCACGAGTTTAACCAGTTCCTTGTTTCCCAAACCATAGCAGTGGGGGCTTCCCCATGTTAACCATTAGACCCGTTACCATATCGACTACTGACTGTAATTATGTTTATGTGCCCTGCGTCAATGTCTATCATCATTGACTAAGTGCCCAGATCCATTAGTCCAATCCCGTCCACTGCGGCACGGTGTGATGCTTGTCAAACCTAATAGCGCTATTTAACTAATGACCCGTTCGCCATTGACCCGGCGATCAAGTCGATATAAAAATGAGGGACTTATGATAGAGTTTTTGTCTAGTGTCAATGTTGTCCCCCTTCAGTTAAGAGGGTGGGAGTACGTGTCAAGAGGAACACGCAGGTTTCAATGTTGTCACCCTTCAACAAAGAGGGTGGGAGTACGTATTCTACCCAAGGAGAATACGCAGGTTTCCTTAGTATACTTTAACCCATTCCCAAACCACCGGGAATCCCATGCCTTGTAGAAAGTGTGAACTCACCTTAGGTTAGCTCGGCAGATAAACAGAAAAGTCACTTAAGCTAATTGTTGTCAACCACGTCCTAACATGGTTACCATATAAGTCAGGTCTATGTTCATGTAATACACATATGTTTCACATATAATTAGCAGTTTACATTCATAAATTGATCATGGCATTCACATAGCATCATGGCAGTTTAACAATGAGTTCAATAGTAACAATCACGTAAACAAACAAGGCCCAAGTGTGCGGCCCAAGTTCTTGGGCCTGTGATTATGTGCAAGTCCATGACATATGTGCGAGTTGGTGGTCTCGAGTCGAGACTGTACGTTCTCGAGTCGAGACTGTGCGGTCTCGGGTCATGTAGTTTTCACTCGAGATCATGTGGTCTCGGATCAGGTCTCGAATCACAACAAGACCCGCAACCAAGGTCTCGAGTCATGCTATTTTTGTGCGAGTGAGGTGTGGTCTCGAGTCGAGACTGTGTGGTCTCGGCTCGTAACCCTTGTCGAGACCAATGATGTAACATCAGCAAACAAGTTTGGCAGTTTCAATTCGGATCAAACAACAATTAATTCAAGAATCATGCATGTTCATCCAATCAATATATGATCACAATTTAAATCAATCATTCTTGGCATTCAAATCAGATACTAGCAAGCAACCTAATCATTCATCCATGTTCATAATAGTTTACTAATTCACTCTAACTACCAATCAAACCATACCCAAACTACTCAAACATCATCCATAAGGAAATCATCATTCCAGTAATGTGAAACACTAATTCGCATGAACCCTAGATCAATCACCATGTCTCATGTTTTACCATGAAACTCAATTATAACGGTTTGCTACTTCTAGTTGTTCCTTAATAATTTACTAGCATGTAACCCTAAACATTCACATCAAGCAAGATCATACCAATCTTCACATCAACACATGACTGAAAACAATTAAGGAACACAAGCCAAAACCAATCTAGGGACTAACCAGAAGTTTAGGCCAACAAGTGTGTGATTGAGATGGAAGGAGGGTGTCGTGATCCATGTATAGCTTCGGTGATGATGAGGTTGCTGTCGAGTGCAAGAGAGGGAGAGGAGAGCTAGGGTTTGGTGTATTTTCTTGTGTTAGCAAATTTTGAGGATCATACACAACTCCTTGTGTATTATGCGGATGAGAGGAATGGGCCGAACCCATCATTAGGCTGCCCTTGGGCCACTAGTTCGAAACGAGCAGAATTGGGCCGAGAGAGAAGTGTGCGGCTAGGGACAAAGTGTGCGGCCCAAAGATGTGTGCGATTTGACAAGTGTTGTGCAACCAAACTTATAATATTCACATTCAAATAAACAAACTCGTAACACGACAAAATCATAACATTCCATTGAAATCAGATACGTCAATTAGTCACGTAATGTTCAAACAGGTTACATCAAAGTATGACGAAAAGGTTCTAAAATACGAGTTGTCACAGCGTATCCACCACGCTTCGGGCACATCGCTTTCGCCTCGTACTCGGTGTCATGTTACGTGTCGTAATTGCCAACCATAACAACACACTCATCATCATGATCATACGCTCGTAGTTTAACGCAGTAGATTCACATAGATTTAACCCAATAGATTCACGTAGATTCCAATAGATTCACATAGATTCCAATAGATTCACATAGATTCCAATAGATTCGCGTAGATTAGAGTTAACAACCTCATCACAAAACAACGAAATCTCGCATGGCACGTGCTACGAAAGTTCGGCAACATGACGGAAGCACTTATATATAGGAAGTACCAGCGGCGTATCCACCATGCTTCAATCATGCCACGTCCGTCTCGTCATCGGTGTCATGCTTCGTTACCCATAACATTAGATTCCATCACCTCTCACATAGATTTCACATAGACTAACCAAGTTGATTCAACAACATAGATTAACCCAGTAGATTTAACAACTTCAACCCGAGTCCACAAAACTATGAACTTCACTTAGCGCGTGGTACGAAGCTTCGGCAGCATGCCAAAAAAAACACTTATATATAGGAAGTACCAGCGGCGTATCCACCATGTTTCGGATATGCCACGTCTGCCTCGTCTTCGGCGCTAGGCTACGTTTCGTATTTTTTTCTCCAAACAACACATACATACTTAGATTACACATAGATTACGCTAGAATACACATAGATTTCTCATAGATTCCACGTAGGTTACGCAAGTAGTTTCCCATAGCTTAGATTTCAACCATTTCATCACCGGTCTGCAAAACACTAAGTTTCGCATGGCACGTGGTACGAAAGTTGGTAACATGCCTGAAACACTTATATATAGGAAGTACCAGCGGCGTATCCACCATGTTTCAGACACATCACTTCTGTCTCGTATTTCTATGCCATGTTCCGTTTAGTGTTTCACATCCACAATAACACATAGATTCATCAGATAGTTTCACATAGTATCTTAGCCGATCAAGATTCCCACATAGATTAGCATAATGAATAAAGCTTCATAAATTTAGTTTGATCCTGAGAGATTAGAATTTATGTTTTAGATTGCGGACATACGTGCGAATTGTGTAAAAGTCTCAAAACAAACAAAGAATTAAGTTTAAAACCACACATGAAAATCGAGAGAACATAAAAAATGGGCTCATAAAAACATAGGATTGTTCCAGGTAGAGGAACGGTGACTGACCAAAGTGATTCGAACCCCTTTCGAATTGAGGCAACGAGTCTTGACTTACTTAGACAAATACGTCATCGATGTTAGGCCTACAATATTCGTCCTTTTGGTCATTTCACGTCCCTAATTGATTGGCAGTTTCGAGACTTTGGCGGGACATAAAATCAAAGAGAGGGACTAGTATATAATAAGGAAATTTCACCTCTAACTTGACAACATTGTACCCTAATAGCGTCGGTACTTATCAATAAATAAGACCCACTAGAATATAATAAGGAAATTTCTCATCAAGGTTCGGATGTCACTCCTGACTTGAGGATAAATTTTGTGCAAAATACAAACACTGATTAGAAGTGTTTCAAAGTATCAAGTGTATATTGTGTCAGCCTTAGGAAAGGCATGTAAGTTTAGTAGGAAGATGTGCTGCTAGGAAGAAGATACGGTAGAATGCATAAGTCTTAAACAACAGATAAGAGTCAAGATTCCTAGAACTATAGACTAGGGCAAGTATTCCTACTTATCCTAATTCCCTATAGTTATGGCTCTAATACCAATCTGTCACACCCCAACCGATGGCGGAAACATCGGGGTGCGGCACTAAGCGTTCAGATTGCTCATGAGTTTCCATAACACTAATAGTTTCAATAGTAATTAAATTGATTTCATGCAAAATTGTCTAAACAACACAAATCCACAATCATATTATTAAAACATCAACATAGTTCCAAAAGTTTCTAGATTTAGCTAAATGTAGTTTCTAAGCTTCATCCTAGCTTGATTCAAGAATCCTAGCATCCTGTCAGCCTGCAACATGTATTAAAACAGAGTCAGGACAAAAATGTACCAGCGAGTATACAAGTTTGAGTACATAGCATAATAGATTCAAAAGACGCATATCGATAATGTAAATGATAACAAAATAGTTTCAGCCATGCTAGTGTTCGCAGTCCAAGTGATAGCCAAGTGTCTCGATGCTTTGTTGTTTTCCCAAGACTCAAGGAAAACTAGAATCCTCCTAACAATACCCCCGAGAATAATGGGGAGGTGCATCTCCTATAGCGCTACTATTGTTAAGGCGGAACTAAACACTCTGGATTAAACGTCCACATAGCACAAAGAATCAAGAATCAAGGATCACAAGTTTCATGTACTCATAGGATAGAGTTTAGATTCAAAAGCATCAGGTTTCATAGTTTAATAGAATACATGTTGCATCCCAAAGTTTAAAACAAAAAGGTATCGAGTATACTCACAGTGATTGCTTAACAGATTAACTGTTATTGGATCAAAGGGAGCTCTTTAGGTTTAGCCTGATTAGATTACAACATATAAGTGTCGGACAAAACAACGAGATTGCGCAAAGTGTCGGATCAGTCATCTTGATCGGATGGCTGTTCGATCGGACGACAGTCCGATCGGATTGCTATTCGATTGATGTGGCTGATGTGAGTGGGGGACGAATTGCCATCCGAACGGATGGCCATTCGATCGAATGGTCGTTCGATCCAAGTGTTGAGATTCCAAAGGTCTTGCCAAGTGTTCAACTCAGGTTATCACGATCGGACGGCAGTTCGATCGGATTGCCATTCGACGATGGTAGTTTCCAAAGTTTAAAAGATCCAAGTTCCAAAAAATTCTAAGTGTTTAAGGGACATGATACATATGCTACCCCGATCGGATGGCTGTTCGATCGGACGACAGTCCTATCGGATTGCCATTCGATTGGGAGGTTTTGTCCCATTCACACTCTTGAAAAGTTTCTAAGTTTCGATTCTAACGACGACTGCACGGTACGTATTGAGACAATGGTAACCACATCAGTATTCAGCCCATCTGATCGGACGGGAATCACCCCAGTCCGTTCTGGTGTTTGTTTTTTACTGTGTTTTATGTCGGAATCCGTACTCCGGTCACCTTCTCCGGCAACAATCCGTTTCCCAACTGACTCCAGACTAATCATCAAGTCTACAGTCCCTTTAGATCCGGATTCTACCATTTCAAGTAAGGTTTTAAGAAAAGATGCAGGAAAAGTATAAGTTTTAGCTATAAAGTCTTGATTTAGTAGAGATTTGCTGCAAAAACACCCGAAATTCCTTAGATTTGAGCTAGATTTTGAACGGAATGACATCACTCAACAGTTTGTACAAACCGCCATGATGTCGTCACCTTCAAGAGCTCAAATCACAGAGATTTCACGGTGAAAAGTGAGATTTCAAGGGAGAATCTCGTAGAGAATAGTGTAGAGATCAAAGAAGTACAAGAATCTAGTGTAAAACGTACTGAAATCACCGACAAATGGAAGAAAGGAGGAGTGCGTGCGTCTGGTCGAATGAGGCTGTCACATCAGTGAGTAATGATGTGACAGGTCCTATTTATAGTTTGTGAGAGGAGTGAAGGCGGTGTGGCACAGATCGGATGGCAGTTCGATCGAATAGCCCTTCCGATCGGATGGTCATCCGATCGGATTGCCATTCGGTCAATCCAATCCTTTCCGCGTTACCGTCTTTTTTTCGTTTTGCGAGTTAGATTAAGCGTTGCATTGGGTATTATTTGGTAATAGTATCACATAACTAGATTACATCATTAACACCTTAGTTTCCAAGTTTCATAGATTCCGCCAGTGACAAGTCTCCAGTCTCTCGTTCAACCAAGTCTCAAGTTGCACGAGTCTCAAGAGTCAAGCACCAAAGTATCAAGTATCAAGAATCATAGTTTCCAAGAATCAAGTATCTAGAGTCAAGAATCTAGCTTCCAAGTATCAAGTATCAAGAATCAAGTTTCATTGCGTTAAATACCAAGAATCAAGTATTAAGAATCAAGAATCTAGATTTAAGCCTCACAAGTATCAAAAGTGTCAAGTATCACATAGATTAGGGACTAATATCGACAATAGCTAAAAGTCTAGGGACACAGGTGTTACATTTTCAATGAAAATGGTGGCTAAATGGTGACAACATCGGTGGCTAAATGGTGCCAAAACGGTGGCAAAAAAACCGTCACAGCTTGGTAGCAAACAAAACCATCGAGTAGCAAACATGGAGCGGTCACAAATAATTTTGACCGTTTTTGTGGTGACAAAAATCTGGTAGCAAAGTATAAAAGTGGTGGCTATTTGGTGACAATAGGGCAATTGACATGGGTGTTTTTACCACCGCATTTTCGGTTAGAAAATGGTGGCAATATGGCAATTGCTACCATTTTGCTACCGATTATGCGGTGTCAAAAGGCATATTTTTTAGTAGTGCAAGATGTAGATCTAAATATCTCGCACTCACCAAGTGCTTAATCCAAGGAAAAACTATTTTAGACTCGATTTTTACACAAAAACGGACTAAAACCGACATATATTTCATTCACTGGATAGTGGGACGAAGTGGTGTCGAAACCGCCATGAAAAGTACTCGAAAATACATCTGAATCAGGAAAAAACATAGCTCCGGATGCAATAACAGCCACCTGTGCGAGCTGGACTGTTTTGTACGAAACCCCGGCTTCGTACGAAGGCGCTGCCTTCGTACGAAGGCACTGACTTCGCACAACCCAGCCCAAGTTCCCACTTGTGACTCAAACAAAGACCTCTTCGGCTTTAAGTTTAATCAGTAGCTTAAGGCTGGAGGGATGAACACTCGATTTCCCAAAGAAAGACCCGAAGAACACTCGATTTTGGACAACGGAAGCAACACTTGTACGAAGACACTAGCTTCGTACGAAGCCTCTGTATCCCACTCGACACTCCGATTTCGACTGTTTCAGCACTTTGGAAGACTTACGCACTTCTGTCCCCGTACGCAGGTTGATCCGGTGCTCCCTTCAATCCATTCCAGACCATGTTTACTGTTAAACATGCACTGTGAGTATACTCGAACCCTTTTTCGCCAATGCACTTTTGGGTGTTACATACGTTATCTATCCAAACACGATGCGCACAACGCTTAAACTCATTTTAAATGCTGACCGCTCTCGCATGTTATACGTGAATCGCTGAATTCTTGTTTGCTATGTTTATACATTGATAGCTTGCCTACCGCCCTTAGCAACCATAGTACTATAGTTTGGACTCAGCACCTGTTTATTCAGGGGTTGCTAGAGATCTCATATTCACTTTACGTGTGTGCTCAATGCGGTGAACACGTATCGCGCATACTCCAACTCGCAGTCATGTGGTTAGCTTGTATCATTGTTGATAGCTTACTTGATTCACCCCTCTACATGTTACATGCTGGTTAAGGATAAACACCTTATTTTAACGTATGTGACAGGTTGATGATTACCCTATGCTCCAAACGGATAGGATCCCTAGAAACTCACATAAAAATCTTGGTTGTCGGATTTTGATTTGTTTGAGAAACTTGAAATATTTTATGACTTTTGTTGAAATATTTGTTTGATTGTATGGGAAATTGAACCTTGTTAAATATTGTCACAAAATTAGTCGTTATGGATTCTCTCGAACAATCTGATTCGCCTAGTGCCACATCCCGATGATTCCACCATCAGTTGGGGTGTGACAATATTATTTTTCTGTGTGTTGATTTGGGTATTATAGCTCTGATTATGGTAAGCTGACTTGAACGTTATGTGAAGGTTATTTAGATTGTTAAGTTATGGATCTGAATAGTTCTAGTGTTTACTTTTGTAATTGTGGTTGTTTGATTTAATAAAGTGTGTGTGTATACGACAATTTATATGAGTTTTGAAGTTCACTTGAGTTGGGTATTTACTTCAAAACATGAAAGCTAGTTAGAACTAGTGTGATTGTATTAATTTTTGTTAGTAAACTATAATAACTTGATGACCAAAATCTAAAGCTGAAACATTGAATTTGTGTATTTTGAATTTCATTTTTTGAGTATTTTTGTATTATAGTTAGAATAGTTTACTCTTTAGACAAGGAACTGCTGGTTCAGTTCTGTTTAAATATAATGGAAAACATGAAATACATACCTGTGACAGCAGACAGTGCAGTGGAGAATCCAGTAATGGAGTTCGACATGCTTGTCATCATGATCTGGTTCCTCCTTAGGGTGCTGACTGATGATGGTGACTGATTAAACCGAAAAGGGGTATCGGCTTAGGAGAGGAGGTCGAATGTGATGTTATGACTAATGGGGTGTTTCTAATGTGTAACTGAGTAACACCTTAACCTCCACATAATTCTCCTTATATAAGCACCCAGGAGGAAACCTAATTAGTTAATAAGGGTAATATGGTCCATCAACAATTACCAACTAATTATTTAATAGGTTATTATATATTTTGATATATATTATGTAAATGATTATAATGGCTATAGATTAAATATTAATACATAATATATTCAATCTTACATTCTCCCACTTAGCCGAGTAATCATTTACTATGAGTATTAGATAAGCCTGATCAGGAGTTAACACTCATTTTAGCCTTAAACAAGTACTATAGCAGAGAAATACAGCCGTTGAATCATTATGCGACTCAGGACCCCCATTAATCATACTATAGCCTTAATTTAAAACCTAATCGTTATGATCAAAATACGCATAAGCCCTTTGTTTGATTTGTAACTTTATTCGTCTATATGCCATTATACCGGTTGAACATATTCTAAGAGACATACAAAATCAAACTGAGGAAATTTCATTAATCATAAAACATAAGCTAGTACAATATGCTCAAATAAGGTCTTTACTAAATCCCATATTCCGAACATGTTCTTCATAAACCTTAGGAGGGAGACCTTTAGTCATCGGATCCGCAAGCATATCCTTAGTACTAATATACTCAATACAAAGATTATTTTCCTCAACTCGTTCACGTACGAACAGATATTTTGTATCGAGATATAAACCAGCTCCAGTCGAACTGTTACTGTTCAAGAAACTAACGGCAGCTAAATTATCACAATAAAGCTTCAATGGTCTAGAAATGGAATTAACGATTTTGAGTCCAGTGATCAGATTTCTAAGTAACATTCCATGACAGGTTGCGTTATAAACAGCAATGTACTCTGCCATCATTGTGGAAGTTGTGGTCAACTGTTGTTTATGACTCTTCCATGAGATAGGGCCGCCTGCTAACATAAAGATATAGCCCGAAGTGGATTTCTTGTCATCTTTGCACTTTGCAAAGTCAGAATGAGAATAGCCCACCACTTCTAAATGATCACTTCTTCTATAAGTCAGTTTATAGTCTTTCGTCCCTTGCAGATATCGAAGTACCTTCTTAGCTGCTTTCCAGTGATCTAGGCCAGGATTAGTCTGATAACGGCCTAGCATTCCAGCAATATAAGCGATATCTGGTCGAGTACAGACTTGAGCATACATCAGGCTCCCGACTACTGACGCATAAGGTATCTGGCTCATTTGCTCCTTCTCAACCTCTGTTGTTGGACACTGGAATGAACCGAAAACATATCCCTTAACTACTGGAGCGACGGAGGGTTTGCACTGTTGCATGTTGTAACGTGTAAGGACACGATCTATGTAAGCCCTTTGGGACAATCCTAAGATCCCATTGTGTCTATCTCGGTGAATTTCGATGCCAATGACGTAAGAAGCATCTCCGAGATCCTTCATGTTGAAGTTATGCGAGAGTAACCGCTTCGACTCATGCAACATGTCTAAACTATTACTTGCCAATAGAATATCATCTACGTAAAGGACAAGTATAGTAAAGTTGCTCCCACTCATCTTGAGGTAGGTGCATTGCTCCACTTGATTCTTCATAAAACCTTGTTTCTTCATGACTTCATCAAACTTGAGGTACCACTGACGTGATGCTTGTTTTAACCCGTAAATGGATTTCTTCAACTTACAGACTAGATGCTCCTGACCTTCAGGTTTAAAGCCTTCAGGTTGTTTCATGTAAACATCTTCATCCAAATCTCCGTTAAGGAAAGCGGTTTTAACGTCCATCTGATGTAACTCTAAATCAAAATGAGCTACTAGGGCCATGACGATCCTTAATGAATCTTTACGAGAGACAGGTGAAAACGTCTCTTGATAATCAAATCCCTCTTTCTGAGTGTAGCCCTTTGCAACCAATCTCGCTTTGTAGTGTTCAACGTTACCATTCGGATCCAGTTTTGTTTTGAATACCCATTTACATCCTACGGGTTTGACACCATTGGGTAATTCTACCAAATCCCAAACATCATTTTTCTTCATGGATTCAAGCTCTTCAATCATTGCTTTATTCCATTCAGAAGACTGATCACTGCTTATGGCTTCATTGTAAGAGATAGGATCATTGAGCTTTCCAGGATCCATTTCAGTCAGGTAGGTAACATAATCATCCCAATTAGTAGTCCTTCTTTGCCTAGATGACCTCCTGAGTAGATTATCGGGTTCAGCGTTGTCTTGGTTTTGAGCGTTTGATGTGCCTTCGTCATGAGGTATAATGGGTTCTTATTGTAGAGGTGAATTTGCAGTTGGTGCAGTAGCTTCAGGTACAGTAGTTGCATTGGGTACAAGAGGAGTAATCAGAGTAATGGTAAGCGACGAGTCTCCCCCCCCCCCCCCCGCGTCTTGTACTTCTTGCAATTCTTCGTAAGGGTTGGTACTGCTCCCACTGACCTTGAAATCCTCCAGGAACGCAGCACGCTTGGTTTCAACAATACGGGTGACATGGGAAGGACAATAGAAACGATAACCCTTTGAATTCTCAGGATACCCGATAAAGAAACAGGTAACTGTTTTAGGGTCAAGTTTCCTTAGGAAAGGATTGTAAAGTTTTGCTTCAGCAATGCAGCCCCATACTTTCATATATTTAAGACTCGGTTTCCTTCCTGTCCAAAGTTCATAAGGAGTTTTAGGGATAGACTTAGAAGGAACTCTATTGAGTATATGAACAGCTGCTTTTAACGCTTCAGTCCAGAGAAATAATGGTAAATTAGTGTTGGCTAACATACTGCGCACCATGTTCATAAGGGTACGGTTTCTTCTTTCAGCGACACCGTTCTGCTGAGGTGTACCAGGCATGGTGTATTGGTTCACAATCCCCTGGCCCTTACAAAACTCATAAAATGGACCAGGAGCTTGACCCACATCAGTATGTCTTCCATAATATTCACCGCCTCTATCTGATCTCACAACTTTAATCTGACGATCTAATTGCTTTTCAACTTCAGCCTTATAATCTTTAAAAGTTGTTAGAGGTTCAGATTTTTCCTTAATTAGATACAAGTACATATAACGAGAATAATCATCAATAAAAGTGATAAATGAAGTATGTCCTGTTATGCCAGCGATTTGGTAGGGACCACTAATGTCAGTGTGAATGAGTTCTAATAAATTAGAGCTCCTAGTGGCACCTTTCTTATTCGCTAATGTCATTTTACCCTTAAGACATTTGACACATGTTCCAAAATCAGAGAAATCGAGAGGAGGTAAGACTTCATCCTTTACAAGACGATTTAATCGTTCTTTTGAAATGTGGCCTAAACGCTGATGCCACAACATGGATGAAGTTTCTAAGTCTCGTTTCTCTTCCATCTTTGTGAGTGATTCATTAATGTTATATGACAACAAAGATTTGGAAAAGTTATCTTCTAGTTCTAATCTATAGAGACCACCATCCAGAATACCAGTACCATAAAGAACAGAATCATAAAGGATAGAGAGTTTGCGATGACCATGGGAAACAATAAAACCGTCCATGTCTAACTTTGGTCCTGATACAAGGTTCCGAGTTACCTCAGGAACATATAAGGTATCATAAAGTTTAATACATAAACCAGTTTTCATAACTAATTGTAATGTTCCAATGGCCTTCACTTCTAATTCTCGATCATCCCCAACCTTAAGCGTTCTTTGGTTTCTTTCCAGCTTCCGGATTGAAAGGAATCCCTGAGTTGAATTGGTAACATGAACCATAGAACCAGAATCAAACCACCAAGAATTAGCAGGAACACTTAAATTATAGGACTCAAGTATCATAAAATAATCGTTACCTTTCTTAGCCAGCCACTCCTTAAAATCAGGGCATTCCTTCTGCATGTGTCTTGTCTTTTTACAGAACTTGCAGCGGATACTGCCTAAGGAGTTCTTAGAGCTGGAGGGTGCACTTGTATTAGGATTAGGATTAGGCCTTTGGACTTTTGAAGCATCCTTCCTCTGATAATTGTTCTTCCTTTTCTTAGAGTTGGAGGTGGTGAAGTTAGCAACATCATTAGTGCAATCCATCCTCATACGCTCTTCCTCCTGTACGCACATGGCGACCAGCTCACTCATCGTCCATTTGTCCTTCTGAGTGTTGTAATTGATCTTGAATGCTTCAAAGGATGAAGGAAGCGAAGTGATGATAAAATGAACAAGGAAACCATCACTGATTTCCATTTCCTGCCCCTTCAGCTTATTGGCCATGTCATTCATCATCATGATGTGCTCGCGAATGCCGCTCCTCCCATCATACTTAGTCGTCACCAGCTTGAGAATAAGAGTACTAGCGTGTGCTTTAGACGTCCCCTTGAACTGCGCCTCCACATGTTCCAAGTAGGTTTTAGCATCTTCAGAATCAGGAATAGCTCCCCTGATTGCATTGCTTATGGACTGCTTCATAAACATGAGAGACATGCGGTTACACCTAGTCCACTTTTCTTGAGTTAACTGCTCAGCAGCAGTACTTTGAGTGGTAAGGTCCGCTGGCTTATTCTCTCTTAGAGCATAATCAAAATCCAGCAATCCAAGTGTAAGCATGAGAGCATCCTTCCATGCAGCAAAGTTATCACCAGTCAAAGGTGGAATCCCGCAATTGGGCGCTGATAGTGGAAATAAGATGAGCAAGTTATGATACTAAGGAAGAAGTCCTAATGTGATCTAAGGGCACGTTAAACTAAGGCAGGCATAAATAATGACCATTTTACATTATGAAGCTGTGATATTGTCTATTACTAACATCAAAATAATAGACTTAGCTAAAAATTCTACTTAAACGAAGACAAAATAGCTTTGGCCAGAAGTGTAATCATTTAAGCATATGTGCAAAGTGGTTGTAACAAATCAGCTTTGGCCAGAAATTGAGACAATCACTTTAGTTATGCACTTGTTGAGTATGCCATCTATGAATGAATTAAATCAGCTTTGGCCAGAAATTAAGACATTCATGCTTATGATGCACACACAACATAGCTTTCGTAATACTTGAATGATAAGTAGATGTATCAAGTCAGCTTTGGCCAGAAATGATATATCAAAAACTCATTCAAGTTAAGGTATTTTGGTTTTGTAAAACATTATCTGATTCTGATTAATTAACTAAGTAATTACAAAACCAATTATTTAATAGCAAACCACCCGAAAAAATTTTTAGTTCACATTAAACAGCTTAAAATAATGAGGTTTCGAGTCAGGTCTCGACTGAATTATGAGATCTCGAGTCAGTTATGAGGTCTCGAGTCGCAAGCTTGTTGTCTCGAGTCGGAACCATGGTCTCGACTACTATATCTTATGAGATCTCAACCCATGATGAGGTCTCGAGTCGCAACCACGGTCTCGAGTTATGACCTTATGGTCTCGAGTCGAGACCTTTGTCTCGAGTTGTAAACTTTTGAGCCCTTATGATTTTGAGTCGAGACCTTATGGTCTCGAGTCGAGATCTGTTGGTCTCGAGTTGTGAAGGTTTAAGGACCTGATGATTTCGAGTCGAGACCTTATGGTCTCGAGTCGAGACTGATGGTCTCGAGTCGTAATCTGATAGTCTCGAAACTTCCTGTTAACAGCTGTGAATGTGAAAACATAACTGAAAATTTGAAATCTAAGTGATTTTGAGGTATGGTTTCCTGTTTTAGTGATGATCTAAATTTATCAAATATTTCAAAATTATAATCTGTTTATCTTTTAACAGTTTTCGAAAAATCTTTAGAAGACAAAATCAGATCAAAACAGGAAAATACTTAATAATCCGAATCATATTCCAAAACATAATAGAATTTTCGAATTTCCTAAGAACATGATGAACCCTAAAAAATAAAACATAAATTCTGGAACCCGAAACCTGAATTTAATAGCTTTTCTAAACAGATTTCGGTTAAAACATAATCCAGTTAATTTCGAATGAACATATAATTAATCCTTTTTCCGAAAACAGGGATTTCGAGTGGATCTTTATGACTCGAAACGGCTATGATATTCATAAGGTTTTCAAAATTCCGTTTTCCAGATTTCTATCCCAGAATTAATGGATACGAAAACAGAACTGACTAATCAACATATGCTCTGATACCACATGCTGGTTCAGTTCTGTTTAAACATAATGGAAAACATGAAATACATACCTGTGATAGCAGACAGTGCAGTGGAGAATCCAGTAATGGAGTTCGACATGCTTGTCATCGTGATCTGGTTCCTCCTTAGGGTGCTGACTGATGATGGTGACTGATTAAACCGAAAAGGGGTATCGGCTTAGGAAAGGAGGTCGAATGTGATGTTATGACTAATGGGGTGTTTCTAATGCGTAACTGAGTAACACCTTAACCTCCACATAATTCTCCTTATATAAGTACCCAGGAGGAAACCTAATTAGTTAATAAGGGTAATATGGTCCATCAACAATTACCAACTAATTATTTAATAGGTTATTATATATTTTGATCTATATTATGTAAATGATTATAATGGCTATAGATTAAATGTTAATACATAATATATTTAATCTTACAGGAACTAGATATCACGAGTTATTAGTGTATATGATGTTTGAAATGTTGTAGTAGATAAATAGATGTGTATGGCAAATACTGATAATTGTGCTTTTATTAAACGTTTGTTCGATATTTAATTGCAATAGTTAGCTTGCTACAATGTTAGCTTGCTCCAATACTTGTCTATGGAGGAAACCATGTTCTCCCTATTCCTGCATTCACACTAATAAGTGGTGAGACACATGCTGGGAACAATTTGGCTATACAAGTAAGCTGGTGTTTGACTCTATATTGTTCATTGTTGTGGATTTGGTCTTATTTGGTGCACGAGTCATGCCTAGCAACTGTTATAACCTCAAACAAATTAGTTGCAGATTTTCAAGGGAAGTAATGGTTACACTAGACACTCATTCATTGACCACACAGTAGAATGGTTGTCTTAGCATGCGGAATTCCACCACAAGGACATACCCATGTGTTAGTAGTTGATGCTATGTATATATGTTGGAATAGAAGTTTGGTTAAAGCTTGCTTAGGTACAATTTCTTTGTCTTATTTTCTTTACTTATTTTGTTCCTGCCAATTAATAGTCATTTGCTCTTAATTTTGTTCAAAACCGTTCTCTCTCGCCATTCTAAGATTGACTTGTCATTAGAAGTTCTTCATAAATTAAGAGTCTAATCATTTATTGTTTTATTGAGGTTGGTATCAGAGTGGTATTGACATGAGACATTTTAAAGAATGAGATTTGGTGTTTGTTTTATACATGTGTAAAACAAAAACTTTGTAAAACAAATTTACACATGTTAAACTAAGAATTTACACATGTGTAAAACAGAACACTTAGAATAAAACTAACACTTACACATGTAAAACAGAAACTTACGTATGTGTTAGTGTTTAGAACAGAAACTTACACATGTGTAAAACATAAACTTTGTGAAACAATTACATACGTTTAACTGAGAATTTACACGTGTAAAACAAAAACCTACATATGCGTAAAACAAATTTACACATGTGTAAGTCAGAATGCTAAGTTGTTTTTTATAATGCCCTGTAAAACAAGTGACTTAAATATTAGTTTAGGGATGTGAAAATTAGGTTAGGTTTCGTGTTTGCAAGGATATTCTTTGGTGTATGTCTGTTTGGAGCTTGGGCAGGTTGAGGAATGAGGATGATGTTGCTTCTTGGTCGAGCTCAAGGTTGTGGGAAGCTCAAGATGGACTCTTTGATGTTATGTTTTAATTGTTGTTTTAATGTTTTGATCGTGTTTGATTGTTTTTTTATTTTGAATGGTTTATCTTTTGCTTGAAAAAAATGCCAAGTTTCAAAGCCCATTTCGCCTTGATTTTCAGCTATTACAACACAACGACCATCAATCTAATAATCATTATTCAGTGGCCTAAAGCCTCTAAATATAGCCGCAATCATCGTTCCCACTTCCCATCGCAACCTGCTTTCAATTTCTAGGCTATCGGTGGTGTCCGGATTGAAGGAGAGTTTATCGGCCAAATTAGGGCCCCCACTTTATAGTTCGCTTAGGGTCTCCAAAAACGTATGAATGACCCTTGATATTTGAATAAAAATATAGTTAAAAAAAAACATATCAATCAATCAATCTACACTTTCTGGAGCAAATCTTCTTAAGTTAAGGTCACTTAAAAGATAGAGAAATATTACATAGGGAAGTATTGGGTACATGTGATACGTGTTTTAACTGGAGCATTAGTTAACCAGAAGAATCATTGGCAATTCATGGTTGCCCATACCAGATTTTTTACAAGGTGACAAAAGGGTTATCACTTTATATGATTCTTGGTTGCCCATACCAGATTTTTTTATAAGGTGACAAAACGTTCATCACTTTATATGATTCTTTAGCAGTAATTGTCATCCGGAATAGTGAAATCCATGCTTTTATATGACAGATTCTTACAGATATAAAGGCTTCAGTGTTAATGGTTGCTATTTCCTTAGCCACAATGCTCGTATGAGTGCGTCTTTGAGAATTCATGTACCATGTTCGTGCTCAAGAAAATGTGTCTTTACGTAATGTTTTATTATTATTAGTATTTAAAATCAAATGAGTATTGGGGTCACTAAACCTAACATCAATGGAGTAACTTCTAAACCATAAAAATTCTTTTGTAAATGGGTATATCTTGGAGTTGGTATCCGCATACTATTTAAAAAAAATTAACATATATATGTCGGATTTTTTTAAAAACAACGCGTGCCCCTCGAAAGCACGAGCCCGGTGCGGTGGTCATCCTCGCACACCCTCATCACCGCCTCTGGCTCACATAAACAACAAATTTTTTTTTTTTTTTCAGGAACTTATTATGCAAGAGCTAGTTAACATATCAAATACATTTTTCCTACCACGAGTTATGGCAGAATAATCTGATATGTGTTATGCATTCAATAAGATGATTTGTCTAATCAATTTAATCCGTTAAGCTAGACTATCTTTTACCCATTTTTTAAAATACGTCCACTAAAATATGCACCTAGATTTGAAGAACAGAAGGATTTCGTTGATTGAAATTAGATTATTCATTAGGCTACCCAGGGCGGTGGCTTTTTTGTACGTGATGGCCGACTTCAACGCGTGATAAAATCAAACAAACCACCGCCACCCCATAAACATCACGCGTGGACATTGAATCCCGTTAAACTTTTGACGCGTTATTTATTAATTGATGTGAGGGAAATTGTTGGTTGGGGGGAAATTGTTGGGTGTGGTGGTGAGTGATGGGCATTTCCACTAAAACAGGTTGTGGGTGATGGAATAATGGTTGATGACATGACGGAACTTGATTGGATGTTGTGAGTGATAAATGGGTGGTGAGTGATGACCACTCCTACCCCCTTAGGTAGATGGTTCTATGAATAAGTTTTATCATTGAAGTTTCTTTCATGCAAATACCGCCCATAATGATTTAGTTTTTTGCTTCTAACATTATGTATTAAAACCTAGAATGATTTCCATCTTTGGAACGTTATTGCACTGTTCATTCATATGGTCTTTATAAGGGGACTGCCCTAATGGCCAGAAGAATCAAGATTCTAATCTTCACCATGAGTTTTTGCTTCATGCTCATAGTATCAAGCACTACTCTATAATTCATGAATTCTAACAGGATGCAAATTTTGGGTATACCTTATGATGCGTAGGCAGACCAGGTGACATGTCAATATAGTATAATTTTGTATCAATAGATCCAAACTGGTCATGGTGGGTAACTAACCTGAAACACCTCTCCCAAACATCTAATTTAGCTTTAATAAATAATAAAATTATTTTGGAGGATCCATTGAAACACAATTTTAGCCACTTCCTCACATTTCCTGTTATCTTCTATGATAGTTTTCTGATAAATTACCTTTTTCTGATAAAACATAGCCCAAATAGTTACATTCGTAAGTAAATGACTTGAAATAATTGCCTTTTGAAGGATGTAATCCTGCTACTTCCGCTGTACGTGTTCATAAGCAGTAAATATATATAAAGGTTTAGCTGAATGTATCATTTCCTTTCATATTGATGGATCTCTAAAGCACATGCTCATTGGAGCAACAAGTGTATGATTCTAGCTAAAACACTGGAGAAAAAGCCACATATGTTTAGTTTATGTGCTGTGAAAAGAGAAAACAATCTCAAAGAAAAATTTGATAATCTTTTGAATGCTCAAACCGTTACGTCAAGTTCCTTTTTATAGGGTGACTCCAGGTCGAATCAAAATCGGAAAACTGAAATAGTCCGCCTAAGTATGAAATTGACTTCCTAAATAAGTGCGTGAATTACTCAAATCAAAGATGCATACGTCTTTACATAAAAAAGAAAATACATCAAAATTACGAAAAATGGGAAAAATAGTCGGTCTATACTGAATTCGGGGCTTGTGATGATGTACACCATCTTGCCACGTGATCCATATTGTGAAGACCTTTTCCGTCCAGGACTTACGGGCTCATAACTTCAAACATAGTCCAAGCTATGCCCTTTTTAAGTTGGGCCATTTTCTATTCATTTTAAGTCTAGCTAGTACCCAAGTATGAGTCAGCAAGCTTTTGGATCAGCTCTGCTTCATTATGGCATCATAGATATGATGATTTTAATTCATGGTAGAATTTCATGCCCACTAAGAACGGTCCACTTTGTATAACACTCCCATAGTTCCCTTATTTCTGGTGCTAACCTTCACTTCCTTATCTTACTTTTAGCATGAAAATAGTGATAAACACGACCGAGCACAATTACTAGGAATATTCGAATGTACAGCGCAAACAGAATAAAAGACTGAAAGATTACGATCTGACATATTTGACAGAGAACTTATCCCTTGTCCAACGTGACAAGTGAACAACCAGGTCCTTACTACCGCCACCACAAACAAATGAAGTGATGCTTTCAGAAAGTACGATTGAAAAGAAGGTTTATTGTATTAATTCAGTCCAAGTTGAATTATTATTGTGGAGTCATTATGATTTTCTACATTTCTTATTTGTTTTAGTACAGAAGTTCAGCAGCAGCTTGGTATCATCTCTGTATAACCGAAAAATATTTTCTAACATGGAGACCTGATTTGCAGGCAGTCCTGATTTCAGGTGATATACTACTAAAACAGAACATAGATAATACAAAAATGAAAATCTTGTAAAAAACACTGAAATTGTTAGATTCTGATCAAGAGTTATGGCTATTTTTATCTTAACGCTCCGTCCACAACTTGATCATTTGTTAATCTGTTCCTTACCAGCCATATATACTAAATTTTAAGCAACATAAACACAAAATCCTGAAGTTTTCAACTGGAATTCATCAACAACTAGAATCAACATCATCATGGTTAGTATTTCTAAAATAGTATACTAGATATATACGTTTCTAGAAACTAGAATACTGATCTATGCATATAATATATTGGTATATCAACTGCCTAAAATTTATATTTACATTTTCTGTTGATGATGAAATTTATTTTATATCTGTAGTTGGTAATACTTCATTCACTTTAGACTCACCGAACCTGAAACCATGTGAAAAAAACTCACACGCTCACAAGATTCGCGTGTTTGAAAGAGTGTAACCAAGTTGGTGGCGCAATATAAAGAATCATACATAGCCCACTTAAGGCAATCTCATTCCCAATCTTTTTACCCTGAGAATATATTGATTGAACAAATATTGACCAGCCCTTTTGGACGTTCGTCTTTTCATGTACTGCTAAGTAATTAGGTCCGTAGAATGTGGAGGACTTAAACCCGTGGTCTTTAATTTGCCCACGTTGTTCAGTCAACTAAACTAACTTAATGATCAAAGAATACATGAAATCAATGTTTTTTTCTATGACTGAACTAATGCAAAATCAAGAAGAATATATGTGTTCAAGTTGTTCCTTGAAACCGTATCTGTCTTTCTAAAGATACCTTTAGTAGTTTTCAAGCATCTCTTCTTTGGAATTTCTTGTTTGGAGAAAAGGTGTCTCAGCTTTGCTGATATTCTTATAAATAGGAGTGGCATGAAAACCTCAAACTTCAAGCAAATCTCACCCCCCCCTCTTCACATTAGAAAATCCAAATAACCGGATCGCAATCTAATTTAGATTTTGATCCTTTGAGATGGAGAAGGTACAAGCATTGACATCACAAAATGGAGTTGTGATTTTCACCAAGAGCACATGTTGTTTGTGTTATGCTGTCACCATTCTCTTCCAAGAACTTAGGGTGAACCCTATAGTTTATGAAATTGACCAACATCCTGAAGGAAGGGAGATGGAGAAGTCACTTCCTAAACAAGGGTGTAACACTGTGCCGGCTGTGTTCATAGGTGGCAAGCTTGTCGGGTCCACCAACGAGGTCATGTCCCTCCACCTAAGCGGCTCGCTCATTCCACTGCTAAAACCTTATCAGTCACTATCTTAAATGAACTCGGGTGTACAATTTATCTAAGGAAATAAGGTTGGCTCCAGCCTGATGAGCAGTGGTCAGCTAGATTATTAATTCTTACTAGTATTAAAAATATCTTTTTATTAGCTTCAGCTTCTAGTAAGCAAGATTGGCTTGTTAGGTTACTATGATTATTATTAAAATTTTATACTATGAATGTAGCTTATTTATTCTATCGAACATGTGTTTGTTGAAAACACATGGCTATGCTTCAGATGAATGTAATTATGATCTATTAAAAACTTGCACGTGTGTGTATATATATGTATGTGTGTATGAATCTTCCAAAGCGAAAGGAGGGCTAAAATATTAAATAGTTTGGATCCTTCCAGATTCAATTGATGTATACAAAACGGGTATGAAAGCTTGCGTTAGAATCATACAGAAAAAATAAGAAAAGTGAAGGCGGGCCGGAGATGTAGCTGATATATTCCAAGTATGGCATTTCTGAACTTTGGTTTTCATAAAAAGTTCAGAAGATATATGCTCTACTTTTAAATAAAGAGTGGTACTGAATACTTTCATCTTCAGTCACCTTTATTCATTTATAATCTGGTAATTATATTTTTGTTTCCAAATTCCGACTGGGCATGTTTTTTGGGCCTTTTTACTCCTCCAAAAAAAGAAGATTGCACCAAAACAATGAATTACTGATATATGCTAGCTTCTTCATTAGACTTTCTTTGATCTTTTTTCATCTGAATATTCCTCATTTCATAAAGTTGCATACTTGCATACATGCAAATAAATATGTAAACTATAATAAGCTGTTGGAATTATACGAACACAAACGACCATCAAATATAGGTATAGTATTTTAACAATTACACTTTCCCAGGATACAGGGGTGAACAATGAATCGAGTAACGAATTTTTGAATTGATTGAATCAAAATAGTTCATTTTTTTATTTGGGTAAATTACTTTTTGAGTCCCTGTGTTTTAGGATTTTAACCACTTGAGTCCAAAATCAAAATGTTTAACGCCCTGAGTCCCTATATAAACTTTTCTTAACCATTTGAGTCCAAATTTTTAACTCCATCCACCAAATCTGTTAACAACGAGAGCAATTTAGTCATTAAAACACAAAGTACAACTCTTATATGCATAAGAGTAAAATGAACAAGTCTTTGATGCATAATAATTTTAATATTATATATAAAATCAATTTCACAAACTGCACACACCCTCTCTCTCTAGACATCCTACCACCACCCTCTACTACCACACCACCACCACCGCATCATCCCCGCCACTACCATCCCATTGCCGCCAACACCACCATCCCACTGAAACCCCAACTCCACCATCCAACTGCCGCCACCTCTGAACAACCACCAACACCACCATCCTCTCAAAACCCCAACAACCACCATCCCCGACGGCTTCACCACCACCCCCGCACCACCACCATCCCCACCACTGCACTGCCATCATCCCTAAGTTGTCCAGTATATAAAACCAAAAATTATCCAAATTCTAACTAAAAATTCAAACAAATCATGTAGTCTGAGTTCACCTCCACCATTATCACCACCCTCCCCACCATCATCCCCACCACCACACCGCACCACCCCATACCCTTTCGATTCAGGTTTTCTCTGTACTGATACGCAACGACAATTACAGAGAAAATCATACCTTTAATCGTCAATAGAATCGGTTAATTCGATGAAACTGAATGTAGATCTAGATCTGGATTCAGATCTGGATTTAGATCCGGATTTGAAACTTTGCTAACTTCGTTACCTGTGTGTTTCGGATTTATCGGAAGAAGTGCGATTGAGATGAAATTGAGGAGTTTTAATGGCGGTTTGGAGGATAGCGGACCGCGGTTGAAGGCGAAGAGTAGAAGATGGTGGGACCGGCGAGGTGGACGGTGGTGAGTGGCAGTGGGAGGAGGACGAAGACATTGATGGAGGTGGTTTAGAGAGAGAGAGAAATATGAGAGAGAAAGTTGCAGATTTGTTTTTGAGAAAGATAGAGATAAGGAGAGAGAGATGTATAAGAGAGAGAGAGAGAGAGATAAATCTAAATAAATTAGTTTTTTATTTTTTAATTATAGGGGTAATTTGGTCATTTAACAAAACTTAACAATAGAATTCTAGTTGTGTTAGAAATTTGGACTCAAATGGTTAAGAAAAGTGGCTATAGAGACTCATGGCGTTAAACATTTTGATTTTGTAATCAAGTGGTTAAAACCCCTAAAACACAGGGACTCAAAAAGTAATTTACCCTTTTTATTTTATATTTACCAAAATTTGATTTATTTGATTCGAATTTGTATTTGACTTTTATGCCCAGTTCAAAATTCGATTCGTATTTGAAACTTGAATCTGAATAAATTCGACTTATTTCAAATTCACCCTATATAACAGCTTTTTTTTTTTTTTTTTTTTGCATTTATTTTCAAAACTATCACAAACTAATTATAAGGGCTTTTAGAGTTTGGCCTAAATTTTGAAGGTTATTTTCCATGTGTGTGAATGTATGTGTATACTATAAGGTTTAAATATAAAGGGTTGTTAACGTACAAAGTATTAAAAAGATTTAATAGGTTGCACAATTATTATCATATAACATGCGTAATTATAACCATGCGTAATTATATTTAAAATAACATGCATAATTATACGATTCACTCATGAGAAATTTGTATCCCATGCATAATAATTAACATATATAACGAGTAACGAATTTTTGAATTGATTGAATCAAAATAGTTCATTTTTTTATTTGGGTAAATTACTTTTTGAGTCCCTGTGTTTTAGGATTTTAACCACTTGAGTCCAAAATCAGAATGTTTAACGCTCTGAGTCCCTATATAAACTTTTCTTAACCATTTGAGTCCAAATTTTTAACTCCATCCACCAAATCTGTTAACTACGAGAGCAATTTAGTCATTAAAACACAAAGTACAACTCTTATATGCATAAGAGTAAAATGAACAAGACTTTGATGCATAATAATTTTAATATTATATATAAAATCAATTTCACAAACTACACACACCCTCTCTCTCTAGACATCCTACCACCACCCTCTACTACCACACCACCACCACCGCATCATCCCCGCCACCACCATCCCATTGCCGCCAACACCACCATCCCACTGAAACCCCAACTCCACCATCCAACTGCCGCCACCTCTGAACAACCACCAACACCACCATCCTCTCAAAACCCCAACAACCACCATCCCCGACGGCTTCACCACCACCCCCGCACCACCACCATCCCCACCACTGCACTGCCATCATCCCTAAGTTGTCCAGTATATAAAACCAAAAATTATCCAAATTCTAACTAAAAATTCAAACAAGTCATGTAGTCTGAGTTCACCTCCAACATTATCACCACCCTCCCCACCATCATCCCCACCACCGCACCGCACCACCCCATACCCTTCCGATTCAGGTTTTCTCTGTACTGATACGCAACGACAATTACAGAGAAAATCATACCTTTAATCGTCAATAGAATCGGTTAATTCGATGAAACTGAATGTAGATCTAGATCTGGATTCAGATCTGGATTTAGATCCGGATTTGAAACTTTGCTAACTTCGTTACCTGTGTGTTTCGGATTTATCGGAAGAAGTGCGATTGAGATGAAATTGAGGAGTTTTAATGGCGGTTTGGAGGATAGCGAACCGCGGTTGAAGGCGAAGAGTAGAAGATGGTGGGACCGGCGAGGTGGACGGTGGTGAGTGGCAGTGGGAGGAGGAAGAAGACATTGATGGAGGTGGTTTAGAGAGAGAGAGAAATATGAGAGAGAAAGTTGCAGATTTGTTTTTGAGAAAGATAGAGATAAGGAGAGAGAGATGTATAAGAGAGAGAGAGAGAGAGAGAGAGAGAAATCTAAATAAATTAGTTTTTTATTTTTTAATTATAGGGGTAATTTGGTCATTTAACAAAACTTAACAATAGAATTCTAGTTGTGTTAGAAATTTGGACTCAAATGGTTAAGAAAAGTGGCTATAGGGACTCATGGCGTTAAACATTTTGATTTTGTAATCAAGTGGTTAAAACCCCTAAAACACAGGAACTCAAAAAGTAATTTACCCTTTTTATTTTATATTTACCAAAATTTGATTTATTTGATTCGAATTTGTATTTGACTTTTATGCCTAGTTCAAAATTCGATTCGTATTTGAAACTTGAATCTAAATAAATTCGACTTATTTTAAATTCACCCTATATAACAGCTTTTTTTTTTTTTTTGCATTTATTTTCAAAACTATCACAAACTAATTATAAGGGCTTTTAGAGTTTGGCTTAAATTTTGAAGGTTATTTTCCATGTGTGTGAATGTATGTGTATACTATAAGGTTTAAATATAAAGGGTTGTTAACGTACAAAGTATTAAAAAGATTAAATAGGTTGCACAATTATTATCATATAACAAGCGTAATTATAACCATGCGTAATTATATTTAAAATAACATGCATAATTATACGATTCACTCATGAGAAATTTGTATCCCATGCATAATAATTAACATATATAACGGGCGTAATTATATTTTACTCATAAGTAATTTGTATCCCATGCATAATTCCAGGGGCGAAGGTTAGTTGGTGCCTGGTGGTGCCCCCCCCCCCCCCCCCCCTAATGTTTCGGTTATAAGTGTATAAGTTCTGATTTTTCCTCCAAAAATTTTAAAATTATATAGGATCGCCCCGCGATTATTTTTTCTAAATTGTATATCCTAAATATTTATACAATATATAAATTAAAGTAAAGTTTGTTACCACTTTGTATATCCTAAATATCTATACAATATATAAATTAAAGTAAAGTTTAATTTGTTACCACTTTGTATATAAGTGATTGGTAGTTTGAGAAATATATTTTAACTCTTTTTTTTAACCCTAGATTACCCACCACACAATAAACTTAATCATAACTTAATACCAAATTATCAATCATCTTCTTCCCGTACTCCCGTAGCTTTCTGCGGCCCATTCTTTTTCCAATTTCATCAAGACATTTTTGGTAATAATTCTTTTATTGTTGTAAATTGTTGATTACATAGCTTGCTTGGTGATTTACATAGAAAAATAAATTGATGATAAGTTTTATTCGGAAGACATAATTGATGAATTCAAAAATCTTAAAGGTCGTCGGGCTGAGTTGTAATTATTCGTCTAGGTTCCGTTTATCTCATATCATTATATATATATAGGGTAGGAGTTGGCTACAAATTCGATTTTTCCTACAAAGTGTACAAAGTCGTAAAACACCACAATTTTAGCCATAAAACACACTCAAAACCCACAAATAACAAAGTGAAGATTACTAAAACGCCATATTTGTGGGTTTTATGTTGTGTTTTGGATGATAAGGCTTTGATTAGCGAATGACTAACATTAGTGTGTTTTATGTTGATTATCATGTTGTGTTTTATATTCATAGTTCTACGATGATGTGTTTGAAGTTTTTATGGACTGTTAGGGTTTGGATACTGTGTTTTAGTGATCTTCACTCTGTTATTTGTGGGTTTTGAGTGTGTTTTATGGCTGAAATTGTGGTGTTTTACGACTTTGTACACTTTGTAGGAAAAATTGACTTTGTAGCCGAACCCCACCATATATATATATATATATATATATATATATATATATATATATAGGGAGCCGCTAGAATGAGAACCACCACGAGTTATGAGAACCACGAGAACCAAGTGCCACGGAGGGGCGTTGACCACGAAATTTTTTTTACACCTAGATCCGTATATTTTAAGACCGGGTGTAAAAAAAAATTTTCAAACGGCGCGCCCGATGGGGTAGTTTTTTACACCTAAAGTTTGTAAAAAAAAAAAGAAAAAAGAAAAAAAAATTAAAAACACCAAACTTTGGGTGTAAAAAAACTACCCCCTCGGGCGCGCCGTTTGAAAAAAAATTTTTTACACCCGGTCTTAAAATATACGGATCTAGGTGTAAAAAAAATTTCGTGGTCAACGCCCCTCCGTGGCACTTGGTTCTCGTGGTTCTCATAACTCGTGGTGGTTCTCATTCTAGCGGCCCCCTATATATATATATATATAGGTCTTTTGTTTGTTATACAATATTTAGTTTTTTCTATGTGCAAGAACGAGTCCTTTGAATGAATAATTTTTTTTAGTTTTATTTGGACATATTATTAATTGACCCGACCCGACCTGAAACATAACGATAGGAAAAAAAAAATTGGGTCTCGTCACTTTACACCCCCTCGAAACTTTTGGTAAAGCTCCGCCACTGCATAATTTGTATCCGATGCGTAGTTATGAAACTTACCATGCGTAATTTGTATCCTTCATGAGTAATTTTGATTTCCTTTTTTGGTAATTACTTTTAACCTTTTGTACGTTAACCATACTAATTAAGAAGGTTAAACACAATAACTTAAATGTGAACATCTAAGAAGGATTATTAAATCTTGGAAGATACTTTTAGTTTTTAATCTCAACGGTATTTTTTTTTTTTTGAACGGCCAACAAAATCAATACTGAGCACTCTTGGGGCACCCACTGAACAAACAGAGTACTCCGAGAGTAACCGGAGTCCACCACCAATTCCGGGGAAAACCCAGTAACTCACCCGTCCGTAGGCACGACAGTGAAATTACAAGTAAAACTCGTTTGCCTCAAGGATACAACCCAGGTTTCTCGCGGTCTCCTATCATTGCCCAGCAGTGTCTCACTCTGCACCAAGTGAGAGTTGAACCTATATCTCTCAAGAGAAATGCAAGTCTTCCACCATTTAATCTCAACGGTATTTTGTTCCAAAAACCAAAATAACCGAACCGTTACTAAAACCGAAAAATTCCAATAACCAAAATCCAACCATTTCGGTTACGGTTTTGGTTTTACCAAAAACCAAACCGAACCGTGTAGACCCTAGATCGAGACCAAAGATTGTATTCTTCTTGAACCTTCTTTCGAAAAAAAACATTAGCTGAACAAATAGAAACAAAAATCATTTTATTTTTTCAGGTATCTCTGTTTCAAAACAACAACAAACAAAACCATTTTTATTTCAATAACGAACAAGATTCTTTCGATTCAGTGAATCCAGAATTCAAAGAAACGAAACAGTTTCTTTTGCTAAATTCACAGTTGATTAAGGGAATTAGAGTTGTAAGGGAAACTGATTAAGGAAATAAGATTAAACATAAAACAAATTGAAGATTGTTCAAATAGAACACAGAATCGTTGGAACACAGAGATTTTTTAGGGTGAAATAGTTTTTTGTGGAATTTGACTATGAAAGTCAACAATCACATTTGTACGAGGACCGTTTTATGGAAAGAGAAAAGGTCAAAAGTCAGATTTGACTTTAAGTGATTTGAGAAGAAAACGTTTTTTAAGGAATTTATATTTTTGTAAAACTCAATTTTAAAAATATTAAACAAAAGAAAAATTTTGTTTTAAAATAAAAATATTTTTAGAAAAATATAAAAAAGGAGGAACGGTTATGATTTGTCTCTAAGAACAATTGGTTTGATTTGGCTGGCCGTAACTAAAAACCCCGCTACTATTCTCGACAAGCAACTATTGATTTGATTTGTTAGGCGACCGAAAGACCCAGTCAATCAGTTGGTTTTGATTTGTCTTATATCTGAGGACCCTGTTTATTGTTGTGATAAGAAGATAGGTTTTGATTCGCTACGCTTAACTGGATCTGATATTACTTAAGTTGATATCAAGTTAGTCATAGTCAAAGGAAGAAGATAAATGTAACCATAGCAAGATTTCAAAGATTGTAAACTTTCGATAATTTTCGTGTTCAATAAAATTCTATACTTTGTTTACGTGATTCAGTATCGTACGTTCAAGCAAAACGATATTCACAACACTTCCGGAACAAAATCCAGGTTAAACATGTCTTGATACCCTTCACATAGCTTAAATAACAAGCTAGAAGGGTTAAAAATGGCAAACAACTGGTAATACGAGTCAAGAGGCCAAAATTATCAAAAAAAAAAAAAAAAAAAAACTTTTTGTTAGAAGGCCTTGCGGTCCGTAAGAGGTGTCCAGATGCAAAATTTTTGCTTGTTCACCAAGTTATGCCACCTTTCTTCAATCTATGACACATTGCACGAATTTTGCCATCTTCAATCTAGTTGTGACACATGTTAGGACATTAAGCAACATCAAAAACACTTTGCAACACCTCCTTGATCCTCCATTAGTATAAATAGGCTCCTTGTTCTTAAGTTTATTCACACCTTTCATTCTTCACTTCTCAAAACATTCTTTGGAGCTTGCTTCTAGACTTGAAGCCTCCTTTTCTAAGTTCTAATATTTCCATCCAAACACTAGTAATTGTTTCTCCTAGTCTATTTCATGTTATTAGCTAGTTATTAGCCAAAAGTCAAGTAAATTGACTTTTGCTTTGACTTTCAGCTCTAACCATTTCAGTCAAGTCAAAGTTCAAATTGAATTTTGCTATGTGATCATAATGATGAAGGTGTTAATCCCTTGCGATTACACCCTCTCATCATTAAGTTTAGTTGGTGAAATGATGACTCAAACATGTTTCAAATAAAAGTCAAAACCGCAGAAATTGCATTTTACGACGAATGATCTTTTAAGTATTAAAACAAAAGGTTTTGACACCAAATCATTTTATATAACATTATAAGACATGTTTTATCATGTCTAACTCATCATTTCTAGTTTGGTCATCTTTAGGACCCAATCAAGCCCAACAATATGACCATAACAATATAGGGAATAATCCTCTAATATTATAGCTTTTGGTCATTTCGTTTGGTGGGTCAATTGACGAGTCAAGTATTTATGTCTAAAACTGTAAAAAATGCCCCTTTGGTATAAAATGGTTTTAAAACTTATATGATATATATTCTAACTTCAAGACTGATCATATGACATCACAAAACTTGTTTTTACATGTTGGACTCATCATAGACCCATTTCGACCATCCGGACCCTCGTTTACACGCATGACTAGTTAATTAGCGTAAACTAGTTATAAAGGGTCAAAACTTTTCAAAAACACTTCCAAATCAGAATGTCGGGTTTTAACCAACCATATTACATGAGATCCCTTGCTCATATGGTTATAAACCACATTCTATCCATTCTTCCATCAAAATCTGTATTTTACACATTTAAAAAACTACCGATGAAAACTTTATGTTTTAGACAGATTCTGTGTTTTCACTTTAACCAAGCATAACTTGGTCAAAACTTAACCAAACAAAGTAAACACTTATATTTTTAAGTTCATTGAAATACGATTTCAACGTTGTTTGATACATCTACAAACTCTTCTATTTGGACACTCCAAATATCTAAAATCAAACCAAAGGTTAAAACTGAATAATCTGTAAAGATCAATAGTTTGGACCATATTCTGGGTTCTAAACAGGAAAACTTTCTATATAAAAGTTGTAAAGTATACTTTGATTTAGTAAACTGGATTTTTTTTTATAATTTTCGATAACGTTTACTATTTTTATTATATTTTACATAGACAACACAGAAGTTTGTCAAAATTCTTATCTTCTAAACATCTAAACATTTTCAAATTTACAATGTTTCCATAACCCATTTCATCCACAAATATCATCGCAACAAAACTTTAAAGAACAAATCCTTAGTCTAGGAAACACTTGAGCTTTGCAAATTATGTGTAAACACATCATGGACAATCCAAGTGAGTACATAGTCCTCACTTTTCCGTTTTTAAATCGTTTTGGGGTGATTCATATGCGTTAACCATTTTTTTCTCAAATACTACGTATGGCATATGTAAATACTAAGTGCTCTTTGTGTGTACAACTTATGTGGTGAAATAAAATACAAATCCCAAATCATTGTTTGATCTTTCTATGCAAATACTTAGATCCTTATTGGATATTCAAAGTACTATTCTAAATCCTTGATTTGATGTCTAAAAAGTAGTTTCATAAGTTTTTGGTTAGTTTCTAGGCTAAGTGTTTATGTGCAAATCTTGTGTGGTGAATCAAAATATAAATAACAAGTTAGATCCTTGTTGGATACTAAAAAATACTATTCTAAATCCTTGATTGGATTTCTAAAAGTACTTTCACAAGTTCTTGGTTGGTTTCTATGCTAAGTGTTTATGTGCAAACTTGTGTGATAAAACAAAGTCCAATGTACAATTTTTGTTAACACAAATTGCTTGGTATTATACATATTTCCATCCACAATACACTTTTGTCACAAACTTTTACTATCAAACACAATGTATTGTAATACTAAAATTTTCGCCATATACATGGCTACAAAAGTCTATTTTCACGCAACAACTCGTGTAGTTGGACAATGTATTGCAATAACAAAACTTTTGCCGGATACTTGGCCACAAAACCTATGTCACTCACCAACTTTATTGTTGACCTTCTAATTTCATATATGTTTCAGGTATTGATACATGAGGATATTTCATGCGTGCTTCACATAGGAACAGACTTGGGCGTTAGATTATTTTTAAATTTAAAAATAATTACTTATACTCCTTTGTGTTTTTAAAACAATATAATCAATATAATGAAATTTAGTACCACGTGTTGTGAATAATTTATAACGTGACTCCCCGATGTTTCCGTCACGGGTTGTTTTATATATGGTCGGGGTGTTACAATAAATTTGATCTGAAGTCAATCAAGCTAGGTTGATATCATATAAATCTCAGAAAAGGTTGACATCGATTCACTACAAGAAAACTGGGTTTTGGTACGCGTAAAAATGTCCTAAAATGCTATTTTATAGGACCTTTTATTTAATAGGACCAACGGTAAAAGCGTTTCATGTAAAGGGGTCGTAATAAGTCTCGGAACTAAAAAAGCGTCCTAACATCTCAAATAAGATTATGAACCCCATTTTATGGTCGCGTAATGTCTTTGAACAACCAAAATAGTGTCCTAATAAAAACATATTAGGACACTTTTATGATGTTATAACATGTGCTTACATACTTTTAATCTTTTGATACACTTACAAGCGTCCTTAGAAATTAATTGATATGACCCTTATGATGTTACATTATAGCTAATTTAGTACCAAGAAAATGGTCCTAATATACCAAATAAGATTATGAAACCAATTTTATGGTCGCATAATATGTCTATAGACAACTTAAATAGCGTCCTAAAAAGAACACATTATGACACTTTTACAATGTTCTAATATGTGATTACCTACTATTAATCTTTTGATACACATATAAGCGTCCTTAAAAATTAATTTATAGGACCCTTATGATGTAACGTTATAGCTACTTTAATATCAAAAAAATGGTCTTAATATCCCAAATAAGATTATAAAACCAATTTTATAAACAGACCATCAACATATAACATCCTAATAGTTATTGTATAACATCAATCAACTAATGAAAGAAATAAAACTTCATTATATTTCAAATAAGCATGTTCATAACAAAAACACTAACCATAAATAAGTTATAACATTATCCAAAATAAAGTCTTAACATTTAACAAAGAAATTAAAAGCAATTAAAGAAATAAGAAGCATAAAATCTTGAGTCATCATGCGTCCTCAATTCTCATGGACTACCTACAAATAAACCATCCATGTATAAGCATTAAGTTCAATGATATCAAAATTATTTGTATCACAAGTTTAACAAATACATACCGAGATGAATGGATAAGGCCATGTCAATGAATGCACCAATACAATCTTGAATTGTAGAAAATAAACCATATGGTCTTACCAAGTTTACATTTTTTATTGGTACTTGAACGTTTACCTCACACCATTATGATCCAATCTCTGTACCACCAACTAGATCATTTTGGTCCAAGCTCTGAACCCTTCCTCTTGCTACAGTCTCGGTAGAGTTTAGAATGTTTTTGAGGAAAACTTCATCTCAGACCTAGATTTTAGTTTTCAACAAATATTTATTAAACTCTAGTCATAATAGTGCAAAAAATCATTTTACAAAAAAATTAATAATGTTTTACACTAGCATGCTAACATTTTTATAGAAAAACTAAGGAAAATTGGTTTTTAATAATCACACGTTTACAATCTTGTACCATTATTAATATGCACACATTAATATATTATTTAGAAGAAAACAAATATTGTTTAAAATATATAATATTTAATAATAGTTTGAATTATTAAATATCTAGTAAGATTTTTTTTTGTTTTTTAATAATAAATAATGTAATTTTTTAAATAAGAATATTATTTGAGAGGAAAATTTTGAATCAAATATATATATATATATATATTTGGGGAGGGGGGGGGGGGGGATTTTAGTTTTTGGAGGAAATAATTTTTGGGGGGAAGTTTAAGTTTTAGGATGAAAAATTTGGGGGGAAGTTTAAGTTTTAGAATGAAATATTTTGGGGGAAGGTTTAGGATGAAATATTTTAGGTGGAAGTTTAAGTGTTGAAATTAAATATTTTGGGGGGAATTTTTAAAGTTGTAATAAGTTTAACATTTGGTCATACATTTTTTAATGACACATTTGATAACATGTCGTTACACAAAATAAAAAAAATGATGATTGTGTGACGAATGTTAATGTAAAACCACATTAAATTTTGTAATTTTAAGCGTGACTATTATCTAATCTTTGGTTACATAAAATAATATATGTGGCCATATGTATTAGATTTTAGCCACATTATTAAACATATAATGTGGTCGTAGAACACATTTGGCCACACTTTTCTAATGTGGATGTTTTATCTTAACGTGTGGCTAACGGTTTAGAATAGTTTTGTGTTTAGTCACACGAAACAAATACAGTAACCGTAGATCAAATTTTACCACACTTTTTTAGTGTGACTAATAAATGTCACAGTTTTTTCTTAAAGTATGGCTAAAGGTTTTGAATACACATGTTATTGGTCACAGGAAAATATATAATGTGATTGTGGATAACATTTAGCCACACGTTGCTAGTGTAGTAAATATATGTCACATTTTTTTCTTAAAGTGTGGCTAAAGGTGTCAAATACATGTTTTTCGTCACATGAAACAAAAATACGTGGCCATAGATCACATTTGGCCACACATTTCGATTTGTGGCTAATAAATGTCATATTATTTTCTAAAAGTTTGGCTAAAGGTTCTGATCTGGTATAAATGGTCACATTAATAATAAAATGTGTGGCTAAAAATGTTTTAAAATGTTATGAGTAACCTTTAGCCACACATTTTTACAAATGTGTGGCAGGGCGGTTTTGCCAAAAGTGTGGTCGTAGCCCCTTTTTCACGTAGTGTGTTTTATGACTCAAATATCAGGTGTCCTATTACAGTGTATTATAATAACACCATAATGATTAAGCATCCTATAAAGGTTAAATTTATAAGACCCAAGTGTCAAGTGTCTTTTTAAGTTATATTATAATAAAACTCTAGCAAATAAGCGTCCTATAAAACTAATGTTTTATGACTCAAATATCAAGTGTCCTATTATGGTGTATTATAATAACACCACAATGATTAAGCGTCCTATAAAGTTTAAAGTTATAAGACCCAAGTGTCAAGTGTCCTATTAAGTTAAGTTCTAATATGACTTCGACTAGAAAGGGTCCTATAACACTGAACATTTATGACTTAACTACAACGTGTCCTATTAAGTTATGTTATAATAGGACCCCAGATGATCAAGTGTCCTAATACAGTACCACATAATGGGACACTAACAATTAAATGTCTTATAAAGTACTTTATTAGGATCTACATTTTAAGTGTCCTATTAAATTATATGATAATAGGACCCAAAAAAAATCATCCATCCTATTAAATAGTTTTTTAGGACACCGGTTTAGTAGAGTATATTATAAAAGGACTCCAAAAGTTCATTAGTCCTATTAAATAATTTTTTAGGACTCTCTTTTACAAGCGTCCCACAGAAAAGATCCTAAAAAGCCATTTTTGTTGTAGTGATTTGATCTGAAACTAGCAATGTTGATATCAAATTCGATCCGATACCAATGAAGTTAATCAAGATAGTCGAAGTTTATTTACCAATATTGGAAGGAAGAAACAGAAGACACGAACAATGACTAAGAAGATGACATTGTAAAAGAAGAAGGAACCTCGATGATGTTCCAATGCTAAATTCTAAGTTCCATGAATTCCACTATTTGGCTAGTAAACGTTAGAGCAATTTTCAATGTACATGGAATATGAGAAGGAATCGTATCGACATGAGAAGTTGATACAAAGAAAATGGTTGTTGTTTATCTCTATCAAGCCATGTCAGAAGAACTATTATTTCAAATTGCTCATCATACAAGTGTTAAAGATATTTGGGAAGATTTGAAAGCAAGATATATAGGAGCAGACAGAGTCAAAGAAGCAAGAATACAAACTCTTTAATTAGAATTTGAAGCTCTAAAGATGAAAGATTCTGAATCACTAGATGATTTTACCGACAAAATTAGCAAACTTGTCTAGCAAGCCAACAACCTTGGATCTACATTTGATAACAATAGGTTAGTTCGCAAACTATTTAGTTCCATACCAGAAAAGTACATTTAGAACAATTTTCCAATCTTAAAACTATAATTTCAAGAAGTTATCGGGAGATTAAAGGCATATGAAGAACACATTAAGAAACCAGGAGAAGGTGACATGCACACTAAACTCTTATTCACCAAAGAAGATACAAAAGGAAAAGTTAAAAGAGATAAATGTGAACATTATGGTCATTCAAGTCAAGAAAGTATACGACATGGACAAGGTAAAAGTTAGAAGCCTTAGAGGGATAAACTTTAACAAAAGACCCACATAAGGTGCTTCAACTACAATGAATTTAGACACCTCAAACACGAATGTCCAAAGCTAAAGGAAGAGGAGCAAACTCATCTAGTTCAACGTGAAGACGTTAAACCTACATTGTTATAAACAAGACCAAGTGAAGATGATCCAACCATATTATGATGCATGAAAGAAAAATCAAAATTAGGGGGAGACTGTTGGAATTAATTTAGATTTATCATAAGTTAGTATTTAATTATGTAATACTATTATATTAAACTAAGTAGGGCAGTTATGGTAACACCCGTACCGAGCCAACATGTCGGTTCACCAAAGGGTTTCACACCCATTCACCATGTATAAATACCCTTTGTAACCTTTCAATTAATAATAACGGATCTGAAAGTTCATTCATGTGTTCTCTCAAACCACTGATCCTATTTACCCATGTGGCCTTCATTTTAAACCAAGCAAATAGTTGTTGCCATACTATGTCCATGAAGCCATATCGAACCAAAACATGATACTTGATCCATTATTTTTTCAGCGGTGTTGCACACCTTACAATCGGTCGACACCAACGTCAATCCTCTTCTAGCTAGAGCCGATGCTGTGGGAACTTTTCAACCATCGCTCTTCACGCAAAGTAGTTCGCCTTTGGGTTATTATGATTATTTAGCGGGGTAAATCATGTCTTGTTATGGACATTAATGTTTAGTTAAGGACACTGATATTCAATTAGGGTCATTCAGGTTCAATACAGGTCATTTGTACTCAATAGGGTCGTCCGTGGCCATTTATGGTCATAGTTAATCATGATTATTTAGGGTCAATCATGGATTGTAATGGACATTGATGTTAAGGACATTGATTGTCACACCCCAAAAAAGTAGCAATAGAAATACAAACATGGGGGTGACAGAGGTTGGTACCCATAAGTATTTAGTGGATGATGCATTGATTAATTTTGGACTTTTAACTTATTCAAAACATAACGTTTAAAATTTAAAACTTAAACCACAACCACAACATAGTTGTTTGATCCTTTACGAATCTTAATACAAGTGGTCCAAATAGTTTTCAAAGTAATCCAAAACATAGTTTATTTAATAGCATCCACTAAACACACAAACATGCAATCCTAAAGCCAAACTCATGTACCTGAAAAACACGCTAATCAAATGTCAACACAAAGGCTAGTAAGTTCACGTATGTAAAAACTAAAAGCAAATTACTCCACAATTTCTTTTAGGAAAAGTGTTCTCATATAGAATTTATTTTCAGTAAAATCATATTAAATTTCAATATCAATATTTTGGATTCATAGGGTTGCAAAGCTTACGAGCTATATATCAATGCATAAGGGTATAATCAATGCTAGACAAATCACCGAATATCAAGTCGTCATTTCAAATTGACTCAAGGCGACCGGTAATGACATGGTTATCTATCAATAGTTTTACGCACACTGGTGCTAATAATTAAACGGGTAATGTTTACTAAAAGTGCCTCTCATAGGCAACCTAAGGTGCATGCCTTATGAAAAATATATAAATTTTACTTTATCCAAAATCAATATCAAAGTTGTATGAATCCCCCGAAGTCCGCAACGAGACGTAGGCCTATTCTGATACCTACTCTCTTGACATCAGGCAAACTCGTCCAAACGCAGAATTAAACATTTGTAAATCTATACAGTCGTTTTACCCCAAACGTTGTAAATCCATCCATGTTTCTCCTTCAAAACGTTTATTATTCAATCAATCCCCGTTTTCCTTGAAAACAATTATATCATCCATTTCCAAAACCGTGTTTCTACCCAAAACATAAGTCGCCCTATTTAAACCATTTTTCTCCCTGAAACATAAATCATCCTTTTTAAACCATGTTTCTCCCCTAAACATAACAACCCCATTTAGAACCATGTTTCTCCCCGAATCATAACAAACCCTTTTAGAACCATGTTTCTCCCCGAAACATAACAAATCCTTTTAAAACCATGTTTCCCCCGACACATAACAAATCCTTTTTAAAACCATATTTTTCCACGAAACTATAATAATACAACTTTTGGTCAAGTTTTATATAAATACATATCAAACCTCTTTAAGGCGCGTTTTTCCCACAAAACATTTATATAAAACAGTAAAGAGAGTGGTAGTGAAACTCACATTTGAGAGCGTTTATAATAAAGCAAATATTTTCACAACAAATTGATCGCCACATCCTAATTCACAGAAGAATGATTTATTGACCAAATATTCTCCTACATCCCTAAGTTTCTCCAAAACTTATGATTTTTCACACAACTTTATGGTTTCTCAAAATGCCTTTATTTTTTGTTATGTTGGTATATATATATAAGGTTATATGAACCAGAACGATTTGATTGGTGACCCTCATTACGTTATATCCGTTATCACACCCATTTATGTACAATATATCTACAATTTGCGTTTTGTAGCATATTTACACCAATACTTAGCATATAGCACATCACCAAACATCAAATTTGCACATAAGTTTCTAAGTTATATAATTCATCATTTTAAAGATTTTATACATGTAATAACTTCTCAAGTTAACCTATATATAGTTTCATGCTCAACAAATAAGTTATCTCAAAACGTGTCTTTTTAACGAAAATATTGTTTAATCATATCAGTATGCATAGTCTCATATCCTACTTTCATGTTAGCACTTAATTTTCCACATAACATACTCGAATATCCATATAACACATCTCATCATGTAATATCATACTTAACCAATCAATTTCGCGTAAATCAAAATATGTGTATTTTAACATTTTATTAACATTTGTATGCATCGAAAACCACGTACGACTAGCCAAACACCATCGATACTTAACATAAGTTTTATTATTCATATTTGTTATAAAATATCTTTTTATAAGCTGATTAAAATCAGTTTCAAAAAAATCACTTTAAAGCCGATTTTTCTCGTTTTTAACGCATGGTCTTGTACCAAACTTTACTACAATCATCCATAAACATCAAGACTTCATATTTTAACATAGATAATTTTATTTACTGTATAAAATGACGGCCATAAACACATTAGTGCAGATGATCATGTAAACCACATAAATCATTCATTTTTCATCCATTTTACTACTTTTTAAGCCTCATGTACAACATACAAGACCATCAAACTTACGACACACTTTTCTATCAACTTAGTACATCATATTTCCTCATATTATCATGTTCATGACCTGATCTAAATCACCTCTCATATTTCCTCGTATTATCATGTTCATGACCTGATCTAAATCACCTTTCATGCAACACATCATATCATCTTCAAAGCACAATCAATGCTTATGTACAAGTACTTAATGCATGACACTTATTTCTTCATCATCATACTTCAACTAAATGCATCCAACAATCATTTAGTAATGTTCCAAATAATCCAAAACATTACCTTCATTTCAATCATTCATTCATTCAATCATCTTCAAATCATTTCCGACACTGATTTGCGTAAAATGCAACATATAAATTATATTAAATAAGGTTTAAAATCAACCTTTTTATGTACTAATGTTGGAAAAATATGTTTTGTTGGTGCATATTCGGTGACAACAGCTTAATAGTTTGATTATTTAGTCTTTGGATATTTTGTATTGGGCTTAGCTTATTGGTTAGTGAGTTTATTGTTGTAATGGGCTTGGAAAATGGCCTAGCCCAGTAGGAAGCCCAGTTCACAGACATGTGGTATATAAACATGTTTTGTGATTAGGGTTTCAGTGGTTAGAGAATTCTAGAGAGAGAAAGTCTAGAGAGAGAGAGTAATTTCGAAAGTTGTGAGAGGCAAGATCACAGAGATAGGCTGTGAGGTCTTTAATTGATTGTAAACTGCAAGTTGGATAATCAATAGAAGACCCGTTTGATTGTGAATCTTGTTTCTACTCGTTTCTGTGCAAATCTGATCTAGAGGATTCCGCACTCTAGGTTAGATATACAATTCTGTGACGATCCGTACGAACAAGGGGACCTACAATTGGTATCAGAGCGTTAGGCTCTTGAAGGCTCGGTTCAGAATTGTGTTCTGCAGAAACAGGAAGTTTTTCAAAAATTTTTGAAACTGAAAAATTAGGGTTTTCGAAAATCTTGAGTTTTTGATAATCTTCTGCGAATTTGTTTGTGTTTGATCAATTTGTGTGTTTGATTTTGCTGTTTTGCAGGATTTCTGGGAAAACCTTGTTGATTCTGGAAAAATTTTTGGCTGAATTCCTTGAAGATTCGAAGACTGTCTTCGTGTTCTTCATTAGGTTCATCAAATTTTTGCCAAAAATCTGCTGATTTGCTTGTTTGATTTTGCAGGAAATTGATACAAAATCTGCTGAATTCTGAGAAGATTGAATTTCAAAATTTACAGACCAGCGAAATTAGCTGGACCTGCGAATTTAACTTACCTGCGTACTTGTCGGCGAACTTAAAATCCAAAGGCGACTTTGGTAACCGTATAATTTTCCTCAGCGAAATTATTACGGTTTTCGGCGAATTTACTGGTCGTCGTAATAGCAAAATAGACTAGCGAATTTGCAGCGAAATTGACCAGTGAAATTGATCAGCGAAATAGACCTTCGAAATTAACTTGAACTGACTAGCAAAATTAAGTGATATTGACCAACGAAATTAAGGCAGCAAAATTAATTAAAGTGGTGGAATTTCAGTTGGCAAGCTTTGATAAAATTTGACTGTTTTGCAAATAGAAATTAATCCGTAGCTCGTTTGACAAAACCGTTTGCACCGTTAAATTCCTTGTATTTTTAGGAAAAAAAAAACTCTGGAAAATCCCGAATTCGGTTTTCGACATTAGATATCATTGGATTCGTCTTTTCGAGACGATTCTAACGGTGTAATTTGGTAACCACTGTTTTCGGAGATATTTTGTACGGTTTTATCAGTCTGCAACGTTTAAAATGTCGAACATGTCTACTTTGAATGAGCTTTTGAAAATGGAGCATGAGGTTGGCACTACCAACAAACCACCTAAGATGATGAAGGTGGAAAATTACTTGACATGGAAGTATCGTTTTCAATCCTTCATTGAATATCAGGACACTCGCATGTGGATATGCATTGAAGATGGGTACACAAACCCAACACATGACTTTGAGGGCAGACCACGTAGAACTGCCTATGTAAACATGGAAGATGCTGATAAAAAGATGTATGAGGCTGAAAAGAGAGCCTTGGCTGCAATCAAAATGTCCTTGCCTGATAGCATCAAGCATACCTTCAAGAAGTACACAAATTCAAAGGATATGTGGGATGCATTAGAGAAAAGATACGCGGGAAATGCAGATGTCAAGAAGAACAAAGTTGATCTACTGAAGAAGCAGTTCGCTGTTTTCAAATACATGAAACATGAGTCACTTGAGGACATCATCACTCGTTACTACCATCTGATGTCAGAAATGGAAAACTATGAGATCGATTACTATTCTGACGTAGAGAAGAATGACAAGCTGCTCGATGGCTTACCTACCAGGTGGGATATCTACACTCTCATGATCAAGGGAGAAGCAGATTATGAGACAAAAGAGCTTGAAGAAGTAGTTGGAAAGCTGAGAGCTTATGAGCTCAGTATGAAGAAGAAAGACACTGGATATAATCAGGTTCAAGATCCAGCGATTTACAATGGGCTTACATCTTCTTAATCTCACAACGCTTCTAGCGACTCTGCTACTGCGTTTCTATCGTGTGAGAATGAGCAGGTCTCAGTGAATGAGGATGGTGATGTTTGTTTTGTAGCTGCTTCAGGAGGATCAACAGGAGCCAAGAGAACATCAGCTTCTAAGCAGAGTAGTGGTGTTAAGTCGATGCCTATGAGTGTGAAGTCTGCTGAAGAACATTTGGCTCTACTTGCTTCGTTTGTTGCTTCTTATGAGAATTACATTCAGGGGAAGATTTCTGATCCTGCCACTCTAGATGAAGATTACGATCAGATTGACCCTGATGATCTTGAGGATATGGATTTGCAATGGCAAATGGCCATGATTACTAGACGAGTGAAGAGATTTATGAACCGAACAGGAAGGAAGTTTATAGGAAAGACTGTTGGTTTCGATAAGACCAAAGTGAGATGCTTCAACTGTCAAAGTTATGGGCATTTCGCTAGGGAATGTCAAAAACAAAAGCAGGAGACTTCGAGTCCGAGTTCAAACAATAGGAATGCATCAAACAACTCTAACTCGAGAGCGCTGATCTCTACAGCTTGAGAAGGTTTATATGACTGGAGTATTCACTTGGAAAATGATGACAATGTCACACATGCATTCATGGCAGAGATAACTCCAGTTGATGATGGTGAAGCTACTGTGGGAGATGCTGAAGCAAAAGTGGATGCTGAGGCTGAGGTGAAGACAGAGAGTAAAGCTGAAGAAGAGAAGGCTGATCAGACAACAGATGCTGAAGAGGAAAAGCAAAAGTCTGACCATGAAAAGGAAGCTGAAGAAAAGGAAGCTGAATACAAAAGAGTGAATGCTCAGCTTGCGGCTTTCATGGCCAACCTTGACAAACAAACAGGAGAGGTAAAGTCAAATTATGTGTGTTTAAAATGTCGTGAACTACAGGGTGAGGTAGACAGGTTGTCAACACAAAACCAAAGTCTGGTGGGCGAGATGTCTAACATTAAAGAATCTAACTTTTTTGCTAAAAGAAACGAATCTTCATACTTGAAGAAGATAAAAGGTTATGAAAGTAAAATTGAAGCGTTAACCTGCAAATTAAACGAAAAACTTCAAGTCATAGACTTAGCTCATGAAATGATGGCTGAGAAAACAAAAGAGATTTCTGAAAAATGCAAAGAGTTGTCAGATGCACAACTCAATATTGTTGAACTTGAAAAGAAATTAGGTCAATTCAGGGACTCTACTTTTGTAATGAAACATATGATGGGTGGCTTAAAGAAAAGTAATGAAAAAACCAGTGTGGGATTCCTTGGTTTCAATGAAGTTCCACCTCCTGTTAGTCATGACTATTCTTTCTTGCCTGATGAAGATGAGCTCATGGACTTTGTGTCAACATCACCAAGTACTTCCACATCAAGTCATGGAAATGTGTCTGAGAGTGATGATGCTAAGAAGGATAATAACAGCAAACCTGTTTTGAAAAAGAAAACATCACATCCTCAGAATCAGAATCCAACCTTTGTTAAAAAGATTAATTTTGTTTAAGGAAGTGACATGAAAAATGAAACTACTGTTATTGAAAACGAATCGAATGTAGAGTTTGCTAAAAATAAGAACATTGAAAAAGCTGAAATTAAGCAAACTAAAGAAAATCCTTCCAAGGCATCATCATCAAAACCTGAATCTAGTTCAAAGGCTTCAGAAAAGAAGTCTTCGAAAAAGAGATCGTGCTTCAAATGTCACACCAAAGGACATGTAGCTAGCTGCTGTCCTAACAAAAAGAATGAAGCACAAGTTTGTGAGAGAAAGAGAGAGAAGTCACCAGAGAATAGTGGTGATAAACAGGAGAAAGAGTCCAACTCTCCAAAGAAATCTGCTCCTAAGCAACCAGAAAATGTTGCTGTTGGTGTAGATAAGGCTGAAAAAGGAACTCCACAAGTTCCTCGTTTTCAAAGAAATCAACCAAGATTTCAGCCTAAATCTCCACCAGGCAGATACGAAAGACCTAGAAGCAGTTCACCAAGAATGAACAATTATAATACTAATAATTTCAGAAGTCAAGGTCAATATCAAAATCAATACCAAAATAATTGTGGTCGAACTTTTTATAACAATGACTTTAGAAATTACAATAATCATGCTTCTTGGAATCAAAATTCAACGTACCAAAATCAAAATTTTCAAAGGTCAAATAGTCCAAACACATTTAGGAACCCTTAGGACCAAAGACCTAGTGGAAATCAAAATCAAATTCCATCAACAGGTCTGAGATCCAAGACTCCTCCAGTTAGGAGTAATGGATATTGGATGAATGTTCAAGTAGTTGGTGAATTTGGACGACCCAAAACCATTAAGGCTTGGGTCCCCCAGTCTAACTATTCTTTTGGTTGGTGTGTGCAGGAGCTGCTAAGGAGGATTATCAACTTGTGGTATGTTGATAGTGGCTGCTCCAGGCACATGACGGGGGATGCGAGATTGTTAACTGAGTTTGAAGATTATGATGGCGGAAATGTAAATTTTACGGGTGCTAAAGGTGGTAGAATTACAGGACGAGGAAAAGTGACCAATGGGAAGATCACACTGGACAAAGTGAACTATGTGGAGCAGCTTAAACACAATCTGATGAGCGTGTCACAAGTCTGCGACAAGGGTCACTCGGTCCATTTTACCAAGAATGAAGCATTAGTGTTGAAACCAGGTTTGAAGATTCCAGACGATTGGATAGTGATGCGAGCGCCAAGGAGAAATGACACTTATGTCATGGACATGGGTGCTAAGGATCCGACTGCTGTGGTGGCGTGTTTACTATCAAAAGCATCTGAAGCTGAATCGATGTTGTGGCACAGACGCATGGCCCATATTCACTATCGAAAAATGAATTACCTTGTTAAAAATGAGCTAGTGAAAGGGGTTCCAATGCAGAGGTTTCAAGTGGAAGATAAATGTCTTCCATGTCAAAAGGGAAAACAACACAAGAAACCTCATAAGTCTAAAACAGTAAATTCCATAGATGCCCCTTATGAATTACTTCACATGGATTTATTCGGTCCAGTGAACGTGAGGAGCATAGGTGGAAAGTACTATTGTCTTGTTGTTACTGATGATTACTCACGATATTCATGGGTTTTCTTTTTAGGTACAAAAGATGAGACAGCAGAGATGTTGATAGATCTTTTTACAAAATTGGAAAACGTCCATGATGCAAAGATCAAGAGGATAAGGAGTGATAATGGCATGGAGTTCAAGAATCGAATTCTGGATCTCTACTGTCTTCGAAAGGGAATTGAACATCAATATTCTGCTCCTTATACACCTCAACAAAATGGAGTTGCTGAGAGGAAAAACAGGACGTTGATTGTAGCCGCTAGGACGATGCTTTCAGATTCAAAGCTACCAGTTCTTTTCTGGGGAGAAGCTGTGAATACAGCTTGCTACGTCCTAAACAAAGTTTTGACTGTTAACGTTTTAATAAAACTTGTCATGAATTGATGTTTAACAAGAAACCAAACTTAGAAGGCTTTGAACCATTTGGATTACCCTACACCATTGTGCGAAATAAAGATAAACAAAAATTCGGTGAGGTGGCTGACGATGGCTACTTTCTAGGTTACGTGCCTGGCACACCGAATAAAAGGGTTTTTAATCTAAAAACTGGTAAAATTGAGGTTGTTTACAATGTTGAAATTACTACATACAAACCTCAACAATCAACGAGTGGTCCAACTATATTATATGATTATGAAAGCGTTTTTAAATCATTTAATATTCCTGAGTTTTCCAATGCAGATGATTCTCAGCTGATTCAAACAATAATTAGTGAAGATGATGAAGGCGAATTCATGCCTAGATCGAATGTTGATATGACAGATGCTCCGGAAACTTCCAAAGGTGCTGCTGATCCTGATTCAAGCGATAGTGACTCTGAACCCATTCAGGGGGAGGATTTCATTAATCCATTTGCGGATCAGAACATTCAAGGGGAGGTTGGATCAAACATGGGTGATAATTTAGAAGTGGATACCGTTGCTACTACACGAGCAAATAGAGATCATCAAGTTGACATGATACTTGGAGATCCTACTACAGGTGTTCAGACAAGGAGAAGCATAGCAGCGAATTCTGGTTTATTTGTTTCGATTGAGAAGACTGGGATTGTGAACGAGTGCTTGTATAGTTGCTTTATTTCCCAAGAGGAGCCAAAGAACATTCATATGGCTCTTAAAGACAATTCATGGGTTGAAGCTATGCAAGAGGAATTGGCACAGTTTGCAAAGTTGAAGGTTTGGGAGTAAGTTGACCTTCCTAAAGGTGAAAGAGAAATTGGCACTAAATGGGTATTTAGGTGCAAGAAGGATGAAAGAGGGATAGTGACGCTAAACAAGGCTCGATTGGTGGTAAAAGGTTTCAATCAGCAAGAAGGAATAGATTACAATGAAGTGTTTGCACCAGTGGCAAGGTTGGAGGCAATTCGTTTGTTTATGGCTTTCGCTTCATTCAAGGGCTTTAAAGTTTATCAACTAGACGTGAAGAGTGCATTTCTTTACGGGAAAGTCCAAGAAGTGGTGTATGTCTCACAACCAGATGGGTTCGTTGATCCAGATTATCCAGATCGTGTTTACAAACTTGATAAGGCTTTGTATGGATTACATCAAGCTCCCAGGGCGTGGTACGAGACACTGTCAACACATCTGATCAAGAATGGTTTTGAAAGAGGTCAGATTGACAGTACACTGTTCATCAAGAGGAAGAAGGAAGATTTTCTGCTAGTACAGGTGTACGTAGATGACATCATCTTTGGGTCATCAGATGAAGATATGTGTAAAGAGTTCGAGCAGGTGATGAAGAGCAAGTTTGAAATGAGCGCTATGGGTGAGCTGTCTTACTTTTTGGGATTACAAGTTGAACAGAAGGAGGATGGGATGTTTATTCATCAAACAAAGTATGTGTATGACATTTTGAGTCGATTCAAAATGAATGATTGCTCTACTTTGAACACACCCATTTGCGAAAATCACAATCTTGGCCCAGATCATGAAAGTACTGAAGACGTTGATCCAACTCAATACAGGGCGATGATTGGTTCTCTAATGTACTTGACTGCTTCAAGACTGGACATCATGTTTGCTGTATGTTTGTGTGCCAGTTATCAAGCTAATCCAAAAGAGTCACACATGAAAGCAGTGAAGCGTATTCTTCGTTACTTGAAGGGGAAACCTAAACTTAGGTTGTGGTATCCAGCTGATAGTGATATGAATTTTGTTGCTTACACTGACTTTGACTTTGGAGGATGCAAGTCAAACAGAAAGTCTACAACAGGTGGTTGTCAGTTCTTAGGAGGCAGGATTGTGTCCTGGCAATGCAGGAAGCAATCTTGTGTGTCTACCTCTACGTGTGAAGCTGAATATATTGCTGCGGGAAGCTGCTGCTCTCAGGTTCTCTGGATTCAACAGCAGATGCGCGATTACGGTTTGGATTTCACTCGTACTCCTATTATGATAGACAATAATGTCACAATTTCTATAACAAATAATCCCGTGAAACACAGTCGCACAAAACATATTGACATACGTCATCATTTTATACGAGATTGTGCTGAAAAGAGACTAATTGAATTACATCGAGTCGACACACTAGATAACCTGGCAGATCATTATACTAAAGCTTTTGACAGGGCTCGCTTTGAACATTTAGTCGAACTCAACGGGATGAGGAATCCTGAATAACTGGTTTTTCATAAGAATTTTGTAAATTATTGTTTTCTTAAAAGTCAAAAATACAAAAACATTGAAAAATCAAAAACATAAAAAAAAATAGAAAATCAAAATTGAGTTATCAGTGTGTGAAAAAGAAGAAATGATAGTACATCAGCAAGTTAGACTGTCACACTCAAACTGAATTAAATTGCTTAAGTGTGATAGCAGCTTCATCATACGATGTACCAGTAGGCAAAAAGCATGAAATAATCAACTTACCAATGTGATATAAACCTAAATGAACTGAATATGAGTGGGGAACACATCAGTGGTGTATGGTTTAATGACCTTAAATCTTGCGCTGATAGATTGCCAAAATCTGAAGTTTTGGGTCTTTATACTGTTATTTCATCTAGGGATATCAGGGTTGTCCTTCTGCTGCATCCAGATACATGCTGACCTAGGCACAACCAGGATATCCTAAAAGAGCAAAAAATGCCAAATCCCATAAATGAAGAAGCTCTCATAGAGAGTCATTCAAAATGTGCAAAATGCATAAATCGTACCAAAAATGGTATTTGTCATAGCCCTCGTTAGATATTTTGGTCTCTTTGCTGTACGGAAGTACTGACCTGATCACCAATTATCTAAACGTTGAAAAACAAAACAGATGAATTCAGTATACTCACCTACTACGATGAATCTTTGTGCATAGCTTGATCGCGGGGGTATATCCTGAAGTGGGACACACTAGTATATCAGTAATAAAATTACCTTAACGTATCATACGGTAATGGTACTTGAAATGTTCATGCATTTTGTTTAAGTGGACCAACATACTGGTAATCGTCTTGGACTGCTTTTCATGAAAAATCAAATAAAGAATTATCTAATAGTGTGAAAACAGTTTGATTGTGCTGATATGATCTTCTTACCAGTGATTCTCACAAAAATAGAGTGTTTATTGCTTTTGTTATTTACTTGCTTTCAGAAAACATAAAAAATCCAAAAATAGTGTCTTTTTCTGTTTAAAATTCTTAACGTACGGAAAACTGTTATTCTTGGAGGAATTGTTACTGATAGGGGGAGACGGTGTTGGAAAGTGAGTTGAAAATTTTAAATCATGCGGGTTATAGGGTGTGTGATTAAAAAGTTTTGCGTGTTGGTGATGAAATTGAAAATGCTTAATCTGTGATACAGTTTAACTATCTCTTGAAAAATAATAATTTATTTAACTTTGTTGAAAAATTCTTATGGTTTCTCGAGATGTTTGTTTTATAGTATACAGTTTGAAGCAGTGTGTTGCTGAGAAGTTAAAGTGATGAGTTGCTGTGAAGAGATGAGAGTTTGATTGGATGCATGGTAGAACCTCATTTCTATATTGCAGACAAAGTAAAGAGTTTGAAGATTGCTGTGCAAATGCTAAACTGGAGTTTACTCAAGTGCTAACGTTTTGAAGATTTGGTGATTGGATGCATCAGCTTAGGGGGAGTCTGTTGCTGACAGAAGCTATTGAAGCTGAAGCTATCCAAAGACCAAAGACAGTGCAAGATTACATGAAGATTGCAAGAAGACTGAAGTCAAAGTTATTTTATGAAGCTATTGTCAAGGGGGAGTTTGTTGGTGCATATTTGTGACAACAGCTTAGATTTGGTCTTTGGATATCTTGTAATTAGTTAAACGATAATCGGTTAGCGGGTTTAGCATTGTAATAGTTAGTTGTAATGTTTGGGCTAACCAAACCCACACAATTGGGTGTATGGGGGCGAATTGGGCTTAGGCAAATTCGCAGCCCATGAGGTTTTATCCTAGCCCAAGTTGCAAACCTTGAGATGTTATATAAACAAGGTTATGCATTAGGGTTTAGGTTAATCAGCCAAAAACAGAGTTTGAGAGAGAGAATTCGTGGGAGTACTTAGGACTTGGAAGAATTTGGAGTTGGTTAGGGTTTAGATTGATTGTAATTCTTGTGAGATTGATAATCAATAGAAACCCGGTTTGAAAGTGAATTGCTGATTTCTGTTCCTACACGTTTTCTGCTATATTCTGATCAAGAGGATTCCGCACTCTTGATTGGATTGACAATTCTGTTAAAGATCCATACGACTAAAGGGGACCTACAATTCCGCACATGATTCTCACAAAAAGATGAAATTGTAAATGTTTTTGAGTTTAGTTTAGTTTGTTAGTTTTGTTTTGAAAAAAAAATACCAAAAAGATTTCTTTTTAAAAGACTTCCATTTTGAACTGAAAGGTAGTTGTTTTTGCAAATCTAGATAAAATATTGGTTTATCTTTAAATGTGAAAAAGACTAATGGTTTTTCGAGTTACTTGCTTGTGTTTCTAAACAGATTGATGCATTTATCAAAATGAAGTGTAGAATACAAGTAAAGTGCATATTGACAGTGAAGTGAACAAAGTGTAAAGATGCATGGTAGGATCCTTCTACTACATTGCAGAGAGAAAGATATATGGAAGAATTAGGAGATACTTGCTTAATCAAGGATTGCTAGCTAACTGATCTACAACGAATAAAAGTTTTGGAGATTGGAAGCATCAGCTAAGGGGGAGTCTGTTGATGTCAGAAGCTGTGTAGCTGACGCTATCCAAAGACCAAAAGAACACAAGATGTTTGAAGACAAAGTTACACTATGAAGCTATTGTCAAGGGGGAGTCTGTTGGTGCATATTCGGTGACAACAGCTTAATAGTTTGATTATTTAGTCTTTGGATATTTTGTATTGGGCTTAGCTTATTGGTTAGTGAGTTTATTGTTGTAATGGGCTTGGAAAATGGCCTAGCCCAGTAGGAAGCCCAGTTCACAGACATGTGGTATATAAACATGTTTTATGATTAGAGTTTCAGTGGTTAGAGAATTCTAGAGAGAGAAAGTCTAGAGAGAGAGTAATTTCGAAAGTTGTGAGAGGCAAGATCACAGAGATAGGCTGTGAGGTTGTGAGGTCTTGAATTGATTGTAAACTGCAAGTTGGATAATCAATAGAAGACCCGTTTGATTGTGAATCTTGTTTCTACTCGTTTCTGTGCAAATCTGATCTAGAGGATTCCGCACTCTAGGTTAGATATACAATTCTGTGACGATCCGTACGAACAAGGGGACCTACATGTTTCTTTGTATAATTTTGATTTTTAGGATTAAAAGAGAGCAAATGTACAAAAGGAACAAATTAACGGCTAAAAACCAACATAAATACAAAGGAAGAGAAGTTGACTCACCATGCCTACCCTCCAAGCTTCACCCCAAGACCAAAACAACAAATCAGAAGACAAGCACGGGGTCATGCCACCAAGGCATGGGGTCGTACGCCACTCTAGAGTCCATTTAGAACAAGACAAACAGATGCAGACAAGAGACACAGGGCCGTGTCCCATGGACACGGGCCGTGGTCAACTCCTAGATATGTAGAATCTCTCAAAGTTCAACAAGTACAAGACCATGGGATCGTGCCCTCTGATACACGGGTCGTGTGTGCATACGGACTAACACAACTCATTAAATGAAGATAGAGAAGAAAAGGACACGGATACGTGCCCCCTGGGAACGAGGCGGTGTGAAGGTTCTGTTTCCAGCTATAAATAAAGGTGCTTGGTTCACTTGCAACTCATCACTTGGCAAACCACTTCTCTCACACCTGCCACCACTACAACACCATCATCCACCACATTCCTCCATCATCCATCTTTAGAGTGTGTGCAGTAGTCAAACAAAGAGTTCTTGTCAAACAAGGCCATGCTTGGCTAATCTTTTACATCACTTAGTGAAGAGAAATCTTTTATGTTTTACTTTTGAGTTCCAAGCTTTGGCTAACTTTTTATTTGGGTATGTATTAATGGCTTTAATAACTAGTTTTATATATTGAAAGTAAACTTTATTCTATCATCGTTTCATGTTTTATTGATTCTCTCATTCGTTTCTTTACGGTCTATATAAAGCATGTTAAGTGCCTAGAATGGGGCTAGAAGGGTGGTTTGGGTAAAGTTCTTGTTTCGTTCAGTGTATAGATCCTGCAAGGACTTGATTCAAGCTTATTAGGACTTCTCTTGAGGCAGATAGCATCAAATCGGGGGAAGTAAGAATGGCTTGAATCCCTTGGTATCTTACCATCACTATACTACGCCAACGATGGGCGCACTTACCCAAACGTGTTGTAGAGAGTGATAGTTTTATATCGTATTTTATAAATTTAAAGCTTGATAAACGAGTAAAAGTGCTAAAAATATATCAAATTATACTCACCCTCACCCACATTGTCACACCCCAACCGATGGCGGAAACATCGGGGTGTGGCACTAAGCGTTCAGATTGCTCATGAGTTTCCATAACACTAATAATTTCGATATAGATTAATCAAGTTTCATCATAACATTGTCTAAAATCAAACGCCAACCGAAACATAAGTATCAAAATACAGATTCACCAAAAGTGTTTCAAAGTTTCTAAGATTAACTAGGATGAGTTTCTAGCAGCAATCCTAGAAAGTTTCTTGATCATAGCATCCTATCAGCCTGCAACATGTATTAACATAAAGTCAATACAATAATGTACTGGCGAGTATACAAGTTTGAGTATATAGCATCATAGTTTAAAAAGACTCATATCCATCATGGAAATGATAAAATAGTTTCAGCCATGCTAGTGTTCGCAGTCTAAGTGATAGCCCAAGTGTCCCAATGCTTTAACCACTTTCCCAAGAATCAAGGAAAGCAAATAGAATCCTCTTAACAATATCCCCGAGAATAATGGGGAGGTGCATCATCCTATAGCGCTACTATTGTTAAGGCGGAACTACACACAAGGATTAAACGTTCACATAGCATAAAGAATCAAGAATCAAGAATCCAAAAGTATCAAGTTTCACATTTACAGAGGATAGAGTTAGATTTCAAATAGTTTCAAGTTTCGAGTTTCATAGAATACATCTTGCATCCCAAAAGTTTAAAACAAAAAGGGATCGAGTATACTCACAGTGATTGCTTAACAGTAACATTGTTATTGGATCAAAGGGAGCTCTTAGGATTAGCCTGATTAGAGTACAATAGATAAGTGTGAGTAACGAGAAATGTGCAAGTGTCGGATCAGTCACCTGATCGGATGACATATGTGGTTAGGACGGATCACCATCCGATCGGATGGTTATCCATACGAATATGATAAGTTTCCAAAATGATTATCCTGAATACCAAGTGTTCAAACCAGGTCTTTCGATCGGATGGTCATCCGATCGAATGACCCTTCGTGTGTAAGTTTCCAAAGTTCTAATTTTCTGATTCAAAAATAGTTTCAGGTGTTGAAGGTTGTAAGTCACAAATCCCTTGATCGAATGGCCGTTCGATCGGACGGCAACCCGATCGGATCGCCATTCGACTGATATGGGTTTGTTTCTTTTTGTAACCTCGTAAAAGTTTCTAATTTTCTAGTTTAACGGTGATGACATGGTACGTTTTGAGACAACGGAAAAACACCTCAAGGCTCGACTTGTCTGATCGGATGGGAATCACCCCGTCCGTTCAGGTGTCTGTTCTTGTCGGAGTTTATGTCGGAATCCGTACTCCGATCATCTTCTCCGGCGATAATCCATTTCCAAGCCGACTCCAGACTAACCATCAAGTCTACAGCCCATTTGGATCCTGATTCCACCATCTTTAAGTAAAAGTTTAAGAAAAGATGAAGGAAACATGAGTTTTAGCTGGAAAAGTCTAGATTTAGTAAGGATTCGGAGTCAAAACTCAGAAAATTCCTTAGATCTGAGCTAGATATTGACTGGAATGACATCACACAACTGTTTGTACAAACCACCATGATGACGTCATCCCCAAGAGTTCAAATCTTAGAGATTTCATGGTGAAAAGTGTGATTTCAGAGGAGAATCACGTAGAGAATAGTACATAGATCGAAGATGTACAAGAATCAAGTGTAAAACATACCGAAATCACCGAGAAATGGAAGAAAAGTGAGAGGGCGTGCGTCTGATCGAAGGAGGCTGTCACATCAGTGAAGAATGATGTGGCAGGTCCTATTTATAGTGCAAGTGAGGAGTTAAGGCGGTGTGGCATGGATCGGATGGCAGCTCGATCGAATGGCCCTCTGATCGGATGGTCATCTGATCGGATTGCCATTCGGTCAATCCCATCCTTTCCACCTTCCCGTCTTTGGTTCATTTTGCAAGTTAGACTAAGCGTTGCGTTGCGTATTATTATGTAATAGTACCACATACTGGATTATATCATTAACACAAAGTTTCCAAGTTTCCGCCAGTGACAAGTCTCCAGTCTCTCGTTCAACCAAGTCTAAAGTTTCACGAGTCTCAAGAGTCAAGCACCAAGTATCAAGCATCAAGAATCAAGAATCTAGTATCAAGAATCAAGTCTTAAGAATCAAGAATCTAGTATCATAGAATTTAGTATCAAGTCCCATAGTATTAAGAATCAAGAATCAAATTCTAGAGTCAATCATCAAGAATCTAGTTTCTAAGTATCAAGTATCAATAAGATTTAAGTTTCATAGCATAAAGATTCACAAGTGTCAAAAGTGTCAAGAGTCACATAGTATAAGGACTAAAACTGACAATAGCTAAAAGTTTAGGGACGCAGGGCGTCACAGTCTCCCCTCCTTTAGGAGATTTCATCCCCGAAATCTAAGAGGAAGACTGCTCGAAGAGCTGCGGATACTTGGCCTTCATTTCGCTCTTGAGTTCCCAGGTGAATTCAGCGCCACGCTTGCCTTCCCATCATACCTTAACTATGGGAATTTTGTTGCGCCTCAATCGCTTGACACCTTGGTCCATGATTTCAACTGGTTTCTCCACAAAATGTAGGGTTTCGTTCACTTGCAAGTCTTCGACGAGAACCTGAAGTTCCTTGTTGGCTAACCACTTTCTGAGGTTGGATACGTGGAATACCGGATGTACACTATTAAGTTCTTATGGCAGGTCGAGTCGGTACGCCACCTTACCAACCCTTTCGAGTATCGTGAAAGGACCCACATAGCGAGGGGCGAGCTTTCCCTTCTTAACAAAATGAACCACTCCCTTCCAGGGAGATACCTTGAGCAGTAATCGATCTCCAACACCAAATTCTAGAGGCTTACGCCTTTTATCAGCATAGCTCTTTTGTCTGCCCCTAGCCTTGATCAAGTTATCGCGGATCTGAAGAATCTTATCCGTCGTCTCTTGAATGATTTCAGGGCCAGTAAGTTACTTGTCACCAATCTCATGCCAGCTGAGAGGAGATCGACACTTGCGACCATATAAAGCTTCGAAAGGAGCCATCTGAATACTGGAATGGTAGCTGTTGTTGTACGAGAACTCAATCAATGGTAAATGTACATCCCAATTACCACCAAAGTCGATGACACAAGAGCGGAGCATATCCTCTAGGGTTTGTATAGTGTGCTCAGTTTGTCCATCCGTTTGAGGATGAAAGGTTGTGCTAAGATTCAAAATAGAACCCATAGCGGAATGGAAAGTTTGCCAAAGACGTGAAGTGAATCGACCATCACGGTCAGAGATTATGTCAATGGGTATGCCATGATGGCATATAATCTCATCGGTATAGATTCAAGCACGTTTCTCCACTTTATAATCTTCACGGATAGAAAGAAAGTGGGCTGATTTAGTCAAACGTTCAATGATTACCCAAATACTATCGTGACCAGCGGGTGTACTGGGTAGTTTGGTAATAAAGTCCATAGCGATGCTATCCCATTTCTAAACAGGAATTTCAGGTTGTTCCAAGAGTCCTAAGGGACGTTGATGTTCAGCTTTCACTTTTAAATAAGTGAGGAACTTCGAGACATAGACAGCGATATCCTTTTTCATGCTAGGCCACCAATAAGTCATACGCAAGTCATGGTACATCTTATCGGCACCAGGATGAATAGAATATCGAGACTTGTGGGCCTCATTCATAATGAGCTTACGAAGGTTATCACGATCTGGTACCCAGATGCGATTGAGGTAGTATTGAAGTTCATCCGACTTTGTTTCAAGTTGATCGATTTTAGCGCCATAGATTTCCACTTCTAGACTTCCTTCATTTGCTGACGAATATTGAGCTTCGCGAATACAAGTATGAAGATCACTAGAGGCATGATAACAACGAATAGTATTAACATGAGCCTTACGACTAAGAGGGTCGGCCACGACATTCTCCTTGCCCGGATGATAACGAATCTCGCAGTCATAGTTGTTAAGCAATTCCACCCAACGTCTCTGTCGCATATTCAGTTCCTTCTGGTTAAAGATATGTTGAAGGCTCTTATGGTTAGTGAAAACCACCCACTTAGTTCCATACAGATAGTGTCGCCAAATCTTTAACACAAACACAACTGCACCAAGCTCCAGATCGTGAGTAGTATAGTTTTTCTCATGTATCTTGAGTTGGAGGGAGGCATAAGCAATAACCTTGTCCCGCTGCATGAGCACGCAGCCCAAGCCACGGTTCGAGGCATCGCAATATACCACGAAGTTGTCATTCCCATCAGGGAGAGTAAGAACATGAGCATTACACAAGAGGGTCTTGAGGGTCTGAAAAGATTCATCTTGCTCAGGACCCCAAGCAAAAGATTTCTCTTTTTGAGTCAACGGAGTAAGAGGAATGGCGAACTTAGAGAAGTCCGAGATAAATCGACGGTAATAACCCGCCAATCCTAGGAAAGAACAAATCTCAGATGCAGATTTAGGCATACTCCAGTTCTTCACAGCTTCGATTTTAGAAGGGTCAACATGGATACCTTGCTTACTAACAACGTGACCAAGAAATTGTACTTCATCAATCCAGAACTCACACTTAGGGAATTTAGCATATAAGCATTCACCACGTTGTATGTAACACCTCGTAAAATCATGTCCAATAATGTATTGACATGTGTCGCTAATCCTAATTATGTCAAAAGTTGGTTAAGAGGGACTATTTTCGTCAAAAATGAAAACTGTGCTTATGGAAGGACTAAAAGTGTCAACATGTTGAAACTAAGCCTCTGAGTGACCGTATACGGTGTCCGTATTCTCATATGAGCCACTTGTTGGACGTGAGGAGCCATTTACATAATTGTTTGAAAGTTGCGTAATCGTTTGAAAGTTTGCGCGACGAAGGGTTAAAAACGTCAACATGTTATTTCTTACCTCTGAGTGACCTTTTAACAAACCGAGAGTTTTATGATGCTTGGTCATATCCTGGGTATAACTAATATCTTTTATGTTATTGATAAGGTTGCGAAAATATCATTCGTTGCACAATTTGGGTCGTTTTCACGTTCGTTAAAGCGTTCATGGCAACTGAGCGAAAAACGCGACCGTACGACCGAACGAACCAGCATCCACGACATTTTCGGGCATAAACCAAGTTACTTATGCCTTAACGTCTTTATGTAACCTAGAAAGTGGGTTAAAAGTGTCAAAACACAACAAATTAAGTACAGGGACTAAATCTGCCAAACTTTGAAACCTCTTTGGAGCCGTGGCATCGTGGATGACAAAAGGGTTTCACCATGGCGTACGGCGACGACATTTTTTTCACAGAATTCAACTTACAGCTGCAGGTTCTTCCTAATGGTATTAAACATCTGGTAATACACTTGGAATGATCTTAGAGAGCTCCTAAACACTTGTCTTGATCCTAGAGTGTCACCTTCAAGTATAAATAGGTGCAATGGGTGGCCTTGAATCCTTGCACCTCTCATTTTCTTCATTCTATTGCTTTCTTGGAGACTCCTGGCATAAAGGGGGCTCCACCTCAGTTTAAGATTCAAGCTAGGACCCTTTGTAAGTGTTCTTAGCCACTAGTTTCCGTTTTATAGGCTTTTAAGCCAAAAGTCAAGCGTTATCGTAATAACGCTTTGACTTTTAGTAGGACCTTAAAAGGTCAAACCATTGTTCACAACGAACATGGCTACGTGATCGTAATTAGGTAGGTGTTAATCCCTCAAAAGGGCACCTCCTAAGAATCACGTTTGCTTGGTCAATTGACGAGTCAAAGTAATAATAATTTAAAAGTCAACGGGTCAGATTTTTAAATAATTGAGATATGAGTTTAGAAGTGTTCTAAAATATATTTTATCACTTAAACAACTTGGTAATAATTATTAGAATATGTGTAAACATGTTCGGCTCGTCAATTCCCTTTTTACGGTCGGTTCGCAACCGAAAGTCGTGTAGTTTGACTTCTATGTTGACTTTTGGTTATAAACCGAATTAGACTAGTATGCTACTGATTTTAGATTTCGTTATGATCGTAACATAATGTAGTATAATCCTATAAGGTTATATTACACGATCGGACTAGGAATCTGAGTTTTATGCAAGTTTTCGTATTTATGCCATACTTTGACCTTTATGCCCTTTTTAGCAAAAATAAGGTTTTAGACACAAATAAGCTTGCAATTGAATTATGTACTGATATGTTAACATGTTTATGATATTTTGATGTTTATGATCTGGTCATAAACTGAGTATACGCTATAATCGTAAACTAGACTTTTAAAAGGACTAAAATGCCCTTTTAAGTCTAAAATGAGTTTTAAACATAATTTTGTTATAAAACTCAATTACCTACTAATGTGATATTATTATTAGGATTATTTGGGATACTAAGTCAGATTGTAAACTAAGTTTAACTTCAGTTTCGTAAATAATGCCGATAATGCCCTTATGGCACATAAAACGCGTTTTAAGCATAATATTCAAACCAAACCTTTTGTTTACTGATATGTTATGAAAAATAAAATATTTTAACTATTCAAAGCTGGTCATAACATCAGATTTCATAAACCATTGCATAAATCGTCATTTAACGACTTTAACGCCGTATAGGCGCATAGTATGGTTTTAAACCATATTTATGAACCAAGACTTATTACCTACTGATTTTATAAACTATATTAAATACTTTTATAGTAGGTATAAGTCATGAACTCAGAATCCCAAATATAATCTCAAAACTATGTGTGAAATAACCAAAGTGCCCCTACGGTGCATAGGTTGGTCTTAAAGCATAAACCACACATATATTTGATATCCTACTGATATGATATCATAACTAAACCATTTTTACAGAATATTTATGACCATAACATCAGTATATTCGCAAGCTCCTTTTATAAATTGTAATAGTACCAAAATGCCCTTATAAGGCATAGTTTGATTTTAAAACCTTAACGGGCATACAAGTTAATATCCTACTGATATTATAACTTGTTTAAAGTGTATTGGCATATGGGACTTGTTAATGACTCATTCGTTACCCGTCATCGCTTATACGCGTATGGTTGGACTTACGTAACTAGTTTACATAAGTTTACCAAAATGGGTTTACCTTATCGTTTTGATCTCAAAATCCAGAATGTATTATGTTTACCCATATTATACAAGTCCTAGTACTTGTTGGGTTTAAACTACATTCTATTCGGTATACGCTTAATCTAGCGAACCTATTCTTAAGTATCAGGTCATGTCTAAAGGATCTACCTTTGGCCTGTATACATTCTAACAGATAATAAATCTGTTCATTCCAGACTATAGTACCCCCCAGATAATCGGACTTGGGTCAATATATTTAGACTTGCGGCTTTTTGCCAAATATAGTCTTGTTGATTGGAAGCTAGCAATAAGGTAAATACTCTTGACTTATTTTAGTGTAAACTTGGGATGGTAAATATGCCTCTTGGGACGGTTATTACACAAGTAAGTCGCCTATGATTGCGCAAAAGTGTATGAAGACGGTTTTATTCCATTTACTTGATAATTACTTTTATTGGGGGTTATTGATACCTTTTCCGGACAACCCAATGGGTTAATCAAGCATATAATCTCGTAACAAGAAATATCCCAAGATATATTTAAAGGATTACCTACAGGTTGTCTATATGTATAAAACTCTTTTTGAAAAACTATTTTTCTAAAGAGTCAGTTAATTGTATTTACCAGCTTTGGCTGACATATTTTCAAAAGATTGAACAGCAGGTACCGAACCTTTTTATAGGATGGGATTACGGGTCGGCTAGAATGAAGGCTAAGGAATTTGCACTCCTGATGCTTAAGGCCTATGATCTCTAAAGCTCTGTTTATTTGGATCCTGCTTGTGGGCTTGTATCGAACGCTTGTAATACTTTTATACATTCAATCTTTATTTTAATAATTTCAATCCAATACTTCCGCTGTATATTATTATATTGTGATAACTGTTATCCAACCGTCACGATTGTACCCTTACGGGCCCACCGAAAATCGAGATGTGACAGGTTGGTATCAGAGCTACAGTTTGAGTGAATTAGACACTAGCCTTAGTGTCTGATCTCAAATATCACAAATGCAGATTCCTTTAAAGAACTCCGAGTCTAGACCTGAATATAAGACTGCTCTTAATCTATATAGTAGTTATTGATTTTATACCGCCAAGAGATCGCGGGCAAGATGAAGAAACTATAATGGGTCACGAACTCGAGGATCTCTACCATTGAGTTGCTTGAAGTTCCATATGGTGAACTACATATGCTTTGGAGAAGATGACTCCCATATGAGGATGCTAAACCTTGACATCTGATATTATATCTTTTGATATTCTGTGATATCCTAATATCATGCATCTGAAGTCTATCATATTGATAGACATTCCGATGATATCTTACCAGCTGATTGAAACAGCAACAATTATGGAAAGCCGTATTATGGCAGAGAAATATGTGCACTTTGCACCAGAATTTCTATTCTTCGATTAAAATGTTCTCCCATTCTAGAGAACAAACAGAAAAAGGAATCACTTTCTCTGATTCATGCTTAGAGCATATAATTTCGAGTCTTCGAGCTCGATTAATTTAAACCCATCTGGGTATATATTATATTATATAAATTCGGCAACTCTCGCCAGCAATTTTCTGTAGAAGGAATACGACAATGATTGTTATTTCATTGATTTTCTTTTTTGCAACTACGAATGCCAAACTTAGTTTGATGGAAGCACCATATGATAATTGGCAGTATCTTAGTGTGTCCCATAGATTACTTTCATGCCTGGCCAGTATGACGGTTTAATGCATGGAACCACTAAGATCTCCCAAGGGTCATATTGTACTGATACCGGCTAATAGTAAGCATCTAATATACTTTGGCGAGTTTACTGCCATAAGAAGAATCATTGATTTTATGGAGCCCATTTTATGATTTTCCTTCTAATAATATGAAGGTCACATTTATTGCTCCTACCTTATCAAACAGATCCCTTGATTGCGTGATAGACGAAGGCCAAAAGCACATGTTCCCACCAATAAGTGGTTGAAATAGTGCAAGATGTTTGTCCAAATGTGTGAGACATATCCCCAATTCTCCCAATAAGGAGAGGGGCTTATTATAAACGGTGTACTTTATTGAGTCGTATCATATACAGTGTACTTTATTGAGATGTATTATATACGCTGTACTTTGTTGAGGCGTATTCCCGAATATCCCATGTGGAGAAAGGGTATATTATAAACGGTGTACTTTATTGAGCCGTACCATATACAGTGTACTTTATTGAGCTGTATCATATACGTTGTACTTTATTGAGGCGTATCCCCATGTCTCCCGATAAAGGAGAGGGGTATATATTAAAATGGTGTACTTTATTGAGCCGTATCGTATACACTGTACTATATTGAGGTGTATACCAAATCTCCAACTAAGGAGAAGTGCATATAATTAAAACATCAAATGAGACATGTCCTGGAAACTCCAACTGAGGAGAAGGACTAAAAGTGCCAACTCTATTGGATGAAGACAATTAGTCGAAGAACCGCTAGCAATCAAGTAAATAATTCTCTTTTGAATTTACTCGGTCTACTAGTTCTTATGTAATTAAGACTTATAAATAAGACCAAGATAAAAGAATCTGTCTCAAATTTCCCACCAATGGTAGTGGTTGAAAAGGGTAATAGAAGTGGAAAACTGATTCCCTCACACCCGTATAATCTTAAAAATCTTTAAGTGATTCTCGTCCAATTAGGGACGACACTCATCTAAGATCTCCGACTAATTCCCAAATGTGTGGAAAGGAGAGAGATTTTTCATCCATCCATGATTCTAATCATCCCCAAATCTCCCAATGTGGAGAAGGATATATTTAAAATGGTGACTGTATTGAGCCGTATCATATACGATGTACTATATTGAGGCGTATCCCCAAATATCCCAATGTGGAGAAAGGGCATGTATTTAAACGGTGACTGCATTGAGCCGTATCATATACGCTGTACTATATTGAGGCGTATCCCCAAATATCTCAATGTGGAGAAAGGGCATGTATTTAAACGATGACTGTATCGAGCCGTATCATATACGCTGACTGTATTGAGGCGTATTCCCGAATCTCCCCATAAGGAGAAAGTGTATATTTATAAACGGTGTACTTTATTGAGCCGCATCATACAATGTACTTTATTGAGCTGTATTATATACGCTGTACTTTATTGAGGCATATTCCCAATTATCCCTATGTGGATAGGGACTTATATTTAAACGTCAATTATGACGTATTCCCAATTATCCCAATGTGGATAGGGACTTATATTTAAACGTCAACTGCGACGTATTCCCAAATCTCCCAATACGGAGAGGGCTTATTTTCAACGTTAACTGAGATGCATCTCCAAATGAGGAGAAATATTCATATTCAATACGTTGACTGAAACGTATCATTAAGATCTCCAATTAAATTTCCAACTGTGTGGAAAGGAGAAAATCTTTGTCAACTTTGTGACGATACTCGTTCCAAATCTTTGACAATTCCCAACTATGAGGAAGGAGAGGAATCATAATACTGCTTTGTCAGTTAAAACAAAGACAGTTGTAACCTTTATGGTCCACTGTCTAAGGTAATGAGCTATGCTCAAGCCTAATAGTCTATATGATCAATACGATCATGACTAATATCATCTAATACGATGACCATATCATTTAACATCTTTAGTGATGTTTTGCCTACGTGCTATAACATATTGTCTAATTGAGACAATGACATTGTGATCTTTATGATCCCTGTCCCAGGTAGTGAGCTATGCTCAAGCCTAATAGTCTATATGATCGATGCAATCATGACTAAAATCATCAATATGATGATTGAATTTAACATCCTTAATGATGTTTTGCCTAGGGGCTATAATATATTGTCCATTTGTGAAAAAGACAATTGTAATCTTTTATGATTCCTTGCCCAATGGGGTGAGCTATGCTCAAATCTCATAGTCTATATGATCAGTGCGATCCTGACTAATATCATCAGTATGATGATCACAATATTAACATCCCTAGTTCTGAAGCGCCTACGGGCCATATTATATCGTCCATTTGAAACAATTACAGTTGTGACCATTATGGTTCCCTGTCCAAAGCGGAGGGCTATGCCTAAGTCTCGCAGTCTATACGATCAAGCGCGATCATGACTGATATCATCAGTGCGATGACCATTAGTTTAACATCCTTTGTGATGTCAAATGAATCGCCTACGAGCCATATTATATCGTCAATTATGATGACAGTAGTGGTCTACGACCCCTAATTAAAGGTAATGAACTATGTTCAAACCTTAAAGCCCTTGTTATCAAATGAAATCGCGGCATATGTATATATATATATATATATATCTTGGTTGTCCTTTGTGACAAGGCTTAGTGCCATATCTTCTAATGTCCTTCGTGACGAGGCCTTGTGCCATCTCTTTCACAATCCTTATGACAGGCCCTTGTACCATGTCTTTCACGTCTTTCGTGACAAAGCCAATGTGCTATATTTAAATGTCCTTCATGATAAGCCAAAGTGCTATATTTAAATGTCCTTTGTGACAAGCCAATGTGCTATATTTAAATGTCCTTCGTGACAAGCTAATGTGCTATATTTAAATATCCCTTGTGACAAACCGGTGAGTTATACGGCTAAGTCCATTACCAATTATGGTAAGCAGGGCTAGTGAAATTAATATATAAACATGTAGATCTGTAAGATCTAATGCAAATAAATTGATTTGCTATTTAGTTCTCGAAGTATTACTGATGGCTTTATTTATCTTTCAGATAAACTTATGGCAAGCCTGTGTATTGGCAAAGCAAGTAAGAAAAACGGCGGTGACGATTTAGAGCACCAGAACCGTAATGACGAAGAGAATCGTCTTCGATCCATAGTTGCCGATGAAGTCGGTAAAGCCCTGGCTGGATTTATGGCCACATTTAAAGGGCCAAAGCCATCAGTACAGAAAGAGAACTCCGTTACTAAACCCTGATCTAATACACATAAGACTGAAAAGTCTCATTGCTCCTCAACTAAAAGTGAGCAGAATATCAAGAGTATCAAAAAAGTTGAGTCTCATGACTCTAAGAAGGGGTGTATCTATAAGTACTTTGTTTCATGTAAACCCCGTGACTTTATGGGTGAGATTGGAGCAATCGATGCTCTAAAGTGGCTAGATGAAATGGAAACCGTTGTTGATATAAGCGGTTGTGCCGCCAAGGACATTGTTAAATTCGTGTCCCAATCCTTCAAGGAGGATGCTCTGACTCGGTGGAAGGCACTAATCCAATCCACTGGCAAGGTTGAAATGTACAACCTTAGTTGGTCAAAATTCGTGGAACTGATCCGCGAGACTTATTGCCCACCTCACGAGGTGGAGAAAGTCGAAACTGACTTTCTAAAGCTGACCATGAAAGGCCTCGAGTGTCGAGCCTATTTGTCTGATTACAACTCCTTATCAAGACTCGTGTCGTATTTAATTACCCCTGAGTCTAAGCGCATTGCGTGATTTATTGGAGGACTCGTTCCAGAAAACAAGGGGATGGTTAAATCCTCCAAACCTGCAACTTATAGATCCGCTGTGGATCTGGCTCTTTCCCTCACTGAAGATGAAATAAAAGCAAGGGCGACTAAAGCCGAGGAGGATCATAAGTGAAAGCGTGATGATACCCCAAATAACGATTTCAAAAAGGGTAAGACTAGTTCGAATTATAACCAGTCCAAGCCGAATGAGGCAAAACCCAAATGTAAAACCTGCGGGAAGCAACACTTTAGAAAATGTTTCCATGAGCAGACCAAGGGTTGTGGCATCTGTAAGAAGATGGATCACAAGTCTCATGAATGCAAAGACTTGAAAGACGCCACCTGCTATGGATGTGGCAAGAAAGGACATCTAAAGACCCGCTGCCCAAAAAGGGCGACTGACAGGAGGAACAAGACCACGGATGGCCAGAAAGGCAATGTTTGAGCCTTCCAATCTGCTACAGCAGAAGCAGTTCAAGACATATCTTTACGTATCTGTTTCTCGTAAATGTTTTATTATTAGAAACTTTTTTAACTCTGAAGCTAGTTAGAGCTTCATCGATTGTAAATTTAATAGAATTTTAATTCTGCCCTTTCAAAACATAAATGTCATTTTTAAAAATCAAATGGCCAATGCAAATGGTTTCACATATGATATATCCTTCTCGATCAACTTGTCTTTGATAATCTTTTTACCTATAAATCCTGCAGGATTCGATATGTTCTTAGACATTGATTGGTTAGTCCAAAAACCAAATTCACATTGTCTACAGTAAGAAACTTATCGAGATTAAAATCCCCATCTAGATATATACTCACCATTCATGGAAGATCAACACTATGGATTTCTGAGGAAGCTTTATGCTTGAGGCACCCAAGTGATTGAAAGAAGAATGCGATATCTATATGGCCAGAGTGAATTATGACAAATTAAAGTCGAAAGCCAAAGACCTTTTCGTGGATGGACATGAGAAGTCCAAAACCACCTAGGAAGCTAAATGCTTAGAATATTCGCAAGTGAATCGAACATCATAGATCATTTATGATATGCGTATTAAACGGTAAAATTCCGCATGGAATTGGGAAATGATAACAATGGATCTAATCTCCAAGTTACCTAAGATAAATCGCGTCAACGACGCGATGTGAAATATAGTCGACTAACTTACTGAGTCGATGCTTCTTGTCAATAAAGGACAATTTAAAAATTTCCGACAAGTTAAGCTGTATAAAGACAACATCGAGTCTCCTTATAGAGCATCGTTGTCTATAGTATCAGATTAAGATACTGTGTACATTCTTGTCTCTGGAAAATTCCAGCAAAGTGCCTAGTTGATAAGCACTTGTCATGTTTTGTCATGACATTTAAACATGAGCATAAGGTTTATTGAAAAATCTTGTCCATTATGGACCATGGGAATTTAAGAGTTCCAAGTTTACCTCGTAAATGTGAATGGGATTCCCTTTGTGGCCCAGGATACTCTTGGGAGGTTGAAATCTCCTACTATACGGAACTAACCGTATTGCTCTGAGCAAATCTCGAGGTCAAGATTTCTTTTAAGGGGGTGAGGATGTAACACCTCATAAAATCATGTCCAATAATGTATTGACACGTGTCCCTAATCCTAATTATGTCAAAAGTTAGTTAAGAGGGACTATTTTCGTCAAAAACGAAAACTGTGTTTATGGAAGGACTAAAAGTGTCAACATGCTGAAACTAAGGATCTGAGTGACCGCATACGGTGTCCGTATTCTCATATGAGCCACTTGTTGGATGTGAGGATCCATTTACATAATTGTTTGAAAGTTGCGAAATTTTTTGAAAGTTTGCGCGACGAAGGGTTAAAAGCGTCAACATGTTAATTCTTACCTTTGAGTGACCTTTTAACGAACCGAGAGTTTTATAATGCTTGGACATATCCCGGGTATACCTAATATCTTGTAGGTTATTGCTAAGGATGCGAAAATATCATTCGTTGCACAATTTGGGTCGTTTTCACGATCGTTAAAGCGTTCATCGCAATTGAGCGAAAAACGCGACCGTACGACCGAACGAACCAGCATCCATGACATTTTTGGGCATAAAACAAGTTACTTATGCCTTAACGCCTTTACGCAACCTAGAAAGTGGGTTAAAAGTGTCAAAACACAACAAATTAAGTACAGGGACTAAATCTGCCAAACTTTGAAACCTCTTTGGAGCCGTGGCGTCGTGCGACGACAAAAGGGTTTCACCGTAGCGTACGGTGACGGCATGATTTTCACAGAATTCAACTTACAGCTGCAGGTTCTTCCTTGCAGCCCAAACAAACCACTTCTACTCACATAATTCAAAACTAGGGACTCTCTAATGGTATTAAACATCTGGTAATACACTTCGAATGATCCTAGAGAGCTCCTAAACACTTGTCTTGATCCTAGAGTGTCACCTTCAAGTATAAATAGGTGCAATGGGTGGCCGTGAATCCTTGCACCTCTCATTTTCTTCATTCTATTGCTTTCTTGGAGACTCCTGGCATAAAGGGGACTCCACCTCAGTTTAAGGTTTAGGACCCTTTGTAAGTGTTCTTAGCCACTAGTTTCCATTTTATAGGCTTTTAAGCCAAAAGTCAAGCGTTAATAACGCTTTGACTTTTAGTAGGACCTTAAAAGGTCAAGCCATTGTTCACAACGAACATGGCTACGTGATCGTAATTAGGTAGGTGTTAATCCCTCAAAAGGGTACCTCCCAAGAATCACATTTGCTTGGTCAATTGACGAGTCAAAGTAATAATAATTTAAAAGTCAACGGGTCAGATTTTTAAAATAATTGCGATATGAGTTTAGAAGTGTTCTAAAATAATTGCGGACACTGGTTACGGAGATGAGTAGTGTCTCCACACTTGTAGCATGCACGAACTGCGTTGACTGGTTTAGGATTCTGTGGAGGAGCCGGGAGAGCTGGTGGAGCTGCCTGAATTAGGACTTGCTGAGCTGGTTAGGTCGGGTTAACTTGACGGCAATAAGGAGTAGTGCGACCATAATGATTGCAGTTGGTGGACAAGCGAAAAGCAGAGGCGACAAGATGATGAAAGTTGCAGGTTGCACACTTAGGGTGAGGCCCAGTGTACTGCTTTTTTATTTCAGGAGCAGGAGGGTTTGGTACAGCAGCAGCAGGAGCAAGCTTAGTAGCCGGGTTTGCAGCAGGAACAATCGCATTGCATCCTGAACCCTGTGACTTTCTCCTCTTGTTCTTGCTGCCACTAGGCTGCTGGGTAACTTGATTTGTTGATTTCGAAGGGGCGGAGATTCCAAACTGTTTATCACGTACGCGATTGTTTTTCAAACTTGCTGCCAGACGATAGACTTCTTCAATTGTCTCATGCCATGCTGCTTCAATCGAATCTCTCATGGCAGGAGGTAACCCATTGATGTACTTGGTTATCATGCGTTTAGGAGTAGAAACCAAGTGAGGCATGATTAAGCTGAGTTGTTTAAAGCGAGTAGTATAAGCCAGATTGTCATCACCAATCTGATTCAAATGCCAGAACTCTTCTTCGAGCTTCAGTTGCTCATGGGGAGGGTAGAATTCAAGCATTATCAATTCTCGCACCTCAGCCCATGGAAGAGCATAGGCTTCTTCATTGGAACGGATGTTTCTCTCATTTAACCACAACTCTAGAGCTCTGCCTTGAAACATTCCTGTTGCACTCCTAGTCTTTAAATGCTTTGGGCACTCGCTGTTATTGAAGGTAACCTCGATGCTGTCGAACCATTCCAGCATAGCAGTCACCCCATCACGGCCCGTGAAAGGCTTAGGGTTGCAAGAGACAAAGTGTTTGTAGTTGACCTTTGTAGGCTTTACTTTTTCCGTCTTAGAGTCAATAGAAGAGGGTGGAGTGTTCTATCCTTGGATCTCAGAGACAATCTTTGGCATGACTCGAGCGATCTGGTCAACCATGAAGGACATCATCTTTTTCTGAGACTTCTCCCTGGATCTCTTGAGAGTGTCGGATAGCTTGCGAGAAGACATCTAAAGATCCAATCAAGAGGATCGTATAAGTGTAGATCACAAAGTCTCACAAATATAGATTCGCACACGAGAGACTCAAGATTCAACAAGTTTCACGTAGTTTAAATATTCGAGTTTTTGTTTCACATAGATTCCAATAGATTCAACACCGCAAACCACGACCTTCGCATGGCACGTTGTACGAAGTTTGGCAACATGTCAACAACGCTTATATATAGGAAGTACCAGCAGGCGTATCCACCACGCTTCGGGCACATCGCTTCCGCCTCGTATTTGGTGTCATGTTACGTGTCGCAATTGCCAAACATAACAACACACTCATCATCATCATCATCATCATACACATGTAGATTAACCCAATAGATTCACATAGATTAGTGTTTAACCATCTCACCATAATCCACAAAACAACGAATCCCCACACAGCATGTGCAACGAAAGTTCGCCAACATGACGGAAGCACTTATATATAGGAAGTACTAGCGGCGTATCCACCATGCTTCAATCATGTCGCGTCCGTCTCGTCATCGGTGTCGTGCTTCGCCAACCACAACACTAAACTCCATCATTCTCACAAGACTTTCACATAGATTAACCAAATAGATTCAACAACTTCATCCCGAGTCCGCAAAATTACGAACTTCACTTAGCGTGGGGTACGAAGCTTTGGTTACATGCCAGAAACACTTATATATAGGAAGTACCAGCGGCGTATCCACCATGTTTCGGACATGCCACGCCCACCTCGTCTTCAGCGCTAGGCTACGTTTCGTATTTTGTTACTCAAAACAACACATTCACGCTAGAGTACAAGTAGATTACGCATAGATTTCATATAGATTACACAAGTAGTTTCTCATAGCTTAGAGTTCAACATTCTCATCACCAGTCTGCAAAGCACTAAGTTTCGCATGGCACATTGTACGAAAGTTGGTAACATGTCGGAAACACTTATATATAGGAAGTACCAGCGGCGTATCCACCATGTTTCAGACATGTCACTTTTGTCTCGTTTTTCAGGGCCATGTTACGTTTGGTGCTTTACAACCACAATAACACATAGATTCATCAGATAGCTTCATATAGTATTATAGTCGATCAAGATTCCCATGTAGATTAACATGATAAATAAAGCTTCGTAAATTTAGTTTGTTCTGAGAGATTATGATTAAAGTTTTAGATTGCGGACATACGTGCGATTCGTGTAAAAAGTCTTAAAATAACGAAGAATCAAATTAAAACCACACATAAAATTCGCAAAATCATAAAAGATAGGCTCATAAAACATAGGATTGTTCCGGGTAGAGGAACGGTGACTAACCAAAGTGAATCGAAGCCCTTTCGAATTGAGGCAATGTGTCTTGGCTTACTTAGACAAATACGTCATCAATGTTAGGCCTACGATATTCGTCCTTTTTGCCATTCCACGCTCCTAATTGATTGGGAATTTCGGGACTTTGGAGAGACATGAAAATCAACGAGTGGGACCAGTTATCAAGGTCTGAGTATCACCTCTATCTTGACAACATCGTACCCTAATAGCGTCGCTACTTGTCAACAGACAAGACCTACTAGAATAAAGTAAGGAAATTTCCCATCAAGGTTCGGATGTCACGCCTGACTTGAGCGCAAATCTCGTGCAAAATACAAACACTGTTTAGCAGTTTTTCCAAAGTTTACAAGTGTATATTGTGTCAGCCTTAGGAAAGGCATGTAAGTTTAACTGGAAATGTGCTGCTAGGAAGCAGATACGGTAGAATGCATAAGTCTTAAACAACAGATAAGAGTCAAGATTCCTAGAAATATAGACTAGGGCAAGTATTCCTACTTATCCTAATTCCCTATAGTTATGGCTCTGATACCAATCTGTCACACCCCAACCGATGGCGGAAACATCGGGGTGCGGCACTAAGCATTCAGATTGCTCATGAGTTTCCATAACACTAATAATTTCGATATAGATTAATCAAGTTTCATCATAACATTGTCTAAAATCAAACACCAACCAAAACATAAGTATCAAAACACAGATTCGCCAAAAGGGTTTCAAAGTTTCTAAGATTAACTAGGATCAGTTTCTAGCAGCAATCCTTACACGTTTCTTGATCATAGCATCCTATCAGCCTGCAACATGTATTAACATAAAGTCAATACAATAATATACTGGCGAGTATACAAGTTTGAGTATAAAGCATAATAGTTAAATAGACTCTTATCCATCATGTAAACGATAAAATAGTTTCAGCCATGCTAGTGTTCGCAGTCCAAGTGATAGCCCAAGCATGGTTTAACCACTTTCCCAAGAATCAAGGAAAGCAAATAGAATCCTCCTAACAATACCCCCGAGAATAATGGGGAGGTGCATCATCCTATAGCGCTACTATTGTTAAGGCGGAACTAAACACAAGGATTAAACGTTCACATAGAATAAAGAATCAAGAATCCAAAAGTATCAAGTTTCATATTTACATAGGATAGAGTTAGATTTCAAATAGTTTCAAGTTCGAGTTTCATAGAATACATGTTGCATCCCAAAAGTTTAAAACAAAAAGGGATCGAGTATACTCACAGTGATTGCTTAACAGTAACACTGTTATTGGATCAAAGGGAGCTCTTAGGATTAGCCTGATTAGAGTACAATAGATAAGTGTCGGACAGAGTAACGAGAACTGTGCAAGTGTCAGATCAGTCACCTGATCGGATGACATATATGGTTAGAACGGATCGCCATCCGAACGGATGGTCATCCATACAGATGGCCATTCGATCGAATGGTCACTCTATCCATGATAACTTTCCAAAATGATTATCCTTAATACCAAGTGTTCAAACCAGGTCTTCCGATCTGATGGTCATCCGATCGAATGACCCTTTGTGTGTAAGTTTCCAAAGTTCAAAGTTTCTGATTCAAAAATAGTTTCATGTGTTGAAGGTTGTAAGTTACAAATCCCTTGATCGAATGGTCGTTCGATCGGATGGTAGTCCGATCGGATCGCCATTCGACTGATATGGGTTTGTTTCTTTTTGCAACCTCGTAAAAGTTTCTAAGTTTCTGGTTTAACGGTGACGATATGGTACGTTTTGAGACAACGGAAAAACACCTCAAGGCTCAACTTGTTTGATCGGATGGGAATCACCCCGTCCATTCAGGTGTTTGTTTTTGTCGGTGTTTATGTCGGAATCCGTACTCCGGTCATCTTCTCCGGCGATAATCCATTTCCAAGCCGACTCCAGACTAACCATCAAGTCTACAGCCCGTTTGGATCCTAATTCCATCGTCTTTAAGTAAAAGTTTAAGAAAAGATGAAGGAAACATGAGTTTTAGCTGGAAAAGTCTAGATTTAGTAAGGATTCGGTGTAAAAACTCATGAAATTCCTTAGATCTGAGCTAGATCTTGACTGGAATGACATCACACAACTGTTTGTACAAACCGCCATGATGACGTCATCCTCAAGAGTTCAAATCTTAGGGATTTCACGATGAAAAGTGTGATTTCAGAGGAGAATCATGTAGAGAATAGTACATAGATCGAAGATGTACCAGAATCAAGTGTAAAACATACCGAAATCGCCAAGAAATGGAAGAAAAGTGAGAGGGCGTGCGTCTGATCGAAGGAGGCTGTCACATCAGTGAAGAATGATGTGACAGGTCCTATTTATAGTGCAATTGAGGAGTTAAGGCAGTGTGGCACGGATTGGATGGCAGCTCGATCGAATGGCCCTCCGATCGGATTACCATTTGGTCAATCCCATCCTTTCCACCTTCCCGTCTTTGGTTCGTTTTGCGAGTTAGACTAAGCGTTGCGTTACGTATTATTGTGTAATAGTACCACATACTAGATTATATCATTAACATAAAGTTTCCAAGTTTCCGCCAGTGACAAGTCTCCAGTGTCTCATTCAACCAAGTCTCAAATTTCACGAGTCTCAAGAGTCAAGCACCAAGTATCAAGCATCAAGAATCAAGAATCTAGTATCAAGAATCAAGTCTCAAGAATCAAGAATCTAGTATCATAGAATTTAGTATCAAGTCCCATAGTATTAAGAATCAAGAATCAAGTTTCTAGAGTCAGTCATCAAAAATCTAGTTTCCAAGTATCAAGTATCAATAAGATTCAAGTTTCATAGCATAAAGATTCACAAGTGTCAAAAGTATCAAGAGTCACATAGTATAAGGACTAAAACTGACAATAGCTAAAAGTTTAGGGACGTAGGGCGTCACACACATCAAGTTTTTGGCGCTATTGTCATGGACACAAGTATTTTAAGAAAGTTTAAAATCGATGGCCTAATCATTTTAATCTTCTTTATTTTTTCTTTTGAGGTTTTTCTTGTTTTTCTACATTTTTCCACTTTCTGCAGGTTCAGCACGGGCTGTTCCTAATCAGACACAGGCTTGTGCCAAACTTACAGAAGGCCTAACACAGGCCATGTGGGTGTTACACGTGGCCGTGTGTATCTTACGGTATTGAAATGAATTTGTTTTCTGTGTTACTGGAATAAAAGCACGGGGCCGTGCCAAAGTGGCACGGGGTCGTGTCATACTTCTAGTATCTGGGAACCAGAAAACAGAAACTTTATCTCGACAGTACGGGGTCGTGCCTATCTAGACATGGGGATGTGTTTGTTAACTGATCATCACTTTTTCTTTTTTTATTCACAGAAATTTGCACCATTCCGTATAATCCGTAGAAAATACAACCTGGTGCATGACCTCCACCTCCGACAAAGACATAAAAGTGCCACTAGAAGAACCCGAGCGCTTTTTACGAAAAAGACTTCAACCTAAAAACAAAAAAAAAAGCCTCGACCCAAAACCTTCCCATGGCAGATCAATGTACTCTCATTGATTACCTATGGTCTACAGTCGGTAATCTTGGAGTCACTATTAACCCACCTAGTGTCGATGCTAACAACATTGAGCTTCGACCACACCTAATCCAAATGCTCCAAAATTACGCCACCTTTCATAGCCTACCCGATGAATATCCCCATTTACATGTTACCAATTTTTTGGAAATATGTGACACCTTTCGGATCAACGGAGCCTCCAACGATGCTATTCGGCTCTGTATGTTCCCGTTTTCACTCAAGGACCAAGCTAAGGCTTGGCTCAATACCCTTCTAAGTGGATCTGTGCACACTTGGGATGAACTTGCCCAAAAATTTCTCTACAAATATTTCCCTCCCGCTAAAACTGCCAAACTTTGACCAAAGTTAACTCATACTCTCAAGACGATGGGGAATATTTGGACGATACATGGGAAAAGTTCAAGGAGTTAGTAAGGAAATGCCCACATCATGGTCTAGAACGTTGGCAACAAGTTTCCATTTTCTACAATGGACTCATACCACACACAAGGGAAATCCTTAATTCAAACTCCGGGGGACTCCTTGGAAATCGGCGACCCGACGAAATCTACAACCAAATTGAAGAAATTGCTCAGAATAGTTTTCTTTGGCACACTTTTAGGGGTTTAAAATCCATAGCCGCAGGTGTCACACCCCGACCACGTAGAACATACAAAACGTGGCGGAAACATCGGGGAGTGTTGTAACAGAATTAATGTTTCACAACCATGGAAATTAAAGTTTCGTTTTATTCAATATAAGTGTTACATTGTCTTAACAAACAAGGAAATACAACATAATTAACTAGTCTGCATCTTTTATTGTCACTAAGGCCCATGTCCGCCTAAGTGTATCTTGATCAATCCTATGCTTCATTTCCTGAAAAACACATGTGAAAATATGGTACGTCAGCATAAAAATGCCGGTGAGATACATAGGTTTTGTGAAAATAGGTTTCATGACTTATGTTTGAGAAAATGTTTAGTCATGAACCTTGTTATTTGCTTTGTTTTGTAAATCATTTGAAAAACGATAAGATCAGATGATATGTATAAATAAATGTAAGGTTAAATGAATAACCATGTAAAATGAGTTTGTATAAGATAAGTTGTTTGTAAACCAATGTCTTGTGAAAAGTATGTTATTTGTATAAAATGTTATATATCTCAAATTGAAATGATTCAAATAACGCTATGATATGTAATACCATACAAACACTTATATATAGGAAGTACCAGCGGCGTATCCACCATGCTTGTATCATATTACGCACGCATCGTTACTTAATCACTTAATCAAACCAAACCAAACAATGTAAGATGTCTATGTTTAAACCAATAGTCAAAAGTCCTTGTATAAACCATGTCAAATGTTTATAGTCCAAAAATAGTCAAGTAATGTATAACCGAAATGATATGTATGGTAAGTAAAATTTAGACTACTTAAACCATAAGTAAAAATGTACAAAACAAAGTATTGAAGTAAAACTTGTTTTAAATCAAAGTTATGTTTTGTAAGACATATGCATGCTATACTGAATATGAACATTTATGCGGTATTGTGAAAATTCATACATCCAAGCCTTGAGACAGACGGATAACTATGTAAAAGTGAGTTATCAAGAGAATATGTATTCGGATTCGGTCATTCCTTTCATCCCCTTTCCCTGGGATGTCCGGAACGGGATTTGTCAAGTCCTATGGTACCACTACCTACTACCGAGCGGCATGATCGGTGTTAATGAATGTATAGTATAGTTTAAACAACCCAAATGTCATACCAAAATGTAAGCATGTTTTATGAAGATAATGTACCTAGTATGCTAGAGTAAACATACAAGGTAGAGCTGTAAAACCATGTGTCCATATGTTACTGGAACATATGCAACAGAGATGCAATGTGAAAACAATGTACTAAGTAATGCACACAATGGGCACACCTAGCATGAAATGTCATGTAAAACGATGTACTAAGTAATGCACACAATGGGCACACCTAGCATAAAATGTAATGAAATCATGTACTATAATGTACTAACGAACATAGCATGTATATGATGTGAAAACAGGAAAGCATGAAAGTAACAAGTAGGCACATGTGTTCCACCCCAAAACAGTTTGGAAAACAGTAAAAGAGGGGTCTATGTACTCACTTGAGATTGCTCAGTAGTCCTTGAGTAACAACCAAACAATGCTAGAGATCACGGAAATCAAACGGCACCTAATATAGGTAACTATGTTAATTAACCGGACCTAAATCGGAAGATTGGGTAGCATTAGGGTTTGTAAACCAAATGAGTGTAGGAACTCATATGATATGGTTTAACAAAGCCTACATACTAAATGAAACTTAACCTAAGTGCTTTCGACCCATTACGACCCGTTTAGGTAGATTATGCTACTTTAACGCGTCGTGCGTGTGAAACGCGTTCGGACCGCCTAACTAGCCCTATGACAAGTGTTATATGCCTAAACATGTTACATAATCAGTTATGTGACAAAAGTTTAGGTTACATATGCTTAATTACCAATTATACATGAAAAGGGTATTCTGGTAATTTACCTAAGGCATATAAACTACCTATCATACAACTACTTAAACGATGTGACCATAGGGTATAACCTCGGAAGGTTATTCCCTACCTACTATGGTCACCTAATGTATTTGGTCGGATCCTAATGATCGACCAAATGGGTCGAGTTCGAAGGTATAGGCGATTTATTAGATCGCCTACCCTACGACTCTAGACAACGTGGTAATCAGTGGGCATAGTCCCAAAGGACTATGACCAACGTGATTACACTCACGTTGCGAAGTTCAAACGAACTTCGCATTGACCATTACTGGTCAACGCTGAAAGTCAAACAAAGTTTGACTTTCTGACTCGAAAAGCAGTAAAATAAGGAAAAGAACGAAAAAATACTTACGAAGGGTCCCCGAATGCTAAACTCGATTCGAAAATCTCAGGTATGAAACAAATGTTTCAACTTAGAGTTTCTCAATTCAAGTTTCTAGTGATTTTAACAATGGGGGTGTTGGGGTATTTATAGTTTTTCCCGAACCGTTAGGATCGTTTCTTGGAAAAGGGGAAATGATCTTGCCCGAACACTTGTCGGAAGGTTGTGGTGCCTAAATTCCATCCTTATCCGCTGACTAAGCAAGTTAGAATGTGTGGTTGTGAATTAAACAACGGCTAATACATCGAATCTGGTCCCGAAAATGCAAAAACTGAGTTTCTGCATGTTTTCTGTCCAGAATAGGCAGTCGCGTAGCGCGACTGGTAAGGGCTTATGCAGTGGCGCTACGCCACTGCCCCCCAGTTTCAGCAAACTTTCAAAATTGGCAGAAATGGTCCCTGCAGCCCTTTTAAGCGATTTTCGATGCGTTTGAACCCCGTTAACCTCATTTCAAGGATCTAAAATGAAGTTAAAGTATAGGGAACTCAAAACATGCTCAAAAATATCTAGGATGTCGGTTCGTTTGGCCGTACGAACGCGATGTTCGCTTAATTACGACGGAATGCGCACAAGCGCGAAAAACGATCCAAATGACGCGACGAATGAATTTTTCTTAAGGCGAACACTAAAATATAATATAGTCATGCTTACATAAATTTTTGGATGTCCGGATGTATTCAGAACGTAAGTTATGCGCGAAAATGCAAACTTGTGCACTTTTTGACACTTTTAGTCCCTGAATGACCCAAAAGTTTATTTTAGCACACCGAACCCCTCAAAGCCTATTTCTAAGCTATGTAAAGGATATATATGGTATGTTTAACTTATGGTCATGTTCCGGAATGTCTGTTACAGTTCAAATTGGCATACTTTCGCAGTTTGTCAACTTTAGTCCCTGTAAGCGATTTAACTTGATTTTGCCATACCAAAGCCTTCAAAACTTATTTCTAAGTTATGTAAAGGTTATTTAAGGTATGTTAAGCCTATGTCACTATTCCGGAGTGTTTGTTGCATTAAACTGGTTATATTTACGCATCGGTGCGCGTATAACCTTCCAGAAAGCGATTTAGAGTTTGAAATTGAACAAGAATTGATATGTGCAAATGATACACATATTTTTACAAATCCCAAGTATGAAATTTAATATTTCATTGGTTTGGCATTTGTTTGATGGCCGTGGAGGCACAGGTGTTACAGTCTCCCCTACTTTAGGAAATTTCGTCCCGAAATTTATTTAGAGGAAACTTGTGAGAGTTTAAAACATGAAGTTGAAAAGATCGGACAACATTGGTTAGGGTTCTTGAACTTTTGGTAACCTTAATAACATCATGATTGCAATGTAAGAGGGATACTTATATACAAGTATATGAAGCGTCATTGGTGCGTCCACCGTACCTCCATTACATCGTTCTTATTTTGTTATTGTTGTCACTATCGGTTCTTACACATAATAAACCTTACTGGGTTTCTATGCACTAAATTTCATAATTATGTAGGCCTCCATAATTAGACAATTCCTTGCACAGTTCACACAGTCTATTTTATAATGCGTAGGGTAAAACCAAATGAACAATCCTGTGATGAGTGTGACTAGACCGCCGTAGAGTCCTTTTACTTAAATCATTAAATGATCTAAATAGACTATCAAGGAGTCTGTCCAGCTACATCACTAGATGTCATTCTTTAACCAGATTGCGAATCAATCTTTTGACTAGACCACTAAAAAGGGTCTCTTATGAATCATGGAGTAGTACTATAAAATCCAAGGGTCTTAACTATTACATAGAAGCCCATTAAGGAATTAAGATAGTACCTTTTGACTATCCTGCTACGAATCCCTCATATGAAGATATGAAATATCCTGCGAGGATTTGGATAACGAATTATCCAGAGTATAAAAACACAAAATACTTAAATGAAAACTCAAGATGCATAAACACATAGTCATATAACCACAAAGATTGTTTGTTAATTTGTCTTGTTACTTGCGTATATGCATTTAAAGCACACTAGGAATCCATTCAACGGATTTCATTTGGTACTTTAAACGTTATCAAGAATCTAACTATAAAGATAGAAAGATTTTTGAAGAGAAAATTCGATTTCGATTATAAAGAACCGAAATGTTCGAATTAAGGTACATAAGGAATCCAATTAAGGACTCTGATTTGAATGATGATCATCCACAAGGGTCTAATTATGGAGATAAAAAGATCCCATATGGATTTTAGAAGTTGAAGATGCTTTGAATTCTTGCACGGGATGTGCTTAAGTCAAAACATGAAGTAAAATGCTTATGAGGTTGAGATGCTAGATATGTCAAGGCGACATATGAAGCAGAATTTGAAGGTTAAGTAAATGTGTGAGGAAAATATATTTGGAAAACTATGCATGGGAAAAATGTTTTTGAAACCTTATATATAATATTTTGAAATCATAAAGTAGGTGTACTAGGTAAGTATATTTATAAAAATGTTTTAAAATCATGCGAGATGAATTTTGAAATTATGTATAAGGTTTTTGAAAAAGATTATATGATGCTTTTCGAAATCATGCACTTAATAAGAAAATGTATTGTATTAATATTGTCTTCAGACTATATGAAATATTTTGAAATTAGAAAGGTTGGTTTTGATAACATGGCCAATGTTTTTGAAATAACATAGACAATGCATCTAGAAAAATTGTTTTCAAACTATATGAAATGTTTTGAGATCATGAAGATTGTTTTGAAATACTGGTACTGTGAATGTTGAAAAATCAAAACGTAATGGGTATGAGATTTGAAAATACCCTTAGTTATTTAACCAAGGATTTCAAAGGCACAGATGTGCAGAAGCATGATTACTCATAATGTCACTTTATTTTCTGTACTTCGTATCTTAGAATGAAACGAGTACTTAAAGTTTTCGAAGGAATCATGAGCGATCATTTGAAAGAGAGAATCACAAGAGTAGTTTGTAAGGAACATAGTTCCTTGATGTAGGTATCATAGGAAAATCATACACACATGTAACTATACTTGTATATCAGCATTTGTGAACAACGATTTATTTATAAACAAATCCGATTGTTTCTCATTACAAGAAAACTAAAGAAACAAAAGCATAAGATAGCAACATCTTCTACTCAGCCAACTGCTCATCCATGGGTCAGATTTGCATTAGCAAGCTTTGGGCAATCCCTTTGGAAATGGCCCATCTCGCCACAATTGTAGCAAGAGCCTCGTGAGAAACGAGCTTGAGCAGGATTGTCGCCAGCTTGATTTGGTACAGCTGCAGTTGGGCAAACCCTTGCCGTATAACCTATAAGTCCACAAATATGGCATTTGCGGCACCTCACACTAGGGTGATGATGGAGGCTACATTGGTTGCACAAGGGTGCAGTTCCGTTGTATGGCTTCCTAGCAGGGGGTTGAGCTGGTTGGTTGGGGACGGCTTTACCATTGTGAGCGACCATGATGAAGTTCTGAGAAGTCTTTCGCTTCTTTGACTTCTTAGGGGATCGTTCATCCATGGTCTTTGATTCCTCGATTGGTTTCTTGGCTGATGGTGTTGTCACCTGACTAGGTCCTGCCTGTCTTGGTGACTCTTGAGTGGCTTCATCCTGGAGACGATACATGGCAGTAGCTAATTCAACAGTCTTCAGGACTACTTCGCCTATTCGTTGAGCGAATTTGGCTGCTTGCTCAGATATCTGGGCGTCATCGTGATGAAGAGGCATTCTTGAAGAAAAAGAAAGGCATAGGGAGAAACAGGTGAAAGGTTATTGGACAATCAAAACAGAATGACAATTGTGATCATTTGTTTGTTACCTAAGGCAAACAAATGAGATGGTGACAAATCAAAGTAAATGGGTTTTATTAATGTATCACTGAAGACATGCTCGCCTATAAGTGAACACTCATCCCAAGAATTCCCAGGTAAGCACAACTGGTCTCGTGTCTGATGAGATGTATACGAAGTGCTTGCCTAGCCAGAAAACCCAGAATACAGGCATTCACCCTTCCAGTTTGTACGTGTTCACATTATTTAAAACCCAAAACCTTGACGAGATTTTGAAAATTCAAAGGGGTTCAAAACCTTATAACTGAGGGTTCAAAACCTAGTAATTAATCATCCTAGAACAGATGATTAGTTTTCAAAGCGGTTCTGAAATTTATGTTCTTGTTGTGGTCGTCGCCTAAGGATAGGTGACGGTATTGTTTTATGACTAAACGCAAGTAAACTCGCGTTAGGGTCCTAAGAAGGTTATAGACTAGGTCAAAGCATTACTAATAACCTAATTCCCTATAACCATTAGCTCTGATACCATCTTTTCTGTCACACCCCGACCACGTAGAACATACAAAACGTGGCGGAAACATCGGGGAGTGTTGTAACAGAATTAATGTTTCACAACCATGGAAATTAAAGTTTCGTTTTATTCAATATAAGTGTTACATTGTCTTAACAAACAAGGAAATACAACATAATTAACTAGTCTGCATCTTTTATTGTCACTAAGGCCCATGTCCGCCTAAGTGTATCTTGATCAATCCTATGCTTCATTTCCTGAAAAACACATGTGAAAATATGGTACGTCAGCATAAAAATGCCGGTGAGATACATAGGTTTTGTGAAAATAGGTTTCATGACTTATGTTTGAGAAAATGTTTAGTCATGAACCTTGTTATTTGCTTTGTTTTGTAAATCATTTGAAAAACGATAAGATCAGATGATATGTATAAATAAATGTAAGGTTAAATGAATAACCATGTAAAATGAGTTTGTATAAGATAAGTTGTTTGTAAACCAATGTCTTGTGAAAAGTATGTTATTTGTATAAAATGTTATATATCTCAAATTGAAATGATTCAAATAACGCTACGATATGTAATACCATACAAACACTTATATATAGGAAGTACCAGCGGCGTATCCACCATGCTTGTATCATATTACGCACGCATCGTTACTTAATCACTTAATCAAACCAAACCAAACAATGTAAGATGTCTATGTTTAAACCAATAGTCAAAAGTCCTTGTATAAACCATGTCAAATGTTTATAGTCCAAAAATAGTCAAGTAATGTATAACCGAAATGATATGTATGGTAAGTAAAATTTAGACTACTTAAACCATAAGTAAAAATGTACAAAACAAAGTATTGAAGTAAAACTTGTTTTAAATCAAAGTTATGTTTTGTAAGACATATGCATGCTATACTGAATATGAACATTTATGCGGTATTGTGAAAATTTATACATCCAAGCCTTGAGACAGACGGATAACTATGTAAAAGTGAGTTATCAAGAGAATATGTATTCGGATTCGGTCATTCCTTTCATCCCCTTTCCCTGGGATGTCCGGAACGGGATTTGTCAAGTCCTATGGTACCACTACCTACTACCGAGCGGCATGATCGGTGTTAATGAATGTATAGTATAGTTTAAACAACCCAAATGTCATACCAAAATGTAAGCATGTTTTATGAAGATAATGTACCTAGTATGCTAGAGTAAACATACAAGGTAGAGCTGTAAAACCATGTGTCCATATGTTACTGGAACATATGCAACAGAGATGCAATGTGAAAACAATGTACTAAGTAATGCACACAATGGGCACACCTAGCATGAAATGTCATGTAAAACGATGTACTAAGTAATGCACACAATGGGCACACCTAGCATAAAATGTAATGAAATCATGTACTATAATGTACTAACGAACATAACATGTATATGATGTGAAAACAGGAAAGCATGAAAGTAACAAGTAGGCACATGTGTTCCACCCCAAAACAGTTTGGAAAACAGTAAAAGAGGGGTCTATGTACTCACTTGAGATTGCTCAGTAGTCCTTGAGTAACAACCAAACAATGCTAGAGATCACGGAAATCAAACGGCACCTAATATAGGTAACTATGTTAATTAACCGGACCTAAATCGGAAGATTGGGTAGCATTAGGGTTTGTAAACCAAATGAGTGTAGGAACTCATATGATATGGTTTAACAAAGCCTACATACTAAATGAAACTTAACCTAAGTGCTTTCGACCCATTACGACCCGTTTAGGTAGATTATGCTACTTTAACGCGTCGTGCGTGTGAAACGCGTTCGGACCGCCTAACTAGCCCTATGACAAGTGTTATATGCCTAAACATGTTACATAATCAGTTATGTGACAAAAGTTTAGGTTACATATGCTTAATTACCAATTATACATGAAAAGGGTATTCTGGTAATTTACCTAAGGCATATAAACTACCTATCATACAACTACTTAAACGATGTGACCATAGGGTATAACCTCGGAAGGTTATTCCCTACCTACTATGGTCACCTAATGTATTTGGTCGGATCCTAATGATCGACCAAATGGGTCGAGTTCGAAGGTATAGGCGATTTATTAGATCGCCTACCCTACGACTCTAGACAACGTGGTAATCAGTGGGCATAGTCCCAAAGGACTATGACCAACGTGATTACACTCACGTTGCGAAGTTCAAACGAACTTCGCATTGACCATTACTGGTCAACGCTGAAAGTCAAACAAAGTTTGACTTTCTGACTCGAAAAGCAGTAAAATAAGGAAAAGAACGAAAAAATACTTACGAAGGGTCCCCGAATGCTAAACTCGATTCGAAAATCTCAGGTATGAAACAAATGTTTCAACTTAGAGTTTCTCAATTCAAGTTTCTAGTGATTTTAACAATGGGGGTGTTGGGGTATTTATAGTTTTTCCCGAACCGTTAGGATCGTTTCTTGGAAAAGGGGAAATGATCTTGCCCGAACACTTGTCGGAAGGTTGTGGTGCCTAAATTCCATCCTTATCCGCTGACTAAGCAAGTTAGAATGTGTGGTTGTGAATTAAACAACGGCTAATACATCGAATCTGGTCCCGAAAATGCAAAAACTGAGTTTCTGCATGTTTTCTGTCCAGAATAGGCAGTCGCGTAGCGCGACTGGTAAGGGCTTATGCAGTGGCGCTACGCCACTGCCCCCCAGTTTCAGCAAACTTTCAAAATTGGCAGAAATGGTCCCTGCAGCCCTTTTAAGCGATTTTCGATGCGTTTGAACCCCGTTAACCTCATTTCAAGGCTCTAAAATGAAGTTAAAGTATAGGGAACTCAAAACATGCTCAAAAATATCTAGGATGTCGGTTCGTTTGGCCGTACGAACGCGATGTTCGCTTAATTACGACGGAATGCGCACAAGCGCGAAAAACGATCCAAATGACGCGACGAATGAATTTTTCTTAAGGCGAACACTAAAATATAATATAGTCATGCTTACATAAATTTTTGGATGTCCGGATGTATTCAGAACGTAAGTTATGCGCGAAAATGCAAACTTGTGCACTTTTTGACACTTTTAGTCCCTGAATGACCCAAAAGTTTATTTTAGCACACCGAACCCCTCAAAGCCTATTTCTAAGCTATGTAAAGGATATATATGGTATGTTTAACTTATGGTCATGTTCCGGAATGTCTGTTACAGTTCAAATTGGCATACTTTCGTAGTTTGTCAACTTTAGTCCCTGTAAGCGATTTAACTTGATTTTGCCATACCAAAGCCTTCAAAACTTATTTCTAAGTTATGTAAAGGTTATTTAAGGTATGTTAAGCCTATGTCACTATTCTGGAGTGTTTGTTGCATTAAACTGGTTATATTTACGCATCGGTGCGCGTATAACCTTCCAGAAAGCGATTTAGAGTTTGAAATTGAACAAGAATTGATATGTGCAAATGATACACATATTTTTACAAATCCCAAGTATGAAATTTAATATTTCATTGGTTTGGCATTTGTTTGATGGCCGTGGAGGCACAGGTGTTACAGCAGGAGCCCATAAAGTGGACGAAGCCACCTCTTTACAAGCCCAAATCGAAGCTTTAGCCACAAAAATAAAAAAACTTGAATTGATAAAAACGGCTCCAGTTATGGCTTGTGAAGGAAGTGGCGAACCACATGATAACTGGAGTTGCAAGAAAGATGGGGAAAACCAAACGAAAATGGTGAACTACCTTTATAACCGTCCACGACTACCGGGAGCTCCAAGTAACTCCTACAACCCTGAATAGAAATCACCCCAACTATAGTTGGAGAGAATCGGGAGGTAGCAACCAACAAAATCAAAATCAATAGCCAACTTTCAACAACAACCCCAAAACAAGCAAAAAGTTCACCCACAACAACAACAAGGAGGAAGAGAAAGACTTGAGGACCTCATCACTTGTCTTTTCTCTGAATCCGAAAAATGGTACTCGGAGAGGTTCCTACAAACAAAAGCCGAAGTTAGGAACTAACAGGAGTATACAAAACATTGAAAAACAAGTAAGCCAAGTTGCCCAAAATTTCTCCGAAAGACCACAAGGTGCCATGCCTAGCAACACTGAACCAAACCCGAAAGCACAAGTAAACGTCATCAATTTAAGAAACTGGAGGGTATGACCCGATAATGAAACAACTTTACCTCAAAATGCTCCACAAACTAACCAACCCATGAACACACCCTTAATCAGTAACCAAGAAAATACTCAACCCCAAAACATTAAACCAACCAAACCACCACCGGTTCCCTACCCTAGTCGTTTACTCCGCCAAAAGACCGACGAGCAATTTACCAAGTTCGTAAACCTCCTAACACAACTTCACATCAACCTTCCTTTTGTCGAAGTCCTCACACAAAATGCCAAAATACTCCAAATTCATGAGGGACTTCTTCACCCACAAAAGGAAGATTGAATCAATTCAACAAGTCAACCTAAGTGAAGAATGTTCGGCGACACTCCTCAACAAACTCCCCCAAAAGAAGATTGATCCCGGAAGCTTCACAATTCCTTGCTCCATCATAGGATCGCCCATAAGCAATATGCTTTCTGACCTAGGGGCTAGCATTAACCTAATGCTCGCCTCCATGTTCAAACGACTCGGACTAGGGAGGCCGCATCCTATAAGGATGAGCATCCAACTTGCGGATAGGTCGATAAATACCCTCAAGGTGTCATAGAGAATCTTTTGGTTAAGGTCGGGGAATTTGTTTTTCCGGCCGACTTTGTAATCCTTGACATGGAAGAAGGCACCGAGATCCCACTCATATTAGGGAGACCATTCCTTGCCACCACACAGGCCATGATGGATGTGAGTGACGGAAGGCTAACATTGAAAGTTAGGGACAAGGAAATGAAGTTCGAAGTGGGACAACGTGTGGAGGATGATCTGGTTAACTGCATCAAGGCGATAGACTCGATATTGGACTACACTCTCAGCCGATGCAACTTGGGGTGCGAGTCATGCTGCTCGGGTAACATTTAACCAACTTTGGGTCTAGCCAAGGAGCCTCGTAAACATGGCGCACCATGGAGGCATTCCATGGACTATCCAACAACAAAAGTAGTTTACTTAAACATAGATTTTCTCATTTCAAAAGTATGTCTTCCTTTTGAAAAAGAATGATCATGTTTAAAATTTAGTTTAACTATTAGTTAATGCTTTTATTTCCAATTTTTCTCTTTGAAGGAATAAAATACACTCGAAAGATGGTAGGAGCAAGAGCCCCATACACGTAAATAGAAGTCCCCCAACTCGAAATCTTCATTACAGTAAGTTCAGCACGGGGCCGCGTAAGGTAAGCACGCCCCGTGCCTCCACACTATGGAAACAATTTGGCTTATGGACCTGTCACACAGGGTCGTGCCTCTTAGGAACGACTCTATGCCCATCTTCTATAAGTTTTCAATAATGGCACTTTTTACACGGGCCCGTGTCTACCTAAACGCCCCCATGTCCAATAGCCAGTTTCTGAAAAATTTTGTTGTTTTAACCCACATTTACACATTTAATCAAATTTAGCCCATTTTGGACACATTGAGGACAATGTGTAATTTAAGTGAGGGGGACTTGAATCTTTTGTCCTAAAACAAGCCTTACACAAAACTCTACATGGAACCACTAAATGCTCACTTTTCATTTCTCACAAGTAGTGAGTTTTGAGCTTTTACCAGCATTCAATACCATATCTTTACTATATGCTCACTTTTCATTTCTTGTGTGATAGCCCGTATGGTTCTTACAAATCTAGAACTTGACAATACAATGCATTCCCGGTCTTTACCGGCTAATCCCAGTAAGTAAACGATTGAGACATTAGGACTATAACCATTTTTCGTTTAAACCTTATTTTCCTTTTTATCTCCCCACCAAAACAAAACAAAAAATCCTTAGTTAACCCCTTTGAGCCTAAACCTTTTGTTTCAAAACCCGAAAAATACAAATTTTGCAACAATCACCCATCACCTTAAAACTTTTGTTTTCCCACCCTTTATTTTAGTAAAAAAAAATTCGGTTCTTTTGAAATATATTAAAAAGGTGACTTAGTTATCTTGTGAATACTTTATTCTATAAAAAAAATCCCCTTAGTTGCTTGAAATAATTAAGCAAGTTCCAAACAAATAATCCCCTTATAGTTTTTATAGTCTATATCAAAGTCACAAACAAATAAATTTTCAAAAGAAAACCGATATTTTTACACCTTTAGCCACTTTTCAAACAAAAATCCCCACCCCTAGACAAAACCTACCCTTTCAAAAGTCCTCATGATATTTACAAAGATTATGTCAAAAAAAGAGGAGGTTTGATTTCTTGTCAAGCATATGGTAGGAGTAAATTCCACACCAGGACCGAGCGTTTCACTTATACATTTTTGGCCGAGTGTTGAGTGGTCACTTGTGAGGTGTGTGAAATTGTATAGAGTTTAATGAAATTTTAAGAGGCATGTTATGCCTAAAAATATATTGTTCTTCAAAAGAGTTCTAAATAAATCATGTCGAATAGGATTGTAAATAAAATAAAAACAAGAATAAAAAGAACTTGGATACCTGACACTCTAAAACAAGACCCAAAAACTTCTTCTCTGCCTCTTCCATTTGGGTTTTTCTTGATGACAAGCAAAGATTCAAGTGTGGGGGTATTTGATATGCGCAAAATGCAATATATAAATTATATCAAATAAGGTATAAAATCAACCCTTTTATGTACTAATGTTGGAAAAAGTGCGTTTCTTTGTATACTTTTGATTTTCAGGATTAAAAGAGCTTAAATGTACAAAAGGAACAAACTAACGGCTAAAAACATAAATACAAAAGAAGAGAAGTTGACACACCATGCCTACCCTCCAAAACAACAAATCAGAAGACAAGCACAGGGTCGTGCCACCAAGTCATGGGGTCGTGCCCCACTCTAGAGTCCATGAAGAACAAGACAAACAAAAGCAGACAAGAGACACAGGGCCGTGTCTCGAGGACACTGTTGGCTCATGCAATCCTTCCTTGAAGAACAGATGATGCAAAGCCAAAACTCATTCTCAACAGATGATCACCAATAATAGTGTTTGAACATTAATTCCCGCTAATGGCAGTGGCACTAAACAATTGATGATCCCTAAAGACTATTTGTGTATAAAGACTATTATAGCAAAGCCCTGTTGGTTGCAAAGACTGTTGAAGACAAATCAACTGCTGGTGTCAAAGTGCTACTGAAGTTAAAGTACTGCTGGAATGAAAGACCTGATCAACCTTAGTGGAAAGCACTGCTCAGCCTCATCAGTGTTTAAGCATCATTAATGGATAGTATCATCAGTGTCTTAATGTAACAGTGTCTGTAATGCATCAGTGTTTAGAGGTTGTTAGGATGGTTAGATGTCACTGTCTAGGTGATGTCAGCAAAGATGCCACAGCGTTTTGGATTGTACTATAAATAGACAGTGCATGTACTGTTCTATTAGCTCTTTGCACACACTCATCTTGTACGAACAAACATTGTAAGCTCGGGCTGAGGGGGAGTTAGTGTTCATGCATGCATAAGTCTAAACATTGTATTTTCAATCTTTTGACAAATGAAAGCTTGTATGATGAAAACTAATCTTTCCTTGACTGTGTTATAAAGTTTTACATTCATTCCGCTGCAATTATTTCTTTGTTTTATCTTCTTCCATTTCCATCTTATTAAAACAACACAATCAAGTCAAGCTCAGATCCTAACAGACACGGTCCGTGATCAACTCCCAAATATGCAGAATCTCTCAAAGTACAGCAAGTATAAGACCACGGGCTGTGTGTGTATACGGACTGACACAGCTCATTAAATGAAGACAAATAAGAAAAGGACACGGGTTCATGCCCCCTGGGCACGGGGCTATGTGAAGGGTCTGTTTCCAGCTATAAATAGAGGTGCTTGGTTCACTTGCAACTCATCCTTTAGAAAACCACTTCTCTCACACCTACCACTACTCCATCACTACTACAACACCGTCATCCACCACATTCCTCTATCATCTATCTTTAGAGTGTGTGTAGTAGTCTCGGGATCCAAGATTGATCGTAAGAGTTCTTATCAAACAAAGGCCATGCTTGGCTAATCTCTTAAATCACTTGGTGAAGACAAATGTAATATGTAGTACTTTTGATTTCCAAGCTTTAGCTAACTTTTTATTTAGGAATGTATTAATGACTTTAATAACTAGTTTTTTATATTGAAAGTGAACTTTATTCTATCATCTCTTCATGTTTTGGTGATTCACCCATTCGTGTCTTTACGGTCTATATACAGCACGTTAAGTTCCTGGAAGGGGGTTAGAAGGGTGGTCCAGGTAAAGTTATTGCCTCATTTTGTGTATAGGTCCTGTGAGGACTTGATTCAAGCTTATTAGGACTTCTCTTGAAGCAGATAGCATCAAATTGGGAGAAGTAACCACGACTTGAATCCCTTATAAATAAACTACCATTAAAACTTTAAACCTGTCTTGCGGGACTGTATCCCTGCTGACTCAGACCAATATGACCGAGGTAGCATTGCCTCCAAAAGAGGGACATACCCCATTTCGCATTAAAAACTTACTTAATTATCTTCCAATATTCCGGCCTTGCGGGACTATATCTCTGCTGACTCAGACCAATATGACCGAGGGTAGCGTTGCCTCGAAAAGAGGGACTTGCCACTATAACTAAGATAATCTCTTAAAAATTCCAAAGTGCGGAAATCATCAAAGGATACGTAAAAGAGGAGTTGGAACCCAGTGATTCTATCTTGTTTATTGTTTTTTATTTCCTTTACATTTTCTTATTAAACATTTTTTCTCAAAATTTGGTTAGATTAGATGTTGACGATATTCCGGTTTAAAAGCTCTTGTATCCTTGGAGAACCTCGGTATTTTACCATCACTATACTACGCCAACGATGGGTGCACATGCCCTAACGTGTTGTAGAGAGTGATAGTGTTATATCGTGTTTTATAAATTTAAAGCTTAATAAAAAAGTAAAGGTGCAAAAAATATATCAAAATTATACTCACCATCACCCAGGTCAAACACTCTATGCATTTATGAACTAATAAACAAAAGTCACATATTCATACATGTAAATATATATACATGACACACACATATACTTCCAAACATCCACTTTTTATATTTTTCAGCTTCACTCATAATCATCTTCATATATACCTACATTGATGATTCGTGCAATCACGACCACATACACACACACACTTAGTCACTTCCATTTTAGTTTGATTAAAACCATTTTATTGATTAGTTCCAAGTGTTGTAAAGAATCCAAGTGGTTTGAGAAACAATCCATCATCATCATCATCATCAAGAAATAAGAACAAGAATTCAGAAATGGATTTATACCTTCTAAGAAGAAAAGAGGGTTTTTTATGATGGTTTTGTGAAAATGAACTTGCACCTTCTTATAAATTTGTTAGGAAATTATTTGTAAGTATTGAAGAAAAATATGATCAATCTGATCATATGCTGAAGATAAAGTCAAGAAGATCAACAAAAGAAAGATACAAGATAACAAGACAAGAAAAAGAAAGAAAGACACATCTTCATCAGACATCATAATCTGATCAGAAGTAAAGAAAGACGATCAGAATAGACCATACTGCTGAGTCTGATGATAAATCTGGTATTTATCATCAGAATCTGGTAACTTCTGATCATCAGAAACTCTGACGATCACTCTAGCAAAATTTTGGTAAGAAGACCATCAGAAATTCTGATGAGACAACTTGTCTAAAAGATAAGGCTCTTCCACATTTGTGAAGTAGCAAGTTGACCTTGATGGATTCAATGAATATGCCAAAAAGCTACTTTATGCGGAGCAAGTGCGTTAATAAGCAAATGTTTATTCACGACAAAGACTATCTATAAATAGAGATGTCACCACCGAAGGAGAATTAGTTAAGCCAAGCATTCAATACATACAGCAAAACTCCATTACCCTTCATTACAGAATTCTTTAAGTATTTGTTTGTATTAGTCCATAACCACACAATCACCTTGTAAACATTGTTTTTCAAAGTGATATAAACTTGAACATTCTGTAGTTTTGTATCTTGAAAGTTTGATTTCCATTTCCGCACATTCTTTTACTTGTTGAAATCAATTGCCAAATTTAGTCAAAGAACATCATTATCTGGGATCAACAATTGGTATCGGAGCGGTTTTATAACTCAATGATTATAACAACGTCTTGACCTTCACCCTCCATGAGCTGAACAACACCCTGACCCAGAAGGGATATCACGTGGAGGGCCATGCAAGAGGCATTACCAAGTCCGGCTTCATAACTCCATGGTAGTTTTTGTCACTCAGCTCAGGATATGCTTCTCTAAAAAGATTGTGAACTTCCATGAAATCTCCTACAAGTTGATGGAATCAGTTTATACCATAGTGCAAGAGGTTCCATACAACTTCTCTCATTACCTGATGAGAGATTTTGTAAACAACTTGTGGTCTAGAAGACCATTCTTGGTCTACCCTCGTTTCCTAATGAGGGTAATCACACACCAGCTAGACTTTGGAGGAGTTCCAATCTGGTATCCCTGAGTAGAGATGTTATTACAAGAATATTTTCACAATACACTTCTTGTGCCAACTGCAACACAGGACTTGTGACACACCTCTGGGCTTTTGCTGAACTTGTTTTTTATATAAATAAATCTTTTTTTTTATTAGTTTATGCTTGTATATATTTCATTTTCAATATATATGCATATTATCTTAAAAAAAAGGAAGGAGAAGGGAAAAAAGACAAAAAAAAGGGTTAAACAAAAAAAGGGGACTTAAGTTTATCAGATAAAAATCATTTGATACTTTTTAGGAAGATTCTGATAAAACTAAGTTCTTTTCTGGTAAAATCTAATTAAATAACTCTCAAATCTGGTAAAACATCTTTTTCTTAAAAATGGTAAAATCAGATAAAATCTGATCAGTTTTTCCTCAAATAAGGATTATAATGGTAAAAGGAAACAAAAAATCATGTGAAAATATAGAGAAAATCTCTCTTGATTTAAAAAAATCACAAAACATCCTTTGAAGAAAAGAACAAAGAGTTCCACCACAATAATATGTGTAAGTTGTGACAACTGGCACAAAACCGGTAATTTCCGTACAGTCTAATTATTAGTAAATATCTGCAATTATGTGCTTAAATGTCAACATTGTCTAATTTCATGCCATACATGTGAATTCATGCACGTTTTATACTTCAAGTATTTCTTTATGCATTACTTTAGCGTTGCGTCAGAAAGACTAGTAAACTCACCGGTAAGACACACTGTGTCAGCAGTTCTGCAGAAATCAGTCAGATAATAGAATTAGGGCCTAGGAGTAGGTCCAACATCTAAAATACATTGAAACCCAAGTGTGTATACGAGGGTTAACATATAAACATTCCGGAAGCCAAACTATGCACTAAAAAGCACCCGAGACTTATCTAAAATGCTGAAATCAGCATAATTCAGCAACAATTCAGCTATAATCAGCTTTTAAGCACATTAATATCATGTAGAATTTATGTTTTATTGTCCAAAATAACTTACAAAGTGTCGAGAATTAAAACTGCCACAAAAGGTGCTTCATACCTCGTGAAACTGCGCAATTCAGCACTTTAACGAACCGTAATGAACCGAACAACCAGACAATAACCGGGAGATCAAAATTCGACTAGAAGTAATTTTTTTATGATATTAAACTAGTATTAATGCTAGAACACCTTAAAAATCATAAAAACACCTAAACACACTTAAACTTACTTAAACCTTATCATTTGCACTTTAAACCTTCAACTTCCAAAATTTTACATTTTACCCCACCCCCCTTTTCACCAAATCCGGCCCCAATGGGTCCCATACATGGATTTTATTTGATTTCATTAGATTTTATTAGATTTTATGCTTGGGAATATTCTAACAAATATGCCATGAAAGATTTAGAAAATCTTATAAATCCTAAACAAATCACACTTCCTCACATTCACCATCTTCTTCCTCCCTTGCCCTCCTTGCTCATGGTTCAACACACACCCACATACACATCCATTTTCACTTCATTTCCTCACAATCCAAGCTTGCTAGAAGGTGTATGGAGGCCATTTAGGAAGGTGTATGGTGCTAGAACTTGAAGGACCACCTTGTGGAGCTTTTAACCACTCACTTTCTTCCTTGATCATCATCTCCATTTTTGTGCCACTTCCCTAGCCATTAGAGCTAGTAGTAAGCTTCTTGATCACTAACTTAAGTCATGTTTATGTTATGTACAAGTTTCACCATCTAAACAACTTAACTTCTAATGTTAAAAATGAGAAGATCTAACATATTCATGAAGAAAATAAGTGATTACATGAATTTTTAGTGTATGGAATGATGTTGTTGGTGCTATATTTTGTGTGTATGATTAGATCAAGTATGCTAAAGCTTGGATATACCAAGTTTAAGCATGGATCTTGAAGGATCCATGGGTAAACTTGAAGATGAACATATGAAGCATGATGTGAACTAGAAATATGAAATTTTATGCATAAACTTGTAATAAAGTGTGTGTAGAACTAAATTTTGAAACTAAAATTCATTGAAAGTTTGTTTAAAATGTAACATAAAGCTTGTTTTTGAAGGATCTAAAGATATTAAGCATGGATCTTGAAAGATCCATGGTTAAACATGATGTTAAGAATAATGATCCTTCTAATAAACATAAAAGTGTTTTTAGAACATGATTTACAAACTTTAAAGACCATTAAACTCATGGATGAGTTGGTTAATAAAATAAAGTTTCACATAAGTTTGTTTAAAATATTCAAGAACACTTATTTTTGAAAAGATCATAACATGTTAAGTGTAGATCTAAAAGACTACACATTTTTAACAAGAATCAAGTTAACCATGATGTTTCATATGGAAGAATTAGTGTTTGTTGTTGATTATTATTGTTGGAAAAATTGTTTTGAAGTTGAAAAGAAAATAAACACATGTTTTGAAAACATGGGAAACCTCCATTTTTAGGTGAAACTATGTCAAAATTTTTATAAAATTTTGACACTTAGAAAAATATAAGTTTGGGTGAAACTTATTCCCTAAAAATTCACCTAACAATATTTACCAAGGTTTCCCTAATTTTTGTGTAAATTTCAAGTTAAGAAATGATGATTTCTTCAAGATAAAAATTGATATTACGTATGTATATTTTTAAGGAAAATATATATATTTATTGATCACCAAATTTTGTGCTAAGTGTATATTATGTGTATTATATGTAGTAGTGTATTAGGAACTTGAAAATACACTAAATACTCCCAAGGAGTATGAGTACAAAATACACATACAAATACACGAGAATACGTAAGTATACAAGTGTACAAAATTTTTTCCTCACAAAGAAGCACATGGAAAACTACAAGAAAATATATTTACAAAAATATATCCCTTAACATATTTTTGAACTTGGACATTTATAGACTTAAATATATATTTTTTTGGAAAAATATATAACATATACCAAGTATTGGGATTATGTAAAAGTCGGGTGAATATCAAGAATAACCATATATATATTTTATAGCATGACAAAATATATATTTCATACAAGCCTTAAAAATATATTATTTTTAAGAAATATAATTCCGGAATGTAATAAAAATCAAAGTATTGATTTTTGGTGAAAAATATAAAATACACAAGTATTTACATAAAATACAAGTATACTTTCCTAAGAATACTTGTACAAAAATAATATTGAGAATATTATTTTACGAAATACTTATATATATTTTTGGGAAAATAATATAAGTAACATACATGAAAAGTTAAAAATATAAATTATTTTTAACATCTATTACCTTGAAAAGGGACTACATTAATGAATATATATTTGAGAAGTAAAATATATATTTACAAAAATACATTACATACGTAAAGTGCAAAGGCATGACAAACGGGCAAGACCCGACAAACAAGGGTACAACCTCATAAAGAATGAACATACAAAGAACATATACATAAACAAAAGATGGTGACTTGTACTTGTGTGATACAAGTCTAGTGACTAACATACATAGAACACGTATAGGTCACGACGCTACAAAACCAACCGGTGAAGTTTACGGCACAGGATACGCAAAATTGTGAGTTCATGTTTCCCCCTTTTTCTTTTAACTATTTTCAGTTTTATAACTTTGGGGGTGAAATACATGTTTCAAATGTTTCGAATGATTTCAAATGGTATGGTATGTTGAATACAAAACTAAGGAATGATGTTATAGATCATGTGACGTATAGGGTGCCATAAGCACCATTAATCAACAATATACCTAGACAGCGGAACAAAAGGTTAGATCTAATGGGTTTCAGGCAGCCTCACTCTGGGCCACGTGCTACCTGGAGTGCTTTTGTGTCTCTAGTCGTAAATCGACAGTCGTGGATCGACAACTAAAAATGCCTATGGTTTGGATGCTTCCTATGTCGTTACACATGTTAGTGGCCTTGCAAACCACTAGCGATCTCGTATTCCTTACATTCACATAATTCAGTTTCAGATACGTCTTACAAATTACATACCATGTTTTCATACAAGTATACAAATACTCTATACAAAAACTGCATGAACTCACACCAACAGTATGTTGACGATTTTCCAAAACTTACATGTATTTCAGGAAACAAGTTGGATCTTGGGCGCTGGTGTTATTTTCAAGACGTAAATTTCAAGATTAGATGTCATCCACTTTTGTTATGTATCATAACTTGAGGGTTTTGGTTGAAACTTAAATGACTTGTGTTAGTAACATTTCAATCTTATGAATGGATGAACATCTTGTTTTAATCATATAGATGTTTATTATAATTGAAAGCAATGATATTGAGCAAGTCACACATCATACACTTCCGCAAAAGTCAGGGTCTGACAGTTTGGTATCAGAGCTTCGATTGTAGTGAACTAGGATTCCTTCTCGAGTCTAGACTACAATCATTAGGACTCTCTCACGAAAACATTTTTACAAAAGGTTTTTCATTGCATTTACAAAAAGCACCAAGATCCATGAATCCAACATTTTTCAAAGGGAAGAACAAACGAGAGTTAAATGAGACATGTAGCATTTATTTGCTTGTGTATACTAAGTAATGTTATTATATATTAATATATATGCATATATGTGTACGGAATGATTATTGACGAGATACTTTCGACTTCGAATCCTATTATTGTTCTTGACTTGCGCAATGAGATTATAGACCTCGCGTACACTGCTGAGCTTATGGTTGATTGTCAAATGAGGCCCCGAGCTTGATTCTGTAGAAAATGGATGTTCTTCCCCCTTGAATGCGAAGGTGCCTAACTACGGCAGTGACGACGTGGCGGAGGAGGTAACCTTGGATAGCGACCTTATTAGTAAGACGAGACCCCGACGACTTTTACGAAGCGAGATTGCGACACTCCCGTCCAATCAAGGAAGATGAAGTACTCATCTTGAAGGTGCCCCTCCAACTTCCAGGAATTTCCCTTATTCCTATTACGTCTAAGCATTGTGCCTATACGCGCATAGCAATAACGAATGATGGCGCGTGGACCACCATAATGGTCCTTTCCATGTCGGAGGTATAAGGACAGTAGTGTCCCCTCTGTGGTTGATCATCTACTTTGAACGAGGGAAAGTTGGGGTGACCGTGCAAGACAATTTATTATTAGGGGGCCCGCGTAATAACGACTTGTAGTGCATGGAAATCCTGGTGGACTCTGCGGGTCAAGTGACATGTGCGCGTATATGCATATTTTTATAATGAAATTACACACGATTTGGTTTTAAATTTATAAAAGTGATTATTACTTTAACATCAAAACACACATGAAAGAGGCAAGTATACCCCGTCATATATGCAGTAAAGTATCGGTAAGAACCAAGTATCGATCCAAGGAAGTGGGCGGAGGAATAATACTAGACCTTTGTCATTAAATTAACGGAAGAAAGATAAGTTTTGTGATTTTATAAAAACTAAAGTAAGCATAACAAATACTTATAAAAACATAATAGATTTCAAATATGAAAATAGATAAATAGCCTTGCTTTATACACAACCACAGCATGCAAACTAAGTCATTTTCCCACTAGAAACATTTGGTCAATTCTTCATTTTCAAGACAATTAGTATCCCTTCCGAGAATCCTAACATGACAATCATTCGGAAAGCTAAAACGATAAACACACTTTAACCACCTAAAATTGTTCTTTAACGTGCAATTGATAAATGTCTATGAAAATCTCTTAAAAATAAGTTAGTCATCCGTTAGGAGTTTTCTAACCTCACTTAAACAAGGAAAGTGACATCGATAAACACAATGCAACCACCGAGACAAGCATAAACTAGATTAAATCACAACCGAGTTCATTTTACAAATCTTACACAAAAATTCACCATGATAGCTATTTTGGCCTAAACTACTAACTAAGCTAACAAATCATGGCAAGAATTCATAACAACACCATTTAACCCGTTAAGGTCCTTACGTGACGGAAAGCTTTCTTGATTAACAATAATTACATTTTATTAAACCACTAACCATTTCTAGTATCATGATGCACACATTTTAACCAATCTAAACTAGTTAACCAAGTTTAAAGTTTACTAATACATGATTAATTAAGCTTCATTTTTCAACTATCTCAACTAACCATATACTAATCATCCAACACAATTACTTATAATCAAGAAATCAACAACAATAACAAGGTTGCAAACTAATCATCAAAGATTAACATAAAAAATACTTCCAAGTGTCATTACAAACAAAGCTAACATCCTAATGGTTACAATTAAGCAAGGGATTGTTGTGTTTTTGCCCAAAGGCTACAATAATACATAAACATTAATCTAAATGCTTGAAACATTAACAAAATTATGGAAAGATTAGAAAACCGAACCATAAACATACACTAGATTAAGAATCCGGATAGTAATGGAGCTAAACGGCACAATGTGGCTTGAATCCGGGTCAAAAGCAAAGCCTTCGGAGCCTGTAAAATCGCCTGTGAAGCTCCCAAAATTCCAGAGTTACGAGCAGAATGTTTCTGCATGTTTTTTATATTTTTTCGATCTCGCACGGTCGTGCACTTTATTCGCACGACCGTTCACTTTTTGCATTATTGGAGTTACTGTTCACCATACCGCATGACATCATCTTATCTTGACCGTCTTCGATCTCGCACGACCGTTCCTCAGGCGGCACGGACGTGCATCTCCGGGTAAGGTTGCACAGACTCTTGAACGGGCAGTGCATAGCCAGGATTGGGCTGGACATCGGATCCGCACGGGAGTGCCACAAGTCGCACAATCGTTCCACGCCGAGAGAGGCTTGCACCCCGGATCGCACTGGCGTGCACTGCCGGGCTGAACTATATTGTCGGATATGCACGGTCGTTCCACTCACTACACGACCGTTCCAAACGCCCAGGTCAGAATTCTTAACAGAATGTTCGCAGCTTTGTCGTTTCGTCCGGAAAGTCCTCTCACTATTATCTAGTTTGGCATACTGTTTTAGGCCTGTAAACAAAAGTATACCTGATTATGTATCCGAATGACGGTTTTACGGCCGAAAACGCATAAAATGGGGATAAAATGGGGGAATAAAATATGTGTAAATTGGTGAATATCAAATCTCCCCACACTTGAACCTTGCTTGTCCTCAAGCAAGCTAAACTAAAATGCAATAAAAACTAGAATCTAACAAGAACTAGTATTTACAAACTATTTATTGAAACAACAACAAACGGTTAGCCGGTTTTTTGAAAGACAACATCAAATGAATCAAACCAAACAAGCATATGCAAATATATGTAGATAACCAAAAGCCGTGACTTCACTTTCAATTGACTTAACATGTTAATCTTCACACAACTCACAATGTTCACACACACTCGGTTTTATTTATGAAACATACATAAAATGTGTATGTGCAAACACTCAATGCCTCGTCAATGAAACGTGTGATATCATAATCTTGTCATAAGATCTCGTCTCCACCAACTAACATGCGAAAAAGTGCAAATCAAGAGGACTTTACGGGGTTTTAACATTAGGCTTGGGCGAAGGGTATGGAAAGGGATATTTAAACTGGCGAAAACGTTAAAACTCGGTAATAGCGTTTAACTAGCGTAAAACAATACAACTATACATACAAACGCCTTAAAAAGGCGACTTTTGCGAAATCGAGCTTATCAATGAGATTTCATCATTTAGCATTCAAAATTGCTCGAATTTTGTCGACTTCACCCTATTTTAGGGTGTTTTATTTTTTATTTTTTATTTTTTTTAACTAAAGGATTTATTCAATGAACAATAAACTATAACAAGCGCTAGTTAAATGATGATTTTGACCGAGTTTCAACACAAAAGGTTCAAAATATAAAAGGCTAAATTTGGCTAAGTGGGTGATTGGGTAAACAAATGGAAACACGGGGAAGGCTCGACATGGTTAAACCTAAAGGGTAATCTAAGGTTTAGTGGAAACACAACACAAAGAACAAGGCTAACACAAAGTGATAATCTAGGTGCCTCTATCACTTCTACACAATTCGGCAAGTTCATGGTCTTAACAAGCATGCTAGTGACAAGTTCTAAATTACACATGACATCCGGCTCACTCCTACATCCGAAATGAACAAATATATAACAATTTGAAGGCTCAAATATGCTCACGTAACGGAAGGAATGGGTAAAAGTGTGAAAACTATCATGCAAGTCTTTCTTTGTTTGTCACACTTTCCGGTTTTCTTTTTCAAAATTTATTTTCCTTGTCGAGTTTTTATCATGTCCGAAGCTTTCTAAAACACACCCAACCGGTTTATTTGCTAAAAATATATACAAAATACTGATATTTTTGAATGATTTTCTAATTTTTTTTAACAGGACAAACAAAGTTAACAAGGTTAAACCCCTCCCCACACTTGAACTTCGCATTGTCCCCAATGCGAAACCCGAAATATAGAGATAAAGGAGAATAATACTCCCCTGAAGATGATGTTGATGCAACGAGACTTCAAAGCTGTATCTGTGCTGTGCTCCGGTCCAAGATGTCCTAGCCAAAATCTGCAAGTATGTCACAAGGTACAGCAAAGCAGAACAGAAACAATATAAACGCAAATAAACCATAATTTACATAAATAAAGGTACTACATATCCAAACAAAGACAAGAAAAATAAACTAAAGTGTCAGAAAATAAAGTACATATCCGGGGGTGTTTGAAATAAAGACAAAATGAACACCCGATAAATAAAGTACTGAAACATTGTAACCACCAACTAAAAACTCCACCAACTCCTAATCATCGTCACCAGCATCATCTCCTGTGTTGGATGGGCCTGCACCTCCATAACCAGGTGGGTTCCCGAATGGGAACTGTGGAGGCTGCTGAAAGTAGTCGGGAAAGGCATTATGCAGACCCCCGAACAGGTATGAGAACCCAGCTTGCACCTCCTGGCGCATAAAGTCCAGGTTCGCCCTGAGCTGGTCCTGACCCACTAGCAGCTGATATATACTAATTTGCTGCTGCTCCTGACTGGCATACAGCTGCTCTAAGCTGGTACGCTGATGCTCTTGGCTGACTTGCATTTGCTGAAACTGGCCATAGAGCTCTGGGTAAGACGGGATGCCCTCTGGCCAATCCTGGTGCTGGTGGTATCCATGATGCTGTGGTGAATGTGGTGGTGTCTGTGGCTCATGCTGCTCGTGCTGCTCTCCCATCTCCTCATCCTCATCCTCCGTTTCTGCTGGAGGCAATGGGTCCCAGACCTCGTTGTTCAACCCCTTCAATCGATCCCCGTGATCCGTCTCTACAATCAACCCCATCTCCTTCAAGGAGCGGATATCAACATATAACCCATTGGTCACGAAAGTGAGACCCTCAAGCACCTCATCAGTCATTAACCCCAAGTTGTATGCGATCTCGGTCACATACTGACCGCCATGAATTTGACTGCTGGGCGTTCTCCCTGAGCTGTTCACAAAATACTCTGCCATCCTCGCAGCTAGGTTGATGTGTACCCCCTCAACCAGCGCATAAAGAAATATCAGATCCGGTGTTGGACAGTTTCCCAAACTGTCCATGCGCCGGCATATGGTATGGCTGAATACGTGATGCATAACTCAATGGAATGGGTCTCTCAACCTTGAAGCTTTAGACATCCTAGGGTCATACGGGTCTCCTACTGCAATCTGAGCCCAAAACTCATTCTGCGCTTGGTCACTTGGGAAGGTAAACTCATCTGTGAAGAACTCGGAATCCATATCTGCATTTGTGTAGATTCCAAGTCTCCGACTCAATCTTCCCACTGACCAACTATGCCAGCGTCCGCCCAATCTGAAAGTTATCCTCTCCTTATAGCGGAAGTTTGGCCTTTTATACGCTCTAGGCTTTTCATATGAATAGGTGGCGAAGAACTCTATCGTAAGCTCACGATAGATAGGGCGGTCGATAGCTATCAAACGCGAAAGCGGAATAGTTAGCATGTTTTCTAGACGATCACGCTGATTTAAATCACGCATAACATCCCAGTTTAGTCTTCTCGGGATGCCAAACTGGCCCCGCCTATTCCACAATGCGTTACGTTTTGGGATGCAGAGACTTTCCCGCTCGTTGTTTTCATTGAATTGTAAGAAGGGATGATCCATCTGCAATGAGGAATGACAGTTAAAACAGGAGAAACAGAAAAATTTCATTCGGAGCAGCCGAACACACTGTTATGAAGCTACTGTCCCGCTGATCTGGGCATTTGGCACGGGCGTGCCTCCAACCGCACGGTCGTGCGTGCCCGAGATACAGCAATGGTGGTCGGTAATAGTCGTATCTGGGCGGCGTGCAGTCAACCGCACCACCGTGCATCACTGAACCAACATAAATCCATCGTGAACAGCCGGAATCGCACGACTGTTCCATCCGAGGAACGTCTGTGCGACCTTGTTTTTCTGCAGTTTCTCACCCCTGATTTAAAACAGCCAGATTTTTACAAAATTTAACAAATTTTTGGGCAAACAGGGGTCAGAAAAACAACCGGTTGTTCACGAGACATACGATTCTAGCAAGGGTTAGGGTTTCGCTTGTATTTATGAAGGGAACCCTAAAAACCTTGAAGAAATTGAACGAATCTAACCTAGAAAGCGGATGAAACAGAAAATCGACAAGAAAGAACGTACCGTGCGAAGAGATGTGTGAAACCGTGCAAAGAAATCGTGCGATTTGAAGCAAAAATCATTCTGGAATGGCTGGTGCGGATAGGGTTTTCGCGAATTGTGAATGGGGGCTGCAGATGGGGTATTTATACTGTCGATTGACAAAATTGCCCCTGCCTCACGCACGGGCGTGCGATAGCTCGCACGGTTGTGCGTTAGCTCGCACGGTCGTGCGTTACCGATAAAGGTCAAACCCTGCACGCTGATCTCGGAACTACACCGGGGGTGCGACTCGAGGTGCCGGCCATCCCGGGTTCGTACGGGCGTGCGATAAGTGGCACGGCCGTGCCATATCTGCAGATCAGAATTTTCTGCAGAAAACAGTTTCAGCACCCTTTTCGGCCGTTTTTCGCCATTTTTTCAACACGCAAACTGTTTTAACAATATCCCAACATAGAACCTTCGCTCGGGACGTCTAAAAACAGTATAAACTAACGCAAACTACAAAAAAACACCTAAATTACGCTAAAACTACAAAAACATAAAAGTGGACGATTTTACCCCTATAGCGCCAAAGACGCTCTACATTTTTAATCCACGAGTCAGTAGCGTAGACTCTCCTCCCCACACTTATGACGTGTGCGGGGCATGGAGTTCGATAACCTCCACCGCCGACTCGATCGGGCCGGTAACGTAAAGCTTCAAGCGGTGCCCGTTTACCTTGAAAATAACGCCGTCCGCGTTCTCTATTGCAACAGTCCCATATGAGAATACCTATTTTACTGTGTATGGTCCTGTCCAACGTGGATGAAGTTTTCCTGGAAATAAACGCAACCGCCAGTTGTAAAGAAGAACAAGATCGCCCGCTTGGAATTGTTTGTGGTCCTTCAAGCGTTTATCATTCAATCTTTTTGTGCGCTCTTTGTACAACACGGAGCTTTCATAAGCGTGTTGTCGTAGCTCCTCCAATTCATGAATCTGAAGAAACCGGGCTTCACCTCCGGTTTTTAAGTCCAGATTTGCGGTTTTTAGAGCCCACATCGCTTTATGCTCCAACTCCACCGGAAGATGACACGCTTCTCCGTATACAAGCCTAAAGGGAGTAGTCCCAATAGGGGTCTTGAAAGCTGTACAGAAAGCCCACAACGCCTCATCAAGTTTGTCTGACCAATCCTTGCGGTTAGCACCAACAGACCGCTCAAGGATTCGTTTTAGCCCCCGATTTGTGACTTCCACCTGCCCGCTCGTCTGTGGATGATAGGGCGTGGATAAACGATGATGTACACCGTAGCGGGACAAAGCTTTTTCAAGCTGAGTATTACAGAAGTGAGTTCCTCTGTCACTGATAAGCGCCTTCGGAGCGCCAAACCAGGCGAACAAACTTTTCAAGAATCTCATGACCACCCTGGCGTCATTGGTGGGTAAGGCCTGTGCCTCCGCCCACTTTGATACATAGTCGACCGCCACCAGGATGTACTTATTTCCTCGTGAGGGGGGAAATGGCCCCATGAAGTCTATCCCCCAAATGTCGAAGACTTCACAAACTTGAATCCAGTTCTGAGGCATTTCATCACGTGCCGATATATTTGCCGCTCCCTGGCAGGCATCGCACGCTTTTACCCAACTCTGCACATCACGAAAAATAGTTGGCCAATTAAACCCAGAATCCAACACCTTCTTGGCGGTGAAATTGGCTCCATGGTGGCCTCCGGTAGGTCACTCGTGACAATGGCGCAGAATATCGGTCGCCTCTTTTCCTGAAACGCATCTTCTGATCACCTGATCAGCACCAACCTTGAATAAGAAAGGATCGTCCCAAATGTAGTGCTTGACATCCGAAAAGAATTTCCTCTTTTATTGGTGAGTCAACCCTTTAATCAGAATCCCGCAAGCAAGATAGTTCGCAAAGTCGGCAAACCAAGGTGACTCATCGCATATCTCAACACCCATCAACGACTCGTGTGGGAAATTGTCATTGATTGAATCCCAACGCGTGTCCTCGATGTCTCCATGCTCTAACCGAGATAGATGGTTAGCCGCTACATTCAACGCACCCTTTTTATCTTGAATTTCGATATCAAATTCTTGCAGCAAGAAGATCCATCTGATGAGACGCGGTTTAGCGTCCTGTTTGCTGAAAAGATATCTGATGGCTGCATGATCAGTATATACTATTGTCTTTGAAAGCACCAAATACGATCTAAATTTGTCAAATGTGAAAACAACAGCCAATAGCTCTTTTTCAGTCGTGGTGTAGTTCACCTGAGCGTCGTGAAGAGTCTTGCTCGCATAATAGATCGGGTGAAAGTGCTTTTCTTTCTTCTGACCCAGAACGGCCCCCTATAGCGTAATCGCTCTCGTCGCACATAATTTCGAATGGCAAACTCCAGCAGGTGCAACTAAAATAGGGGCCTCAATCAACTTTTGCTTGAGAAGGTCAAAAACCCTCAAGCAATCATCTCCAAAGATAAACGGAGCATCTTTCTCCAACAAACGGGTCATGGGCCTAGCGATTTTTGAGAAATCCTTGATGAATCGCCTATAGAACCCCGCATGACCAAGAAAGCTCCGTATCGCTCTCACAGAGGTGGGAGGCGGAAGTCGTGAAATAATGTCAACTTTAGTTGGATCGAACTCCAAACCAGCACGAGAAATCTTATGTCCCAGAACTATGCCCTCTTTCACCATGAAGTGGCATTTTTCCCAGTTGAGGACCAGATTCGTTTCTTTGCACCTCTTCAACATTTTCTTCAAATTTTCCAAACAATGATCGAAGGAGTCCCCAAATACTGAAAAGTCATCCATGAAAACCTCCATAGAATCCTCGATCATATCATGAAAAATTGCAACCATGCATCTCTGGAAGGTCGCCGGTGCATTACACAACCCAAAAGGCATCCGCCGGTAGGCGAATGTGCCGAAGGGGCAGGTAAAGGTAGTTTTCTCCTGATCCTCAGGAGCAATGGAAATTTGGAAGTACCCAGAGAACCCTTCCAAGAAACAATAATACAACTTCCCCGACAGACTTTCCAACATCTGGTCGATGAATGGAAGCGGGAAGTGATCCTTACGAGTAGCGTCGTTGAGTTTGCGGTAATCAATGCAAACTCGCCACCCAGTGGCGGTACGGGTAGGAATTAGCTCATTCCTATCATTTGAAACTACAGTAATACCCCCTTTCTTGGGTACTACCTGCACTGTACTCACCCACACAGAGTCAGATATAGGATAAATCATCCCGGCATCCAACAACTTAATCACTTCTTTCTTCACCACGTCTTGCATATTCGGATTTAAACGCCTCTGATGCTATGCACAAGGTTTGTCATCAGAATCTTGTGAATACAAAAAGAAGGATTGATGCCCTTGATATCCATGATTTTCCACGCAATGGCTCTCTTATGAAGTCTAAGAATCTCGAGAAGCTAATTCTTCTCATCCTTTTCCAATAATGCCGAAATAATGACCCGTAAGCGACACTCCTCATCCAGAAATGCGTACTCGAGATGTGGCGGGAGTTCTTTCAACTCCAAAGACGACGGATCTTCAATCGAAGGTTTCGCTTTCTCTTCTTCTACATGGCCAATTTCTAGAAACTGATAGACTGGCTGCTCGAAATCGTGGCCCTCTTGGGTAATGCCAATCAGGTCCCCACACGACAGAAGTGTGTCCGAATCAATCTCTTCAATAGTGCCTTGGAAATGAGAGCACACACATGCGTCGACGATGTCGACATAATAAAGCATGTCATCGTGACTTTGCGGGTGTTGCATTGATCTATTAATATCAAACGTCACGTGCTCGTCATTTACTCGGAGCGTGATTTGGCCAGCTGCCACATCAATAATCGTCCTCGCAGTATTGAGGAACGGGCGTCCAAGTATCAAAGGTACTCTTGAATCTTCGTCCATGTCAAGAATAACAAAATCCACGGGGAAAATAAATTTATCAATTTTAACAAGCATGTTTTCAACAAATCCACGCGGATACTTGATTGAACGGTCTGCCAACCGAATGCTCATTCTAGTGGGTGACGGCTCACCTAGATCCAGTTTAGTAAAAACCTTATATGGCATAAGGTTGATACTTGCTCCCAAATCAGCCAATGCATTGCTAACAGACATGTTTCCAATCAAACAAGGGAGCGTAAAACTACCCGGATCTCCCATTTTCGTGGGTAGACGGTTCTGCAGAATGGCAGAACATGTTTCATTCATCACCACACATGATATATCCTCGAGCTTCTGTTTATTCGAGAGGATGTCCTTTAGAAATTTGGCATACTTTGGCATCTGGGCCAAGGCTTCAACAAACGGTATATTAATGTGAAGTTGCTTAAACAACTCAAGGAACTTACCGTATTGTTCTTCGTTTTTCTGCTTCTTCAGCCTGCCTGGATAAGGTACTGGTGGAGTGTAATCTTTGACTGGCTCCTGGACTTGTGCTGTACTTACTGGGCGTAGCCTGGCTTGCACCTCGTCCGGTGTGTCAGTCGGGACCGCTCCAGTGATCGGTGATGAGTCCGATATGACGGGTCCGGTAGTCTTTTCACTCCTGGTCATGATCGCATTCATATGCCCGCCCGGGTTTGGCTCTGTATTGCCTGGAAGACCACCTGGGGGTCTTTTAGACATCATCTGTGCCTGCTGACCAACCTGGTTCTCGATATTCTGAATCGAGGCTTTGTGACTCCTCATTTCTCCCTCATGGGAAAGAAAACGATCCTCGCTCTGCTGATATCGTTTTTCTGCCAACTGATTAGCACTCGAGGAGCTAGTAAGAAGCTGAGCCATCATATCCTCCAGCTTGGAACTAGACTGAGGGGCCTGCTGCTGGGAACTACTCCCAGTGCCCTGATTCTGATATGAATATGGACGCTGCTGGTAAGGTTGGTTGTATGGCTGGAACTGCTGACCCTGAGCCTGCGGTGGCACTGGAGCGTGCTGAGTGAATCCCAATGGATTTTGATTGCCTGTATTCACTCGCCATCCAAAATTTGGGTAATTCCTCCATCCGGGATTATAGGTATTGCTGTACGGGTTGTTCTGTGGCCTCGCCTGATTACTCACAAAATCCACTTCTTTGTGGCCATCATATACGACTCCCTGAAAGCAAAAAACCAGGCTCGTGTGACACTCCACACTGGTCACACCCCGAACCAACTTGCGCGGCTATCTGGGACTTATCGAATTTCGCTGCAAGAGCCGAGATTTTTACAGTAATGGCCGTGTAATCGTCCACAGCGTGAACTCTTGCGCTAGGTGCTGATGATGATGATGTTGACCGGCCTCTATCTCCTCCGCGACGCGAGCTGGATTTCAACGCAGCTTTTTCTATGATATCATACGCTTCATTCGGCGTCTTAGTTCCTAGATCGCCTCCTGCGTTCACGTCTAATCGCTCCTGCGTGTTGTAACTGAGCCCCTGATAGAACGTCAAGACCAGCTGTCTCTTGGAGAAGCCATGATGTGGAACATCAATCAAAAAATCTTTAAATCTCTCCCAGGCCGCGTGCAATGACTCTCCCTCGTCCTGGAGAAAGGTCACAATCCGGTTTCTCAACTTGGTTGTTTTCTCAGGTGGAAAATATTTTTGCATAAACAGCTCTGCCAACTCAGTCCAGGTCCTGATGGACCCAGCTGAGAGCGACATAAGCCAAGCTCTAGCTTTGTCACGCAATGAGAAAGGAAACAACCTTAACCGAACTGCATCCTCCGAAACACCTCTAATCCTAAATGTCGAACAAACAGCGAGAAAAGCAGCAATATGTCTCCCGGGATCCTCATGCTCACGCCCGTCGAACTGTACCGAATTCTGCACCATGTTAATAATACTAGATTTAATTTCAAATGTAGGTGCATCTATAGTAGGCTATAGGATACTCGGCTCCAGGCCTGCCCCTCCGGGCTGATTTGAGTCATTCAAAGGTCGCTCGTCGTCTGCCATGATTGCGTTCCCTGCTGCCCCTAAGCCCTCGGCTTCAGCGGGTACCACCTGCTCCTGCTCACCAGCTGCGAGTAGCAGCGCTACCGCGCGGGATCTATCACGTATACGTCTCCTCAGATCGCGCTCAGGTTCGTCTGACGGCTCAACAGGATCGGGAGCGGGGGTTGAGGACATCAACCTGCAAACGAAAAATTGACACAATGAATATTTTATTAATATAATAATGTTGTTTTTTTTTTTTGGCTGAAAAGAAACAGAATATTATTTTAAATGGGCTGAAAATTTTATAAATATTCGAAAATGGGCCCGAAATTCACGAAAACGAATAAATCAAATAAAAACAAGAAATATTAACAAATAAATAAATGAATAAAGAATCACAAATATTCACAAATATTAACAAGTATATACACCGATAAAACAATGACTCGGGTCGTTCCTAAAGCTCGCCACGTCCCCGGCAACGGCGCCAAAAAACTTTACGTGTGCGCGTATATGCATATTATTATAATGAAATTACACACGATTTGGTTTTAAATTTATAAAAGTGATTATTACTTTAACATCAAAACACACACGAAAGAGGCAACTATACCCCGTCATATATGAAGTAAAGTATCGGTAAGAACCAAGTATTGATCCAAGGAAGTGGGCGGAGGAATAATACTAGACCTTTGTCATTAAATTAACGGAAGAAAGATAAGTTTTGTGATTTTATAAAAACTAAAGTAAGCATAACAAATACTTATAAAAACATAATAGATTTCAAATATGAAAATAGATAAATAGCCTTGCTTTATACACAACCACAGCATGCAAACTAAGTCGTTTTGCCACTAGAAACAATTGGTCAATTCTTCATTTTCAAGACAATTAGTATCCCTTTCGAGAATCCTAACATGACAATCATTCGGAAAGCTAAAACGATAAACACACTTTAACCACCTAAAATTGTTCTTTAATGTGCAATTGATAAATGTCTATGAAAATCTCTTAAGAATAAGTTAGTCATTCGTTAGGAGTTTTCTAACCTCACTTAAACAAGGAAAGTGACATCGATAAACACAATGCAACCACCGAGACAAGCATAAACTAGATTAGATCACAACCGAGTTCATTTTACAAATCTTGCACAAAAATTCACCAAGATAGCAATTTTGGCCTAAACTACTAACTAAGCTAACAAATCATGGCAAGAATTCATAACAACTCCATTTAACCCGTTAAGGTCCTTACGTGACGAAAAGCTTTCTTGATTAACAATAATTACATTTTATTAAACCACTAACCATTTCTAGTATCATGATGCACACATTTTAATCAAGCTAAACTAGTTAACCAAGTTTAAAGTTTACTAATACATGATTAATTAAGCTTCATTTTTCAACTATCTCAACTAACCATATACTAATCATCCAACACAATTACTTATAATCAAGAAATCAACAACAATAACAAGGTTGCAAACTAATCATCAAAGATTAACATAGAAAATACTTCCAAGTGTCATTACAAACAAAGCTAACATACTAATGGTTACAATTAAGCAAGGGATTGTTGTGTTTTTGCCCAAAGGCTACAATAATACATAAACATTAATCTAAATGCTTGAAACATTAACAAAATTATGGAAAGATTAGAAAACCAAACCATAAACAAGCACTAGATTAAGAATCCGGATAGTAATGGAGCTAAACGGCACAATGTGGCTTGAATCCGGGTCAAAAGCAAAGCCTCCGGAGCCTGTAAAATCGCCTGTGAAGCTCACAAAATTCCAGAGTTACGAGCAGAATGTTTCTGCATGTTTTTTATATTTTTTCGATCTCGCACGGTCGTGCACTTTATTCGCACGACCGTTCACTTTTTGCATTATTGGAGTTACTTTTCACCATACCGCATGACATCATCTTATCTTGACCGTCTTCGATCTCGAACGACCGTTCCTCAGGCGGCACGGGCGTGCATCTCCGGGTAAGGTTGCACGGACTCTTGAACGGGCAATGCATAGCCGGGATTGGGTTGGACATCAGATCCGCACGGGAGTGCCACAAGTTGCACGATCGTTCCACACCGAGAGAGGCTTGCACCCCGGATCGCACTGGCGTGCACTGCCGGGCTGAACTATATTGTCGGATATGCACGGTCGTTCCACTCACTGCACGACCATGCCAAACGCCCAGGTCAGAATTCTTAACAGAATGTTCGCAGCTTTGTTGTTTCGTCCGGAAAGTCCTCGTTTTCACTATCATCTTGTTTGGCATGCTGTTTTAGGCCTGTAAACAAAAGTATACCTGATTAAGTATCCGAATGACGGTTTTACGGCCGAAAACGCATAAAATGGGGATAAAATGGGGGACTAAAATATGTGTAAATTGGTGAATATCATCTAGCTAATGATCACCACCCATCCAAAACTTTCTAAGTGTTCACACCTTCATCTAGTAGGGCAATACCTAGATAACTGCTATTACACCTTACAAGCAGGAAACCTGTCTTTGCCTACTTCGTGTCAGACACTTCTACCCATATTACAACACCGACGCACCCATCAGTACTTCCGCCCTCATTATCCCGTGGTGCACCCCATCATTTGGGTAGTGCATTCACTCCCTGGAAACCACTTTACGTTTGCTGCAAGGCATAATTCGGTCCCGAGGAAGAAGTCATGTACCCTCACGACCTTATCTATGCGCTTTCACTATCACTTACCTCTATACGTGGTAGAAATGCACAACCCCCCCATCTCCTGTGAAGCATACCCGTTTATGTAAAACTAAAGACTATGGAAGAGTCAGAGACTTGAGGAATAAACAAGGAACAATGTGAAGGGAAGACCTCACCGTATTGTTATAGCCCTGGATGACTTGCATCAATCGGAGTAAGGTGACTCCGAGGAGATTTGCTATGCAAGACTAATTGCAACAAATTGTTATGGTGTATGTAAAAGTCGATGTACCCTTAGCAAGATTTTGATGTGACTCATTTTACCCCGCTACAATGATGAGATGATTACGATGGGAAGTGTTGCATAAGATCATTAGGAATTACCCTACCTTTAAACTTATGGTGCACGACGAATAAGCATTGCTTTCACACAAAGATAATAACATTTATTCCAAAATAAATGTTTAATCTCGTCGATGTGTTTTATACATGAGAAGCACCTGGAACTACAGTAAAGGGAACGCTGGCCGAGTCTAATCAGAACCTTTGCCTGCAACAAGAGCTGAGCTTGAAGCTCTGTAGAACCAACAAGTTGCCGAAGCAATCGTCCAATACGAAACAAACAATAGGAAACCGCTGTGACTAGGAAAGTCAACGCATTCGTTGTCACGACCAAGATAGGTGATAAAAACTACCAAGGAGAACTACCAAAGTGTGATAGATGTGGTTATTATCACACAGGTCTGTGCAGGACTCGTAGGTGTGAAATTGGGGCAAGACCGGGCATAGCAAGGAGGCATGCTGGTCTGGTATGAGACATGTGAATGGAATTTAGGGCAGTAATAGCAATGGCAAAGGCCAAAAGTTGCTATGGATGTGGCGACAAAGGACACTATCGGAAGGACTGCCCGAAGAAAATTTCAAGCTCTTGGGAGCATTTTCATGAAGGGAATACGCAAGGCACGCTAGGACAAGAACGTAGTTACGAGTATGTTCCTTATGAACCGACACATTGCATCCGTTCTATTTGATAACGGCGCCGACTTTGGTATTAAGTCTATGGAACTTAAGGATATACTTGGCTTAGGAACAAGTAAACTAGACTCCCCACATGCTATAGAGTTGGCAAATGGGAAATCAGTCAAAATGGATAAAGTTATTAAGGGTTGTATACTTGGACTTGGGGAAAAGAAAATTCTCTATCAACCTTCTACCAGTTGGTTTAGTTAGTTTTGATGTGGTAGTCGTCATGGATTGGATATCCAAGAATAAGGCTGAAGTGGTTGTCATGAGAAATTCGTTCGCCTTCCTCTTGCGGATGATGAAGCACTTATAGTGCACGGCCTTCATGCAGTTGATGCGGGGACGCTGGGCCCCAAAGGTGGTGGATTGCGACATCCCACATTGGTTATGAAGGCGCAGAAGTGCTTAAGGAAAGGATGTGTTGCATTCCTGGCACACGTTGTAGACAAGAAGGCTGAGGAGCCGAAACTCGAAGACATTCCTGTAGTGAAGGAATTTCCTGATGTTTTTCCCGAAGATTTGCCAGGACTACCTCCGTAATGACAAGTCGAATTCCATATTGACTTGGTTCTAGGGGCAGCTCCTGTGGCCAAGGCACCATATCGACTTGCGCAATCCGAGATGCAAGAATTATCTACACAACTCCAGGAGTTGCTGGATAAAGGATTTATAAGGCCGAGCCTCTCGCCTTGGGGAGCTCTAGTTTTGTTCGTAAAGGAGAAGGATGGAACCCTGCGGATGTGTTTCGATTATAGAGAACTAAATAAGCTCACTGTCAAGAATCGGTATCCGCTACCGATGATTGATGACTTATTCGATCAGTTGCAAGGATCAAGTTACTACTCGAAGATCGACCTTCGATCTGGATATCATCAGTTAAGGATCCAAGAAGAGAGCATACCAAAGACTGCATTCAGAACACGTTGTTAGTGCATGCGTCTGTCGACTTCGTCTTGTATCAAGTCTTACATTACAATTGTTAGATCAGGGCGCGTTATACGAGGAATAGGGTAGGATTTAAGGGTATTTGAGGTAATTTCGTTTGAAATGGTAACTGGCATCTTCAAACGAAATTAGCATGTTTAATTTCGTTTGAAGGATGCCATGCCACCTTCAAACGAAATCAGACCCCCTATATATACTCTACATGCGAAATCATTTGTAACCTTCTTGTTTCCGATGCCGAGGTGCTGTCGAAGTGTCTACATGCTGTAAATTGCTCAGAAATCAATAAACGAGACAGTTAATAGTGAATACAAGCTAAACAAAGACAGAATCAATGAATTCCGCCTCTGATTCTGTCTAAGCACTCTTCTGATCGACTCGTTAGATCATTTCACGATCCTACATGTGGTATCAGAGCTCAGGAGGAAGAGTTCTTACCGTTTAGCTCGTTTTCGCTGGAAAATTCTGATTTCTACACCTTCTTTTCAAAATTAATCAAGTTTTCACGGTTAAAAACGGCTGATTTTCACATATCATGTGTGAAACATTGAATTAATAAACCCTTGAAAGAATCCGATCATAAATCGGCCTAGAACTTGATCATTTTTGCCAAAATTCAGATCGAAATGATGACATCACACTGATTTCGTTTGAATTTGCTTGCTTATTTCGTTTGAAATTGCATATTGTTCTTGATTTCGTTTGAAGTTAATGGCTGATTTCGTTTGAAAATGGTATATCATTTGAAATTGTTGGGTAATCTCGTTTGAAACAGTTATATCGTTTGGGGATCTCGTTTGAAAGTGACAATTTCGTTTCAAACTGCAATTTCGTTTGAGAGAGTAGGTGTTTCAAACGAAATTAGTTATATTATTTGAAGGTTGTGATTTCATTTGAGAAGGGTATTCCGTTTGAAAGGGGATCTAGCTTGAACTTGATATTTCGTTTAAAGTGACTGTTTTGATAAACGTGTTTCTGAATCATGGATATAAATTTCTTTAATATGGAAAATAAAACAACTATATTAAAGAAAGAGTTTAACTCGTTTTCAAATTTTCGAGGTGAAAGTACAAAGAGTATCATTGAGAGATATAGCCATCTTGTTCGTTCAATGTCTGAAATGGGTATAACCAAAAATCCAGATGAATGGGTTGAGAAACTTGCCAATGCTTTATCTCAAGAAGAATGGGGAAAATATCTTTTGAATTTAAAGAACTCCGGAGAATTTTCTCGATTGTCAATTTCTCAATTCATTAAGAAGATTGAAGAACAAATGGTGAACAATGCTGAAAATAAGAAAAGTCAAGATGGAAAATCAATATTAAAAAGGAGCAAGAATAAAGGTGTCCAAGTGGGAGAGGAACAGATTGAAGAGATTTCAGCTTTGAAAGACAAGAAGAAAGATGATGAGAAACATATTTTTGAGATGCGTGTTATGTGTGAAAAATTAAAATTTGAAAATGACAAACTCTTGAAGGATGTTGAGAGTTTGTCATTAGAAAACAAAAATTTTTAAAAATCAGAAAATGTTTTGAAAAATCAAATAAAAAATTTAGAAAATGAAAAATTAAAAATTGAAACAGATTTTAAAATTCAAATAAAGATTTTAGAAGATGAGAAAAATACTTTTGGTAAAAATAATCTTGAAAAGCAAATTGAAATAAATTCTCATCTTCAGAAAATCATTCAGCTTGAAAATGAAGCTGAAAGTGCTCGGAATAAGATTACTGAGCAAGAGAATAAATTGAAAGGTTTTGTGAATTCTACATCACATGTCTGTTCAAAACCGATCAATGCTGTTCCAATAAGTGACAATGTCACAAATTTTGACCAAGTCAAAATTGAAGATTGTGATGAGAAATCTGATGATGAAAAAGAAAAAATTGAGAAAAAGAAATTGTTTTTGAATTTAAAAGAAAAGTTTCAGAAAACTGTTTTGCAATCGACTGAAAAAGGTGAATGTTCAACACAGAAACCTTTGAAGAAGAATGCAGAACAAAAACAAAATGTAAAAATTGTGAAAAATGTTCAAAAAGATAATAAAAGCTCATCAGATCAATCATCCAATCGCAATCAAAAATCACAAAAATTGAAAAATGAAAACTCAAAAATTGTTGGTAATAAGTGGTGCAGGTTTGACCACAGTGCTCAAAAGCCAAATCCAGCAAACAAGAGGAGAAATGATTATCACCACGCCAAACAGTGCTATGATCTGAATGTTTGGACTGAAAGTGGTGATTGGTATGATAACAGAGTGTGTTACACTTGTGGTGTGAGAGGACACATTGCTGTTAACTGCCAGAGTTGGACTTATGAGACGAGGAGATGCTATAACTGCCAAATCAAAGGTCATATTGCAAAAGATTGCCTTATGAGATCAAATGAAAGATCGAGGGCTGATTTTCGAAAAGTGGCAAAGAAACCAGTCAAGGTCATTGGAAAGACCAAAGAACAGAAAGTTCAAGAACCTAAAGTTCAAGAACAGAAAGTTCAAGAAAAGAAAGTAAAGTTTTCTCAAGGGCAAAAAGACAGACTGAGGAAAAAGAGAAAGAAAGCGAGAAAATATCTCGAAAGGATTTTGTCCTCGGATACAACTGGTAAAACAGATAAAAGTTCTGATAAATCGTCTTGCTCACCAAAGAATGACAAATCAAGCAAAACGAATATATCAGATACAAATCTGAGGACAGAGGAGAGAGTAAAGAAAGAGAAAGTTGGTGGTGATGAATTTGTTTATTTGGAAACAAAGAAGCCACGTGTTGGCAATGAATCTGACTCATCAAAGTCAGACAAGCCAAGTTCAGGCAATGAATCTGGTGTGGTAAAGCCAGAAGAGTCGTGTGTTGAGGTAAAAGTTGAGAATTCTGGTCTAACAATGGATGATGCAAATTTTCCACCATTGTTGAACAAGAATTCAAAATCACCCAAGGACCGTCAGGCTTGGGTGAATCTGTTTAAATAAAAAAAAAACCTGACTTGCCGGAGCTCCCAGGTTGGTAAGAGTGGAGCAGGTATCGGCATCTTTCTTGAGAAATTCACGAAAGTGATATTTCGTCATACAAGTGGTAAATCAGGGACATTAAGTTGTACTTGATTTTCTACTGGTGATATTTGATGGTTAAACCTAGAAATGTTAATTTTTTACAAGTGGTTGAAGAAAACAAGGTGATGAATGATCCCCATATTTGAAAAATGACTCACAAAACTTATTTTCTGGAAAAACCATTTTGATTAAAACAAACTTAAGTGTTTTGAAATCACCATGGGAAAATGTTTTGTCGTCAGGTGGAGTTCTGATTGTTCAAGCCAAGTGAATGGAGAATTGAAGTAATTCTCATCATGTAGTTAGTTTATCTTGTACAGTTGGTTTTCAAATTTCCCCAGAAAATCAAAATTGAGACATATTTTGATTTTAGGGGGAGTAAAAATTTTAAAAAAAATTTGAAAATTTGAAAATTAAAAAAAAATTGAAAATGCAAAATTGAGTTTTGTTGTCAAAAAGAGGAAATGATAGTAGATCAGTTGGACTGTCACAGCATGCTAAAGAAATGGAGAGATAAAATGTGATAAACGGTCTCACTAAAGATGTGACGGTAGGCTCAGCTAGACTAGTAGATTTGCGAGAAAGATACAAATCTAAAATGAAAAAGCCTAGTTCTAGTGGGAAACATGGTCAAAAGCATAGTACTTAGTTTTGTCCTTCTTGATTGTGTGCCTACTCGGTAATCGCTGATTGTCGAAAGGCATAAAACTGGTTAAGTTTGTGAAATTTCACAACTTTGCTAAAAAGTCACTGTGATTGTGCTTTTTATTTTGCGAAGATTTAAACTTGTTTTAGTTTTTTATTTTGTTTAAGCATTGGACATCCTCTACGTATACGTGAGTATCGAACTGGTTGTTAGTGCCTAAACGTTCTGCTTTATTTTCTTTGGTGTTTCGTTTAAGCTTTGGACCACCTCTGCGTATACAGGAGTATCGATCTGGTGGTTAAAGCCTAAACAATTTCAACTGGTTTTATTTTTCTTATTTTGTTTAAACATTGGACTTTCTCTGCGTATCGAAAGATCGACCTGATTGTTAATGTTTAAACATTCTGCTTTATTTTTTCACAAATCACAGTTGATAAAAGTTTAAAGGCATTACTTGAGTTAGTGTATTGCATGATGAGGGGATATGCTGAGATCGTGGGGTCCATAAGAATTTAGTGCAAAATTAATATACCTTAACGTATCGGTAAGCATTTCGAAAGTTTTTAGATTGAGTTTAAGTGGACAACAATATCGTCAATCTATGTGAATCGTTTAGAACCTAAAATGTTTAAAGCTTAATGGTGCTAGTGATTGGTCACATAAACTGATATGATCAAACTCACAAAAATATTGTTTGTAAAATATAAAAAGATTTTAGTGTGTTTTAGCATAAATTTTGAAAAATATAAAAAGATTTTAGACAACAGATGTTGAAGAGTTAAATTTCAAAGTTCCAAGTGCTGAACATGATGAACTGGTTTGGGAGTGTGCGTTTAACAGAAGAAATTTGTTTTGTGAAAGAAAAGTTTGATTAGTTAATCAAGGTCATTAATTTGAACTTGATGTAACTATTATAAAAACTTATGAGTTTGTGAGAAAATGTGTGTAGGAGTTGAGCTTAAACAGAGTTACAGCCAGGGATTGATCTCAAGGTGATAACTAATTCCAGACAGCGATCCCAGCATGATGAAAGGGGGAGTCTGACGAGGTTAAAGCCAAAGAGAAGATCCTGGTACATGCTAAGAAAGAAAGGAAACCGATCAAGGTTGAAGAGTCGTCATGTTGAAGACTGTCACTGAAGATTCCGTCAGCATCCAAGGGGGAGTCTGTTGGTGTAGTTGTCTGTCGACTTCATCTTCATTCGAGTTTTGGATTAGAAGAGAAGTTCGAGAAGCCTAGAGACTGATAAAGGTTGAAGATGCGAAGACTCGATACTTCAGACTCGTCAACATCCGAGGGGGAGTCTGTTAGTGCATGCGTCTGTCGACTTCATCTTGTATCGAGTCTTACATTGAAATTGTTAGATCAGGGCGCGTTATACGAGGAATAAGGTAGGATTTAAGGGTATTTGAGGTAATTTCGTTTGAAATGGTAACTGGCATCTTTAAACAAAATTAGCATGTTTAATTTTGTTTGAAGGATGCCATGCCACCTTTAAACGAAATCAGACCCCCTATATATACTCTACATGCGAAATCATTTGTAACCTTCTTGTTTCCGACGCCGAGGTGCTGTCGAAGTGTCTACATGCTGTAAATTGCTCAGAAATCAATAAACGAGACAGTTAATAGTGAATACAAGCTAAACAAAGACAGAATCAATGAATTCCGCCTCTGATTCTATCTGAGCACTCTTCTGATCGACTCGTTAGATCATTTCACGATCCTACACACGTTATGGGCATTACGAGTTCCTTGTGATGCCATTTGGGCTGACAAACGCACCAGCAGTATTTATGGATCTGATGAATCGTGTCTGCAAACTATATCTCGATAAATTCATGATGGTATTTATCGATGATATTCTGATTTACTCACGAACGAAAGAAGAGCACGAGCAACACCTCAGGACTAATTTGGAACTACTAAAGAAAGAGAAACTTTATGCAAAGTTCTCAAAGTGCAAATTCTGGATTCGTGAAGTACAGTTCCTTGGTCATGTCGTGAACGAGAAGGGCATTCATGTAGGTCCAGCGAAGATGGAAGCGATAAAGAATTGGGAAGCCCCCAAAACTCCAACTGAAGTTCGACAATTTTTGAGATTAGCGGGCTATTACCGCCGATTTACCGAGAACTTCTCCAAGATAGCTCAACCACTGACTTCCCTTACGCAGAAGGACAAGAAGTACAAATGGGGAGATATGCAGGAAGAAGCCTTCCAACTCCTCAAAAGCAAGCTATGCGATGCACCGATACTATCTTTACCCGGAGGCACTGAGGACTTCGTGGTTTACTGCGACGCTTCGCGTCAAGGATTGGGTTGTGTGCTCATGCAACGCCAAAAGGTCATCGCTTACGCTTCAAGACAGTTGGAAGTGCATGAAAGGAACTATACCACACAAGACCTGGAGCTAGGTGCGGTGGTGTTTGCCTTGAAGATCTGGCGGCATTATTTATACGGTACTCGATGTACAATCTTCACAGAACACAAGAGTCTACAGCACATATTTGATCAGAAGAAATTAAGTATGCGACAGCGACGATGGATTGAGTTGCTAAACGATTATGATTGTGAGATTAAGTACCACCCCGGAAAGGCAAACGTAGTAGCAGACGCGTTAAGACGAAACGAAAGGGTTAAGACCCTAAGGGTTCGAGCATTGGAAATGACTATTCGAACAAATCTTACTGCACACATTCATAACGCACAACGAGAAGCCCTCAAGAGGGAGAATCGTAGAGCTGAATATCTCCGAGGTATGGAGAAGAAATTGGTGCCAAATGAAGAGGGAACCTTATACTTTATGGGGCGTATTTGGGTTCCGCTCTATGGCGGTATTCGAGAAGTCATCTTTGATGAAGCTCACAAGTCGAGATACTCGATCCACCCAAGATCGAACAAGATGTATCAAGACTTGAAAGAATACTACTGGTGACCGAAACTTAAAAGCGATGTTGATGTCTACGTTGGAAAATGTCTAACCTATGCTAAGGTTAAGGCCGAAAATCAGGAACCGCCTGGTCTACTGCAACAACCAGAGATACCCATGTGGAAGTGGGAGCAAATTTCAATGGACTTCATAACCAAATTACCCAGGACCCCTAGAGGGCATGATATGATATGGGTGATAGTTGATCGACTGACGAAGTCTGCGCATCTCCTACCAATCCGAGAGAAGGATAGCACCGGAAAGCTGAGCTGTATCTTAAAGTGTTAGTGCATTACGTCTATTGACTTTGTCTTGTATCATGTAACGTAATAGGATAGAATAGGATATCCAGTGCACGAGGTTCGAGAAACGAGATTTAGAAGTGAGAGAGGTGATTTCGCTCATATGGACATCCATATAAGCGAAACCTTATCAACTGATTTCGCTCATATGGACTGTCCATATAAGCGAAACCTTCACACTATATATAGTGCACTTGTTTGTTCATTCGGTATGTTTTCTGAATTGTAACGAAGTGCTGCCGAAACTCTGTCAAGGTTGTAATCATTGTTAAATGCAATATAAGTGACAGATATTATAGTATCAAGCTGTTTATGCGTCTAGTTCTCTGATTCCGCCTTTGAACTGGACTTAAAGCTCTTCTGATCGACTTAGTCGGGTCAAACAACGATCCTACAAGTGGTATCAGAGCTCAGGAAGAAGAGTTTAGCTTGATATCATCCTCATTCTGACTTTTACACCTTCTTTCATCATTTCAGGAAGTTTTATCTGTCAAAACCTGATCAAAATTTCACAGTGTGTGTAATATTGGACATAGATAAACCCTTAAAAGTTTCACATCTTAATTCGGATTAAAAATGGACTAAAATTGGTTCGAATTAGGTTTCGCTTTTACGGACAAAACCAATTTCGCTCTTGTAAACATAAGGTTTCGCTCATATGAACATCATTCATTGAGGTTTCACTCCAAATAACCTGGTTTCGCTTATTTGTCAACATAATTTCGCTTATTTGTCAACAAGTGGTTTCACTTTTGTGGACTCAACCTGGTTTCGCTTATTTGTCAAGTTAATTTCGCTTATGTGACAGAACTTAGTGGTTTCGCTTTTAAGGTTCCAAGTGGTTTCGCTTATAAGTACATTTGAGGTCTAGCTTTTAAGGACATAAGGGTTTTCGCTCCAAGTCAATCTGATTTCGTTTCAAGGGTCCTTAAGTGATTTCGCTTCAAGGGTCAAATTTGATTTCAGTGATTTCGCTTCAAGGGTCAAATCTGATTTAGCTCAAGTTTCTTATTTCGCGTCAAAAGTGAAATTTCGTGTTAAGATCATTTCGCATTGATCGAGTGTCAGTCAGTTTCAGTTTATTTGATATTGATTGTACTAATTGTTTGTTTGTTTGTTTCTGTCAAGGTTTACATCATGGCTGAGGAATTTTACAACACGTTTTTCAACGCGTTCACAACCGAATCATCCGAGATTGCAAATGTTACACCAAAAACAATCATGAAGGCGATCAACGAAAACATCAAGCATGATAATTTCTACAGAACTCACTCAAAGCCACCAACTCTGGAAAGCATTGAAGATTATACCTGGTGGAAAGAACGTTTCATCAACTGGGTAAAAGCGTATGCTCATGAAAGCTGGTTCTGCCTGGAGTATGGATATGAAAAACCAAAAGATGATAAAGGCGAATATCTTTCATTCAAGAAGTTTTCCAGAGAAGATAAATCTGAATTCGGAGCTGAACAGAGAATGATAGCATTGATCCAGTCGGCAATCAGAAATGATATTTTTGCTTTACTAAATCATGACGGGTCATCTAAATCTGTCTGGGAAGCTCTACGAGTTAAAGCTGAGGGGGGTAAACAGATTAAAAAGAACAAAATCGCTTTGTTAAAGAAAGAATTTGATCTGTTTGATAGTATTAAAGGAGAGACAGTGAGGCAAATGATTGAGAGGTTTTGTCATTTAAAACTTAAACTTGAGAGATTTGAGATAGTGAAACCAAGAGAGGAATTGGTAGACAAAGTAATTGAAGCGTTACCACGAGCAGATCAGTGGCAAACGTTTGTTTTTATTCTGAAAAATGATGTTTTGTTTGATACAATTTCTCTTGATGCATTGTTTGAAAAGATAGAGAGTCATGATCTGGAGCTACAAAAGCAAAATAAGATGACTGATTCTTCAAACCAACAGAATATTGGCTTGTACTACAAAAGGAGTGTACCTTTGGAGAAAAGTGTTGGTTCACCAAAGACAGCATTCATTGGTGAGAAAACAAAAGAACCCGAGAAAAGCTCATCAAGTTACAATCCGAGTTATCATTCATCGGCTTCAAAAGCTAGTTCTGAAGATGCAGAGGAGATTCTGTGCAACATAGCTCTTAAACTGAAGAATTCTCCTGCAATGAGCATCAATGCAGCAAAGCAGCAAATGAGTTTTCTTGCATCTGTTCTGGAGTCATATGAAGGTCTAGTAGCTGGCAAAATTGGAAACTCCGAATTGACCAAAGAAGACTACGACCAGATTGATCCGAAAGAGATGGAGCTCATTGACATCCGTTGGTGTTTAGCTAGTTGTATTTGCAGAGCTCAGAGGTATATGGAGATTACCGGGAAACAATCTCTTGGAGGTGCGTCAACAAAGCTTGGATTCGACAAATCCAAAGTGACCTGCTTCAAATGCAAGCAAAAGGGTCATTTCAAGAGAGAATGCACTAATTATGCAGTTGGTGGAAATGAACATCCGTTCAATGATGATTACTATCGAAAGGCAATCTACCATCGAAGCAGAGAAGAGCCAAAGTTGATTGAAGATAAACCGAAAGAAAAATCAAGAGCTTATGCTGTTATTTACGAGGATGAAGGTTATGATTGGTCTGAAATTTGTCCAGAAGAAGATCGTTTAGAGAATGTTCGTAAAACAGCTAAGGGGAGAGCTATGACAGAAGAAAGGAAGTTTGTTTTTGTTGCTGAGATTCAAGATGAAAACAAAAACAAAGACACTGCTGAAATCCGTGAAGAAAAAGTTGAGATCAAAGAGAAAACTCGAGAAGAAATCTTAAGTGAGAAAACTTACAGAGAAAGAAACATCGTTTTGAACAGAATGGATGATATGCAGGAAGAATATGAGATTGCTGTCAGTAGCAAAAGATGGGATAAAAAGAGAGAATGTTACTATAATAGAGAAAGAGAACCAGTTGTTCCGAAGAAAGACATAATATTTGAAGATGTTCTTCTCATAATTCCTTCAAGAGCCGAATATTATAGGAATGTGTTGAAAGATGATAGATATGCAAAAAGGCATGAGAAAGAGATCAGATATGCCATGCTATCGTGTCTGAGAAAAAGAGATGAAGAGAGAATGAAGAAGAGTGTTGAAGAGATGGTGAATAATCTGAAGAAGAATGCTGAAGAGGTTAACTCAGAAGCTGTGGAAGTTGAAGAAGCTGTTACTGAAAAACAGCAGATTGAAGAAGAGGTGAAGAAAGAAGAAAAGAATGAGAATTTGGAAGCTGGTGATGAAGTTAGTGTTGAAAAGAAGCAAGATGATGCTGAGTTGAAGCAGACCAAAACTGCTGAAAACACCGAAGTGCCAATCACTGAGGTAAATTCTGATTCTGAAAACTTGAAACTGATTGATCAGTGCAAGAAATGCATGGAACCGTGCAGAGCTTGTACTGAAAAAGATGAGCAATTTAGAACAAGAGATCTTGAGTTCACAAAAATTGAAAAGATTTTCAAAGAAAAATGCAAAGAAATGCTAGAAAAAGAAAAAGTTTTTAAAGAAAATGATGAAAAACTTTCAGAAAAATGTAACAAATTAGAGAAAGAAAATGAAGTTTTGAAAGAAAATGTTTTGAAAATGACAAATGAATGTGAACAAAAAGAAATTGCTTGTCAAGAAATGAAAAAGGAATATGACTCAATGAAATTATCATATCATATTACAAAAGAGTCATATGAGAAAGTGAAAGATGAAATGAAATATGCTCAATCAAGAATGAATTATATGTCTGAAACAACCAAAGAGTTTAAACGAATGTATTCTATAAAACAAGATGTTGTTAATTCCTATATTGAGGATGTTGCTAAGCTAAAGCGACAGATTGCTGATCTAGAACAGGATAACAACAAGTTGAAAAGTTATCACGTGTCGTCATATGTGCTTGAACGAATTTTCAATATAAAACCGGATGATGGTGAGTCTGAGCAAAACAAGAAAGGCATTGGCTCAGAGTTTCATCAAGTTCCACCACCGGGAAAATTTGCATTTTATGATGATGAAAAGGTCGAAAAAGCTTTCAACATGGTAGACCAATTGCCAGACAACATTGACATAATCTATTCCAAATCTGATGATTCTCATGATTCAGAGGTGGTAGGTAAAGTCGTTGAAAGTGTGTTGAAAGAAGAGTCGGTTGATACAGGTAAATCTGAATCACAGGATGAAGATGAAGGAAATCTTCATGATGGATATCTGAAAAACATAAAATCCGAGAAAAATTTGAATGATGATTCAAAAGGATTGGTTTATACCATGATTGGATCGGAAAAATTGTTCTTAGATGTTGTATTCCCGATTCAAAATGTGATTTCAGAAAAGGTTGACAAAGTTTTCAAAATGGTTGAGATTGAGAAGTCTGAGATTTCAAAGTTTGTTGGTAAGAGTCATAAAGGTTCGTATAACAAACCTGGTTTCAAAAAGAAGAACATGAAGGCTGGGTTGGGTTATAAGAAGAAACAACATCGGAACAAAAATGAGACGCTAAATTATCAAGAAAAAATGAGTTTTGTTCAAGAAGACAATTTAGAAAAAGAAAAAGAACTTAAAATGAGACAGTCTAATGATGAGTTCTTTGCTAAAAAGAGAAAGCAACAACCACAGGTCAAAGATGTGTCCATGAGAACATGTTTCAAATGTGATCAAAAAGGACATCTTGCACGCAGGTGTCCTAATTTAAAACCTGTGGATGTTGACAAAAAGAGGATTGATGCTGAGAAACAAAAATCTGAGAATGTGAGACAAAGGTCAACCAGATTTGACTCAAAACAAACTTGGAGGCATAACACAAACAAGTTTGTTTCGAACCAAAATTGGAAGTCAAACCAATATAGGTTCGATTCTAGACAGACCTGGAATTCTCACACACCCAGAATCAGAACAACACAGAGTTGGAAAACAACAGTTGATATGACAAAACCACAAGAGTTTTGGAAACCAAGATTTGTTGTTCAAAATCAAAATGTTCAAAAAGATTCACATTTTTACAAACGAGGTACACCAAAAGGTCAGACATGGTTTGTTAAGAAACATGTTGATTTGGTAAAAGATGAGAAAGTTGAAGTTAAAATTGAGAAAGTTTTTGTGAAAGAAGACAAAGAGTTTCCAGCATTGAATGAAAATTATTGTGTTGAAATGCCTAAGGTTCAACAGACCTGGGCTAAATTGTTCAAGTAATCAAGTAGTTTGTTTGTGCAGGTGCTCATGGAATCTGAAGATTGTAAAATTGGAACTTGGAGTAGCCTGACACAACAAGAGGAGGAGGCTGCTGCTGGATCCTGTGTTGGTTGAAACAGAAAGTTTATTTGTTTTCTTTAAATAAATAAACAATATTTCAAAAACTCTAAAAATTGAAAAATTTGAAAAACCAAAAAAATATGTTTATTTTTAATTTTTGTCAAAAACAGAAAATTACAAAAATATGTGTTGATTGAATATGCCGAAATCCTCACGGCTGAACAAACATGATTACTTTCACCAGATTGAAAAACGGTTTTCAAACTATAAAAATCAATATGTTGTAAATCATGGGGGTACTTTACGTTAGTTTTTCTGCTAACTGTGCTATATAGTATGTTATATTTTCTGTAATTCGGTACACGATAAGCAGAAAATGGATGGCGAGACAAAGCTATCAGTGTTGGTTGTCAAATTTTCTTTAAATGATTTTGCATTTTAGGGGGAGTAATATTGTTTAGAAAATCCAAAACCATTTGAAAATTTGAAAAAGTAAAAAACATGATAAAATTCAAAAAAATTAAAAAAATTGAGTTTTTTGCGTAAAAAGAGGAAATGATAGTACATCAGTAGACAGTTACAGTACGCTAAAGAAATGGAAAGTTTAAATGTGTTAAACGATCTCACCGTGGATGTGTCGATAGGTTTTTGCACATTTAGTAAACTTTTTCGGGATATAAACCTAAATTCAAACTTGCTTATTTCGTGGGGAACACTACTTGGATATATAGGTAACCCCTGAAATCTCGTTTCAAAGGTCCCTCTTTCTGAGATACTAGGTCTTTATGCTTAGTGATATCTGGGGTATTATTCTGGGACTTCTGCTTAATGGAAATTCTGACCTAGTCTCCGAATAATACTTTCTGCATTTGCTTGAAATATAGCGCAGCCCTCAGCTAAAAATGATGAAACATTGAAAAATGCTAATCATGGCTGTTGAAATTAAAAGATCCTCTAAAGGGGACACACCGAAAAGTCGAGCCGTTATCTCTCTGCTGAACGGAAGCTCTGACCTGAGCTCTCACGGTTTCGTACTATAATTTATTCCCCTTACAGATATCATCTAGGTATACTCACCTGTAAGACTGAATATTGGGATCTGGATACAGGAGTATATTCAAGAGGTGGGACACATGAATGGGTTTAAGTTCTTAATTCATCTAATTCGTATCCTGAATCAGTTGAAGTTTGTGTGAAAATTTAAGTGGATCAATATATCGACAATCTAAGTGAATAGTTTAATTCTTAACGTGTAATTAAGCTCAACGGTACTTGTGACTTGTCAGAAACTGATATGATCCTCTGACGCATACTCAAACAAAAATATTGTCTGTAAATATGTTTGTACATATTTCTTTACTGCTTTATATTTTCAGAAAATACAAAAAGATTTTGATTTCTGCTTTATTTTTGACAACCGATATCTGAAATGCTGAGTTTCAAAATCTAAGTAAGCTGATTGTGTTTCTGAAAATAAAACAAGTTCATTAATTTGAAACTTGAATTAAAATAAAAAATTTCAAAAACAGTTTGTGATATCTCCAAGGTCATTAACTTGAATTTGGATGATTAACTGTGAGGGAGTTGGATTCTTTAACGCTGCCAAATCTATAAAGTTTGTTGATAGGGGGAGTGGATTAGAAATTTTGATTGATAATATGAAAACATTGTATTTATGAATGTTTGAGTGGTTGCAGATATTCCAGACTACGATCCCGAGAGCAGAGTCTAAAGGGGAGTCTGAAGACAAGCTTGAAGCAAAGAGGAGCTTGTAGATGGAAAGCTAGGTGTCGATCCCAAAGCACGGAAGCTTGATGAAAGGGGGAGCCTGAAGCTGATAGAAGAAGAGAAAGATTGTTGGATGCTTACATTGTTACAACTTGAAAGAATAGGCAGAATGATCAAGACTGAAGATGTGTCATTATTGAAGATTTGTCACTGAAGACTTCGTCAATATCCGAGGGGGAGTCTGTTAGTGCATTACGTCTATTGACTTCGTCTTGTATCATGTAACGTAATAGGATAGAATAGGATATCCAGTGCACGAGGTTCGAGAAACGAGTTTTAGAAGTGAGAGAGGTGATTTCGCTCATATGGACATCCATATAAGCGAAACCTTATCAACTGATTTCGCTCACATGGACTGTCCATATAAGCGAAACCTTCACACTATATATAGTGCACTTGTTTGTTGATTCGGTATGTTTTCAGAATTGTAACGAAGTGCTGCCGAAACTCTGTCAAGGTTGTATCCATTGTTAAATGCAATATAAGTGACAGATATTATAGTATCAAGCTGTTTATGCGTCTAGTTCTCTGATTCCGCCTTTGAACTGGACTTAAAGCTCTTCTGATCGACTCAGTCGGGTCAAACAACGATCCTACATAAAGAAATAGTGGCACATCATGGAGTGCCATTTTGATTATTTCAGACAGAGATGGACGTTTTGTTTCAAGGATCTGGCAATCCTTCCAGGAGGCCTTTGGATCTCAATTAGATCTAAGCACGGCCTTCCATCCGCAAACCGACGGCCAGAGCTAACGGACCATACACACACTAGAAGATATGCTTCACCCATGTGTTATGGATCTAGGCGGCAGCTGGGATACTCATCTACCACTAGTTGATGACGTCACACAAGAAGTACTACTTCAAATGACAAAGTGTTAGTGTGACACCTGTGCCTCTACGGCCATCAAACAAATACTGTATCAATGAAATATTGTATTTCATACTTGGGATTTGTACAAATATGTGTATCATTTGCACATATCAATTCTTGTTCGATTTCGGGCTCTAAATCGCTTTCTGCAAGGTTATACGCGCACTGATGCGTAAATATAACCAGTTTAATGCAACAAACACTCCGGAATAGTGAAATATACTTAACATACCTTAAATAAAATTTACATAACTTAGAAATAAGTTTTGAAGGCTTTGGTATGGCAAAAAACAAGTTAAATCGCCTACAGGGACTAAATTTGACAAACTGCGAAAGTATGCCAATTTGAACTGTAACGAACATTCTGGAACATGACCATAAGTTAAAAATACCATAAATATCCTTTACATAGCTTAGAAATAGGCTTTGAGGGGTTCGGTATGCTAAAATAAACGTTTGGGTCATTCAGGGACTAAAAGCGTCAAAAAGTGCACAAGTTTGCACTTTCGCGCATAACTTACGATCTGAATACATCCAGACATCCAAAAATTTAATTAAGCACTAAAATATTTTATTTTAGTGTTTGGCTTGAGAAAAATCCATTCGTCGCGCAATTTGGATCGTTTTTCGCGCTTATTCGCATTCCGTCGTAATTAAGCGATCATCGCAATCGTACGACCAAACGAACCAACATCCGGCATATTTTTGAGCATGTTTCATGTCCACAATGTTTAGGCATCATTTTAGGGCCTTAACGTTGGCTTAACGGGCCTTAAACATGTCTGAAATGGCCTTAAAGCACAACAGGGACCAAAACTGTCATTTTTGAAACTTGTTTTCTGATCAGGACCCCCAGGCGGCCCGCGTAAGCCCAGGGTGATCCTTTACGCGGCCCGCGTCAGCCTCCTAGACCAGATTCAATGCTTTAAACAGCTGTTAACAACCCTTCAAACCCCCCAAAGGCCAATGCCACATGTCAATCTCTTGTGGTGGGGGCAAAATGAGTTACCACAACATTCCAACACTTGTACGGATGAGATTCGATCACGTTATTCAAGAAACGATCCTAACGGTCTTGCATATCCTATAAATACCCATCCATCCCCATTGCAAAACCCACAAGAATCTGATCTTAGAAGCTCTAAGTTGAAACCATTGTTTCATACCTGAGCTACTTGGATCAAGATTAGCTTTCAGGGACCCTTCGTAAGTGTTCCTTCGTTCTTTTATTGCTTTTCGAGTCCGAAAGTCAAACTTTGTTTGACTTTCTGCATTGACCAGTTTATGGTCAATGCGAAGTTCGTTTGAACTTCATAACGTGAGCGTAATCACGATGGTTATAGTCCCTAGTGACTATACCTACTGATTACCACGTTATCTAGGCTCAGTGACGAGCCGTAGTTTCGGCCACAATACGTATTCTTGCGTATTTTGTAACCAAACTACTTATGGGTATCAAAACCGTTTGTTTTGATACCAAACTTGTTTTCTAACTTAGTTAAGCATGTTTTAACATGCTTAGCTCGTCACTTTTAGTTTTGTGCTTATCTAGGGTCGTAAGGGTAAGCGATCTAATAAATCGCTTATACCTTCGAACCCGACCCATTTGGTCGATCATTAGGATCCGACCAAATACATTATGGTCAGTTCGTTTAAGTAGTTGTATGATAGGTAGTTTATATGCCTTAGGTAAATTACCAAAATGCCCTTTTTACGCCAAAATTCATTTTAAACATATGTAACATAACTTATAACATCTAAACTGACTTGGCAACAATATTAGACATGTTAAGGCATATTTTACTTGTCATAGGACTAGTTAGGCAGTCCGAACGTGTTTCATCCGAACGTGTTTCACGCGAACGGCGCGCTAAAGTAGCATAAGCTACCTAAACGGGTCGTAATGGGTCGTAAGCACTTAGGTTAGGTTTCATTTAGTATGTAGGCTTTGTTAAACCATATGACACGAGTCTCCATACTCGTTTGGTTTACGAACCCTCATTCTATCTAAATCCTCCGATTATAGGTCCGGTTTATTAATGTAGTTACCTATATTAGGTGCCGTTTGATATCCGTGATCTCTAGCATTGTTTGGTTGTTACTCAAGGACTACTAAGCAATCTCAAGTGAGTACATAGAACCCCCTCTTTTAAATGTTTTCAAGGTGTTTATGTGAGTACATAGACCCCTCTTTTACTGTTTTCCAAACATTTTTGGGTGAAACACATGTGCCTACTTGTTACTTTCCTGCTTTCCTGTTTTCACATCATATACTTGCTATGTTCATTAGTACATTTATAGTACATGATTTCATTACATTTTATGCTATGTATGCCCATTGTGTGCGTACTTAGTACATTATTTTACGTTACATTTTATGCTATGTATGCCCTTTGTGTGCGTACTTAGTACATTATTTTACATTACATTCTATGCTATGTATGCCCATTGTGTGCGTACTTAGTACACTATTTTACATTACATTACATTTTATGCTATGTATGCCCATTGTGTGTGTACTTAGTACACTATTTTACATTACATTTTATGCTATGTATGCCCATTATGTGCGTACTTAGTACATTATTTTACATTACATTTTATGCTTACATTTTGGTATGACATTTGGTTTGTTTAAATGAGACAATGTACATTCATTAACACCGATCATGCCGCTCGGTAGTAGGTAGTGGTACCATAGGACTTGACAAATCCCATTCCTGAAATCTCGGGTTTGTTTGGACGTAAGGAATGACCGAATCCGAATACATTTTTTGATAACCTTTACTAAAAGGGTTATCCGACTGTCGCAAGGCTTGGATGTATGAATTTTCACAATACCGCATAGATGTTTATATCAGTATAGCATGCATTTATTACATAAAACATAACTTTGATTTAAACCATGTTTTAGTTCAGTACCTTGTTTTTGTGCATTTTACATATGGTTTAGTTGATATATTTCACTTACCATACATAAACATTTTGACATTTACATACACAATTCATGATTTACATTAGACATAAACATTAGACATAGACATTAGACATGGTTTTCACATAAACATTTTGACATTTGATTATACATAAACATTATACTTTGGTGGTTTGGTTTGAGTAAGTGATTTAAGTAACGAGGCGTGTGTAATATGATACAAGCATGGTGGATACGCCGCTGGTACTTCCTATATATAAGTGTTTGTATGGTATTACATATCGTAGCGTTATTTGAATCATTTCAATTTAGACATATAACATTTTATACAAATAACATACTTTTCACAAGACATTGTTTTACAAAACAACTTATCTTATACAAACTCATTTTACTTGGTTATTCATTTAACCATACGTTATTCTCTTATTTATACATATCATCTGATCTTATTGATTTTCAAATGATTTACAAGACAAAGCAAATTACAAGGTTCATGACTAAACATTTTCTTAAACATAAGTGATGAATCTTATTTTCACAAAACCTATGTATCTCACAGGCATTTTTATGCTGACGTACCTATTTTCACATGTGTTTCAGGATATGATGCATAGGATTTGTCAAGATACACTTAGGCGGACTTGGGCCTTAGTGACGATAAAAGATGCAAGACTAGTTATTTATGTTATGTTTCTTTGATTGTCAAGACATTGTAACTCTTTTATTTAATAAAACAATATTTCAATTTCCATGTGTTATGAAACAATGATTCTGTTACAACACTCCCCGACGTTTCCGCCAGGTTTTGTTGTTTTACGTGGTCGGGGTGTGACAGAAAAGTTGGTATCAGAGCTCATGGTTATAGGGAATTAGGTTATTAGTAATACTTTGACCTAGTCTATAACCTTCCTAGGACCCTAACGCGAGTTTACTTGCGTTTAGTCATAAAACAATACCGTCACCTATCCTTAGGCGACGACCACAACAAGAACATAAATTTCAAAACCGCTTTGAAAACTAATCATCTGTTCTAGGATGATTGATTACTAGGTTTTGAACCCTCTATTGTAAGGTTTTGAACCCTCTGTTATAAGGATTTGAACCCTCTAAGTTTTTCAAATCTCGTCAAAGTTTGGGTCATATAATGTGAACACGTGCAAACTGGAAGAGTGAATGCCTGTACCCTGAGTTTTCTGTCGAAGGCTAGAGTGTTCGTACAAATCCGCAGTATCGGACCAGTCACTCTTACCTAGGAACTCTTGGGATGAGTGTTCACTTATAGGCGAGCATGTCTTCAGTGACACATTAATATGACCCGTTTACTTTGATTTGTCACCGTCTCATTTGTTTGCCTTAGGTAACAAACAAATGATCGCAATTGTTATGCATTGCCATCCTGTTTTGATTGTCTGATAACCTTTCACTTGTTTCTTCCAATGTCTTTCATTTTCTTCTAGAATGTCTCTTCCTCTCAGCAACGGTCAAATGTCCGAGCAAACAGCCAAATTTGCCCAGCAAATAGGCGAAGTGATTCTGAAGACTGTGGATTTAGGCATTGCCATGTCTCGTCTCAACAATGAAGCCTCTCGTCTCAACAATGAAGCCTCTCATCTCAACAATGAAGCCACTCAAGAGCCACCAAAGGAAGCAGAAGTCAAGCCAGCACCAAAATCAAGGAAGCGTAAGGCTTCAAGGAAACCTGTAACAGTTGCACCTAATCAAGCGGGACCTAGCCAAGTGACAGCACTACCAGCCAGGAAGCCATACAACGGAACTGCACCCTTGTGCAACCAATGTAGCCTTCATCATCAGGCTAGTATGAAGTTCCGCAAATGCCAAATTTGTGGACTTATAGGTCATACGGCAAGGGTTTGCCCAACTACAGCAGCACCAAATCAAGCAGGACCCATCCGGGTGGCAACACCACCTGCTAAGAAGCAATACAAGGGAACGGCACCAATATGCGACAAATGTAATGGGCATCACCAAGCTCACTTACAGTGTCGTCTGTGTGTATCATGTGGGCGAGTTGGTCACCTGGCAAGTGCTTGTCGATGTAACCCGAACCAAGGTGGTCCAAACCAACCACAAGCCAACTCTGCTCAAGCTCGTTTCTCACCAGGGTCTTGCTACAACTGTGGCGAGATGGGCCATTTCCTAAGGAATTTCCCAAAGCTTGCTAATGCAAATCCAACCCACGGATGAGCAGTTGGCTGACTAGAAGATGTTACTGTCTTATGCTTTTGTTCTTTTGTTTTCTTGTAATGTGAAACAATCTGTTTTGTTTATAAATAAATTGTTGTTCACAATTCTGATATACAAGTGTAGTTACATGAGTAAATGGAAATTCTCTATCATACCTGTATTAAGGAACTATGTGTTGGACCGTTCTACGATCGTTAACCGTCAGTTAAGGCAGTTCATCTTCGATTACGAAGGCGGAATCAACGTAATTAAAGTCATAACAGCAAGTTTCCTCTTAATTCTTCTTTACTGATTGATATTTGTGCTTATACAACGTTTTCTGATACAAATCCGGCAGCACTTCGTGTTTCACACAATGACCTCTCTCTCACAAATGAACAACACAACAGCCTATTTATAGACCTGAGATTTCGCTTGAGACTTCTTGAAGCGAAATCATCATATGTTGATTTCGCTTGAAGATGTTTCAAGCGAAATCTTCAAGTTTAACACATACAAACCCTAATTAAACCCTATTGTGTGATCATTCAAACAATTCTAAACACAAGACTTGATTATGACGTAATCAACAGACATTTAGTGCACCAACAGACTCCCCCTTGGATGTTGATGAAGTCTTTGGCTTCAAGTCTTTGTCTTTAACAATCTTCAAACATTGAACTTTAAACTTCAATCTTCCCTTTGACTGTTGATCCAGACTCCCCCTTTCACAGACTCCCCCTCTCGATATACTATAATCTGAGAAATCTGGTTCAAGCTTTGACAATTTGCCTCCATTGGGAATAATGAAGTCCAAACTTGTTACTCAACCAATAAACATTACAATTCTATCTTTTCAAACATTAAATCACAAACTTAATCAGCTTTAGAAATCCACTCAAGTATTCAGGTCCAAGTTAATGACCCTGATCACTTGATTAATCTACCAAGTCCAAATTAATGACCTTGGTTGATCTTTTGACGAATCAATACTGATTTTAAAACAACAATTTCAAACGTTTTCTGAAAATAACAAGTATCAAGTTAATGAACTTGTTTTTTATATTTCAAACAATTCAAACTTCTTCAAAGTAAGCTCTCCTCATTCTTCAGTCCAGAATCCCCTGCATCTGCTACAAACATCTGAGACTCCAACAATCAACTCTCCACTTTGATTTGTCGGAAAATAAAGCAGAAATAAAATCTTTTTGGATTTTATCAAAGTGTTCTAAACTAAGAAATGAAATATAGAAAACTTAAATTGCAGAAAGTAAACAAAGTAAACTATTTACAAACATATTTTTGATAAGCTTGTCAGGGAATCATATCAGCTTTTCAGACAAATTACAAGTACCATTAAGCTTCATTTCATACTCAGACTTAAACAATTCACCTCGATTGTTGATATACTGATCCATCTTAAATTCCCACACAAATTTCAATTTACTCAGGATACGATTTAGATGAATTAAGAACTTAGATCATTCATGTGTCCCACCTCTTGAATATACTCCCGTATCCAGAATCCCAATAATCAGTCTTACAGGTGAGTATACTACAATGATATCTGTATATAAATTAGGTATGCGAGGGCCGAGGGATCTCAGATCGATACTTCCGTATACGCAGAGAGATATCAGCTTCGACTTTTCGGTGTGTCCCCTTTAGAGGATCTTTTTGCTTACAACAGCAGCATTTATCAATTTTATTGTTTCAGCATGCTGAGGGTTTAATGCTGTGTTTCAAGCATTGCAGCAAGTATTATCCAAGGACTAGGTCAGAACTACCGTTCAGCAGAAGTCCCGGAATAATACCCCAGACATCATTGAGTATAAAGACCTAGTATATCAGATTAAGAGACCTTTCAAACGAGATTTCAGGGGTTACCTATATATCCAAGTAGTGTTCCCCACGAATTCACAAGTTTGAATTTTAGGTTTATATCCCGAATAAATCTACTAAATGTGCGAAAACCTATCGACACATCATCAGTAAGATTGTTTAACTCTTTTATACTTTGCAAATCTTTAGAATACTGTAATCGTCTAGCTGATGTACTATCATTTTCCCTATATACACAAGCTCTTTTTCAGATTTTATCATGTTTTTGTATTTTTGCATTTTTTACTGTTTTTGTATTTTCTGAAAACATAACTATGTACAAACATCTACTCCCCCTAAATACCAAAACAAGTAAAAATTCGACAAACCATTGCAGATTGTTTCTCGTCTTCATCCACAACAGTACTCTCATCAATGCCAATTATGCCATCCAACACTGACAGAAGCTTCATACCATTCAGTTTTAACAAATATTTAAACCGATTTTTATCAAAAGCTTTGGTATGTAAATCAGCTTTCTGTTCGTCAGTGTGGATTTTCTCAATTCGTATCAACTTTTTCTCAAAGCAATCACGAATAAAGTGATGACGAATTTCTATGTGTTTAGTTTTAGCGTGATGTACTGGATTTTTTGTTATATTAATTGCGGCCTCATTATCAACAAAAAGAGGTGTGTTAAGAAACTGCAAACCGTAGTCGCGCATCTGTTGCTTATCCACAAGATCTGAGAGCAGCAACTGCTAGCAGAAACATACTCCGCTTCACAAGTAGATAATGCTACAGACGTTTGTTTCTTACACTGCCAGGTAACCAATCTAGGACCAAAGAACTGGCATCCTACAGTTGTTGATTTTGAATTGACTTTGCAGCATCCGAAATCCGAATCGGAATACCCTTCGAGCGTAAAGTCGCCTTTCCTAGGATACCACAACCCCAATGAAGGAGTTCCTTTCAGGTAGCGCAATATCCTCTTTACAATGATCATATGCGATGCTCTTGGGTTAGACTGAAATCTTGCTGCGAGGCACGTTGGGTACATGATATCAGGACGTGAAGCATTTAGGTACATTAAAGAACCTATCATGGAACGGTAAAACGTTTCATCAGCCCTGTCTCCGGTGAGATCTGGGTGAATCCCATGATTTGTTGCAAGTGGGGTAGCAGCTGGAGTAGAACTTGACATCCCAAATTTCTCTAGAATATCATGAACATACTTTGACTGATGAATGAAAATTCCTTCAGGAAGTTGTTCAACTTGTAATCCCAGAAAGAATTTCATCTCCCCCATTGATGACATTTCAAACTTTTGCTTCATCACTGATTCAAAATCTTTGCATAGATTTTCATTTGTCGACCCAAAGATTATATCGTCCACATAAATCTGAACTATTAGAAGATGACCATCGACTTCTTTAGTGAAGAGAGTGGCATCCACTTTTCCACGAATGAACTTGTTGGCTAGTAGGTGTTGAGACAAAGTCTCGTACCAAGCCCTCGGGGCCTGGTGTAAACCATACAGCGCTTTGTCCAATAAGTAGACCTTGTTTTTGTGGATTGGATCGGTAAAGCCCAGCGGCTGACCGACATAAACCTCCTCTTTAACCTTCCCGTAAAGAAACGCAGATTTAACATCCAACTGATAAACTTTGAAGTTCTTCCAAGACGCAAATGCTAGGAAAATTCTAATTGCCTCTAGTCGTGCTACAGGAATATAGACTTCGGTAAAATCAATTCCCTCCTGTTGACTAAATCCCTGAACAACGAGTCGAGCTTTGTTCCTTACAACAACTCCTCTATCGTCCCTCTTGCACTTAAACACCCACTTGGTGTTAATTTTCCTCTGACCATCCGGCAAATCAACTAACTTCCACACTCCCAATTTCTCGAATTGACTAAGTTCCTCCTGCATTGCATTGACCCAAGAGTCTTCAGTAAGCGCCTCTTTGTAAGTTCTTGGCTCAACCTGCGAGATAAAACAACTTAATGAGAATTCAGTTTGCAAAGGAGCAACTTTTGTATAAAAACATGTAAGCCCTTTATCAATCTGATTTCGAGTGCGAACGCCTGTCTGCAATTCTCCTATGATCAATTCCTCTGGATGATATAAAAAAGTTCGCGGCATCACTTCACTTGGAACATCTACATTTCCCTCCAGATTAGTAACATTCTGCTCCGCATCTTGTTCACCAACTTGGTTTGTTTGACTTGAAATCTGAATTTGCTCCCCCTCAGAATCTGAATCACCATGATCAAATACTGGCATGTTTTCAGCTTCTAGAGTATCATTCTGAACCGACTGATTATCTTGAGCAACTTCATTCTGTTGGACATCATCATGTTCACCAGCATTACTTGGACCTGCTTCATCGTCATTTGAAGTTTCCCGTGGTCTCCTCGAATACTCAGCTGGGAACCTTAGCTGCGACTCATATTCACGCAAAATATCCAACTCATCAAAGAAATCTTCATCATCCTCTGATTCTTCTCTCATGTCAAACGAATCCCACAGTTTGTCATAATGATAACGCCATGAATCACCAGGATTCTGCGGCGGCATAGTATAACCTTGACATTCAACATTTGCAGCTTCAATAATCCGCTTCTCACTTGGAACGAAAACACGTCGCAACGGATTTGAATAACCAACAAATATTCCCTCAATGCTCTTCGGACCAAACTTTCCATGAGGCTCTATAACCGTACAAGGTGACCCAAACGGTTCTAGATACTTCAAATTCGGTTTGCGGTTATTGATTAGCTCAAAGCATGTTTTGTTGAACTTCTTGACAGTGAGAACCCTGTTGAGCGTATAGCATGCGGCGGAAACAGCTTCAGCCCAAAAATTTATCGGTAACTTTGAATCTGTGAGCATAGTTCTAGCCGTCTCGATTAGTGTCCGGTTTTTTCGTTTTGCGACTCCATTCTGTTGCGGAGTGTACGGAGCACTAAACTCATGCAAAATACCTCTTTCATCACAAAATTCTTCCATCTTGCTGTTCTTGAATTCAGTACCATTATCACTTCGAATTCTCTTAATACGCCTTTGGTACAAATTCTCAATCTTCCTGAACAACCCCATCAAACTGTCAAATGTTTCATCTTTCGTCTTCAAGAAAGAAACCCACGAAAATCTGGAATAATCATCAGTAACGACCAAACAATAGTAATCTCCTGTAATGCTTTTGACATTCACCGGACCAAACAAATCCATGTGAAGTCTTTCCAGAGGTCTTGAAACTGAATTAACTTGCTTTGTAGGGTGTGACTTTTTCTTCTGCTTGCCTTTGATGCAGCTAATGCACTCCCCTTCCAGATGAAAACCTTTGATATTAACACCCAATACCAAATCATTGTGCACCAAGTGATTCATTTTTCTAAGATGTATATGCCCCATCTTTCGGTGCCACAATCTTGAGTCTTTCTCAGTTGCTCTAGACACAAAACAATGTGCTTGACCAGTAGTTGTAGTTGCTACAGACATATCTAACACATATAAATCATTCACTCTAGGTGACCTCATAATAATCCATTCTTCAGGGATAACAAAACCAGGTTTCAAAATCAAACATTCCTTGTCAGTGAAGTGAGTAGTATACTGATTGTCACAAATTTGCGAGATACTAAGCAGATTGTTTTCCAGCTCAGTGATGTAGTTAACTCTCTCAAACGTCACAATCCCATTGGATAACGTTCCTTCACCAACAATTCTACCACCTTCATGACCTGCAAATCCCACATAACCACCATTGATATTCTTCACATCATACAATAATGCAGTTTTTCCTGTCATATGTCGAGATGCGCCACTATCCATGATCCATCTTGAAATGGCTCTTGGAAGATCCTGCACATACCACAAGTTGATTTCAAAACATTTCAATAAAGATGCCGATTCATGCTTCGCGATCCAGGAAGCTCCGGCAATTCAAACTGCTTATTCGAACATGGTGTCCACCCAGGCCTCATCAGCCTTAGGTGTAACCTTGACTCTAGTAATTTGAATTTTGAAATTTTCAGCCTTCAAAGGTGGAAAATTTGCATCATAATCAACCGAAATTGATTCTTCAGCCTTTTTCACTTCAGAAGTTGAAATTTTCATTTCAGTTTTTGGTTTCCAAACTTGTTGAGATAATGCAACCTGTTTATAAAATTTGTCGTTTTTATTTACCACTTTCTTTACAGGTTCATTTTTCACTTTTATGTTATTATTTTTCACACTCTTTTTCTCAACAACGATTGGTGCTTTACTCTTCACATCAACTTTCTTCTTTTGTCTCTCAACAACTTCAGTCTTAGGCTTGGAGTTGGTGCAATTTCTTGCAATGTGACCAACTTTGTTACATCTAAAACATGTACGAGTATCATCAACTCGACTTGTGCCTTCAGACTGAGGTTGTGAGACCCTCTTCTCAAAGAACTCTTTATTTGATTTTGAAAAAATTTCATTTTCCTCATCAGCAAGTGAACTTGAACTGTTCACAAACACTTTCTTTTCAGCAAACCTCTTGTTTTGAAAACTCTTCTTCTGATAACTATTACCACCCCAATAACTACCTGACCAACTGTTTCGATTGTTATTATAAAAACGTGGTGGCAAAACAGGCGTTTTGTAATACGCTTTATCTTTCTCAAAATTCATTTGCCTTTTTGTTTGACACAAACTGTTCACTTCTGACAACTCAACTTCAACTAACTTGAAAACATTTGTCAACTTTTTCACATTAAATTCTCAATTGGAAACTCAGAATCCGAATACAACTTATCAGATCCAGCCATCTTGTACATCACAAGACCCGGTTCATCACTTAAGTTGTTTTTGGATTTTGATTTCTGAATGTATTTGTCCAAGAAACACCCATCATCTTCAGCTGAATCAGACAACAAAACACTTTCAGCTGTGCTCTTAATAATCTCTGTCTGAACACTATCATCAGATGATGTAGAAAAAGTAACATCTATGTTCTCCGGAAGTTTAACTTCTTTTTCTTCCTCAATTTCAACCAACCCAGATTGCTTTTTCGTGTAGTTATCAAGAACAGGTGGTGGAACTTGATGAAACCCCACCCCAGTTCCATCACAATACACATCTTCGCCCGCTTTGTCTTTCCCGATGGGTTTGGGAATGATATGTTGCAAAACAAAACTTGCGGAGCTATAACTGTTAAGCTTCAACTGGATTCGCTCGTTTTCGATTACAGCCTCTTGAACTTTGAGTTTCAATTTAGCGATTTCATCCAATTGTTGGTTGATTGATTCTTCTTTGACTCTAAGCACTGCTTTTAAATGTTCATTTTCTTTAAAAGTTTTACCATTTCGATCATCACAATCTTTCATTGTGCTTTTGAGTTTTTCAAATTTTTCAAAAATCTGACGGTTTTCAAGAATCAACTTTTCATTTTCTTGTTTAATTTTGTCATGATCAATTTTATCAGTTTCAATTTTAGCAGTTAATTCTTTTATCCGTTCAGTTGAAGCTTTAACTGTTTTGTCACGACCAAGAATCTGATTCTCAACGCTTCTGACCTTTGCTGTCAGATCTTTAATTTTCTCACCGTTGAGATACGTGACAGTATTACAAAATTTGCACTCTTTGTTGCAATTTTTGCAATCAGCATTTCCTTCGATCTTTTTACCTGACGCATTTGTTGACACATCTGAACTGACCTGGCTTTTTGACTCAGACACGGAGTTAGAATCTACCTCAAGTGCCTTAGCAGCCAGCACTTTGTCAGCCATTTTTCCCAGGTTCTCTGCAGTCAACTCCTGCGTAGTATCGATAACTCCAGTATCAATCTTCTTTGATTTTTCGATCTCTTCTTTCTCTTTTCCCTCTTTCTCTTCTTTTTCTTTCTTCGCTTCCTCTTTCATTTTCTCTGTTGGAGTTCCCCACCATTTGTGTTGCCAATACTCATCATTATCTTTCATTTCCTTGATTAAGACTTCCAGATCGAGAGTTTTGTGATCGATAGCAATATTTCCATACTCATCAAGATAACACTCCCTGTCTGGATCCCATCTGTTTGCTCTTTTTGCTTCCAAATAGATACCAGAAAGTCTAATCATTTTGTTTTCCGAAATCATCTTTCTGTATCTATACTTCTGCTCTTCAGTTCTATCATCTTTCCATGGAATAGGTTCATTTTTCGCCATGAATGCGTAACCAACCGCATCTTCTTCAGGTAGAACCTCTTGACTCCAATCATACCCCTCATCATCGTAAATCACTACAAGAACTCTAGATTTCTCTCTGTTGTCTTCAACCTGCTTCAATCTAGGCGGCTCTGATTTATTCTGGTGATAAATCGCCTTCTTGTAGTAATCATCTCTGAAAGGATTCTCTGATTCATCAGCATAAGCATTTCGGCATTCTCGTTTGAAGTGACCCTTCTGCTTACACTTGAAACAAGTCACCTTCGATTTATCGAACCCCAGCTTGGTAGAAGCACCACCAATTGTTTTTCTGCCAGTAATTTCCATGAATCTTTGTGCACGACGAACAGCACTTGCCATAGCCCAACGAATATCGATCAGTTCCATTTCCTCCGGATCAATCTGATCGTAATCTTCTTTCGTCAGATTTGTATTTCCAATCTTCCCAGCTACCAATCCTTCATACGATTCCAACACCGATGCTAGAAAGATCATCTGCTGCTTGGCCGATTCCTCATCAAAGTTCTGAGCATTCTTCAAGTCTATTGCGATGTTGCATTGAAACCGATTCTTTGCATCAGAATGACTTCCAGAAGATGAAGATCCACTGTGATAACCACTATGACTTCCACTGCTTTGACCACTTTGATTTTCTTTGCCGGCTGTCGACACATTTTCAACAAAGAACGCAGTTTTTGGTGAAGTTGCTTTTGGCATCATGCTTTTTGGATAGTATAGATCCAGATTCTGTTGATAAGATGAATGATTAACTTTGTACGTCTTCTTCAATTCCAGTTCATGACTTTCAAGTTTCTCAATCACCAAATCTGGTTTCAACAATTCAGAAGGAATAGTGTTCTTAAGAATGAGAGCATAATATCTCCACTCCATCTCGTCTGGCAACGAATCGAACAACTTGTCTACTTGCTCATCATCAGAATATCTGATATCATGTCTTGCTAATTCCAGCTTCAGATGACCGAACCTTTCAATCATTTTACACACTGACTCATTCTTAAGACAACCAAACATATCAAACTCTTTCCTAAGAAGTTTCTTTTTGTTTTTCACGATATCAGTACTTCCTAAACATTTCTTTTCTAACTTTGCCCAAAGATCTTTAGCATTTGAATAGTCTATCAATGAGATGATATCCTCCCGAACAGACTGAAATAATAATGCCACACACTTTTGTTCGGCTACGAAAGATTCAACTTCATCAGAAGATGTTAAGGCTTCACCATACTTGTTTCCGTTTTCATAACCGTTTTTCAGACTTTTCCAACTTGGAAATGCAAATGCCATCATCCAGTCTTCAAACTTTCTGGACCACCGACTATACTCCTCAATAGCCATTAGCTTTGGAGGTTTATTGAATGTTCCAAAAGCACTTTCCGACTCCCAAGCTTCCTTTTTCTTCTCTTTTGGCGTGTTATCATTCACATTGCTTGACGAAGTATTATCGTTTCCGGAATCTCCAGCGAACGCATACATATCGCTAAACGGGTTCATGAAAAGATCATCCATTGTGAATGTTCCTGCAAAATCAGCAAAACACTTAGAAATTTTCAAAGTTTTGAAAAATCAGCAAATTCAAGCGAAACTGAATAGTTTGAAGCGAAATCAACACTTAAACTATTCAAGCAAAAACACACTTTAACTGTTTAAAGCGAAATCAACACTAACAAACTGTTCAAGCGAAAACTAGCAATCCAATTTCGCTTCAATAGATTCAAGCGAAATCTGATATTAGCAAGTCAAACAATCTCAAGCGAAAACCAACTGATCTATTTCGCTTCAATCTGTTCAAGCGAAAACCTCAAACAAGGACCAGCAGATTCAAGCGAAATCCACAAACTCAATTTCGCTTCAACTAATCCAAGCGAAATCGTCCAAAAACAAGTCAAATTTGTCTGATTTTGAAGCGAAATCAGCTATTATCTTCGAACTAACTCAAGCGAAATCCAGTTTTAGGTCAATTTTAACATGTTTTAATCTGAATTTTAGTCCGAATCTTTGTAGGCTTTGTTAAAACTACGTTTTACACGATATACTCAAAAATCAGACCATTTCGACCGTTGGAACTCTTTCAGATCAGAAAAATATAAGAAGAAATGAGTAGAAAGAAGAGAATCCGCTGCTATGGTATGAACTCCTCGTCCTGAGCTCTGATACCACTTGTTGGACCGTTCTACGATCGTTAACCGTCAGTTAAGGCAGTTCATCTTCGATTACGAAGGCGGAATCAACGTAATTAAAGTCATAACAGCAAGTTTCCTCTTAATTCTTCTTTACTGATTGATATTTGTGCTTATACAACGTTTTCTGATACAAATCCGGCAGCACTTCGTGTTTCACACAATGACCTCTCTCTCACAAATGAACAACACAACAGCCTATTTATAGACCTGAGATTTCGCTTGAGACTTCTTGAAGAGAAATCATCATATGTTGATTTCGCTTGAAGATGTTTCAAGCGAAATCTTCAAGTTTAACACATACAAACCCTAATTAAACCCTATTGTGTGATCATTCAAACAATTCTAAACACAAGACTTGATTATGACGTAATCAACAGACATTTAGTGCACCAACACTATGTTCCTTACAAACTACTCTTGTGATTCTCTCTTTCAAATGATCGCTCATGATTCCCTCGAAAATTTTAAGTACTCGTTTCACTCTAAGAAACAAAGTACAGAAAATAAAGTAACATTATGAGTAATCATGCTTCTGCACATCTGTGCCTTTGAATCCTTGGTTAGATAACTAAGGGTATTTTCAAATCTCATACCCATTACGTTTTGATTTTTCAACATACACAGTACAAGTATTTCAAAAACAATCTTCATGATCTCAAAACATTTCATATAGTTTGAAAACATTTTTTTTAAATGCATTGTCTATGTTATTTCAAAAACATTGGCTATGCTTTCAAAAACAACCTTCATAATTTCAAAATGTTTCGTATAGTCTGAAAAATAATATTAACACAGTACATTTTCTTATCAAGTGCATGATTTCGAAAAGCATCCTTCATGTTTTCAAAAACCTTATGCATAATTTCAAAATTCATCTTGCATAATTTTAAAACAATTTTTTTTTATAAATATATACCTACCTAATACACCTACTTTATGATTTCAAAGGTATTATATATAAGGTTTCAAAAACATTGAACACATTTTTTTTAGAACCCCATGCATAGTTTTCAAAAATATTTTCTTCATACATTGACTTAACTTTCAAATTTCGCTTCATATTTCGCCTTGGCATATCTGGCATCTCAACTTCATAAGCATTTTTACTTCATGTTTTGACTTAAGCACGTCCAGTGCAAGGTTTCAAAACATCTTCAACTTCTAAAATCCATATGGGATCTTTTATCCTCACATTTAGACCCTTGTGGAGGATTATCATTCAAATCAGAGTCCTTAATTGGATTCCTTATATACCTAAATTCGAACATTTCGGTTCCTTGTAATCGAAATCGAATTTTTCTTTTTAAAATCTTTCTATCTTTATAGTTAGATTCTTGATAATGTTTAAAGTACCAAATGAAATCCACGAGATGGATTCCTAGTGTGCTTTAAATACATGTGCTCTGTTAGCAAAACAAATTAACAAATTAACAAATTAAAGATCTAGATAAACAATCTTTGTGGTTATATGACTATGTGTTTATGCATCTTGTGTTTTCTTTTATGCATTTTGTGTTTTTGTAAACTCTGGATATTCGTTATCCAAATCCTCGTAGAATCTTTCATATCTTCATATGAGGGATTCGTAGTAGGATATTCAAAAAGGTACTGCCTTAAATCCTTAATGGGCTTCTATGTAATAGTTAAGACCCTTTGATTATATAGTACCACTCCATGATTCATAAGAGACCCTTTTAGGGGTCTAGTCAAAAAGATTGATTCAAAAATCTGGTTAAGAATGACATGTGATGATATAAGCTGAAAAGACTCCTTGGTTGTCTATTAAAATCATTTATTGATTTAATAAAAGGGATCCTATGGTGGTCTAGTCACACTCATCACAGGTTTGTTCATTTGGTTTTCCCCTACACATTATAAAATAGACTGTGTGAACTATGCAAGGAATTGTCTAATTATGGACGCGTACATAATTATGAAATTTAGTGCACAGAAACCCAGTAAGATTTATTATGTGTAAGAACCGATAGTGACAACAATAACAAAATGAGCACGATGTAATGGAGGTACGGTGGACGCACCAATGACGCTTCATATACTTGTATATAAGTATCCCTCTTACATTGCAAGCATGATGTTATTAAAGATACTAGAAGTTCAGAACCCTAACCAATGTTGTTCGATCTTTTCAACTTCATATTTTAAACTCTCACAAGTTTCCTCTAAATAAAATTTCGGGACGAAATTTCCTAAAATAGGGGAGACTGTGACACCTGTGCCTCCACGGCCATCAAACAAATACTGTATCAATGAAATATTGTATTTCATACTTGGGATTTGTACAAATATGTGTATCATTTGCACATATCAATTCTTGTTCGATTTCGGGCTCTAAATCGCTTTATGGAAGGTTATACGCGCACTGATGCGTAAATATAACCAGTTTAATGCAACGAACACTTCGGAATAGTGAAATATACTTAACATACCTTAAATAACCTTTACATAACTTAGAAATAAGTTTTGAAGGCTTTGGTATGGCAAAAAACAAGTTAAATCGCCTACAGGGACTAAATTTGACAAACTGCGAAAGTATGCCAATTTGAACTGTAACGAACATTCTGGAACATGACCATAAGTTAAACATACCATAAATATCCTTTACATAGCTTAGAAATAGGCTTTGAGGGGTTCGGTATGCTAAAATAAACGTTTGGGTCATTCAGGGACTAAAAGCGTCAAAAAGTGCACAAGTTTGCACTTTCGCGCATAACTTATGATCTGAATACATCCGGACATCCAAAAATTTAAGTAAGCACTAAAATATTTTATTTTAGTGTTTGGCTTGAGAAAAATCCATTCGTCGCGCAATTTGGATCGTTTTTCGCGCTTATGCGCATTCCATCGTAATTAAGCGATCATCGCGATCGTACGACCAAACGAACCAACATCCGGCATATTTTTGAGCATGTTTCATGTCCACAATGTTTAGGCATCATTTTAGGGCCTTAACGTTGGCTTAACGGGCCTTAAACATGTCGGAAATGGCCTTAAAGCACAACAGGGACCAAAATTGTCATTTTTGAAACTTGTTTTCTGATCAGGACCCCCATGCGGCCCGCTTAAGCCCAGGGTGATCCTTTACGCGGCCCGCGTCAGCCTCCCAGACCAGATTCAATGCTTTAAACAGCTATTAACAGCCCTTCAAACCCCCCAAAGGCCAATGCCACATGTCAATCTCTTGTGGTGGGGGCAAAATGAGTTACCACAACATTCCAACACTTGTACGGATGAGATTCGATCACGTTATTCAAGAAACGATCCTAACGGTCTTGCATATCCTATAAATACCCATCCATCCCCATTGCAAAACCCACAAGAATCTGATCTTAGAAGCTCTAAGTTGAAACCATTGTTTCATACCTGAGCTACTTGGATCAAGATTAGCTTTCAGGGACCCTTCGTAAGTGTTCCTTCGTTCTTTTATTGCTTTTCGAGTCCGAAAGTCAAACTTTGTTTGACTTTCTGCATTGACCAGTTTATGGTCAATGCGAAGTTCGTTTGAACTTCATAACGTGAGCGTAATCACGATGGTTATAGTCCCTAGTGACTATACCTACTGATTACCACGTTATCTAGGCTCAGTGACGAGCCGTAGTTTCGGCCACAATACGTATTCTTGCGTATTTTGTAACCAAACTACTTATGGGTATCAAAACCGTTTGTTTTGATACCAAACTTGTTTTCTAACTTAGTTAAGCATGTTTTAACATGCTTAGCTCGTCACTTTTAGTTTTGTGCTTATCTAGGGTCGTAAGGGTAAGCGATCTAATAAATCGCTTATACCTTCGAACCCGACCCATTTGGTCGATCATTAGGATCCGACCAAATACATTAGGTGACCATAGTATATAGGGAATAACCTTCTGAGGTTATACCTTATGGTCACTTCGTTTAAGTAGTTGTATGGTAGGTAGTTTATATGCCTTAGGTAAATTACCAAAATGCCCTTTTTACGCCAAAATTCATTTTAAACATATGTAACATAACTTTTAACATCTAAACTGATTTGGCAACAATATTAGACATGTTAAGGCATATTTTACTTGTCATAGGACTAGTTAGGCAGTCCGAACGCGTTTCACGCGAACGGCGCGCTAAAGTAGCATAAGCTACCTAAACGGGTCGTAATGGGTCGTAAGCACTTAGGTTAGGTTTCATTTAGTATGTAGGCTTTGTTAAACCATATGACACGAGTCTCCATACTCGTTTGGTTTACGAACCCTCATTCTATCTAAATCCTCCGATTATAGGTCCGGTTTATTAATGTAGTTACCTATACTAGGTGCCGTTTGATATCCGTGATCTCTAGCATTGTTTGGTTGTTACTCAAGGACTACTAAGCAATCTTAAGTGAGTACATAGAACCCCCTCTTTTAAATGTTTTCAAGGTGTTTATGTGAGTACATAGACCCCTCTTTTACTGTTTTCCAAACCTTTTTGGGTGAAACACATGTGCCTACTTGTTACTTTCCTGCTTTCCTGTTTTCACATCATATACATTAGTACATTTATAGTACATGATTTCATTACATTTTATGCTATGTATGCCCATTGTGTGCGTACTTAGTACATTATTTTACATTACATTTTATGCTATGTATGCCCTTTGTGTGCGTACTTAGTACATTATTTTACATTACATTCTATGCTATGTATGCCCATTGTGTGCGTACTTAGTACACTATTTTACATTACATTTTATGCTATGTATGCCCATTGTGTGCGTACTTAGTACACTATTTTACATTACATTTTATGCTATGTATGCCCATTGTGTGCGTACTTAGTACATTATTTTACATTACATTTTATGCTTACATTTTGGTATGACATTTGGTTTGTTTAAATGAGACAATGTACATTCATTAACACCGATCATGCCGCTCGGTAGTAGGTAGTGGTACCATAGGACTTGACAAATCCCATTCCTGAAATCTCGGGTTTGTTTGGACGTAAGGAATGACCGAATCCGAATACATTTTTTGATAACCTTTACTAAAAGGGTTATCCGACTGTCGCAAGGCTTGGATGTATGAATTTTCACAATACCGCATAGATGTTTATATCAGTATAGCATGCATTTATTACACAAAACATAACTTTGATTTAAACCATGTTTTACTTCAATACCTTGTTTTTGTGCATTTTACATATGGTTTAGTTGATATATTTCACTTACCATACATAAACATTTTGACATTTACATACACAATTCATGATTTACATTAGACATAAACATTAGACATAGACATTAGACATGGTATTCACATAAACATTTTGACATTTGATTATACATAAACATTATACTTTAGTGGTTTGGTTTGAGTAAGTGATTTAAGTAACGAGGCGTGTGTAATATGATACAAGCATGATGGATACGCCGCTGGTACTTCCTATATATAAGTGTTTGTATGGTATTACATATCGTGGCGTTATTTGAATCATTTCAATTTAGACATATAACATTTTATACAAATAACATACTTTTCACAAGACATTGTTTTAGAAAACAACTTATCTTATACAAACTCATTTTACTTGGTTATTCATTTAACCATATGTTATTCTCTTATTTATACATATCATCTGATCTTATTGCTTTTCAAATGATTTACAAGACAAAGCAAATTACAAGGTTCATGACTAAACATTTTCTTAAACATAAGTGATGAATCTTATTTTCACAAAACCTATGTATCTCACAGGCATTTTTATGCTGACGTACCTATTTTCACATGTGTTTCAGGATATGATGCATAGGATTTGTCAAGATACACTTAGGCGGACTTGGGCCTTAGTGACGATAAAAGATGCAAGACTAGTTATTTATGTTATGTTTCTTTGATTGTCAAGACATTGTAACTCTTTTATTTAATAAAACAATATTTCAATTTCCATGTGTTATGAAACAATGATTCTGTTACAACACTCCCCGACGTTTCCGCCACGTTTTGTTGTTTTACGTGGTTGGGGTGTGACAGTTAGACATATTTTTCTGATGACGTCACCAGAAAGAATTTTTTACTTTCAAAAAGGGGGAAGCTTCCAGAAGGAATATTACTGGACCATTTATCTGAAAATGGGTCCCACAAGAGGTAAAAGGTAGCACACGACCGTTAGTATTGACTAATCAAGATTCATTCTGTTAAAGAATGTTTGGAGACATATCAAACGGTTTATATAAAGTTAATTACCATTAACTTATCTTGAAACCACGACCTAATGGTTATATATGAATCCCACGATTCAACAGTTATATATGAAGTTAATTACCATTAACTTGTCATAAACCCAACGATCTCTGTCCCCACTACTCCCATGCATACTAACCACCCCAGGATCTTTGTTCCTACTACTACTATATATACCCAATTTCATAACAGAGACTTCACCTTCAACCTCAAAACTAACAAGCCCTAAATTCCTTCGTTTTTGAAAAGCAAAAAATTCATCCCAAAATCAACATGTCTCAAGTCAATTTGAACATTCTAGTCATTGAACACGAGGTTCCCTTCATCCAAGAAAACCAATTTCTACCCCTCAAGGATAACAACCTCGTGATGAACACCGAACACGCTCAATATGACCAAAGATGTAAGCTTTTGGTTGAGTTCCTGTTAAGATATCCACTTACACAAGCTATGACAAAAATAAAAGAAGTACTGGAGAACATCATACAGCAGCTTGTTCGTACTATTAAAGCAATAGGGAACAATGAGATCAAAGCTCATCTCTAGGGTAGCATCTTTGTAACCATCACCCTAAGAAAAATCAGGGAATGTTTGGAACTTCCCATCAATGTTGGTTACATTGAAGCTCCAAAGAAGGTGGACCTAATTAAGCAGTTTATTGAGCTTGGTTACAAAGAAAGCATCACAAAGATCGGAGAGTTCAAAAGAAACAAATTACCTACCTTCTAGCAAGTAATTATGGAAACTATGAACAAGTGTTTGACTTCAAAGATTGGAGGAACTAACCAAATCAACCAATCTATTCTGAAAATCATGTATGGACTCATCACTAGGTTCAACGTTGATTACGGAACAAAAATCTTCAATCTGATGAAGAGGTCAGTTCTGACCAAGACTGGAAGGATAACATCCCACTTACCCTATCCAATATTCTTGTCAATCATCATTGCTGAAACATTTGAAGACAGAAATGTGGAGCTGCCTACATCAAAAAAAAATATGGAGATCAACTGTCATGAAGCCATGGGGTGCAACACAAGGTTGGACAACTAACAAAGATGTACCAATCTTACTAGAAAGTATGCTACGCCTGGTACCAGAAGACTCACCATACTGGAGGAAGCATGAAGACATCCTATACAAGAAGAGGAGCAACCAACTTTTGAAGTATTTGACAGTAGCTCTTCACCAGAAGATAATGTTCAAATGTCTACTTCACCAGAAGAAACTGATGAAGGAAGAGGACCAGAGCGACATGGCACCAGAATCTCAACAGAGATCTGATGGAGATTGATAATCAAGTGGAACAAAATCCGGAGGCAACAAAGCAACATGAATCAGGTGCTCAAAATAACCTCCTTTCTTATTGCTAGGAACTCCACAGATTCTGATTCTGATGAATCTGTTCAAGGGAGTTACAGAATTATGCCTAGACAATCTGATATAGTTATTGAGGAGAATGTTAGTATACATCTTGACTCCAAATCTGATGAGGAGGATTTTGAGATAGCAACAGGTGGAGATCAGGTCACTGATCAAGGAAACCTAGAAGAAGAAGATATGCCTTTCTCAACAACTCACAAAGTGTCATTTTCAAGAATGATTCAAGGAAGTAAGGAAATTCCAGATGTGAATGAGTTTCACATATCTGGTGAAGGTGTTTCTGGTGGATCTAAGGATTAACCTAACCCTTTAATAATAGCAGCAAGTGTGTCTTTTACTGGTTTCTTAGCTGGAACATCTGTTGTTCCAAATTTACCCCTTGAAACACCATTCATCTCAACAGAACAACTTGACAATGTGTTAAACAATGTCATAAAAGATGTAGCAGATGATTCAACTAGAGAAACCAAGTCTCCTATTGAAGCCAAATTAGACATGCTGCTTGAAAAGATAAGAAGTCAAAACTCTGAGATAAAGGATTTATCAGATTCAGTTGAGGAAATCAAAAGTCAGATAGAGAAGAACACTGGAACTTTGAAGAATATGCAGCACCCACCAGAAAGCTCATCCGAAAATGATAAATACACAGCAGAATTCAAGAAGGTCTTTGAAGAAATGGAAAGCATCAAGACTCAAGTGAAGGAAGTTGTGGAAACAAGGGGAGCTTCTAATTCTGGTAAACTTTTGGAAGAAATTGGTAGTTTGAGAACAAGCAACAATAGCCTATCCGATGCTCTTGAAAAGCTTATAAAGGAATGGACTGCACAAAAGGAACAAATGAAGACAAACTTTGAAGAGGTGCATGAAGAAGAAAAGAAAAATGCTCAACTCTTGAATGAAGTTTCTCAACTGCTGAACAAAATGCAACACAATGTTGCCAAATTGGCAAACATAGGTGTTCAAAAGTTAAGTGAATCCATTCCACCAGAAGCTTCAACAAAGATCACCAGCACATCTTAGCCAAAACTAGTCACTCCAGCAAGCCAATCAGGGCTTACACCAATGGGTCCCCCTCCTCTAGTATCAAGATCAGAAATCCTCAAAACGTTTGAAACTCCTCTTGTTATTTCCAAAAGACCAAAATTAGTGAAAGTAAGAGATTCAACAGGAAATGTCTCCTTAGTACAAGAAATTGCAAGAGAAGACATGATGTTTCCTGCAGAAAGGCTTAAAGAGTTTTATTGGCCTGAGGAAGATAAGTTAGATAGACCACAAAGTCCCAAGAGCAGGGACTAGAGCTAGGAAAGACTTGAATGAGGAGATTACTGCATTCACAAAGCTCATCCAAACCCAATAGTGGGAATTAGAAAGGTTGATACTTTTGCTACAACAGATGGAGTAATAGGATGCCATGAGCAAAACAATTACACCTTGGTGAGGAGAAATGGAGAGGAAGAAGTAATCACATATGGTGATTTGGCAGACAAGCTTCATCCTATAGACCTTACAATGATGAAAAATTCCTTTGATCAAGAAAAAGGAAATACAAGGTTCTTCAGAAGAGCTCTTCACAGTCTCTCACAAGCTGGAATAACACAAGAGTAACTTTGACTGATTTTGACCTCTGCATCAACTATGAACTAGTCAACAATAGAAAGGTGCACATGTCCCCTCCTAACACATCAATCCCATCAGAACTGGGAAGAGAAGCTAGAACTAGAGTCATCTTTGAAGAACCAGAACTTTCAGTTGTCTTCAGAGATCATGAGAATAAGAAGGCTCTCTTCAGAGTTAATGAAATATGCAGGTACTCAAATCAGACTCTTATATACATTAAATACTGCATGAACAAGAAACAGGAGCCGCTCAAGCTGAACGGACGTGAAAAATAGGAGCTGGGAGCAAAAATTGAAGTCATCATTGATGAATGGATTCAAGCAAGAATCTGGTACAAGGAAATGTACAAAGAATGCAACAAGATGATTGACTACAAGAAAAAGCTGAAGGATGGAGATCTTTACAGGATTAACCAATGATTGAAAAACAATTTGTTTGTGTTATTTTTTTTTTTTTTTGAACAATGTTTTTGTCAACTTTTGAATTTCTGTGGTTTGAATTCACTTTATGTTCTTTGATTATGAGTAGTTATTTTTCTTACAATACTTAGGGGAAATTGTTAGGAAATTATTTGTAAGTATTGAAGAAAAATATGATTACAATGATCATATGCTAAAGATAAAGTCAAGAAGATCAACAAAAGAAAGATACAAGATAACAGGACTAGAGAAGAAAGAAAGATACATCTTCAACAAAGATCAGAATCTGATTGGAAGTATAGAAAGGCAATCAAAATTGACCAATATGATGACTTTGATGATAAATCTGCTATTTATCATCAAAATCTGGTAACCTCTAATCACCAGAAATAATAATGATCACTCCAATAGAATTCTAATAAGAAGGCTGTAGGTCCGGTTCGTCTCCTATCGATTGCGTACGACACGTTCGACGTGCGGAATCCGTTGAACGTGTGTGACCGAACACACAAGATGTACAAATTTATCGTGATTCTTATTGATTTATGACGTGTACAATGAGCCGAGAATCACACGTGAGCACTTTCTCTCTCTAGATTCTCTCTCTAGAATCTTTTCTCTCTTAAGCTCCAAAGTGCTAAAAGTCCCTAAACTAAGCCCTAACTCCTCTATTTATAGGCACAAGATATAAGGATTTCTCCTTAATTACTAGATTGCCACCTTGCCCTTTTTACTACATTATGAATAATAAAGCCTTGATTTCTTCAATTTCTGCTACGCACTGGATTGACGGAGGCGATAGACATACTGCACTAACAGACTCCCCCTTGGATATTGCCGCAGTAAATCCATAGTCAAACTCGTAGCGACTTGTTTTTCTCTCTCTCTGAGTCTTCTTGAAGCTTTATCATCTCTTCAGCAACATAGACTCCCTCTTTCTTGAACAGAATCCCGGTGGATCTGTCTTGAGCTTCAGCTCCCCCTTTCAGCAAACTCTTTCTTCAGGCTCCCCCTTTCGTCAAGCTTCCGTGCTTTGGGATCGACACCTGGCTTTCCGTATACAAGCTCCTTCAGGATAGTTTCCTGGCTTCTTGAATCCACGCTTCCTCTTGCGTTGAGCTCGTCTTCAGACTCCCCCTTAGACTCAGCTGTCGGGATCGTAGTCTGGCTTTCACATGTTCACAAGTTCAGGATCAATTCCTGGCTCTATTCTGCATCTGCTCAGGATTTGAAACCTGGTTAACCTGCACATCCTCTACCTCAACATAAGTTTCACAAATTTATAACATTTAGTTTTAAGAAACTTACTGGTAGAAATCATTCTTTCATCAATACAAATAGTTACATCAAGTTCAAGTGAATGATTTTGATTAACTAAACATACAATTTTTATTTTTTTTTTAAACATTTGTATATAACATTCAAAGTTTTTCAACAAACTTTCCCAACCCAATATAGTTCATCATGTTTAGCACTTGGAATTTTGAAAATTCGCTTTCCAACATCAGTTGTCGAAAATCTTTTTGCATTTTTCAAAACTTTATGCTAAAACACACTAAAATCTTTTTGGATTTTGAGTTTAAAGAAATGCAGTAAACAAATATATACAAACAATATTTTTGTGAGTTTGTGTAAGAGGATCATATCAGTTTTTGAGACAAATCACTAGCACCGTTAAGCTTTAATCATTTTAAGTTCTAAACGATTCACGTTGATTGACGATATTGTTGTCCTCTTAAACTCAATCTAAAAACTTTCGAAATGCTTACCGATACGTTAAGGTATATTAATTTTACACTAAATTCTTATGGACCCCACGATCTCAGCATATCCCCTCATCATGCAATACACTGACTCAAGTAATGCCTTTAAACTTTCATCAACTGTGATATGTGCGAAAATAATGCAGAATGTTTAAACATTAACAATCAGGTCGATACTTCCGTATGCGCAGAGAAAGTCCAATGTTTAAACAAAATAAGAAAATAAAACAAGTTGAAGTTGTTTAGGCTTTAACCACCAGGTCGATACTCCCGTATACGCAGAGGTGATCCAAAGCTTAAACGAAACACCAAAGAAAATAAAGCAGAACGTTTAGGCAACAACATCCAGGTCGATACTCACGTATACGCAGAGGATGTCCGATGCTTAAACAAAATAAAGAAATCAAACAAGTTTAAATCTTTGCAAAATGAAATGCACAATCACAGTGACTTTTCAGCAAAGTTGTGAAAGTTCACAGACTTAACCAGTTTTATGTCTTTCGACAATCAGCGATTACCGAGCAGGCACACAGTCAAGAAGGACAAAACTAAGTACTATGCTTTCAACCATGTTTTCCACTAGAACTAGGCTTTTTCGTTTATGTTTGTATCGTTATCGCAAATCTACTAGTCTAGCTGAGCCTATCGTCACATCTTTAGTGAGACCGTTTATCACATTTGACATTACCTTTCTTTAGCATGCTGTGATAGTCCACTGATTTACTATCATTTCCTCTTTTTCACAACAAAACTCATTTTGAATTTTCAATGTTTTTGGCATTTTCAAATTTTCTATTTTTTTAAAAAATTTTCTCCCCCTAAAATCAAAATATGTTTCAATTTTGATTTTCAAAGGAAAATTTGAAAACAAACTATAAAAGAAACATGACAAACTGATATCAAATCGCTTCAATTCGCCATTCTCTCGGCTTAACAATCAGAACTCCCCCTGACAACAAACTATTTTCCCATTTAGATTTCAAAACATTTAAGTTTGTTTTAATCAAATGGTTTTTCCGGAAAATTAGTTTTGTTTGTCTTTTACCACTTGTAAAATTGGGGATCAAATCATCACATTGTTTTACCAATCATATGTAGGAAATCAGATACAACTTAATGTCCCTGATTTACCACTTGTAAGATCAATCCAATTCAACTTTTGAACCACTTGTAAAAATCACAACCATACAACTTAAACCTGTTTTTCAACCAATTTACCATCTGTTGGTTGAATTCTCAAGGTGCCGATTCCTACTCCTCGCTTACAAACCTGGGAGTTCCGGCAAGTCCTGCAAAACTTCTCAAAAACACATTATACAAACATGATAAAGAATGATGCCGATTCATGATCCACGATTACCAACTTGGGATCTCCGACAAGTCAGGTTTTTCTATTTGAAAAGATTCACCCAAGCCTGACCAGCCTTGGGTTTGACAATTTTTACCTCAATTTGTGGCTCCTCTGATTTTACCGTATCAGAATCATTGCCAATACGTGGCTCTTCTGACTTTGACAAGTCAGTTTCATTGCCAACATGTGGCTCCTTTGTTTCAGAAGAAACAAATTCATCACCAGGAACTTGTCCTTTCTTTACACTCCATTCTGTCCTCAGATTTGCATCTGATGAATTCGTTTTGCTTGATTTGTCATTCTTTGGAGAGCAAGACGATTTATCAGAACTTTTATCTGTTTTTCCAGTTTTATCCGAGGACAAAATCCTCTCGAGATATTCTCTCGCCTTCTTTCTTTTCTTCCTCAGTTTGTCTTTCTGCCCTTGAGAAAGTTTTACTTTCTTTTCTTGAACTTTCTGTTTTTGAACTTTTGGTTCTTGAACTTTTGGTTCTTGAACTTTTTGTTCTTTGGGCTTGACATTGACTGGTTTCTTTGCCATTTTCTGAGATTCAGCCCTCAATCTTCCCTTTGATCTCATTGGGCAATCTCTTGCAATGTGTCCTCTGATTTGGCATTCATAGCACCTTCTCGTTTCGATTCTCTGACTTTGGCAGTTAACAGAAATGTGTCCTTGATAGCCACAAGTGTAACACACTCTGTTATCATACCTATCACTACCTTCATACTTCACACCACTTTTATACCACACACTTAGATCAAAGCATTGATTTGCCTTGTGGTAATCACCATTTCTTTGTTTTCTATCATTGTAATGATTTGTCCTTGAAGAATCTTCATCCCATCTTCTCCTATAAGCTGGATTTGGCTTTTGAGCATTGTGGTCAAACCTGCACCACTTATTACCAACTTTTTGTGAGTTTTCATTTTTAAATTTTTGTAATTTTTCAAAATGATTGGATGACTTAACTGATGAGCTTTTATTTTCAATTTTAGGATTTTTCAAATTTTTATCTTTTTGTTTCTGTTCTACAATCTTCTTAACAGGTTTTTGCGTTGAGCATTCACCTATTTCAGTAGACTGCAAAACAGTATTTTTAAATTTTTCTTGTAAATCTAAAAATATTTTTCTTTTCTTTTTCATCATCAGATATTTCATCACAATCTTCAATTTTGACTTTGTCAAAATTTGTGACATTGTCACTTATTGGAACAGAATTGATAGGTTTTGGACATACAAGATCTGATGACGAAGTCACAAAGCCTTTCAATTTCTTTTCAAGCTCATCAATTTTATTTCTTGAATTCTCAACTTCATTTTCAAGCTGAGATATTTTCTCAAGATGAGAATTGATTGCCTTTTCATTCACAATTTTGTTCTCTTCAAGAACAGATTTTTCATTTTCAAAAACTCTTATCTGATCTTGAAATTCTGTTTCTTTTTCTTTTAAAATTTTATTCTCCAATTTTATCCAAGAAACATCTTTATTTTCAATTTTAATATTTTCAAAATCTTTTTCAATTTTCAATTTTTCATTTTCTAAAAATGTCATTTTATTTTGAAAAACTTTTTCATTTTCTTTTAAATTTTTGATTTCCAATGTCAAACTGTCCAAACTACTCAACAGTTTGACATTTTCTGACGTCAATTTCTCGCAATTTTCTCTCATTTCAAGAATCTGTTTATCATCAGATTCTTTCTCATCCTTCAAGCTTTTGATTTCCACTGTCAAATTCTCCACATCTTTCAAAAGTTTGACATTGTCTACTTCGAATTTCTCGCATTTTGAGCACACAACTTCACATTTTGAAGTTTCATCTTTCTTGGATTCTTCAATCTTTGACGTTCCTGCAAGAAAAATTTTGACCATATCAGCAGGATTCAAATCTTCATTTAAAAAACAACCTCTCTTGTAATCATATTTCATCCTTCTTCTTGCACTAAGACCATTTCTAATTCTTTTCATTATTTCAAAGATCACATCCAAACTTATATAATTTGAGTTTCTTTCTAATTCCTCTATCAACTCTTTCTTTTTCTTCTCAATTTCACAATTTTGTGTTCTAAGCTCTCTGATGAAATCCCCTAGACTAAATTTTGAGAACCTAGAATCCTTTTTCACTTTACACACAAATTCATCCCACTCTAAAGATAATGCATCTGCAAACTTAGATTTCTGTTCAGCTTCTGATATCGTTATGTAATGCATTCTCAAACCTTTAAGTAAATCATCATATCACTCTTCCAGATCATTAAACTTCTCATGTTTCTTACGCATAAAATATTTAAATCTTTCAACCACAACCTCTTTTTCCTGAAGATAAGAACCACAATACCAATTGTTTAGTCTTTCAAATTTAACGTTTTCCTTCTCGTCAAACATTTTAACCACAAATTCTTTGTTAAGTGACATGGTTCAAAAATTGTTTTTTAGCTCAAAGTCCACAAAATTGCGCCTTGTAAATCACCTCGAATCACCTGCAAACACACAAACAAACAATTACTTTAAAAACAAAGTGAATATGTGAAAGTATGTGACGTGGCACAAAAAGACAAAATTGTTTGACTAATCGGATAGATTTCAACGATGAGCTTTGAACTTCTAAAAAATTCTCACATGTACACTGACAACTTTAATGCGCTTCACATGTAACAATGTTAGATTTTAAAATTGATTATTATCCGGAAAAAATGTTGCACTAAGATGTGATTGGGCCGAAGATGCTTTGATTTTAAAAGATGATTGGGCCGCAAATGTGAGTTTATCAATTCAAGTGAATCATGTGCATTCTGTTGTAGTTATTAATGATGGCAGGTTACAATGTTGACTAAGTGTGACAGACACGGATAGTTCTGACGTGTAATGTTATCAATGCAGACAAGTGTCCCTCCGGATGGTCAAATAATCAGTCAACCCAGATTGTTATACGTACGGATGAAGATCCGGATGATGTTATCCACACGGGTGGTGATACGTACGGGTGGGCTATCCGCGCGTATGGCTATCCGCGTGTATGGCTATCCGCGCGTATGGCTCGTACGTATGACTCAATCCGTGCGTATTGCTATCCGCACGTGTGACACAAACTCCTATTCGACCAACAAAACAATGACCTAATCACGTGACCACCTGCTCACCGAATGAATTAATCACTATCTTGAATACACGTGACCTGCTTATAATCAATCAATAACAGACAAACATTATCACTATCACATGCAATTCATCAAAGAGATCAATATTCAATGAATTTTAAGTGGACCTCTATGTTTTGATCAAAGATATTCACGTGAAGGAACAGATAGGTCTGAAATGTTGACTGACAAATTTAATATAGTTGACTAAGTGACTTGTTTATCCGAGCGGTATTGTGACACGTATTACTATCCGTGCGTACAGGTCAACAAATAGTCAAAGCGGATAGTTGTACGCGCGGGCGACTCAACCGCACGTATAGGTCAACAATCAGTCAACGCGGATGGTCATACGCACGGGTGGCAATCCGTGCGTAGAACAACAACCGTAACTGCAGCAACTTTTATCATTTTCGAACCACAAAAATTCAAATATCTCACAAATTACTAAGAATTAGATTCTGAAACTTGGTAGGATTGTAATTCAGGTGTTTACGCACAACATATTAAAAATTCAGCAGATTTGGACCAGTAAAACCCGTTCAATTTTACGTTTTTTCAGTGAAAACCGTTAAAATATGAAAAATGAAGAACTTTATCGAATCTGATGCGAATTGAGATCTGAATCTGATGAAATCTGGTACGAATCTTGTTGTTTGATCAGCGCAATCGAGCAACCTGCTCTGATACCAATTGTAGGTCCGGTTCGTCTCCTATCGATTGCGTACGACACGTTCGACGTGCGGAATCCGTTGAACGTGTGTGACCGAACACACAAGATGTACAAATTTATCGTGATTCTTATTGATTTATGACGTGTACAATGAGCCGAGAATCACACGTGAGCACTTTCTCTCTCTAGATTCTCTCTCTAGAATCTTTTCTCTCTTAAGCTCCAAAGTGCTAAAAGTCCCTAAACTAAGCCCTAACTCCTCTATTTATAGGCACAAGATATAAGGATTTCTCCTTAATTACTAGATTGCCACCTTGCCCTTTTTACTACATTATGAATAATAAAGCCTTGATTTCTTCAATTTCTGCTACGCACTGGATTGACAGAGGCGATAGACATACTGCACTAACAAAGGCCATCAGAAATTCCGATGAGCCAAAAGGATAAGGCTCTGCCACATTTGTGAATTAGCAAGTTAACCTTGATGGATTCAATGAATATACCAAAAAGCTACTTTATGCAGAGCAAGTGCACGAATAAACACATGTTTATTCATGACAAAGACTCTCTATAAATATAGATGTCACCACCGAAGGAGAAGGAGTTAAGCCAAGCATTCAATACATACAACAAAACTCCATTACCCTTCATTACAGAATTCTTAAATTATTCTTTTGTATTAGTCAATAACCACACAATCACCTTGTAAACATTGTTTTCCAAAGTGATATAAACTTGAAAATTCTCTAGTTGTGTTTCTTGAAAGTTTGATTTCCATTTTCGCACATTATTTTCATACTTGTTGAAATCAATGGCCAAATTTAGTCAAAGAGCATCATTATCTGGGATCAACAACATCTTTCCTGTCAAGTGTGTGTGTGTGTGTGTGTGTGTGTGTGTGTGTATAGGGTTACTAGCCTAATCTTAGAAGACTTAGACACATGGTTTTCCTATGGAATCTGCGATTGTGATATTTGAGTTTAGACACAAATGGTTAGTGTCTAATTCACTCAAATTGTAACTATGTACCAACCTGTCACACACCAATTTTTGGTGGGCCCGGATGGTGGGTTTATGCCTGACGATTGATAACAATTTCACAATTGGCAGTGAAAGATAGAATGATAAAACATTATATATAAAAGCTTGAAATATATTAAAGAAAAATTATAACAACTTGTTTGGTACAAAATATCCCACAAGGTAGGATAAAAACAAAATAGACTTTGGACATCATAGGCCTTTATTCGTGGAGTTGCAAATTCCAAAGCTTATGGTCGAACCGTAATCAAGCCTACTATTGAGGTTTCACCTGCGGTTAATCATTAAAAATACATTAGTTTTCACTGGTAAATACTATTAACCGACACGTTTTTTATAAAACATTTAAAAAATATTTTATTCAATAATCTTTGGGTTAATTTCTTGTTACCGAATTATAGGCTCGTCGTACATTCGAGAACCAGTATTATAACCAATATGTGATCAACATACACACCAAAATTATTTGTAATTGTCAGGTGTATGCCTACACCCTGCACTTAATGGCCATTTGTAGTTAAATGAATCGGGGCATCCAGATACGGTACTATTAACCCCCAAATGTTTAATTCGCTATCAAGCAACACGGTTTAAAACGAATACCCACATTTGTAAGCATTTGTCCATTTGTGATACCCGTACCAAGAGGCATTTGCCATATCCCAAGTTTTAATGTAAAAGTGGCTAAAAAGTATTTACCTTTGCTAGCTGTCTAAAACAGTGTATTTGGTTCTCGTAGCAAAGTCTATTCAATGTTCATTAATTTTATATGTGATTCCCTGGAGGGCTCTATAGTCAAGAATGAACAAAAATAATATTCGTTAGAATGTTTACACATCATTGGTAAGTCTTTTGACTTAACCCGTTAACTTTAGAATAACGCTCGGTTTCGCTAGATGTAGCGTTGACCAGATAGAATGTGGTTTATAACCGTTCGAGTAAGAAGACTTGTGTGATATGGGTTATTTAACCAAACATTCTTATTTGGAAAGGTTTTAAAGTATTTGACCCGTTACAACTAGTTTATATGGATTATGTTCGTATAACTAGTCATGGGCATAAAAAAAGGGGGCTCGGGTGGTCGAATGGGTCTATGACGAGTCCGATATTTCAAAATAATTTTATGATGTTATATAATTAGTCTTAAGCTCAGAATGCATATTGCATAAGGTTATAACCAATTTATTTGCTTTTATGCCAAAAAGGGCATTTTGGACCTTTTTAAGAAATATATCTTTTACTCGTCATTTCTCCCGTCCAAACATGATGACCAAAAGGTATAATCATAGGGAATTATTCCTTATGATATTACAATCACTCAGTAACTTTTAATTAAAGTTTATGTTGGCCAAACGGGTCAGAATTGAAAGTCAAAGTAGAAGACAAATTGTTTGACTTTCGACTAGGAATTAAATGCTAAACTGAATATGACAAGTTTAACATGTCAAAATATGCTTTATAATATTATATGGACTATTATGGTGTCAAATCTAATGGTTATAATACTTAAAAGTTCACTTGTCGTAAAATGGATAATCTGCGTTTTGACTTTTATTTAATACATGTTTGACTCATCATTTCTCCTATTGAGCGTGATAATCACGGGGTATAATTGCAGGGAATTATACCCTATAGTATAAGGATCACGTGGGAAAACTTAATCGAATTTTGACTTGACTAAAATGGTCAGAACTGAAAGTCAAAACAAAAGTCAAACTGCTTTACTTTCGGATAAATTCTAACTATAGAACTGAAATGAGCTTAAAGGAACACTTACTAGTGACAGGGGAATGTTTTGGACTCAAGAGATGAGGCTTCTAAAGACCAGAAGCAAGCTCCAAAGCAGAATTGAGTGATTTGAGAAAGGTGTGAATGGAATATGCAACAAAGGCTCCTATTTACAATAATCTTGGAGATCCCAAATGATAACAAGTGTTTGCGGATGGGTTATGGTGTTGCTTAGTGTCCTAACAGGTGGAAGAAGAAGAATTAAGGTGGCAAAAATGGTGCTAGATGGCACAAAGGAGCAGGCTGTCGTGGTAGCTGGTGTTTTACTACTAGCGAAGGCCTTACGGGACCGTAAGGGGTCCTGCCTTGCGGTCCGTAAGGACCTTCGGCGCACACAGAATTCAAAGCCTTTGTGGTCCGTAAGGGACCCTTAGAAGGCAAAATTTTGCTTTTTTCACACTTTAAGCCCCTCAACTCTTAATTATCACCCCTTTTAACAATTTGGTCCCTCACTTTCAACATATCTGAATTTTTTGGAGATTTTTCAGACACGTGTCACACTAGGATTTGACAAGATTATTCAGGTTGTTACAGTGGGCCTAGCCCATGTGTATGGCCTATAAACGAGTAAAAACTAGGGGTTGGTTCAGGATATAAGGAGAATATGATTGGAAACGAAAAAGAGAGACTAGAATTCAAAGAACTTACAAAAAAGGATTGTGAAGAATATATGAAGCAAAACTGGAAGAGAAAAGAGGATGAGACTGAATATTGAAGACACTAGGAAGCGTTAGGCTGATCCCACGGGTTATTCTTTATAGTTTCTAGTCTTTGGACTCTCTGTAATGATGATGAATTTGATGTTTATGGTGAATTTCTTTATCATGTTTAGCTAAACTTAGTATAACTGTCCTGATGAGATGAGACGATGTTTTGTTTATGCTTGATGATTGATTTCCTGCTTGTATGATTTTAGTAGTGTAGCATGGTCAAGTTCTTATGATGCATATGTGTGTATGTTGAAATTGGTTATGATGTTACTTGTGTGGTGATATTGATCTTTCTATGAGGTTATGCATGTTTGATTCAGTATTTTCTATCTCTAGGGTATATTGACGTCCATTAGCCTAGGGCTTGATACTTTAATCGGTAATAGATAACTAATCATCATAACTTTGACGTATGTGCTACTTATGAGAAGAGTTTGATGAAAAGAGTCTAGAAACTAATTGGGGTTTTTCTAAATGCCTCACCTTGGTACTTGTAATTCGCTTGATTCGTTAACCACCTTGAGCACTAGGCTAGAAACCTTAAATCATAAGAATTCATACTATCACTAGCTTTATTGAAATAGGTATAAAGGTGTGTTTATAGCCTTAACCCTAGTTTGATAAGATAAACCCTAATCAGCTCTAAGCTATTTTAGCACTTCATATGTCATAGGCAAGTTAGGTCTTGGAGTGGTTTAGCATGATGTAGGTCCGTATCACAAGTGGATCGATACGAGATTGACAATCGATCAAGAGTGCGGAATCCCCTTGGTAGATCAACGAACATAGAAACAAGTTTGTAAGATGAAGAACACGAACAATCACTTTAAAACCCGGTATTTATTGATTATCAAATTAATGTTTACAGTTAATCAATACCACAAGAAATCTCTTTGCCACTCTTTGCAGATTTCTCACACACTCTCTGTAACTGCTCTCTCAAACTGTCTCTCAAGTGTCTTCCTAAACCCTAAAGCATAATGTTGTTTATATAACACAACCATGCACACTGGGTTAAGCCCACGTACATACAATCATAAATTCCGAATATCTGATACAAAACAGAAACTCAGACTAACAAACTAAACTCGGAATTATCCCATGCATTCTCAAACTCGGACCACTGTCCACAAACTCAGACTTCCCTAAATCTTCACAAATTCGGAATTCTTCAATTCCTCATTCATAAACTCAGACAAAGATCATAAACTCGGAATCCCTTATGTTGTTTCGCAAACTCGGAATTCCTCTTGATCTTTAGTTCCTCTAGTCAAGTCTTAATTATGATATCCAAAGACCAAACCAAAGTTTTTATCACATAACATGCACCAATACAGGATCGTCTGTGATCAATCTAAGCAATTGTCGTTGATTCGAGTCTAGAATGGTTATATATTCTCAACTTTTGGTAGTAATTCTTAGTAATTCAGGTTATTAGATTCTAATATTGATTTTCATAGTTCATAGATTGCATATTAAGTAACAGGTTCAGTACTTGTAGATTGTAGTGTCCACGGATTGATACTTGGGTACTTACTTATGCTATACTATATACTGATAAGTACGCTTGCCTAGAACGTGTGTAGTTAGTATTAGTGTTTTTATCCTTAAGACTCAGTTGTGTTCCGTGTCAATTTTTTTCTTACTATCTAAGCACGTCATTAGCCATTAAAAAAAGATATTGATGTTCAGTTAGGGAGTAGGGACATTGATATTCAATTAGAGTCATTCATGTTCAATACGGGTCATTGATATTCAATGGGATCATTCATGGCCAATTACAGTCATAGTCAACTAGGGTGAATGATGTCTAATTAGTACTTTGCTGATAATTTAAGCTCAATTAGGGTCAATGATTGATGGTCCATCATGGTCATTAATAGTCAACTAAAGTCGGTTGATTAAAGTCATTAAAGATCAACTGATGTCAATAAAGATCAAGTAGGGTCCGTTAAAATCATTAAATACCAGTTAAGGTCATTAAAGATTAAGAAGGGTTAATCTGGGTCATTCGGTATTAATTGCGAACATATTATCAAGGGCGGATCTATGGGTCCCCAGGAGTTGACCGGAATACTCCTCAACTTTTTGACAATGTACAAAAGAACTTTGTTGTTTCAGTTTTTATGTATCAAATTCCTAGAAAAAAAAAAGATTTGATGAAGTAAAAGAAGAAAAGTTGGAAAAGGGTTAAGCCACTTTTTCCTGATCTGTGAAGATGTAAAGGATGATAATTACTAGGGATGATTGGGTATTTTGGTAATTAAGCTAGTCTAGGGTCTCTGTGAAGATGTAAAGGATGATAAGGCTGAACGGTATGGTGACGGAGGGAAGAAAGAAGACGGGGGTGGCGGGATGGGGTGACGGAGTGGCGCCGAGAAGAAAGAGGGGGGCCCACATGTTTTGCTCCGTCCTGGACGTCGAAATTCCGAAAGAGAAGACGATGACTGGATCAAGACCGAGGGGTGGGGCGGCATGGTGTGCCGGTCCGTCGCCGCTTGAGGACGGGGTGAAGACGGGTCCATACCGTCTAGCCTAATTACTAGGGATGATTGGGTATTTTGGTAATTAAGCTAGTCTAGGGTCTCTACAAAGTCAATGTCATCGGACTTTGCCTCTACAATGTCATCGGTATTTTTTGTATTTTTTGTTTTTTACTTTTATCTTTTCTTTCCTTCTAGCCTGAGGGATAAAAGGAAAAAAACTTCTTACAAAAATCGAAAAGAAAATTATTTAATCTTAGTTTAACTTTAAATATACATTGATGTTTAATCTCGTTAATTCTTTCACTTTTTTGATATTTTATTTTACATAAGTAAACAAACTATTATCAAATACTAACGGATATTATATATACATAGTGATCCCTAGTTAAAAGTTTTTGGTTTCATCATTGCCTTTTACCAAAGTATTCTAACACAAAGGAGATGAAATTGGATTTTAGGTTAGGGTTTAGTTAGTAATTTTAGTTGTTATTCTGTATTTGATTGTATTGTATATTTTGTTGGAAATTTGTGAAAATAACACTTTCACAAATATAGGAAAATGTCTTTTCCTAATTTTGGACTAGAAATAAATATAAGAAACTGAGTGGGCTTTATATATTTATTTGTGGGTTTGTGTTATATGTTGGAAGAGCTTCGCAACGAACTAAACCACGTCCAAACGGAGCTAAGATAAATGAGATATCGATGCTCAAAGTTTGGTGTTTCAGACATAGAATGCTGAAAAAAGTGGGAAAGTGGCACATTGTCCCACATAGGAGGAGAGATGAAACTTAAAGGGGTATTTAAGTGGGAACTCTCCATCCTTATTGTTTCATGGAAGCCACACTAAGTGTACTCGCGAAAGGTGCGGAGCACCCTAACTCGCACACGCGCACGCGCGTGGCCTGGGCGATGGGCGACGGGCGCAATGTGGCACTTTGGAGGGTGACGTGGCAGTAGCACGTGAGTACACGTCGCAGGTTGGCGTGCACTGGCGCATGGGCACTGGTGCACCAAAGTGAGCCCATACGACGCGACTGTGTGGCGTGCTCGTATAGGCTCACTGGTGGCTGGCGCACGCGCGCATGGAAGTGAGCCAAACCAGCGCGCGCACATGAGTGTGCAAGACCTGCGCGCGCATGAGTTAGAAGGGCGCGCGCGCACCAGTCTGTCCTAGGCGTGCGCGCGCAGAAGCTTCTAGCATTTAACGACAGTGCAGTTACACTTCAGCATTTGAAACAGATGAGTCAACGATTTTGACTGAGAATTAAATGACGAATTAAAGTGCATTGAAAACATTTATGCAATTTAATTCTCCCATTTAATTCAATTTTCAATTTCATCTCGAGATTAGCAGTATAAAAAGGTTGCTACCCCTGCTGCAGAAACACACCAATACACACAACTCTGATACAATCTTCTCTCCCTACTGGATTCTTATCTTCTTCTGCAAGCAGCAAGGTACACCTTCGGGTTGCGCCAAGTGTGGCAGTACAACTATTACGGCTGTTGTATCCTGGAAACAAACGAGTTCTCCTAGGAGACTCGAAATTTGTTTTGAGGGACCCGTGTCTAACACGATCTTCAGCCAAGAACTTCAATTCTATTTTGTAATTATGTTGTTGTTTTTCAGTTTATTTCAGTTGTAATAGTTTTGTTCTTTTGCTTTCCTTCCACTGTATTGAAATTCAAGTAAATAAATTTTTAAACAAATTTGTTTTGAGGGACCCGTATCTAACACGATCTTCAGCCAAGAACTTCAATTCTATTTTGTAATTATGTTGTTGTTTTTCAGTTTATTTCAGTTGTAATAGTTTTATTTTGCATGAACGGATTTCTACGATCTTAAAACAAATTTTTAAAACACCATTCGTGTAGAATCACAAACAATTCTATTGTGAGTTTTCAAACTTGTTTTCACTTCACAGCAGGTTGTGTTTTAAAAAGTAATTTTTTTCTCTGTTTTGGTTCAAAGTAGCGATTTTGTCAAAACAGATTCTGTTTCTTCTACTCATTCTATCTTTGAGTCCTAAAATCTCATGTTGTAGTCTTCAAAGTTGGACTTAGAAGCTACACGGTTGGTTTTTTCGTACTCCTAACCAATATAAATTAGCGTATTTATTATTTTGAAAACAGAATTTTAACTTGTTTTCTTGAAACTTTTTAGAATGTCGACTTTAAAATACCAACGTGGACGTTTTTGTTGGAACCCCTGCCAACACTATGGGAGCGTCCATAGTGGCAAATCATGCTGAACGACCCGAGAAGTTCTCGGGTCTCCACTTCAAAAGGTGGCAACAGAAGATGTTCTTCTACTTGACCACCATGAATCCTGCGAGGTTCTTGACTGAAACCGCTCCCTAACCTGCGGAAGGGGAGACCGACGCTCAAGCTTAGTGCGCGGTAGATGCTTGGAAGCATTCGGATTTCATTTGTCGAGGCTATGTACTCAACGGTCTCTCTGATGCACTGTATAATGTGTACTATAATATCAAAAATTCCAAAGAATTATGGGAGTCTTTGGATTAAAAGTACAAAACAGAGGATGCGGTAACAAAGAAATTTGTTGTCGCCCGTTTCTTGGACTACAAAATAGTTCATAACAAGATTGTTATGAACCAAGTCCAAGAGTTGCAAATTATATTTTATGACATCCATGCTGAGGGAATGGTACCTAGTGAGACATTTCAAGTGGCAGCCATCATTGAGAAATTGCCTCCTTCGTGGGTAGAATTCAAAAACCACCTAAAGCACAAGCGAAAGGAAATGTCAGTGGAGGAATGAAAGGGTATGGTCCCAAAACCTCGCGCAGGCACGTTGGACCATATCACATCCTCACCATAATAAAACCCTCCTTAAGAGAACCCTGCGTGGCTGCGCACCGGTTCTAAAAGGAAAACATCAAAAAGAGCAATCTTCAACATTCGCGCGCCGAGATAAAAACTAATAATACATCCTTGCAACAAACTCATGATGATCAAGGCTAAAATATCTCCGCGCAATTGCAACCCAGACTTAAATAGAAAAGACCTTTCTGTTACAAACAAAATTTGCATAAGGCAGGGCCACACAGGATTACAGTTGTAAATCTTCTAGAAGGCTTTATCGTGCACAAGCATTCGGTTATAACCGAATGGCCATGTGGCATCATCCTGAGCACCCCTCAAAGTCACGATGATGGCACTGAATTGAAGAAAGATCTACACTTGTCCACTTTCCACGTGGCATCTCCCTAGCCGTTGATCATACCCACGATCCGTGTGCATATACATCACGTTAATGATTAACGGTGAAGAAGTAACCGCTTACAGAAATTACTTTCCGTTATCTCTCCCGTCAACAAACTTTCCCGCCCAAAATTCAGTTATAAATAAGGCAATTCAGGTACAATCTCACGAGTTACTCTCACTTCACTTTCACTATTACTTCTTCTTCTTCATTGAAACCTGTACTTATTCTCACGCCGGAGGATGGTCACGGAGAGAACCCCCATTCTCCCCGTGGCGAGTCTAACGGCTGTTCGTTTTGCAGTTATCATTTGAAGAAGGAGCTTAGCCAAACCCCGGAATCAAACGAGAGGACTCACCCCTTTTATGCATAACTAAACCCCTGGTCCGACTGATTCTGGTCATTCGAACACCAGTGTTTCTTCATTGGCGCCCACCGATTTTTCAAATTTTCATTCTCACCTTCTCGTTTTGATTCATTTCTCTTTAACCTCTGTTTTCAATGGCGGAGATTTCGTCAAATCTACCATCAGGATCTCGTCCGGTGAACTTCATTCATGATCCTCATGTTGAGGGGATTGTAGAAGAAGCCTCCGACGATAAAGAGGTCAAACACAATGATCCCGTTACTCCAGGAGCACAACCCGAAGTCCCAATAAGTTCAATTTTACCTCCCGGTGAAACCCCCATCTCGTGGTACGTCAGGTCTCAGGGGGCATTAAATGCAGTATACGCACAGCTTTGTGCACAGATTGTTCCTCATGCAACTCAATCTCGGAGATCTACATCTCATGTACGGGCACCATCTGCACCACGTACATCTCACTATGACGTAACATCACGAGTAAATATAGACGACACAGAAGTCTACTCAAGATCTCCTACCATGTATGAATCTACCCACTCTGAGACTCACCGAAGGGATTATCGTGATGAGCCATATTCTCATAGAAGGCAGTCACTCCATTCTCGGTTGGGCCCACGTCTTACCAAAAGCAGGATACCCAGACCGATGATTACGACAAAACATATCAAGAACGTGATAACACAAGTGTGTTCAGCCGGCTGTATTGGGACCATAAAAATTATAAACCTCGCGCTGTTTATAACCCGGATGCAGAGCACGATTACAACTTAATCTACCGCCCGGCAGAGGCAGCGGAGAACTCGAAATTTGTTCGTGAAATCGCCCTAGCTCCCCTCGAAAGGGTGAAGCTATCATCAAACGTGTCGGAAAATTCAATGGGATGTTAGATCTAGATGATCATCTCCGTGTATTTACCAGCGCAGGCCTGGAGGGGGTTGGACTTTACCTATGTGGTGTTACATATTCGTCCAAACCTTGACAGGTGCAGCATGGTTGTGGTTCGATAATTTACAGGTCGAGAAGCTAACGTCATAGGGGGATTTAAAAGAGAAGTTTCTAGTCCACTTTAGCCAGCAACGCAGATCTGTCAGAGATACCGCCAACGTAATGAATATCTGGAGGCGTGATGATGAAACTCTGGAAGACTTCATAACAAGATACAACAAGGAAGTCCTAGAAATCGGCGATGTACACGAACATCTGATACAAGCACAATTCTAGTACGTCGTATGCTGTGAGGACATGATTAAAGGGCTATCAGGAACAGAGGGTTTGCCCAAGAGTTGGGAAAACTAATGGCTGGTGCCAAAGTTTATGCTCGGATAGAGCGCAATCTCAGATCCAACAGGCCACCTCCACCACACAACAGCCCGCAAGACATGAGCGGAAGTAACGGTAAGAAGTTCAAGAAGAACTGGAGGGACTCGGCTTCCGGAGCATACTCGTCTGATGATGCCCGATCAACAATCAACAAGTTGACAGCACAGAAAGAGGCTAAACAGGAGAATCGTGAGCGGCAGTGGACTCCTCTAACAAAAACACCGGCGGAGGTACTTAGTACCAAAGACTATCAATTCAAGACACCCCCGCCGATGAAGAATAAAAGAGGTCAGGATCCAAATCAGTATTGCGAGTATCATAAAGATAACGGTCACACTACAAATAATTGTATAAGCCTCCGCACCGAAATTGAGAAGGCACTAAAAAGTGGCGAACTCACCCACTTACTTCAAAATGTGCGGAAGGACATCAAACAGATTACTCGCGGGGATGAGGGGCCAAGTAAAAAAGCTAAAACTTAAGCCGCGCAAGAACACCAAGCATACAATAGGTTCTTGTCATATTGGTTAGGTTCTTCAACTTACCAATTCATGACACAGGACTATTAGTATGAGTAAATTAAGTCTCAATTAATTATCCTAAGCAACAACTTTGTAACCATGGCCTCTGCGCCCTATCTTAAATCAATGCAAAGTTTGTTATATTATTTCTGTGTTTATTACAAAGTGCATGCAATTCCTTTTGGTAAGTGCAAAAACACTATGGTAATCTTAACACAAGTCTCATGAACGGTCTGCGATCACACATATCGCGCAAGGCCTAGCCTTACGTTCACACATTAGCTTTATACCACTTTTATTCGCCTTACCTAATCAAAGAAATTGTACTCATGCAGAATATTGTAATTCAAACATATATTATAACAGTTACTGGCACACCACACGCCTTAACAAAAAACCATTTACATACACGGCAGTGTATCAATAAAGTTACTTGCGCCATAGCGCATTAACAAACAGGGATTTACATCCCAAACCTATGTCAACTACCAATTGTTCATCCAACCACAAAACAAAGAAAACCTAAACTAGGTCTTCATCATTATCATCATCTCTATCCGGGAATACTTCCCTCAGCTGCGTCATAAAGTCTTTGGACTGTAGCACAACAGTGACAAGGTCCATGACAGGAAGCTGCAGAGTGTTGAATTGAGTCTTAGCAGCGGCAAGAGCAGCTTCAGTATCAACACCTTGCATAGCAGATCTACTGGTATCCCAGTCAACTTTTAAAGCATTAACAACATGCTGGGAACATTTTGAGTAACCTTGGGCATACCCATCATTGCATGCGGCAACCAGCAGGTGCGCAACCGTCTCATCTAGTTCATTGGCATTAAGAACAGAGTTGGCAACCTGCACAATAATACAAATAAGAAGGCGCATAATTATACCAGATATTATCAAAAGTAAACGCACTTACACTTATGATTCCGCGATCTTTCAACCATAGCATGTCATTCTTCAATGGTTCAATCTCACTCTCCACTGTCTCCCGGGCAGTCTCGGAACTTTCCAACTTCTCTTCAGTTTTAGCAAGGCGGCGGGAAGTCTCAGTTTTTTCAACCCGTTCAAGCTCCAAATCTTTTTTAACGGATTCAAGCTCCTCCTTAAGTTGTTCTTGCTCAGATAATAAAGAGGTAAGTTCGTCTATCTCCTTTTCCCTAAGAGCAAGGGTGGCGCAAGTTCATACCTCTCTCTGTTCACTTTTCTCCCTATGAGAACGTGCCTCATCACACGCCACTTCAGCCTCAGCTTTCTCTTGTTTCAGCTTCTCAATATCCGCATTTTGTTTTTTCAATCTCTCAACCTCAGCCTTGAGATTATTAATGATATTGCGGAGACCTATCTTTTCATTATTATCTTTCTCACAGATCTCCCTCCAATTTTTGCGCTCCTTAGAAAAGAGAGAAGCTTCAGCCTCCTATTTTCTTTTCCAACCATCAACAGACCATTCTTCAGTTTTTTGATCATTCTCAAACTTGGCCCGATCAGCTTCCAATTTCGCCAGCAATAGGGCAGCTTGGGCCTCATCTTCAGCAGCTTTCTTCTTGGATGCCTTAAAATCAGCCCATTCTTTGTGCATGCTACGCCACTCGCGCACTATACGATGTGTAGTAGATGTATAGGTAGCAGCTTCTTCAAGATAAGCATGATAAGTCTGCTGATGAGGGAGCCCCTCTTGAAACTTGATCTCCCCTGGTGGAAAGGTTCCTTGCAACCAGTCACGGCACACACGCAAGTCAGAAAAAGTTTCACCTTTTTTCAGTTTCCACACTGGCGCATGAATCTCATCCGCCTTTTTCTCCGAACAACATCTGTAATAATAATCCCCCAGAGTTTCATCCGGGCGGATAGGAGAATTTTCATCAACTTGAGCAAAAGAGCCTTGGTCCCCAGCAGGGCTCTTCTCGATATTCACAGACGCGGAAGCAAAACCCGTAGTAGGAAAAGTTGCCACAGGGTCTTCTTGAGCAAATTTTCCTTTCTCCAGGTCACGCGCCGCAACTTTAGGAGACTTAGGATGAGCAGCATCAACATCCGCAGTCTCCGGATCCACAATCTTCTCTGATTCCACAGGCTTCTCCACTTCAGAGTTACCTACTTCAGCAATCTTCTCCGCCTCATCTTCGACAGCTTTAGAACCGTCTAGCTGTTCATTAACCAACGCACGAGGGGGAGAAGGTGGGACGTCCTCATTAAAAACAGATGATGGCTCTACATGAACAGGAGAACCTGATTTTTCTGCAAGAATAAAAATCCAGGTCACAAACATATAGCGCGCATGAAAAATAAATCAAAGAAGGTACTTACCTGGAGGAGGTTTCATAATAAAGGCATAAAGATTGCCTCTTCTACTAATCTTTCTCCTTTGAGCCTTCTTGGCAGGCTGCCCTTCAGCCTCAACTTCAGTTTGTTTTCTCTTCCCCGCCTTCGTCTTCAACAAAGGCTCCGGACTCGACTCTAAGTCAATTGGGTCCTCAGGATTTGAGGCAGGGATGTCAGCAGTATCCTGAGGCTCCGCCTTTGGTTCTTCACAACTACAGACGCAAGACCTTCCAACGAATCAGACACCACTACATAGTCACACCAGGAGTCAGAGGAATGGTGTGTACCTTTCTTCTCTCCTTTGGCATTCTTGACTTTTGACGATTGGGCTTTCGCCGTGTCATTCTTTTTTGGCGCAACAGTAGCATCCGGCACACGTTTCTTCTTCTAAGGGTAATATTCATTAATTTATACATATTTTAGTCCCCCATTTTATCCCCATTTTATGCGTTTTCGGCCGTAAAACCGTCATTCGGATACTTAATCAAGTATACTTTTGTTTACAGGCCTAAAACAGCATGCCAGACAAGATGATAGTGAAAACGAGGACTTTCCGGACAAAACGACAAAGCTGCGAACATTCTGTTTAGAATTCTGACCTGGGCGTTTGGCACGGTCGTGCCATGAGTGGAACGCCCGTGCGTTCCCGACAACATAACCCAGCCCGGCAACAAACGACAGTGCAATTAGGAGTGCAAGCCTTCTCGGAGTGGAACGGTCGTGCCAATGGAAGAACTCCCGTGCGGATCCGATGTCCAGCACAACCCCGGCAATGCACAACCCGTTCAAGAGTCCGTGCAACAAGAACCCGGATACGCACGCTCGTGCCGATTATGGAACGGTCGTGCGAGGTCGAAGACAGTCAAGATAAGGTGATGTCATGCGGTATGGTGCACAGTAACTCCAATAATGCAAAAAGTGAACAGTCGTGCGAATAAAGTGCACGACCGTGCGAGATTGAAAAATATAAAAAACATGCAGAAACATTCTGCACGGAACTCTGGATATTTTGGGAGCGATTCTGGCGATTTTCAGGCTCCGGAGGCGTTAGCTTTCACCCGGATTCAAGCCACATTGTGCCGATTAGCTCCGTTATCTTCCGGATTCTTAATCTAGTGCTTGTTTATGGTTTGGTTTTCTAATCTTTCCATAATTTTGTTAAACTTTCAAGAATTTAGATTAATGTCTATGTATTATTGTAGCCTTTGGGCAAAAACACAACAATCCCTTGCTTAATTATAGCCATTAGTATGTTAACTTTGTTTGTAATGACATTTGGAAGTATTTTCTATGTTAATCTTTGATGATTAGTTTGCAACCTTGTTATTGTTGTTGATTTCTTGATTATAAGTAATTGTGTTGGATGATTAGTATATGGTTAGTTGAGACAGTTGAAAAATGAAGCTTAATTAACCATGTATTAGTAAACTTTAAACTTGGTTAACTAGTTTAGCTTGGTTAAAATGTGTGCATCATGATACTAGAAATGGTTAGTGATTTAATAAAATGTAATTATTGTTAATCAAGAAAGCTTTTCGTCATGTAAGGACCTTAACGGGTTAAATGGTGTTGTTATGAATTCTTGCCATGATTTGTTAGCTTAGTTAGCAGTTTAGGCCAAAATTGCTATCTTGGTGAATTTATGTGCAAGATTTGTAAAATGAACTCGGTTGTCATTTAATCTAGTTTATGCTTGTCTCGGTGGTTGCATTGTGTTTATCGATGTCACTTTCCTTGTTTAAGTGAGGTTAGAAAACGCCTAACGGATGACTAACTTATTTTTAAGAGATTTTCATAGACATTTATCAATTGCACGTTAAAGAACAATTTTAGGTGGTTAAAGTGTGTTTATCGTTTTAGCTTTCCGAATGATTGTCATGTTAGGAGTCTCGAAAGGGATACTAATTGTCTTGAAAATGGAGAATTGATCGAATGCTTCTAGTGGCAAAACTGACTTAGTTTGCATGCTATGGTTGTGTATAAAGCAAGGCTATTTATCTATTTTCTTATTTGGTATTAACTATGTTTTATTAAGTATTTGTTTACGCTTACTTTAGTTTTTAGAAAATCACAAAACTTATCTTTCTTCCGTTAATTTAATGAAAAAGGTCTAGTATTATTCCTCCGCCCATTTCCTTGGATCGATACTTGGTTCTTACCGATACTTTACTACATATATGACGGGGTACACTTGCCTCTTTCGTGTGTGTTTTGATGTTAAAGTAATAATCACTTTTATAAATTTAAAACCGATTCGTGTGTAATTTCATTGCAAAATTATGTATATATACGCACACGTCAAGTTTTTGGCGCCGTTGCTGGGGAAATGGCGAGCTTTAGGAACGACCCGAGTCATTGTTTTATCGGTGTATATACTTGTTAATATTTGTGAATATTTTCGTGATTATTTATTTGTTTATTTATTTGTTAATATTTCTTGTTTTAATTTGATTTATTCGTTTTCCAAGTCATTTTTGTACACTTGTAAATTCTTACTCCTTTTATTTGTTCGAATTCGGACTTGTCATTCATTTATTCTTTGACTTTTCGGCTTTGAAAAATCATTTTTACATTAGCCGATTCAATTATTTTTATTGTTGTAATTTTTATAAAATTTCGGGCCCATTTTCGAATTTTTATAAAATTTTCAGCCCATTTCAAATAATTTTCTGTTTCTTTTCAGTAAAAAAAAACTGCATTATTATATTAATAAAATATTCATTGTGTCAAGTTTTCGTTTGCAGGTTGATGTCCTCTACCCCCGCTCCCGATCCCTTTGAGCCGTTAGACGAACCCGAGTGTGATCTGAGGAGACGTCTTCGTGCTAGGTCTCGTACGGTTGGGCTGCTACTCGCAGCTGGTGAGCAGGAGCAGGTGGTACCCGCTGAAGCCGAGGGCTCAGGGGCAGTAGGAAACGCAATCATGGCAGATGATGAGCGACCTTTGAATGAATCGAATCAGCCCGGAGCGGCAGGCCTGGAGCCGAGTATCCTTCAGCCTACTATAGATGCACCTACATTTGAAATTAGATCTAGTATTATTAACATGGTGCAGAATTCGGTACAGTTTGACGTGCGTGAGCATGAGGATCCCGGGAGACATATCGCTGCTTTTCTCGCTATTTGTTCGACATTTAGGATTACAGGTGTTTCGGAGGATGCAATTCGGTTGAGGTTGTTTCCTTTCTCGTTGCGTGACAAAGCTAGAGCTTGGCTTATGTCACTTCCAGCTGGGTCCATCAAGACCTGGAATAAGTTGGCGGAGCTGTTTATGAAAAAAATTTTCCACCTGAGAAAACAACCAAGCTACGAAACCGGATTGTTTCCTTTCGCCAGGACGAGGGAGAGTCTTTGCACGCGGCTTGGGAGAGATTCAAGGATTTGTTGATTGATGTTCCACAACATGGCTTCTCCAAGAGACAGCTGGTCTTGACGTTTTATCAGGGGCTCAGTTACAACACGCAGGAGCGATTAGACGTGAACGCAGGAGGCAATCTAGGAACCAAGACGCCGAATGAAGCGTATGATATCATTGAAAAAGATGCGTTGAAATCCGGCCCGCGTCGCAAAGGAGATAGAGGCCGGGTAACATCATCATCATCTCGCGCAGGAGTACACGCGGTGGACGACTACACGGCCATTACTGCACAAATCTCGGCTCTTGCAGCGAAATTCGATAAGTCCCAGATAGTCGCGCACGTTGGTTCGGGGTGTGACCAGTGTGGTGTGTCACACGAGCCTGGTGCGTGTTTTCAGGGAGTCGTGTATGAGGGCCACGAAGAAGTGGATTTTGTGAGTAATTAGGTGAGGCCGCAGAACAACCCGTACAGCAATACCTATAATCTCGAATGGAGAAATCACCCAAATTTTGGGTGGCGAGCGAATACTGGCAATCAAAACCCATTGGGATTCACTCAGCGTGCTCCAGCTCCACAGCAGGGTCAGGGTCAGTAGTTCCAGCAATACAACCAACCTTACCAGCAGCGTCCATATTCGTATTAGAATCAGGGCACTAGGAGTAGTTCCCAGCAGCAGGCCCCTCAATCTAGTTCAAAGCTAGAAGATATGATGGCTCAGCTTCTTACGAGCTCCTCGAGTGCGAATCAGTTGGCAGAAAAACGATACCAGCAGAGCGAGGATCGTTTTCTTTCTCATGAGGGAGAAATGAGGAGTCACAAAGCCTCGATTCAAAATATCAAGAATCAGGTTGGTCAGCTGGCGCAAATGATGTCAAAAAGACCCCCGGGTGGTCTTCCGGGAAATACAGAACCAAACCCGGGTGGGCATGTGAATGCGATCATGACCAGGAGTGGAAAGACTACTGTACCTGTCATATCGGACTCATCACCGATCACTGGAGCGGTCCCGACTGACACACCGGACGAGGTGCAAGCTAGGCTACGCCCAGCAAGTACAGAACAAGTCCAGGAGCCGGTCAAAGATTACACTCCACCCGTATCTTATCCAGGGAGGCTGAAGAAACAGAAGAATGATGAACAATACGGTAAGTTCCTTGAGTTGTTCAAGCAACTACACATAAATATACCGTTTGTTGAAGCCTTGGCCCAGATGCCAAAGTATGCCAAATTTCTGAAGGACATCCTCTCAAATAAATAGAAGCTCGAGGATATATCATGTGTGGTGATGAATGAAACTTGTTCTGCCGTTCTACAAAACCATCTTCCCATGAAAATGGGAGATCCTGGTAGTTTTACGCTTCCTTGTTTGATTGGAAACATGTCTGTTAGCCATGCATTGGCTGATTTGGGAGCGAGTATCAACCTTATGCCATATAAGGTTTTTACTAAACTGGATCTGGGTGAGGCGTCACCCACTAGGATGAGCATTCGGTTGGCAGATCGTTCGATCAAGTATCCGCGTGGATTTGTTGAAAACATGCTTGTTAAAATTGATAAATTTGTTTTCCCCGTGGATTTTGTTATTCTTGACATGGACGAAGATTCAAGAGTACCTTTGATACTTGGAAGCCCGTTCCTCAATACTGCGAGGACGATTGTTGATGTGGCAGCTGGCCAAGTCACGCTCCGAGGGAATAACGAGCACGTGACATTTGATATCAAAAGATCAATGCAACATCCGCAAAGTCACGATGACATGCTTTACTATGTCGACATTGTTGATGCATGTGTGTGCTCTCATTTTCAAGGCACTATTGACGAGATTGATTCGGACACACGTCTGTCGTGTGGGGACCTGATTGGCATTACGCAGGAGGGCCACGATTTCGAGCAGCCAGTCTATCAGATTGGCGACGATGGTTCCCAGAGTCCGGAGCGGTTTCTAGAAATTTGCCATGTAGAAGAAGAGAAAGCAAAACCTTCGATTGTAGATCCGCCGTCTTTGGAGTTGAAAGAACTCCCACCACATCTCGAGTATGCATTTCTGGACGAGGAACGTCACTTACCGGTCATTATTTCGGCATTATTGGAAAAGGATGAGAAGAATCAGCTTCTCGAGGTTCTGAAACTTCATAAGAGAGCCTTTGCATGGAAAATCATGGATATCAAAGGCATCAATCCTTCTTTTTGTACTCACAAGATTCTGATGGAAGATGAGTACAAGCCCTGTGCACAGCCTCAGAGGCAGTTAAATCCGAATATGCAAGATCTGGTAAAGAAAGAAGTAATCAAGTTGTTGGACGCCGGGATGATTTATCCTATATCTGACTCTGTGTGGGTGAGTCCAGTGCAGGTTGTACCTAAGAAAGGTGGTATGACTGTAGTTTCAAATGATAAGAATGAGTTAATTCCTACCCGTACCGTCACTGGGTGGCGAGTTTGCATCGACTACCCCAAACTCAACGATGCTACTCGTAAGGATCATTTCCCGCTTCCATTCATCGACCAGATGTTAGAACGTCTGTCGGGGAAGTTGTATTACTGTTTCTTGGACGGGTTCTCTGGGTACTTCCAAATTCCTATTGCTCCTGAGGATCAGGAGAAGACCACCTTTACCTGCTTCTTCGGCACATTCGCCTACCGGCGGATACCTTTTGGGTTGTGTAATGCACCGGCGACCTTTCAGAGATGCATGGTTGCAATTTTTCATGACATGATCAAGGATTCTATGGAGGTTTTCATGGATGACTTTTCGGTATTTGGGGATTCCTTCGATCATTGTTTGGAAAATTTGAAGAACATGTTAAAGAGGTGCGAGGAGACGAATCTGGTCCTAAACTGGGAGAAATGTCACTTTATGGTGAAAGAGGGCATAGTTCTGGGACATAAGATTTCCCGTGCTGGTATGGAGGTCGACCCAGCTAAAGTTGACGTTATTTCACGACTTCCGCCTCCCACCTCTGTGAGAGCGATACGGAGCTTTCTTGGTCATGCGGGGTTCTATAGGCGATTCATCAAGGATTTCTCAAAAATCGCTAGGCCCATGACCCGTTTGTTGGAGAAAGACGCTCTGTTCGTGTTTGGAGATGATTGCTTGAGGGTTTTTGACCTTCTTAAGCAAAAGCTGATTGAGGCCCCTATTTTAGTTGCACCTGACTGGAGTCTGCCATTTGAAATTATGTGCGACGCGAGCGATTACGCTATAGGGGCCGTTTTGGGACAGAAGAAGGAAAAGCACTTCCAGCCGATCTACTATGCGAGCAAGACTCATCACGACGCTCAGGAGAACTACACCACGACTGAAAAAGAGCTCTTGGCCGTTGTTTTCGCATTTGACAAATTTAGATCGTATTTGGTGCTTTCAAAAACAATTGTGTATACTGATCACGTAGCCATCCGATATCTTTTCACCAAGCAGGACGCTAAACCGCGTCTCATCAGATGGATCTTGTTGCTGCAGGAGTTTGATATCGAAATTCAAGATAAAAAGGGTGCGTTGAATGTAGCGGCTGACCATCTATCTCGGTTAGAGCATGGAGACATCGAGGATTCACGTTGGGATTCAATCAATGACAATTTCCCACACGAGTCGTTGATGGGTGTTGAGATATGCGATGAGTCACCTTGGTTCGCCGACTTCACGAACTACCTTGCTTGCTGGATTCTGATTAAAGGGTTGACTCACCAGCAAAAGAGGAAATTCTTTTCGGATGTCAAGCACAACATTTGGGATGATCCTTTCTTATTCAAGGTGGGTGCTGATCAGGTGATCAGAAGATGCGTTTCTGGGAAGGAGGCGATCGATATTCTGCGCCATTGTCACGAGGGACCTACCGGAGGCCACCATGGAGCCAATTTCACCGCCAAGAAGGTGCTGGATTCCGGGTTTTATTGGCCTACTATTTTTCGTGACACGCAGAGTTGGGTAAAAGCGTGCGATGCCTGTCAGAGGGCAACAAATATATCGGCACGTGATGAAATACCTCAGAACTGGATACAAGTTTGTGAAGTCTTCGACATTTGGGGGATAGACTTCATGGGACCATTTCCCCCCTCACGAGGTAATAAGTACATCCTGGTCGCGGTTAACTATGTATCAAAGTGGGCGGAGGCACAGGCCTTACCCACCAATGACGCCAGGGTGGTCGTGAGATTCTTGAAAAGTTTGTTCGCCCGGTTTGGCGCTCCGAAGGCGCTTATCAGTGACAGAGGGACTCACTTCTGTAATACTCAACTTGAAAAAGCTTTGTCCCGATACGGTGTACATCATCATTTATCCACGCCCTATTATCCACAGACAAGTGGGTAGGTGGAAGTCACAAACCGGGGTTTAAAACGAATCCTTGAGCGGTCTGTTGGTGCAAACCGCAAGGAGTGGTCGGACAAACTTGATGAGGCGTTATGGGCTTTTCGTACAGCTTACAAGACCCCTATTGGGACTACTCCCTTTAGGCTTGTATACGGAAAAGCGTGCCATTTACCAGTGGAGTTGGAGCATAAAGCGATATGGGCTCTTAAAACCGCAAATCTGGACTTAAAAACCAGAAGTGGAGGCCGGTTTCTCCATATTCATGAATTAGAGGAGCTGCGACAACACGCTTATGAGAGCTCCGTCCTCTACAAAGAGCGCACAAAGAGATTACACGATAAACGCTTGAAGGACCACAAAGAATTCCAAGCGGGCGATCTTTTTCTTCTCTACAACTCACGATTGCGCTTATTTCCAGGTAAACTTCATTCACTTTGGACAGGACCATACACAGTAAAGGAGGTATTTCCGTTTGGGACTGTTGCAATAGAGAACACAGATGGCATTATTTTCAAGGTGAATGGTCACCGTTTTAAGCTGTATGTTGCCGGGCCGATCGAGTCGGCGGTGGAGATTATCGAGCTCCACGCCCCGGACACATCATAAGTGTGGGGAGGAGAGTCTATGCTACTGACTCGCGGATTAAAAATGTAGCAAGTGCGACTTAAGCGCTTTAGGGGTATAATCGTCCTTTTTGTGTTTTTGTCGTTTTAGCGTAATTTAGGTGTATTTTGTAGTTTGCGTTAGTTTGTACATTTTTTTATACGTGCCGAGCGAAGATTCTATGTTGGGATATTGTTAAAACAGTTAGCGTGTTGAAAAAATGGTGAAAAACGGCCAAAACAGGTGCTGAAAATGCATTCTGCAGAAAAAACTGATCTGCAGATGTGGCACGCCCGTGCCACCAGTGGCACGCCCGTGCGATTGCGAGTTTCGGCGGCACGCCGAGCTGTACCCCAGTGCAGTTCCGAGATCGGTGTGTAGGGTTTGAACAATGCCGGGTACGCACGACCGTGCGAATTGTCGAACGACCGTGCGAGAGGCAGGGGCAGAATGATCATTTGTCCAATATAAAAACCCCCATCTGCTTCCATGTCTCATAATTCGCGAAAACCCTAGTCGCACCAGCCGTTCCAGAGCGATTTCGCCTTAAATCGCACGATTTCTTCGCACGGTTTCACCCATCTCTTCGCACGGTATGTTCTTTCTTGTCGTATTCCTATTTCATCTTCTTCTAGGTTAGATTCGTTCGGTTCTTCAAGGATTTTTAGGGTTCCCTTCATAAACACAAGTGAAACCCTAGCCCTTGCAAGAATCTAATGTCTCGTGAACAACCGGTTGATTCTCTGCCCCCTGTTTACATAAAAACTTGTTGATTTTTGAAAAATCAGACTGTTCAGAGTCGGGGTTAGAAATCTGCAGATAAACGAGTTGCACTGACGTTCCTCGTGTGGAATGGTCGTGCCTTGCCGGTTGTTCACGATGGATTGCTGTTATAACGAACCGAAATGATCACAAAAGCAAAAACTTCTTAGGAATGAAGCACCAATTGCCCCATGGTGGGCGCCAAACTGTTTTGGTCAAAAATCAAGCAAGGATAATGCAACCAAATCTTTTGTTGTGAGGTGTGATGCTTGAATCTATGAACAATTGTATGAACAACTTGCAAATCAAATAAAGAGATGACACAAGGATTTTTACGAGGAAAAAGCCCTTGATCAAGAGTTGATCTCCGGCATAAAAAACCTCGGGCGATGGAAACTACCGATCACCAACTAAGATTAAACAAAAGGTTGATACAAATCGGGATGATAACAAGCTTGTTACAAGGATCACTAATGTGCAATGTGCAAGAAATGCATGAAATCGCCAAGTAAACTGCCGAGAGCTGTTCGAGAGTGTGTGTTTGCCAAAATTAGCTAAGTGTTCTAACTCAAGCTTGTTATCCCCTATTTAAAATTAGAAATAACTAAACTAACTAATTATCCGCTAATCACGCTGGCTTCCCACGATCTCCATAACATTCACAAGGGCCAAGCACGTGCGGAATATTAAGGGAATATGCTCCACGAATATAGGCAAGACCAAGTCCATGCACATACTCCTGCAAAACAAGCTGCATAATGAAGACAATCGTTAGTATAAGGATAACAATAAGGATCCTAAATCCTGATCCTGCAACACCTACTGAGGATCCTTAATTCAAACAGAATTCATGATCCTGGCAGTACATGAGGATCCATGATCCTTAGGATTGGAAAATCCTCCCCTAACAGCTGATAGAAGGCGCAAGCCTCTAGAATTTGATGTTGCTGACCGAGTTCTTCTCAAGGTATCTCCCTGGAAGGGAGTAGTTCATTTTGCTAAGAAGGGAAAGCTCGCTACTCACTATGTGGGTCCTTTCATGATACTCGAAAGGATTGGCAAGGTGGCGTACCGACTCGACCTGCCACAGGAACCAAACAACGTGCCTCCAGTGTTCCACGTATCTAACCTACGTAAATTCCTAGCCGACGAGGAATTACATGTTCCCCTTGAAGACTTGCAAATAAATGAAGCTGTACACTTTGTGGAGAAACCGGTCGAAATCATGGATCAAGGTGTCAAGCGATTGAGGCGCAACAAAATTCCCATAGTCAAGGTTCTATGGGAAGGAAGGCGCGGCGCCGAATTCACTTGGGAACTTAAAAGTGAGATGAAGACCAAGTATCCGCAGCTCTTTGAGCAGTCTTCTTCCTAGATTTCGGGGACGAAATCTCCTAAAGGAGGGGAGACTGTAACACCTACGTCCCTAGACTTTTAGCTATTGTCGATATTAGTCCTAATCTATGTGATACTTGACACTTTTGATACTTGTGAGGCTTAAATCTAGATTCTTGATTCTTAATACTTGATTCTAGAAACTTGATTCTTGGTATTTAACGCTATGAGACTTGATTCTTGATTCTTGATACTTGATACTTGGAAGCTAGATTCTTGACTCTAGATACTTGATTCTTGGAAACTATGATTCTTGATACTTGATACTTGATACTTTGGTGCTTGACTCTTGAGACTCGTGCAACTTGAGATTTGGTTGAACGAGAGACTGGAGACTTGTCAGTGGCGGAATCTATGAAACTTGGAAACTAAGGTGTTAATGATGTAATCTAGTTATGTGATACTATTACCCAATAATACACAACGCAACGCAATGCTTAATCTAACTCGCAAAACGAAACAAAGACGGGAACGCGGAAAGGATGGGATTGACCGAATGGAAATCCGATCAGATGACCATCCGATCGGAGGGCCATTCGATCGAACTGCCATCCGATCTGTGCCACACCGCCTTCACTCCTCTCACACACTATAAATAGGACATGTCACATCATTTCTCACTGATGTCACAGCCTCATTCGACCAGACGCACGCACTCCTCCTTTCTTCCATTTCTCGGTGATTTCAGTACGTTTTACACTAGATTCTTGTACTTCTTTGATCTCTACATTGTTCTCTACGAGATTCTCCCTTGAAATCTCACTTTTCACCGTGAAATCTCTGTGATTTAAGCTCTTGAGGGTGACGACATCATGGTGGTTTGTACAAACTGTTGAGTGATGTCATTCCGTTCAAAGTCTAGCTCAGATCTAAGGAATTTCAGGTGCTTTTGCCGCAAATCTCTACTAAATCAAGACTTTCCAGCTAAAACTTATACTTTTCCTGCATCTTTTCTTAAAATCTTACTTTAAACGGTGGAATCCGGATCTAAATGGACTGTAGACTTGATGATTAGTCTGGAGTGTCACACCCCGACCACGTAAAACATCAAATCGTGGCGGAAACGTCGGGGAGTGTTGTAACAGAATTATTGTTCCACAACCATGGTTATTAAAATTTCATTTTATTCAACAACCAAAGGTGGAATACATTGTTTCAAAACAAGAACCAAAGAGTACATCACATAATTAAACTAGTTCTATCTTTATTTTAAGTCTCTAAGGCACAGGTCCGCCCTAGCGTGTCACGAACATCCTAAGTAACAGCTCCTGAAAACACATGTGAAAATAGGTACGTCAGCATAAAAATGCCTGTGAGACACATAGGTTTTATGAAAATAGGATTCATGACTTATAAGTTTAGGAAAAAGTTGTTTAATAAAAATAAGTCATGAATCTTGTTAAATGTTTTGTTTTATAAATTGTTTGAAAAACGATAGCAAAATCAGATGATATGTATATATAAAAGATTATTGTATGGTTAGAAGAATAACCAAGCAAAAAGAGTTTGTATAAACCAAGTTATTTGTAAAACAATGTTTAAGTGAAAATATGTTGTAAATGTAATATGTATAACTGAATTGGTTTAAACAACGCTACGATATGTAATATCATAAAAGCACTTATATATAGGAAGTACCAGCGGCGTATCCACCATGCTTTTATCATACTACATGTCGTCTCGTTATGTAAATCACTTACCCAAACAAACCACCAAAATGTAATGTTTAAACCAATTGTCAAATGTTTATGAGAAAACCAAGTCTATTGTCAATATAAACCATGTAATGTATAAGCAAAAGTCATGTATGGTAAGTATAATGAGACTACTTAAACCACAAGAAAAAATGTACAAAACAAAGTATTTTAAATCAATAAAAAGTTATGTTTTGTAAGATAAACACATGTTTTACTGATACAAACACTTATGCAGTAAGTTAACATATACATTCAAGCCTTGAGACAGACGGATAACCCTAAGTAAAGGTTATCAAAAGAAATGTTTTCGGATTCAGTCATTCCTTTCATCTAAACAAACCTAGGATGTCAGGAACGGGATTTGTCAAGTCCTATGGTACCATTACTTACTACCGAGCGGCGTAGCCAATGTTAATGAATGTAGTTTAGACCCGTTGAACAAACCAAATGTCATATCAATTGTAAACATGTAATGAAAGTAATGTACTAAGTATGCTAAGTTAACATACAAAGCAGAAAAGTCATGTAAAAACAATATACTAAGTATGCTATGTAAACATACAAAGGAGAAAAGTCATGTAAAAACAATGTACTAAGTATGCTAAATAAACATACAAAGCAGAAAAGTCATGTAAATCAATGTGCTAAATATGTTGAGTTAACATACATAGCAAAAACAGAAAAGTCATGTAAATCAATGTGCTAAATATGCTAAGTTAACATACATAGCAAGACAAATGAAATTATGTGCTAATAGTGTACTAATGAACATAGCAAGTATATGATATGAAAACATGGAAAGCATGAAAATAACAAGTAGGCACATGTGTTTCACCCCAAAACGTTTGAAAAACAGTAAAAGAGGGGTCTATGTACTCACTTGAGATTGCTCAATAGACTTTAGATATCCACCAAGCAAAGCTAGAAGATTACGGAATCAAACGGCACCTAATATAGTTAACTACATTAATAAACGGACCTAATCGGAGGATCGGGTAGCATGAGGGTTTGTAAACCAAATGAGTGTAGGAACTCACGTAATATGGTTTAACAAAGCCTACATACTAAAACGAAACTTATCCTAAGTGCTTTCGACCCGTTACGACCCGTTTAGATAGCTTATGCTACTTTAACGCGTCGTTCGCGTAAAACGCGTTCGGAACGCCTAACTAGTCCTATGACAAGTAAAATATGCCTCAATATGTCTAATATTGTTACTAAATCAGTTTAGATGTCAAAATTTGGGTTACATATGCTTAAAATGAATTTTGGCGTAAAAAGGGCATTTTGGTAATTTACCTAAGGCATATATACTACCTATCATACAACTACTTAAACGATGTGACCATAAGGTATAACCTCGGAAGGTTATTCCCTATACAACTATGGTCACCTAATGTGTTTGGTCGGATCCTAATGATCGACCAAATGGGTCGGGTTCGAAAGCATAAGCGATTGATTAGATCGCTTACCCTTACGACCCTAGACAAGCACAAATCTAAAAGTGACGAGCTAAACATGCTAGAACATGTTTAGCTAAGTTAGAAAACAGGTTTTTGGTATCAAAACAAACGGTTTTGATACCCTAGAGTAGTTTGGTTACAAAATACGCGAGAATACGCATTTTGGCCGAAACTACGACTCGTCACTGAGCCTATATAACGTGGTAATCAGTAGGTATAGTCACTAGGGACTATAACCATCGTGATTACGCTCACGTTATAAAGTTCAAACGAACTTTGCATTGACCATAAACTAGTCAATGCAGAAAGTCAAACGCAGTTTGACTTTAACGCTAAAACGAATGAAAGAACAAAGGAACACTTACAAAGGGTCCCCGCAAGTATTTGATCTGATTCTCTCTCAGGTAGGAAGCATATACTTCCACATAGAGAGCATGAATCAGATTCAAATTGTGGGTTACAACAAATGGGGTGGAGGGGTTTATATAGTTTTCGTACATCCGTTAAGATCGTTTCTTGAAAACCGAGATTCAATCCTAGCCGTACACATCGAGCCCATAGATTTACAAAACCAGGGGAGCCCATAGAAATGCTTAAAACCATGTGCAAAGGTGCCCAACAGCTGGATCAAGCTGGAAAACACATTCTACTGAACTGGGGATATCTTACGGACCGTATGGTCCAGTCCTTATGGACCGTATGCTGGTCTGCAGACCAGCAACTTTCAAAGCTGACAGTTTTGGTCCCTGTGCGCGTATGGTCGTGTTTTGGCACTTCTAATACCCGTCAAACCCATTTTTAAGCTCCAAAAGGATGTTAAAGCATGGGAAACATGAAACATGCTCAAAAATAAGTCGGATGTCAGTTCGTTTGGCCGTACGATTGCGTTGTTCGGCTAATTACGACGGAATGCGCATAAGCGCGAAAAACGATCCAAAATGCGCGACGAATGGATTTTTGACAAGCCAATTACTAAAACATAATATTTTATTGATTACATAAATTTTTGGATGTCCGGATGTATTCAGAACGTAAGTTATGCGCGAAAATGCAAACTTATGCACTTTTTGACGCTTTTAGTCCCTGAATGAGCATAAAGTTTATTTTAGCACACCGAAGCCATAAAAGCCTATTTCTAAGCTATGTAAAGGATATTTAAGGTGTGTTTAACTTATGGTCATGTTCCGGAATGTTCGTTACAGTTCAATTTGGCATACTTTCGCATTTTATCGAATTTAGTCCCTGTAAGCGAATAGACTTGATTTTGCCATACCAAAGCCTTCAAAACTTATTTATAAGTTAGGTAAAGGTTATTTAAGGTATGTTAAGAATATGTTGATGTTCCGGAGTATTTTTCGCATTAAACTGATTACGTTTACGCACCAGTTCGCGTATAATTCTCCAGAAAGCGATATAGAGTTTGAAATTGAATAAAAGTCGAAACATGAAAAATGTCAAACATAAACAAACAAACATTGGGATCAAATAACTTTATTTCATTGATAATTGAATTGTTTACAATGATTACAAGCACATATGTCACATGGAGTCGATTGGGAAATGGATTGTTGCCGGAGAAGGTGACCGGAGTACGGATAAAACATAGTTAAAAAACAGACACCTGAAAGGACTGGGGTGATTCTCGTCCGATCAGATGGGTTGGATACTGATGTGGTTACCATTGTCTCAATACGTACCGTGCAGTCTTCGTTAGAATCAAAACATAGAAACTTTTCAAGAGTGTGATCGGGACAAGACCTCCCAATCGAATGGCAGTCCGATCGGACTGCCGTCCGATCGAACGACCATCCAATCGGGGTGGCATATGTATCATGTCCCTTAAACACTTAGAATCTTTTGGAACTTGGATCTTTTAAACTTTGAAACTTTGGAAACTACCGTCATCGAATGGCAATCCGATTAAACTGTCGTCCGATCGGATGACCATCCGATCGTGATAACCTGAGTTGGACACTTGGCAAGACCTTTGGAATCTCAACACTTGGATCGAACGACCATTCGATTGAATGGCCATCCGTTCGCATGACCATCCAATCGGATGGCAATTCATCCCCCACTCACATCAGCCACTTCAATCGAATAGTAATCCGATCGGACTGGCGTCCGATCGAACAGCCATCCGATCAAGATGACTTATCCAATACTTTGCGCTATCTCGTTGTTTTATCCGACACTTATCTGTTGTTATCTAATCAGGCTAAACCTAAAGAGCTCCCTTTGATCTAATAACAGTTAATCTGTTAAGCAATCACTGTGAGTATACTCGATCCCTTTTTGTTTTAAACTTTGGGATGCAACATGTATTCTATTAAACTATGAAACTTGATGATTTTGAATCTAAACTCTATCCTATGTGTACGTGAAACTTGTGATCCTTGATTCTTTGTGCTATGTGGACGTTTAATCCAGAGTGTTTAGTTCCGCCTTAACAATAGTAGCGCTATAGGAGATGCACCTCCCCATTATTCTCGGGGGTATTGTTAGGAGGATTCTAGTTTTCCTTGAGTCTTGGGAAAAAATAAAGCATCGGGACACTTGGGCTATCACTTGGACTGCGAACACTAGCATGGCTGAAACTATTTTGTTATCATTTACATTATGGATATGAGTCTTTTGAATCTATTATGCTATGTACTCAAACTTGTATACTTGCCGGTACATTTTTGTACTGACTCTATTTTAATACATGTTGCAGGCTGATAGGATGCTAGGATTCTTAAATCAAGCTAGGATGAAGCTTAGAAACTATATTTAGCTAAATCTAGAAACTTTTGGAACTATGTTGATGTTTTAATAATATGATTGTGGATTTGTGTTGTTTAGACAATTTTGCATGAAATCAATTTAATTACTACTGAAACTATTAGTGTTATGGAAACTCATGAGCAATCTGAATGCTTAGTGCCGCACCCCGATGTTTCCGCCATCGGTTGGGGTGTGACAGAAAATTTGCTACCATTTAATGACATATTTGCTACCATTTCATTAAAAATTTGCTACCATAGCGGTTTCTCTATTTCCAAATTTTACATTTTCCATGCTTTTTTCATCATAATGCATTTCTATAATATTACAAATTTATATAAAATAATCGAATAAAATTACAAAATCCCAAAAATATATAAAACTATAAAACATTCTAATATAAATACCAACTAAAACATCAAATTACCGAAATAATCCTAATATGATAAACATCAAAACGTTTATAACCAAGTGTTTATAGCCTATCTTCGAACCATAGCGGTTAACATAGCTTCAATTTGTGACATCCTATTGAGCATGGGATCTTTGTCCACCTTATCTTTTTCTTTTTCAGCCAACAAGCCCGCATTAACTCCATTTAACCTTTCTTTTTCTTCATCCTTTTCCTTAACGAGCTCCTTGATAACCAAGTTTGACTTTTCTATCTACAAAACAAACAATGAACAAAATCAAGAAGTCAGAATCAAAGAAAACGTATAAATTCACACAACTGGACGAAAGAAGTCAAGTATTGGTTAGAAGTATTAGAAGTTAACAATAATGTACAAAGTAATAGATACAAGCATTTAAATTTTTAGTTACTATCCTACTAATTATAACTCCTACTGATCCATATCTAAATATATGACTAGGGCTGAGAGTTTTAACCCAAACCTTAACCCGATTACAAGGAACCCAAATCCAAATAACCCTAACCCAAATAATGTCAATAAGCGCACACAAATATGGTATTTGGATTGGTAATCAGTTAACTTTAGGGAGATTCGCATTACCCGGTTTAACCGATTATATTTAAAAAAGGCCGCCAAATGGGTCGATTTGGTTGTTTTTTAATCAGTCTTAAAATATATTATCTTTATTTGTTTCAAGGATCGGGTAACGGGTCAATAAATATCATGTTCAAATATGTTATTATAAAGTATGGGTCACAAGTAGGAGTAGCAAAATGGGTGGGTTGGGTAGGTTTGGGTAATGGGTTAGGATGGGTACGAGTTAGGATAGGTTTATTAAGAAATGGATAAGGATGAGTTTAGGTCAAGACGGGTTTTTGTCAAGATGGATTTGGGCATGATAGGCTAAAAATATAAATAAATCAAAAAAATAAAAAATAAGTCAAAAGAATAAAAAAAATCAAAAAAAAAAATCAGCTATAAAGAGTCCCTTTTTTCGATACCTTTCTAGCATACAGACTCCGAATGAATACCAGTAGAGATAATGTATTTTACTTTTTCTTTCACCCGACCCAAAAATAAATCATGATGTTTCTTACTCCACCTGCAACCCTTTGTATGAAGAGAGAAAATATTTCACTGCAGCCACCAATCTGTGTTTACGTTCATCTTCAATAATGTTTAAACCTACCCTTATGTCGTATATATCTTCATCGAATCCCTTGATGATCCTTATCATAAAACCATTAAGACGAATCCGACTAATGTTGTCATTGATCCATTTAGTACACCTGAAAAAGTTTAATTAACACCAAACAGATCACATTAGTGTCAAAGCGTGTGTAGAGTGAAACAAGATATTTGTTAGCGCCAGACAGGGCTTTGTTGATCTACAAACACTTTTTGGTACATAGTATGAACTTCAACAAATAATTAATATGTGATAGACTTGAATCAAAAGACACCTAAAATTGACCCATATGAATCACAAATGCCAGGTAGCATGTTTTGGAAACTGTATCTTGTGCTTCGTCTTCATGCTGCAGAAACCAATTGCTTCAAAAGCGGCATGTCACGTGGCAATTTTTACTGAAATATACAACAGGAAAGTATTATTCACGTACCATAACCGGTTTTGATTTAAGTTCACTGTGCAAACTGATACTAGTGTGACAATGACCTGATTGTATATATTCTATCCAAATGATCGATCATCCATTAACTTTTTCATAACATTAAACTGGTCAAAAATTTCTTCGTCGGTCATTCCATTTGGTCTATTTAGCAACCTCTGGTAAATATATCAAAGGATTAACTGCTGCAAAAAAAAAGGGAATTATGTATTATATATCCACATCCGCTACCTTTCTATAAAGAAATTTTAACATTTACCATTTCACAAATCATCTTAGCGAGCTTCTCAAAACTGAATATGAACTTAACGAGTCGCCAATGGATAAGTTTTGAAAACCCATCCTGACCATTTTTTTTAATTCAAAGCCCATCCTGACCCATTCTCTTTTTTTGCTGTTTTTGAAAATTAACCATCTTGACCCCCTAGTATTATTAAGTTAACCCAAATCAACCCATTATTTTATATTCAAAGCCCAAATCAACCCAAACTTACACATGTGGGTTGGGATTGCCGGGTTTGGTCACAAGGGGTGGGTTAGGTTTGATTGACCCATTGAGATAAAAATTAACCTAAATTAACCTAATGCCCAAATACATGAATTAAAATTGTCACATCTATGATTTATCTTCTTGTCAGTAGTGCGTCTACTTTGTTATAAGAAAAACATATATAATTAAGCTATTTATCCCATATAACTAAATAGTAACATTCATCGGCCACAAGAAGAAAGTTTTAGCTTTTAAACTGGTTAGTGATTTTAACCCAAAAAGAAAATACATTTTCTTTTCAATAAGTCTACCAAACACTGAATGTGTTTTCACAACAATGGTTTTATCTTGGTCTTCAGTACTAAAATCTTCACTGCCATCCTTTTTTATCACAAGATTTAAACAAGATGATATGTTCAAGGCTTCAAGCATACACAATTTTGGCTCATAATAAGTAATTATATTAAATAGAAGCAGAAAATAAAGAATTGTGAAAGCGTACCCGGTTTTCGAGTCAAGAGTTATGATGTTTCTGTCTACGTTTTTGTCTCTAGAACATTTTAGTAGACGCTTCCTACCTTTACACTCTGTTCCCGAGTCTCATTTAACAGGGGGAGGGAAAGAGAATAAATTAAGAGAGAAAAGGACGGAAAATATGTGATTTTTTTCGTGTTCCCGAGTTTAATGAAAAGTAAAGGAAAAGAGACGAAATCAAGCATTTTATGTGTTCCCGAGTTAGGAGGAAAAGAAAAGAAAGGAACAATTTTACCATTATACCCTTTAAACATAAAACATTTTAATTAGATATGAGGGCAATTTAGTAATTAATAATATTTTCTCTCCTAATCTCTCCAATTTGGGAGGATGAATATATGGACAAATTTTCTTCCCTTTTCCTTCCTTTTCTCTCCCCTCCTATCCTAAAAAAAACTTGGGAACATAGTTTTTTTTATATTTTCATCTATTTTCTTTCCCCTCCCCCCATTAAATGAGCACCGATTGATTCTTTAATGTGACTTATCAAAGTGCACTATTACTACACAACTTGGAAATCTCGAAAAAGTTTATTACTAAAACCAAATAAGAAGGGTGATGCTAAAGGGGCATAGTCATTAACGATTAAAAGCATAGATTTAGCTAAGGACATAGTCATTCACGATTAAAAACAATGGCAGTACAAAAACAATTAGAGTATGTTGTATCTAGTGAACTTGTACCTAAAGAGGCCACACCTACAGGATTTGTTAATTGTGTACATGTTGGCTCAAGTTGATAGTGACTAGGGGTGTAAACGAGCAGAGCCCGAGCTCGACCAGGCTCGAGCTCGGCTCGTTTGTATTTTCTCAAGCTCAAGCTCGGCTCGTTTATTATCTATTAATTAGTATATTAGATAAAAATAATATAAATAATAGACTTTTTAGGCTCGTGAGCTCGATAATTGAAGCTCGGGATTGGGCTCGTTTACTAAATAAGCTTATTTTTAGGTTCGAGGTCGGTTTGTTAACAAGTTTAAATAAGCTCGTCTCGACTCGGCTCGTTTGCACTAAGGCTCGATGAGCCTAACAATCTTCACATGCGAGGCTCAAGCCGGGCTCGATAAACAAACGAGCTTTGTTTTAGGCTCAAGCTCGGCTCAAGCTCGGCTCGGGCTCGATAAGGCTCGGCTCGTTTCGAGCTTTTTCTCGAGCCGATCTCGAGTCGCTCGCGAGACGGTCGGCTCGTTTGCACCCCTAATAATGACATTAATAAAATAGAATCATATGAAATGGTGGTGATTAACCAACAATGAAAAGAAGACATACAATTAGCTAAATCATGTTGGCTCAAGTTGATAGTGACATTAATAAAATAGAATCATATGATTGATGGAATTTTCATATTGGAAAAACCATCACCAAACATGTTATCATCAACTACAGATAATAACCAAGTTATCTACACAATGGTGAATAAAACTAGAGGTAAAAACTAACACATACATTTCATCAAACACTTGGTAGGCATTTAATCTAAACATAACTTATTACATACATTATCTTAAACTAAACCCCAAAATTAAAGCACAGATCAAGATTCATCATATATTCTAGCACTCATGGTAAGACACAAAGGTTGGAATGAAGAGTAAAAAAATACCTTCAAAGTGGCATAACTTCAAATTGCAATAGTGTTGAACAAAAGAGTGCAAATTAAAGTTCAACTGATTGCAAATTTATCCATAGAAAGTTCCCTTGGGTGGTCTAGGTCTTGTAGTATTACCCGGAACTCGACTGTTAACCTTGATGCTGTCTTCGGTTCTCTTTTGGGTAATACCAGGTTCAAGTATCATATACCTAAGATTTAATTCATTTGCCAACAAAACAGTGAGAAATATATGAAAGACGGTTTGATGGTACCTTAATCGCAATTGCAGAGAGTAGTAGCTTGGCCAATGGTACATTGTAGCACCTGTAGTAGTCCATTGGTTGGTCAACAAAAACGAGTCGAACAGTGGTAGAGGGGCTGGTTCATCTGATGGTGCGGTGGAGAGAGATTTTGATGAAGCAGGATTAGGAGTGAGTTTAGGGTTAGGGATCTTGAGGAAGCGGGATAATTAAGGCGGGGAAGGGTATTTTGGAATAAATTCATAATTAAGTGGGGAAAATTGTTGAACTGCTATGAAATTTTGGGAGCCAAGTAAATTCTTTTTTCTTAAATCCTAATATTTGAGAAGCAGGGACTCGTAAAATTGGCCTGTCAAATTAAATTTTCAAGTTGCTACGGTCACAATTTAATGTGTTTTTTTATTGGTTTTTATCATTTTTCTCACCAATTTGCTATCGAAAATTTAAGGTAGCAAGTTTTGCCACCATTTGGTTACTGAATATGGGTTGTAGGTGACCTTTTTAAATTTTGTTGGCAAATCGGTTGCTAATTTTGCCACTTGTTTTCTCGGTGGCAAATTTTGATCGCAATTGCCCAATTTTGTAGTAGTGTTGGGAAGCCAAAGCTTAGCTCAATACACTCATTTGAATGTAAATCCATGGTAAAAATCAGAAGTCTTGATAAAATGATGTAAGGTTTTTCATAAAATAGAGAAGTTTAGTTGAAAACAGAGAAGTTTGGATGAAATCGGAGATAAACTCGTGGAAAATCGTTGTGGAAATCATTGTGAAACATGTAAAAATAATGGATCTTACTTGGAAAATGAAGGGACAATAGATTGGGAGCGTTTTTGGAGAGAATGGAAACAAGTTAGAATGAGAGAAATGAGCTTGGTATTTGTAGTGGAGAGCTAAGATCCTTGTTTGAAGCTGGTGGCTTCGAACGAAGCTGCCTGTCTTACACAAGTAGCTCTCGTATCACGTGTCGGATGTTCGTTTGGTGCGTTTCGTTGCGTTAGTTAGTTCGAGTATTTTAAGTATTTTAGCAAGATATTAAGTGTCGCGATGCGTTGCATTTTAGTGCGATAAATCGAGTTGTGCGAGTGAGATTTTAAGTGTTTTAAGCGATGTCAGCACATATAACATATCCAACATTTAATCACACAAATATCACAAATAATATAACTAAATCCGCGTTTTGAGTTTGTGTTGAGTTTGCGTTGCGATGAGCGTTTAAGTAATAAGCGTTTAAGTGTGATAATTAGCAATATAAAATGCGTGTAAAATATAGTTAACCCTTTGTAATCGTCGAATCTCAGAGTACAAGCGTTTATGAAAAGAAGCATCAATGAAATAGGAATAACCGAAAGGTCAGGTTGTTACAGTCTCTCCTACTTTAGGGAATTTCGTCCCGAAATTAAGTAGTAGACGTAACAAAGAGTTGCGGATATTTAACTTTCATATCACTCTCAAGTTCCCAAGTGAACTCGACGCCACGTTTGCCTTCCCATCTAACATTAACTATGGGAATGTGACTACATCGAAGTTTCTTGGTTCCTCGATCTATGATTTCTACTGGCATTTCCACAAAGTGCAGAGTCTCGTTTATTTGCAAGTCCTCAAGGGGTACATGAAAATTTTCCTCAGCTAGACACTTCTTGAGGTTTGAGACCTGGAAGGTCGGGTGTACGCTGCTGAGTTCAACTGGTAATTCGAGTCGGTAGGCCACTCTACCAATTCTTTCCAGAATCTTAAAGGGACCCACGAAACATGTCGCTAGTTTCCCTTTCTTGCCGAATCGGATCACCCATTTCCAAGGTGAAACCTTTAAGAGGACGTGATCTCCAACTTCGAACTCTAGGGGCTTGCGGTGTTTAGCGGCGTAGCTCTTTTAACGACTCCGAGCTTTCAGGAGATTGTCTCTTATTTGGAGATTCTTTTCGGTCATTTCTTGTATTAGCTCGGGACCGGTAATTTGTACGTCTCCGGTCTCGTGACAAACAATGGGCGATTGACATTTTCTACCGTATACTACCTCAAAGGGTGCCATTTGTATACTAGCATGATAACTGTTATTGTACGAGTTTTCTACTAAGGGGAAATGCGAATCCCAATTACCACCAAAATCTATAACACATGAACAAAGCATGTTTTCGAGGGTGTGGATCGTGCGCTCAGTCTGACCGTCGGTCTGGGGATGAAATGCGGAACTGAGGTTGAGAGTCGTACCGAGTGCGGATTTGAATGTCTCCTAGAGACGTGAGGTAAAACGACCATCGCGGTCTGATATGATGTTACGAGGCGTCCCGTGTCGACAAATGACTTCGTCGGTATAGATTTGTGCTAATCGTTCAACCTTAAAGCCTTCTCGTATCGGAATGAAATGAGCTGATTTCGTAAGACAATTAACGATAACCCAAATGCTATCATGACCGGAAGGTGTACAAGGGGGTTTTGTAATAAAATCCATTGCTATACTTTTCCATTTCCACATCGGGATTTCGGGTTATTCGAGTAGTCCAGAGGGTCGTTGATGTTCGGCCTTAACCTTCGAGCAAGTTAGGCATTTCGAAGCATACAGAGCAATATCCTTTTTCATGCCCGGCCACCAATACCTAGAACGGAGGTCCTGGTACATCTTGTCGGCACAAGGGTGAATGCAATATCGAGATTTGTGAGCTTCAGTCATCAATATCTCCCGGAGGTTATTGCGACTCGGAATCCAAATACGGTCGAGATAATGAAAGATACCGTTAGATTTATTCGATAACCGAGTTTCGACACCACATACCCTTTCCTCTTTCAAGGTATTCGCATGAAAACATGCATGATGCGCATCACGAATTAGGGCTTCGAGGTCGTGCTGGGTTTGAACATTACGAATACTATGCACATAGGTTCGTCGACTGAGAGCATCGGCTACGACGTTTTCCTTACCGGGATGGTAGCGTATCTCACAATTATAGTCGTTGAGAAGTTCAACCCATCTGTGTTGGCACATGTTTAGTTCTTTCTAGTTCAAGATATGTTGTAAGCTCTTATGGTCGGTGAAGACCGTACACTTTTTACCGTAAAGGTAGTGTCGTCATATCTTTAATGCAAAAACAACTACACCAAGTTCGAGATCGTGAGTAGTGTAGTTCTTCTCATGGACCTTGTGTTATCGAGACACATACATGATAACCTTGTCTCGTTGCATAAGATCACAACCAAGACCTAGGTTAGAGGCATTGCAATAAACAACGAAATCGTCATTTCCGTCAGGAAGTACAAGGATGGGAGCGTTGCAAAGCATACGCTTCAGAGTTTGAAAGGCATCCTCTTGCTCATAATCCAAAACAAAAGGGTTGTCCTTATGAGTTAAAGCAGTGAGAGGTACAACGATTTTAGAAAAGTCGGCGATGAATCGACGGTAATAACCCACCAATCCGAGAAACAATCGGACTTCGGATGGGGTCTTCGGCATAATCCAACTTTTTACAGCTTCTATCTTTGCGGGATCGATGTGAATTCCTTGACTGTTAACAAGGTGACCGAGGAACTGAACTTCCTTGAGCCAAAATTTACAATTGGAGAACTTGGCGTAGAGGCGATTTCCTTGAAGAAGCTCGAGAACTAAACAAAGATGTCGCACGTGTTCGGCTCTCGACTTTGAGTAGATAAGAAAATCATCGATAAACACTATGACTAAACGATCCAAAAAGGGTTTGCACACACGGTTCATCAAGTCCATGAAGACCGCTGGTACCTTCATGAGACCTAAAGGCATGATCATGAATTCATAATGGCCATAACGAGTACGAAAAGCGGTTTTCGAAATGTCTTGCTCTTGTATACACAATTGGTGATTGCCGGAACATAAATCGATCTTTGAAAAACACGTAGCGCCTTGAAGTTGATCAAATAAATCGTCGATTCGGGGTAGCGGGTAGCAGTTCTGGATAGTAAGCTTGTTAAGTTCCTGATAATCGATGCACATTCGGAACAATCCATTCTTCTTTTTCACAAAAAGAACAGATGCGCCCCATGGTGATGTGCTCGGGCGTACAAAGCCTTTATCAAGTAATTCTTGAAGTTGGCTAGATAGCTCGCGCATTTTGGATGGTGCAAGGCGATAGGGAGCTTTTGCAACAGGTGTAGCACCAGGTATAAGATCGATACAAAATTCAATATCACGAGCAGGGGGTAAACCAGGTAAATCGTTGGGGAAAACTCTAGGAAAATCACAAACAATAGGAACGTCTTTCACCGTTTTCTTCTCATTTGCCGGTACTACGATATGGGCTAGGAAAGCGATGTATTCCTTGCGTAAGTACTTTCTCGCTTGGATACACGACATAAGCTTCAACTCCTTCGAGAGTACTTCACCGTAAACACGTAATTGATCACCGTTTGGAAGAGAGAAACGAATCATCTTATCGAAACAAACAACTTCAGCATGATTTTCTCGAAGAAAATCCATGCCTACTATGATGTCAAAACTACCTAGTTGCATAGGTATGAGATTGATAAGAAAAACGTGATTGTTGAGTTCAATAGTACAATCACATAGAACGGAGCTAACAGTAACGGTTCTTCCGGTGGCGACTTCTACGCCGAATGTCCTTGGGAGTTTAGCGCGTTCACATTTTAAAAGCTTTTCGAATTTGAACGATACAAAACAGTTATCAGCTCCAGTATCAAATAAGCATGAAGCATAAATACCATTGACAAGGAACGTACCATTGACAACGTTTTTGTCATTCTGAGTCTGACGGAGGTTGATGTTGAAAGTTCTTACCCGAGCAGCTTGCGGTTGTTGTTGCAGTTGTTGTTGCTGCTGCTGCTGTTACTGTGGTTGTTGTTGTTGCTGCTACTGGGGCTCTTGTTTCACAACACGTTGTGGGCAAACATTGGCGAAGTGGTTTGGATCACCATTAGTGTAGCAAGCACGTGCATTAGCAACTGGTGCTGGAAGAGCTGGATTGACCTGAGCAGTGCGAGGTTGAGCGGGCAGTGCTGCGAGAGCTTGAGGAGCTTGCTGGTGGGTGCCTGTGCGGCAGTGAGATGTAAAGTATCCGTAGATGTTGCAGTTGACACAGAAACGGTAGTTTGCCTCCACCGGGTGATGATAGGTGCAGGTAGGACACAGTGGGTGGTCCGTTTGAGTGTTATGGTTAGTGTTTTATGTGTTTAGTGATTTTAAGATGTAATATGGTGTTTGGTGATCATAACTAGCTTTGTAACATTAAAACAATGCTTCTAGTTAAATTTTGGTGTTTCGGGGTGTCCGGTTGTTCAGTTGGTTACCGGTTCATTAAGGTGCTAAATTGCGTAGTTTAGTGTGCAATATAATGTCTTTTATGACAGTTTTGATTCCCGACACTTATCAAGGTATTCTGGACCATTAAACCACATTTCTACATTATATTTTGATGTTAAAATGCTGATTTTTGTTGTTTTCTGCAGAATTCTGCAGTTTTAGTGTTTTTCGGACACTTTCTGGCACTTAAATCATCACTCGGAAGGCATTTTTATGATCCCTACTTTCCTACATACTATTCTAGTGTAACTCTTGGTTGTGGGGCTCATTATGTGTCTTAACAACATGTCTGTCCGAGTACTGAACTCCCGTCAGTACTTCTAGTTTGTCTGATAACTGTGCTAACTTTGTTATGTGCACTAATTGAACTGGTTCTTGTTGCATTCAATAATGATAAGCAATCATGCAACATGTAATGCATTTATATGTCTATGTCAGAAATCAGAAAATCATTCACCTCATTAATTCAATCTTGCCCAGTCATTAAAGTACATATTATTGTTTACTATTGTACGGAATACATGGAAAAGTGCCAGTTGTCACATTCTCCCCCCGTCAAAAGAATTTTGTCCCGAAATTCAAGCTGCGTTATCGGTTGCAGGGGAGTTGTGAAACAAATGCGGATACTTTTTCTTGATTTGGTCTTCACGCTCCCAAGTGAACTCTGGGCCATGACGTGAATTCCAACGAACTTTGACGAGCTTAATACGACTTCTCCGTGTTTTGTGGACCTTCCACTCCGTAACCTCTACTGGTTCTTCAGTAAATTGAAGTTTGTCGTTGATGTGAATCTCGTCTGCGGGAATGACAACTGTTTCTTGAGTCGGACTCTTCTTGAGGTTAGACACGTGAAACGTGTCATGGACACTACTAAGCTCTTCTGGAAGTTTTAGCTTGTATGCAACAGTTCTGATTCTTTTCAGAATCTTGAAGGGACCAATGTAACGCAAGTTCAACTTTCGACGTTTACCAAACCGTACCACGCCTTTCCAAGGCGAGACTTTCAATAGAACCATATCTCCAACTTCAAATTCCAACGGCTTTCGTCGCTTATCGGCGTAGCTCTTTTGTCTGTCACGGGCTGACTTGATACGATCACGTATCTGAGCAATCTTGTCTGTTGTTTCCTGGACCAACTAATAACCTGTGTATCTCTGGTCTCTACCCAACACTGCGGGGATCGACACTTACGTCCATATAGAGCTTCAAACGGGGCGGCCTGAATGCTGGTGTGATAACTATTGTTGTAGGAAAACTCCACTAAAGGCAAGTGAGTATCCCAACTTCCACCAAAGTCCAGCACACAAGCACGTAGCATGTCTTTCAGAGTCTGAATCGTTCGCTCACTCTGGCCGTCCGTTTGAGGGTGAAAGGTTGTGCTAAGATTTAGCTTTGATCCAAATGCCTGCTGAAACGATTGCCAGATTCTCAACACAAAACGACCATCCTGGTCGGATATGATGGACACGGGCACTCCATGATGTGCCTCAATCTCTCTGAGGTATATCTCTGCTAATTTCTTTGTGCTATCTTTCTCGCTGATTGGTAGGAAATGTGCAAACTTAGTGAGTCGATCAACAATCACCCAAATCATATCGTGACCTCTTTGGGTTCTTGGCAGCTTGGTAATAAAATCCATTGAGATCTGTTCTCACTTCCAGATGGGAATCCCAGGTTGTTACAGCAACCCTGATGGTTTCTGGTATTCCGCCTTAACTTTAGCACAAGTAAGACAGTTACCCACATATGTAGCAATGTCAGCTTTCATCTTGGGCCACCAATACAAATCCTTCAAGTCTTGGTACATCTTGTCGGATCCAGGATTGATCGAATACCTTGACTTATGAGCTTCGTCCAGAATAAGTGCTCGTAGATCACCGAAGAATGGTACCCAAATTTGTTCCATGAAATACATTTTTCCATCTTTCTTGGGCAACAGTTTCACTTCCATACCATACAGTGATTCGGCTCGTAGGTTCTCCGATTTAAGTGCTTCCTGCTGGGCTTCACGAATCCGAACTTTGAGATCGGTTTGTATGGTCATCTCTAAGGCTCACACCCTAAGAGGTTTTACGCGTTCCTTGCGGCTCAAGGCGTCGGCTATAGCGTTCGCCTTGCCTGGGTGATATTTGATCTTATAATCATAATCATTTAACAGTTCAACCCATCTTTGTTGTCTTGTATTCAAATCCTTCTGATCAAAAATGTGTTGTAAGCTTTTATGGTCTGTAAAGATCGTGCTGCGAGTACCATACAAGTAATAACGCAAAATCTTCAATGCGAAAATCATAGCTCCTAATTCAAGGTCGTACGTTGTATATTTCTTCTCATGCACCTTCAACTGGCATGACGCGTACGCGATGACCTTATCCCGTTGCATCAACATGTAACCAAGACCTTGTCGTGAAGCATCACAGTAAACCACAAATCCATCGGCACCATCAGGCAAAGATAGAATAGGTGCGTCGCAGAGTTTATCCTTCAACCTTTGAAAAGCTGTTTCTTGTTTCTCGCCCCAATCAAACTTTTTATCCTTCTGGGTTAGGGATGTTAGCGGCTGAGCAATACTTGAAAAATTCTCAATGAATCATCTGTAATAGCCTGCTAACCCCAGAAATTGCCGTATCTCAGTTGGCGTCTTCGGGGCTTCCCAATTCTTGATTGCTTCAATCTTGGCAGGTTCAACATGAATTCCATTCTTATTCACCATGTGACCTAAGAATTGCACTTCGCGAATCCAGAATTCGCACTTTGGCAGCTTTGCATACAACTGTTCTTTCTTCAAAAGCTCCAAGATAGCTCGCAGATGTTGCTCATGATCTTCCTTGGTTTTCGAGTAAATAAAGATGTCGTCAATAAACACAATCACAAAGTTATCCAGATAAGGCTTACACACCTGATTCATAAGGTCCATGAATACTGTTGGTGCGTTTGTTAAGCCTAACGGCATGACAAGGAACTCCTAATACCCATAGCGAGTCCTAAAGGCCGTCTTAGGGATACTTTCTTCCTGTATTCGCAGTTGATGATACCCTGACCTCAAGTCGATCTTCGAGTAGTAGCTTGATCTTTGTAATTGGTCGAACAAGTCATCAATCCTCGGCAAGGGATACCGATTCTTGATGGTTAGCTTGTTCAACTCCCTGTAGTTGATACACATACGAAAACTGCCATCCTTCTTCTTGACAAACAACACTGGAGCTCCCCAAGGCGAGAAGCTCGGCCTTATAAATCCCTTATCCAACAACTCCTAGAGTTGCATATATAACTCTTGCATTTCAGATGGCGTAAGTCGATACGGTGCCTTGGCTACAGGCACGGCGCCTGGAACCAGGTCAATGTGGAATTCGACTTGTCTTTGCGGAGGTAATCCTGGCAAGTCCTCGGGGAAGACTTCAGGAAAATCCTTCACCACTGGAATGTCTTCAAGCTTCAGCTCCTCAACTTTCTTATCCACTACGTGTGCTAGGAAGGCAACGCATCCTTTTCGTAGACACTTCTGCGCTTTCATACAATTGATAATTCGTAAAGGCGTCTCATTCTTTTCTCCATGAATCACAATCATCTCCTAATTCACCAACGGAATGCGAATGGTCTTCTCATGGCAAACTATTTCCGCACGGTGGTTCGACAACCAATCCATTCCTACAATGACATCATAGCTTCCCAAATCAACAGGTAGGAGATCAATGGAGAATTCGTGTTCTCCCAGTTCCAAAGTATAACCCTTAATCACTTCATTCGCCTCTACTAACTTTCCATTAGCCAGTTCTATCGAATATGGGACGTCTAGCTTACTTGTAACTAAGCCAAGTGTATTCTTAAAGTCTATAGATACGAAACTAAAGTCCTATCCAGTATCAAACAGAACAGATGCATAGCGTTGGTTAATAGGAAACGTGCCAGTAACCACATTTGGATCCTGGCGTGCTTCCCTGGCTCGAATAGTAAACACACTTGCTCTGGCTTGATTGTTTTTAGGGCAATCCTTCTTGAAATGCCCCAAGTCACCGCAGCCAAAACACCCTTGGCCACGACCATTATTGTTTCCATTTCCACCCAGGTTGTTATTGTTGTTTCCTCCACGATTCATGTTGTCAGCTTGATTTCCGTTTCCACCTTGGTTTCGATTTCCATACATATTTCCATTCCCACCACGATTCCCATTTCCACCCTAATTTCCATTTCCACGTCCCGCGCCATACCAACATGTATCCTTTGAATGTCCAACCTTCTCACATCTTTCACACTTTCTATATCTACACTGACTGGAATGGTGATATTGACAGATGTTGCACTTGGGTAAGGTGCCCATATATCCTTTTCCCTTGGGTTTAGTGTTGGTTGTGCCAGTCTGGGCCTCAGCTGGTGGATTGGTATCCCTACGCTAGTTGGTGTTGTTGTTTCCTCGGGTGCTCTTCTTAAAATTCATAAACTTCCTCTTGTTGTCACCTGAGGATTCCACATGAGTCTCCTTCTTCTTTGTTTCAGATATAGAAAACTTTCCCAAACGAACAGCCTCTTCAGTAAGTGCCACACTCAGATCAATAGCCTCTGCGATAGTCGGAGGCTTAGAAGCAGTAACCATACTTAAGATTTGAGGTGCCAGTCCCCAAATAAACTGCTCGATTCTTTTGAGCTCCGGCTCAACAAGGTATGGAACAACCCTTGATAGATCATGAAAACGTTGAATATACTCAGCTACCTTGGGTCCATCCATCTTAAGATTCCAGAACTCGGTTTCCAGTTTCTGGATTCAACTTTTGAACAGTACTTCTTGTGCATCAGTTCCTTAAGCTCATCCCAGGTTAGCGCATATGCGGTAGCTTCGCCAAAAGTTTGAACTTGGAGGTTCCACCAGGAAAGTGCACCATCCAAAAACAACCCAGAAATATAAGTAACCCTCTGTTCAGGTGCACACTTGCTCATCCTCAGCACGGAATCGGTTTTCTCCATCCAACGAACAAAAGCGACAGCACCTCCTATGCCATCAAAGTTGAGGGGTTTGCAATCCAGAAATTGCTTGTAAGTACATCCTGTAACACAAGCAACACAATTCACGAGTGAGCATTGACAAAGCGCAATTGGAAATATCCAAAAGGTTTGTAATGTGTCTTAGGGGACTAAACATTACCAGTTGGAGGGCTATTTCGGGAAGTGCCACCGCTATGTTCTGAGCGGAGGGCTTCATGCTGTGCAATTGCCTGTGATATGCATTCTTGAAGTTCGGCCTCGTTTCTTGGTAAGGTGTTGGTATCAATGTTTTGTCGGGGCGGCATATTTCTTCTAGTAAAAAGTATCGGGTAGGTTAGACCTTATTCATTAAATAGTTGTCTAGGAGGTGTATATATTTAACATAAGCAGTTATCACAACAAACAACCATGTAACCACATAAACATCTCATGAACATATGAGTCAACAATGAATTTAATGAGAAAACGACCATTGAGCTTTTCATAAATATTCAACCACATGATACATTGATTTTAAATAGTAGCATATCAAAAGGGACAGAAGGTCACACTACCCCGGTCATACACGTCTATAACATACAAAAGTAACAATCATGTTTCTTCCACATTGTCTTCATGTCTTCAAAAATCTTGTGCTCAATTGTGGTCCTCTCATCAGAAGTGGTACCTGCATAAAACCAAAAGATCTAGGATGCTGATGGCGGTGGGGGAGGAGGGAAAAAGATCAGGCTACGCAAGTGGGCAAGCTCGTCCTCAATCTCGTGGACGCGACGGATGAGAAAACTGATCTGCTGCTCCACCGTGAGAAAACGGGTGTCGAAGCCCTCAATGGAAGTAGGTGCAGCAGATGGAGGAACAAAAGGGTTCGATGATGATGGTGGGGGAACAGATGATGGATATGATGGAAATGGAGACCGTTTAGCGCCCTCCCCAAACTCGAGTTCTAGGACTCTACGGCTGAGTATCTCAAACTGCAGCTGCAGAGATAGGAGTAAATCGTCTCGTGTATAACCAATGTGGTGTGAAGGGTGATATGGATCTGATATCGGCATAGTGTAAGGAGGAAACCATCTAAATGGCTGGTCAAATGGGTCTGACTTAAAAGGAGCAAACTGTGGTATAGGTGGAAAATCAGCTGATGCAAATGGATCAAAGCTCGGGGGCTGCCCCGATGTACCTTCCCCTACGCGGGGAGCAGGAATCTCATGTCGAAAGACGACATGAAGATTGGTGTGGTGCTCGTCAGAAACAAAAGGAGGGAGAGGACTCCCTCCTATAGGGGGAACAAAAACAACCGGTGAAGGCTGTGAAACGACTAGAGCAATGGGTGGGAGTTCGAGAGGTGCTGAAATGGGCTCAGGAACGTGATTATGAATAGGAGGGGGTGTGGGGGCTCGGAAAGGAGATGATGGGGCCGCAGACATCACATTATCATCATTGAGATTAGTAGCATAGAGTCTGAGTCCTGCAGCCTGCAGGGCCGAAGAAGTTACAGACTCGAAGGAGTCTGCAAATGAGTGTACATCAGAATCGGAGGAGATATCAATAACAGACACTACTAGAGAAGGTATATCCAACACAACGACATCATCTACCTCACCGTCACCCTGATCGCCTATAGGGTGATCGCCCACGAAAATATCAAAATCGTCAACGTCCAGATCATCAAAAGGCCAGTTCTCTGGAGGAACGGCAGCGAGTGGGACTTTTAGAATGGGCGCTACAAGATGCTCACCATCGGGGTGACCGACGATAAGCTGACCATGAAACGGAAGAGTAAGTGCAAGAACGTCATCAACAAGAACGTCATCAGCAAACGGAATATCATCCCTGAAATCGGGTAGAGCAAATGGCTGGAAGTCATAGCCATCCTCTGACAGCATCTCAGGGTCGCTCTCAGTAACAGATGTGTAAACCTCTAGAGCTGGGGCTACCTCTTCGTCTGATACAACAGCCATGGGGTCGTGATCCTCCGATAAACCACTCTCAGATGAAGACATGTGTACCTGTAACATAATAATCATGGCATATGCACTTATATTAATTACTATTACTCGGTATATGCAGGCAAAGATAGGCATCACGTAACATGTATTCAAGTTATTCCTACGTGAGTCTTTTCTAACTTAACAAGTCTACCCCATGCAAACTAAACCACCGGTTATGTCCTTGCTCGTGTTTCTTTCTTTCCTTTGAAAAAGGTTTGTTCCATGGATCTTGGCATCTTGTAAATGCAATGAAAAATATTTTGCAAAAATATTTTCATGAGAGAGTCCTAGTGATTGTAGTCTAGACTCGAGAAGGAATCCTAGTTCACTACAATCGAAGCTCTGATACCAACCTGTCACACCCTGACTTTTACGGAAGCGTGTGATGTGTGACTTGATCAATATCATTGCATTTAATTATAATAAACAACTAAATGATTAAAACTTGATGTTCATCCATTCATATGTTTCAAATAATATTATAAACCCAAGTTGTTAAGTTAAACCAACAAACTTCAAGTTAAGTTACAAAGCATTCAAATGAAACAAGTTCCATAAAGGACTTTTAAAACAAAAGACTTTTTAAACTAAGGATTTGGTTCGTATATCTTATCGAAGATAAAATATACTGACCAAACTGTTCCAAAAGGATGACATCAACTTGAAATATCTTCTTGAAATCTTTCTAACACCGCCAGATCCAATTAGTTTCCTGAAATACATGTATTTTGAAAACATCAACAAAAGTTGAGCGAGTTCATGTGTTTTTGTATGTGTGCACAAATAATCTTGTAAACATTTGTAAGTATTCCTTTGTAATCCGGTATGAAAGCGTCTATGAACAGATCAATTAATGATTTGCAAGGTCATTAATATGTGTGCAATGGCGTAGGAAGGCTCCAGTCTTTGCGGATTTCGTACCGAGCCACCTAGCTGGAACGACATAGTCACCACATGGGCCAACTCCCGGTCCCATGGGTGGGGCTCGCAACACCCAAATAGATCTATCAGTCATGCCCCTCGGTCTTTATACGAAGATTAATGGTCTTAAGTGTTGTGCCTACCCATTCACATGATCTAACAGTTCATTCCTTAACTAACCATACCATTTGATTCATTTGTAACATGTATTTCACCCCCGTAAGTTATAAAACCAAAAGCAGTTAAAAGAAAAGGGGGCATGAACTCACAAGTTTGCGTCCGGTGTCTTGTAAACTCAAAGATTTTTTCCTCGGTCCTATAACTGCCTACACACGTGTTATGTTTAATTAGACGGTTAGGTCGTGTAACGACACTCAGTCTTATTTATTAAGACTTATTTTGGAATTGGTATACTTTGAGTTATATGTTGGATGTATATTATATAATTCTAAATTATATAATTATAAGTTAAAATAGGAATATTTTAACTTAAACTATTTTTATCCAATTATTTGGAATACTGTTATAAATATTATATTTTTAACTTGGTTTATTATGTATTTCTCACATATGTATTTTTCAAGTGTAGGTATACTTGTATTTGTGTATTTTGCCAAGTGTTGGTAGTGTATTCCGGTATGTATTTATACGTATAGGAATACGTATTTTCTTGTATTTATTAAGTATTTTATACTTAATTTGTGTATTATTTTTTTTAAACAACTAAACATCACTAACTTAATATTCTTAAAATATACATATTTTAAGATAATTTTTATAGAAAAATATCTATAAATTTGACTTGGCAAAAATAAGTATACTTTCATATATATCTTAAAAATAATATATTTTTAAGATTAAACTTAGAAAAATATATATTTTTAGTTTTCACCAAAATAATATATTTTGAATTGTTAAGAAAATATATATTTTTCTCCACTTCAAAAATAATATATTTTCTAATTTGACAAAATATGATATATTTTGTAATCGTTATAAAAATTCATACTTTACCGTTTCTTCCGTTTCAAAAATATTGTTTATCACATTTGTCGAATTACGAGTTTATATCCGGAATATATATATATATATATATTTATATATAGAGTCCAATATCCTTGTCCGGTTTGTCCAATATTCGGGTATAAATTATATATTTGTTTTCTTGTGATTTTGGTAATATTTTCATGTTACAATTTTTAGTATTTTGGTGTGGTGTATTATTTTTAAGGTTCCTAATTTGTAATATGACTAATACAACCAATATACAAGTAGCACATAATTCTTGTGACATCTAAATATATATTTTCCTAAATATATATTTAGTCATTTTTATTATCAAAAATCAACCTCCAATATTTGTACTTTTTATAACAAAAATTATGGCAAATTTTATATTTAAAATCAAGATCAAAAATTACTTGTAAACACTTGTTTTAAAATATTTTTTCTAAGTGTTTAATTTTTACAAAAAATTTGCCATAGTTTCCCCTTAAAAATGAAGGTTTCCATGCTTAATAGCATATCATTTTCTTTTAAAAATCAATCATCAATCATCAACAATTCACATATAACTTACCATGATCCAAAAATATGCATTTTCACAATATGTCATGAACTTGAAGTTTAACAAAACCTTGTAGTATTTTAACATGTTGTTTAGTAAGGTTTAGTAACACTAAATCCATGGTTTTTGTTTCATAAAACTCATTTTATGGAATTTCATTCTTTACAACTTGTAAAGTGATTTTACAAAAATCAATCTTCTTGTATTTTTCATGTTACATACACTTTGCTAGTCCTATTTCAACTCTTAAAACATGATTATTTTCCTTTAAAACCAAGTCATCTTGAATCTAGTAGTAAACTTTAATTTCTTGAAAATATTATTTTTGAAATCCTTTACTTTCAAGACTTACATCTTGTAGGATTCATCATCCTACACAAAAACAAACTCATCTTCAAGTTCATAGTTTACATAAAGGATGATCAACATGATTTTCTCAAGATCCATGCTTATACTTGCTAGATCATGTGTTTAATCATCATCTAGCAAGCTTCATATGGTGATCTACACCATGAACACAAGTAATCAACAAACAAGTTTACTACATACACTAAAACATCTTTGATTTTCATGATTTAGAGCTTTATGTTCATGTTTATCTTCATGTTTTGTTGAGATTCTTTAAATTACCAAGTTACATTATACTTTAACCACTAAAATTAAGAGTAAAAGTAGGATCAAAGAGGCTTACTACTAGCACTAAGGCTAGGGAAGAACAAGAAGCAAAGTGATGAAGATTTGAGGTGGATAAAATCACTCCAAGATGGTCCTTCCACTTCCTATGCTTGCAACCTTCTTAGTGGTGCTTGAAACACCTTAGAGTATGCTTAGATTACTTGGAAATTGATTGAAAATGAAGGCAAGGGGAGAGGGTGCTTGGGTCGTAGCTTTGAGAGGGAGAAGAGAGGGCTTGGGTGAGTTGAAGTGATGAAGATGATAATGTGTTAAGGACTTGAGGGTTTTTATAAAATACTTCCCACAATCATTTACATAAAGGTTAATATGTTTAAAATCTAAACAACATATCCATAATATTATTCAAAAGAAATCCATGTGTGGGTCCCATGTTGGAACCGTCAAAGGGGGGGGGGTGTCTTGTTCCATTTCAACTTCTAGTTACACAATGTAGTTAGTTTTCAAGTGTTATGGTTAGTGTTTTATGTGTTTAGTGATTTTAAGATGTAATATGGTGTTTGGTGATCATAACTAGCTTTGTAACATTAAAACAATGCTTCTAGTTAAATTTTGGTGTTTCGGGTAGTGTCCGGTTGTTCGGTTGGTTACAAGTTTGTTAAGGTGCTGAATTTCGCAGTTTAGTGTGCAATATAATGTCTTTTATGACAGTTTTGATTCCCGACACTTATCAAAGTATTCTGGACCATTAAACCACATTTCTGCATTATATTTTGATGTTAAAATGCTGATTTTTGCTGTTTTTTTTTTTTACAGAATTCTGCAATTTTAGTGTGTTTCGGGCACTTTCTGGCACTTAAATCATCACTCGGGGCAGTTTTATGATCCGTACTTTCGTACATACTATTCTAGTGTAACTCTTGGTTCCGAGGCTCATTCTGTGTCTTAACAACATGTCTGTCTGAGTACTGAACTCCCGTCAGTACTTCTAGTTTGTCTGATAACTGTGCTAACTTTGTTCTGTGCACTAATTGAACTGGTTCTTGTTGCATTCAATAATGATAAGCAATCATGCAACATGTAATGCATTTGTATGTCTATGTCAGAAATCAGAACTGTGCTAACTTTGTTCAATCATGCCCAGTCATTAAAGTACAGATTACTGTTTATTATTGTACGGAATACATGGAAAAGTGCCAGTTATCACATAAAGTAAAAGATTTACACCATTCATATCTCTACGGTCTATATAGAGATATGTTGGCTACCTGGTCGGGGGTTAAGGGAATGGTTTAGTAAGGTTCTTGCCTTGTTCAGTGTATAGATCCTGCAAGGACCTGGGTCAAGCTTACTAGGACCTCCTTCAATACCCACTGGTATTGGATGGCGGGGGTACGAATGGCTTGATCCCCTCTTATGTAAACTACTATTAATACTTTAAACCGGCTACTTGGGATTGTATCCCTGCTGACTCAAACCACTTAGCCGAGGGTAACGTCACCTTCAAAAGAGTGGCCTACCACTTTTCGCATTAATAACTTAATTAATTATCTTTCAATATTCCGACCCTTTGGGATTGTATCCTTGCTGACTCAAACCACTGGGTTGAGGGTAACGTCACCTTCAAAAGAGGGGCCTACAACTATAACTAAGATAATCTCTTAAAAAGTGCAAAAGTGTGAAAATCATCAAAGGCTACATTAAAGGCGAGTCAGATCCAAGTGATTCATCTTGTCTATTTGTTTTTATTTTATTTTTATTTCTGCATTTTTAGTTTATTTTTCATACTTAAAACCTTTTTTCTCAAAAATTTTAGTTTGATTAGACGTTGAGGATAAACCGGTATTAAAAGCTCTTATGTCCTTGGACCACCTCGGTATCTTACTAGCGCTATACTACGCTCACGATGGGTGCACTTGCCCATGTGTGTGTTTAGTGTTAGTAGAATATCGTGTTTTATAAATTTAAAACTTGACTAATGTGTAAAATGGGCTTAAAATATCAATAAAAACATATCACACCTGACACACACCAAGGCTCGACTAACAAAGGTAAGCAAAAGCACTCTGTGCACAAAGCCGGAGAAATGGGTTTTAAACAACAAGTATCCTGAGCAGAGAACAAGTATCCTGAGCAGACCGTGACTCTCGGTACGGTAATGTCAGAAAACATTCGTTCATTCCTAAAGCAACTGCTCTTCAGAAATATGGACATCTTCGCCAGGACTTGGGGTGTTCAAAAAACTCGTGGCACGCAGCTCGCTCGAAACTCGCTCGAAAAAAGCTCGGAGAAAGCTCGGCTTGAAATTGGCTCGGTTGTAAACGAGCCAGCTTCGCTCAGCTTGGTTTGTAAACGAGTCGAGCTCGAGCCTCAAATCTTAGCTCGATTTGAAATTTGAGCTCGAGCCTAACCAGCTCGAATCGAGTTCGAGCCGAGCTCGAGTTGGGTCTAGCTCGGATCGACTCGGCTCGTTTAAAGCCCTAGCCTGGACACCAGCAGACATGACTTGCGTCCCGTGCGATATCGCTGAGCATTGCTTGAACACCTTTCCATCCGTCGAGCCGAAAGTACAAAGGAAGTGCAACCTTGGTTCTGAGAAGACCAAGGCAATGAATGAACAAGTCTGTGAGTTGTTGAAAGCTGGAATCTTGCGTGAGGTGTGATATCAAACATGGGTTGTGAATCCAGTGATGGTCGAGAAGTCAACCGGGGGGTGGCGCCTGTGTGTGGACTACAAGGATCTCAATAAGGCCTGCCCCAAAGATTGCTATTCTATCCCAAAGATAGATAAAAAGATTGACTCTCGCGCCATTTCGAAGGAAATGTTTCTTGGATTTCTATAAGGGTTACCATCAAGTGCAAATGGCCATCGAAGATGAAGATTGTCACACACCCAAAATCCACATGCGGAGCACCACCGCTTGGAGGCGTGACTGACCAGGATCTTAGCCACCAATCACATTGAACTCATACGTATATTTCAATAAAACTTTCATTCAATAACAATAAGTGTTACACGTTACAATATTTCACAGTTTACAGCAGAAGCATATTTAAATCATTAAGTGTTTATAAAACACATATAAAAGCTCTTAGTCTTGTGTTGTGTTTCCATGGAACTCGACCCATGACCACTCCAGCTTCCCAGAGAACAAGTTCCCAATGTTAAGCACCTAAAGGCCTGCAAGGCATGTAACAACGAGTCAACAACAAAGTTGAGCGAGTTCACAGTTGGTTGATTAGTTATTGAGTTCGTTTCAATTATCATAAGTTCGTTTCAGAATCATGTGTTACCCAGTATCCTTGTTTCCCAAACCTTCACGATCTATAGTGGGGGTTTCCCATGTTGTATATTACTAGACTAGTTGTATCTATAGGTGTCCTTCCCAATCCGAGGACAGTAGTAAGTATGAGAATACGTAGGTTTTACGTAAGTGCCCTTCCCAATCTGAGGACAGTGGTAAGTGTGAGATTACGTAGGTTTTACGTAAGTGCCCTTCCCAAACCGAGGACAGTGGTACGTAGCGAGTACGTAGGTTTAGCGCTGGCGTCCTTCCCAATCCGAGGACGGTGGTAAGTAGTCTAGTAGTGGTAAATGTACAAGTTCTGTCGTAGCTATTCAATCCCATTCCCAACCCACCGGGAATCCCATGCCTTAGAAGTGTGAACTCACCTTGGTTTGCTCGGTATGACTAGTTACTTGTTTAACAGTTGATCAAACACGTCCTAAAAGGGTTACCGATAACAGTCAGTTTGCATACACACACAGCACGTAACATTCCACATTTATTCATCAGATAGTGCACAGGAATACAAGTATTGGCATTTCTAAGCATGTTGTATAATCGTTCATCAACCATGTACGGCCCAATAAAACCTAAGGCCCAACCAGTGTGTGGTCCGTTTACTAGAGTGCAGACCAATTGGCTCGAGGCCCGGCGAAAGGGTACAACCCAGCAGGCCTCGCAGCCCAAGATACTAAATGTGAGTATATGTGGTCCAACTGTGGGAACGGCCTAAGTGAAACACTTAGCCCAGCGGTTTGTGTGATTCACACTAAAGTGTGAGTCCACTATGAACTTGGGCCACCTCAATAGGTTTGTGCAATCTAAAAGTAACCGGCCCAACTAGACAAAGACTCGTGTAATTATAACTGGGCTCGGAGTCCGAATAGCACTCGTGTCCAGCCGAGTTCAAAGAAACCCAACTAGTGCACCATAACCCGATCCACTAACATCTATACATAATTATCAATACTATTGTTTGAGTCCATATATACCAAGGTTTCGGCCCACTTAACCCCTACTCACTATTTAATTATTATTAGCACATGATCAGAAATCGAATCATATTTTCACCATCAAAGTGCCTACTGATCAACCCATCATATTCACATTTATACTTCTGACATGATGCACATGACCCATCCCTACCTCATAATTTAATCATGAACAAGTTTCAACAACTTTAAAATTTGGCGGCCCAATTACAAACAATTTGGTGAATGATCGGTCCAATAGAAATCATTCCTAAAAGAAATTCAATTAAAAGTGTCGGCCACTTTATCAAACAAAGTCTTGGTTGAATTAAAAGAATTGTAAGATCAATATTATCAGACCATGTGATTATCTCAGTCAATTACAGGCGGCCCATCTGAAAACACAATTAATCAATATCTCGGTCCAATGATGATCGGACATATACATCACCTAATTCAGTCATGATTTCAACATGTAAACATTATTATTCTAATCATCCTAAGCAATCGGTTATAACCACTGAATCTTGTATTTATCAATAATCTATCATCATAACATAACATCTATTATCATGCAACTTAACATCAAGTATGACCATAATCACCAATTTCAAACATGTATCGACACACTAGACATGCATGACACAAACAACAAGCACATAGTCTCATAAACACAAAAGATATAGAACACAGGAGCTAACCGAGATCCCAAGTTAACCGAGATAGAGTCTCGCAGAAGGGGGGGGGTATACCCACTGCCATCGCACAAATTCCAAAAGAAAGGGAGTAATGCTTTAGGGTTTTATTATTATTTTTCTTTGAGTTATCAGCTAAACAAGAATACAATTCGTGTATTATAATTGATAAGAAATTAGGGGGCGGTTACAAGCTAATCCGAAGTGGGCTTAAGCCCATTCACTTGGGCTGTCAAAACAATTTAGTAAATCTTCGGGCTTCACAGGTTTTGGGGATCCCATTTGGGCTTTACAAAGCCCATGCATAAATGTGATCCAATTAGGTTAATTTATGTGTGCGTAAATCCGCGGCCCGAATCAGGTTAGTTCCCTAAACCACACCTAGAAACGTTTAACGGTTCCTTGTAGTTAATCAGTCAAACACAGGTACACATACACAAACACGTTATTCATTCAGCAATCACGTTATAGTCACAAGTGTTTACGTTTACTAATTTTATTATCGCAAGGAATATGAAAGAGAAATAACAAGAAACATGATCACGTGACTAAGAGACACTGACCCTGAAAGTTCGGGTCGTCACATCATCCCCAACTTGAAAGAAATTTCGTCCCAAAATTTAGCACATAGTTACTGAGGAAGCTAGTTAGGTTGCGTAGTTTTCCTGGTTTTTCCTGGGGTGTCACATCATCCCCCCGTTGGTTTGGAATTTCATCCCGAAATTCCACAGTAGCTTCAGCCTCAGCAATGGTTTCATTGTTCTCGAACAACTGGGGATATTTGTGTTTCATTTGGTCTTCTCGTTCCCAGGAAAACTCTGGGCAACGACGGGAGTTCCAACGAACTCGAGCAATAGGTATCCTGGTGCGTTTGAGAATCTTGACCTCCCGGTCCAAGATTTCCACTGGTTCTTCGACAAATCGCAACTGATTGTCATTGGCGAGCTCCTTGAAAGGAACTATGAGGGTTTCAGCTGACAGACACTTCTTCAGATTCGACACATGGAAAACGTTGTGAACTCCACTGAGTTTTGCGGGTAGGTTTAGCTTGTAGGCCACTTTGCCTATCTTTTCAATGATTATGAAAGGTTCCACATATCGCGGTTTGAGTTCCGTTTTGTATATCAAAAACGAAGTACACCTTCCCAAGGTGAGACTTTAGATAGTACTGGATCCCCAACTTGGAAATCGAGTGGTTTCTTTGTGCTTAACAGCGTAGCTTTTCTGGCGGTCACGAACTGCCGCCATTCGTTGTCGTATCTGAGTAGTCTCCTCTACTGTGCGTATGGCGAGTTCTGGGCCGGTGATTTGGCCGTTTCCGACTTCTACCCAACAAAGAGGTGATTGGCACTAAAGTGAGGTGTCTTCTCTGACCGTTGCCAAAGTCGATTTCACGGGCTCGAAGCATGTCTTCAAGGGTTTGGATGGTGCGCTTAGTCTGCCCATCTGTCTGTGGATGATATATTATTCTCATGTCTGAACGTGAGCCTAAGGGTTTGTGCACAGCTTGCCACAAATCAGATACAAATCGTGGGTTGCGATTAGAGGTAATGAAGGTTGGCACCCCATGCCTAGCAAACGCTCCTTCCAGGTAGATGACGGCAAGTATCGAAAACTTATCCATTTCCTTGATGGCGAGAAAGTGTGCCAGTTACGTGAGACATTCAACGATCACCTAGGTGATATTGTTTCCATTTCGAGTTGTAAGTAGACTAGCGACCAAATTCCATGGCAGTCTATTCTCATTTCCATGTGGGGTTGCTGGTTGTTGATGCTATACCTTGACTTTCCACAAGTCGATCCATCATTCACATACGTAACTAGGTGAGCTTTCACGTCCGAGTACCATTACAGGGTATGTAAATCCTATCGCCTCTCATCAAAACCCAGACGGCTAGAATGTCAACACTGGTGTGCTTGCTCACGCGAGTTCCCTTCAGTTGTCGTGTAATGAGTCTCGCATTCGTTTCTATGAAGTAGCGAGTATCGTCCGACTTGTCAAAGGTGGCTTCTCCATGCCTTGCGTGAGTTCAACTTGAAAATCCTCATCCTTCAGTTCTCCAGTTTGAACAGAGCGAGTCTGCCCCAGTAAGTTAGAGTCGATAGCGAGCTGCAGAGCTCGTGCACGTTCAGGTTTCGCAGTCGTATTCATCTAGAAGTTTCATCCAGCGATGCCATTGTATGCTTTAGTTCTTTCGAACATCGGCCCATGGGAGGCCCTTGCGATCGGTCTAAATAACGTATCTGGTACCATCCAAGTGATGCCTCCATCCAAAAATCCCAAAACCACTGTTTTCACCGCCAGTCGTGTTTGTCGCGCAGTTCCTCTTTGACACTCCATCATGTATGTCATCACTCTCTTGTGTTGCGTCGATGTGCAGCTGGGACTATGATTCGGACCATAAGGATAAAACACTGAATCACCCGCACCCCCGGGTAAAATGATGCTCAGAGCATTGTAGAGTCGGGATTCGAAAGTTGAAAGTACGTCCTCCTGTTCTGTCCTTCACGAACACAGCACCCTGCTGTGCTAGAGAGATTTGGGCTGCTCGACCTGCGAAAATCCTGTGATTTATCTGTGATAGTATCAAGTGAGACCAAGAAATTGCTTTGTCCACAATGGATTCTTTGGTGTCGATCAGTTTCCCACCAAGACGGATTTTAGCGAGATCTACGTGCATTCCCACTTTGTCGATTATATAACCAAAAGGTACCTCTCGAACCCATAAATTACATTTAACAAGACTTTAAGCGGAGTGGCTCCTCTCTCAGGAGTTCTAAAATAAGATATAAATGCCACCCATGGCGTTCCGTTCTCCTGGTCAGGATTCAGAATGTTGTCAATAAATGCGTGCGATTCATGCGATTCCCTGAAGCTGCTGGTGTGTTGGTCAATTCAATGGTCATGGTGTATAATGTTGAAATGGCGGCAATACATTCGATATGTTGTTCTAAGAGCATTCTCCCCTTGGATTCCCATCTGTCGATAGTTCGTTCACTAGCCAATTCCCGAATGGAAGCTTGTCCCTCGCAGCTGGTCGACGGGTTGTCAATACGTGGTTGAGGCAAACGGTTCTTGACTGTCACCTTGTTGAGTTCTCGATAATCAGTACACATACGAAAAGGCTTCTCTTCATGGGTATAGAGAGGGCTCCTTAAAGCGAAAAATCCTGTCCGACAGTTCCTGTAGTTGGTTAAACAGCTCCTGCAACCTTCTTGGTGCAAAACGGTAAGTGGTACGAGTAGTTAGAACTGCCTCCGGTGCGAGGTCAAACTGAGTTCCTTCTTAACAGTTGTAGAGATGATCCTGGAAGTTTCCTCTAACAGCACATGGAGTGTAATAACGAACAGCTGGTGGATCCTCGATCCTCTTTTCCTAACCTTGCATCTATAACAGTTGTCACATAGTGGGGTAATCCCTCCCTACGCACTCCTGGCTCTCAATGCTGACACTCCACTAACCATTGCGCCACCCAGACGCGTTAGTACAGTTAACAAATCCTCCACAAAGGAAAGGGATACGTAGAATTTGTCTCCTCACGGGGTACATCTATCAAAAATAACTAAAGGAAGGTCGATGTCGATCATTTGTCCTACAAGGTCGTGTTTGCATCCCACTGATCATATCAGGTTTCCATTGGCTAGCCATCAGCCGATTCCTCAGCAGGTTCAACTCCTAGGAGCATCAGGGTCAAACGGAACAGAGACGAAGCGGGTTGCTACTCATACTAACTACCATGTCGTTAAAGCCCTGACGTCGCCCACGCCAATTCTAATTGCCCTTCCAAGAGCACCATTCCGGGTGTTGCTGTTTCCGTTACTAGGGTTCCAAGTACTGTCGTTGTTCCTTTGATCGTTGACCTCTTAACTTAACTACGGCCAAACCATGCTATAGGCACCTTTATTTCCTTACTGTAGGTTATGGTTGCGAATACCTTGTTGTCGCTGTGACTGCTGCTCCCAATGTCGTTGCTCGAAATGAAGCCCTACGATTCTTCACCATCATTGTCCATCTTTTCAAAATTTGAGCCACGTCCTAAAGCGCTACTCATGGTGCTGACAGTTACGCATACCCCACTAAAGTCAATTATCATCACTTATGTCTCGATTGATTCGTAAGAGTTGGCTCCCATGGGTCGCTGACAAGGGTTAAGGATTCGATTAAAGCCAATTCGGTGGTGCTCATTGCCGGAAATCAGGGCCGCCATAGTACTGAGGTCGGTAAAGTGCTACGCTCATCCTCCTGTCCATAATTGTTGCAAGTAGTTCGTGTAATACTTAGTATGTTGTGGGAGTGTTGCAGAAGTGATCGCACTTCAGAATCTGAGGTGTCAATACGTTAAGTTCTGTCACAACCCGACCACGTAAAAAAACTAGACGTGGCGGAAACGTCGGGGAGTGTTGTAACAGAATCATTGTTTCATAACCATGGAATAAATAATTTTGTATTATTGAATAAATGAACTCATTGTTTTAATACAATCAAATAAGTACAAATATGATCTTCCAGGTTTTAAAGTCCCTAAGGCACGAGTCCATCCTAAGTGTAGCATTTATCATCAATTATCGCAGAGCAGTACCTGAAACATGTGTAAAAATAGGTACGTCAGCATAAAAATGCCTGTGAGATACATAGGTTTTGTGAAAATAGGATTCATGACTTGTAAGTTTAAGAAAATGTTTAATAAAGTTTAGTCATGAACCTTGTAAATTGATTTGTTTTGTAAATCGTTTGAAAAACAATAAGATCAGATGATATGTATAAATAAATGTAAGGTTAAATGAATAACCATGTAAAATGAGTTTGTATAAGATAAGTTGCTTGTAAAATAATATTTTGATAAAAAGGCTTACAGTATATTTGAAAATATACTTTGGATTTTAAGAGAATCGAATGAGTAATATATTAAAGTATATTTCAGTTCCAATATCGTTAACCCAAGTGTACTAAATAACGCCACGGTATGTAATGCAATGAAAACACTTATATATAAGAAGTACCAGCGGCGTATCTACCATGTTTTCATCACATTACACCCGTCCCGTTTATCTAAACACTAACCAAAACCCAAATCGTTAGATAGATAGTACATTAAATATACTTTAGTTGTTTAAAATAATAGTTTTAAGTAGTATATTACAAGTATACTTCGGACTTATAAATAACATATTAAGCCATGTTTTGGTTTTGTAAATAACATATCAAAATATGCTTTGGATGTGATAAATAACATATTAAACTATGTTTTGGTTTTGTTAATAACATATCAAAATATGCTTTGGATGATTAACAAAATATATGTTGGTTTTGTACAATATCACACATGGGAGTATATCAAACTATACTTTAAAAGTGTGATTTAAGAATTCATTCAGACCTAGTGCATCAAAATACACCTTTGAGACTATAGGGATACCACAAAGGAAATCCCTATTTGGATGGAGAAACAAATTGGTTTCAGACATTCCATGACAACAGGAATGGGGTGTCAAATCCTATAGCGCTATATCATACTAACAACCGGTCTGGTGAACAAAATAAGTACAATTCAACAATTAATGTTATAGTCTTTGAAAAATCAGTGTTTAAACCATAGATAGTCATTCAGTTTGTCAACAGATAAGTACTAACATATATAATCAATTATACTTTTGGAAAACATGAAAATAACAGATAGGTACACATGCTTCACCCCAAAACAGTTAGAAAACAGTAAAAGAGGGGAACTATGTACTCACTTGATATTGCTCAGTAGTCCTTGAGTGACAACCAAACAATGCTAGAGATCACGGATATCAAACGGCACCTAATATAGGTAACTATGTTAATAAACCGGACCTAAATCAGAGGATCGGATAGAATGAGGGTTTGTAAACCAAATGAGTATGGGAACTCAAGTAGTATGGTTTAACAAAGCCTACATACTAAATGAAACCTAGCCTAAGTGCTTACGACCCGTTTAGGTAGCTTATGCTACTTTAACGCGTCGTTCGCGTGAAACGCGTTCGGATCGCCTAACTAGTCCTATGACAAGTAGAATATGCCTTAACATGCCTAATATTATCGCCAAATTAGTTTAGATGTCAAAAGTTATGTCACATATGTTTATAATGAATTTTGGCATCAAAGGGGTATTTGGTAATTTACCTAAGGCATATAAACTACCTATCATACAACTACTTAAACGTCGTGACCATAAGGTATAACCTCGGAAGGTTATTCCCTATATACTATGGTCACGTAATGCGCTTGGTCAGATCCTAATGATCTACCAAATGGGTCGGGTTCGAAGGTATAAGCGGTTTATTAGATCGCTTACCCTTACGACCCTAGACAACGTGGTAATCAGTAGGCATAGTCACAAGGGACTATAACCATCGTGATTACAATCACGTTGCGAAGTTCAAACGAACTTCGCATTGACCATAAACCGGTCAATGCAGAAAGTCAAACAAAGGTATGAAATACTTACGAAGGGTCCCCGAATGCTAATCTAGATCAAAATAGCTCAGGTATGAAACAAAGGTTACAACTTAGAGCACATTAGATCAGATTCTTGTGAGGAAAAGTGAAGGGTGGAGGTGGGTATTTATAGTTTTCGGTTCACCGTTAGGATCATTTCTTGGAAAAGGGGGCACAATCTAAGCCGTACACTTGTCGGAATGTTGTGGTAACTCATATTGCTCCCACCACAAGAGTTTGACACTTGGCCTTGGCCTTTGGAGGGGTTAAAGGCTGTTAACAGCAGATTAAACAAGTTTCTGCATATCTGACCCCTGATTGCACACCGCAACACTCAGAGTGTTGAGGTGCGCAAGGACCTGCAGACCAGAAACTTTGAAAAGTGGCAGAACAGGCCCCTGAAGCTCCAAACTTGCTATTTGATGCATTTTTGACACGTTTAAGCCCCGTTAACCCCATTTCAAAGCTCTAAAATGAAGTTAAAGTATAAGGAACTTAAAATGTGCTCAAAAATATCTCGAATGTCGGTTCGTTTGGCCGTACGATTGCGTTGTTCGGTTAATTACGACGGAATGCGCATAAGCGCGAAAAACGATCCAAATGGCGTGACGAATGGATTTTTCTTATGCCAAACACTAAAATAAAATATTTTAGTGCTTACATAAATTTTTGGATGTTCGGATGTATTCAGAACCTAAGTTATGCGCGAAAGTGCAAACTTATGCACTTTTTGACACTTTTAGTCCCTGAATGACCCAAAAGTTTATTTTAGCACACCGAACCCCTCAAAGCCTATTTCTAAGCTATATAAAAGATATTTAAGGTGTGTTTAACTTATGGTCATGTTCCAGAATGTCTGTTACAGTTCAAATTGGCATACTTTCGCAGTTTGTCAAGTTTAGTCCCTGTAAGCGAATTAACTTGTTTTTGGCCATACCAAAGCCTTTAAAACTTATTTCTAAGTTATGTAAAGGTTATTTAAGGTATGTTAAGCCTATTTCACTATTCCAGAGTGTTCGTTGGATTAAACTAGTTATATTTACGCATCAGAGCGCGTATAACCCTCTAGAAAGCGATTTAAAGCTTAAAATCGAACAAGAGTTGATATGTGCAAACGATACACATATTTTTACAAATCCCAAGTATGAAATACAATATTTCATTGGTTTGGCATTTGTTTGATGGTTGAAGTGACACAGGTGTCACAAGTTCCAACAAGCGAAGAAAGGTGAGAGAGATATCGATCAATCATTCGACGCTGCGATATCCAACACATGAGCGTTCGTATAAGAACCTAACATTCTACATGGTTCACTGAGCTCAGAGGGTTGTTCAGGTAACACTCGACAGCATCGAGTTTCGAAAGAATCCAACGATAAATGAGAAGTTCACGTTTGAGTTTGAGTAGGGGGACAATTACTGCTATGGCCCCTATAGGTTTGTTATGTTTCTCATTGATCAAATAACGGAACGGAACCCTTTTTCCACTTGTTAAGCCTCGCTGGGATTTACATGCACCCCACATTATTATTATTATGTGTGCACCCACAATAATATTGTGATTTGCATGCTCATCTCAGCTCCTCTTAACTCATGTCAAATGGTTCCCCAAACTCGAGTAGCAACAAAGAGTATCACAAAGCGTAAGTCATGAAAGTTTAGGGAAATACCACCCTATCAGTCACATAACACATGCAAGTGTACATGAATTCATATTGTTGTGCTAAACGTGCAATCGCATGCAGTATCATATGTAGGTGTTCACTAGTTATACAGTACAATGAGTATATGAGAGACGAACCTTGCAATCTGGAGCTGAGTGTCATGGTCGTATTCACGTCTTTAGAACTGTTAGGTTATAGTCTGGTTTTACAAAAACATTTTCCTCTTTTTAAAACCAAGTTCACTATAACCAATGGTCTGATACCAATCTGTCACACCCCCAAAATCCACATGCAGAGCACCACCGCTTGGAGGCGTGACCGACCAGGATCTTAGCCACCAATCACATTGAACTCATACGTATATTTCAATAAAACTTTCATTCAATAACAATAAGTGTTACACGTTACAATATTTCATAGTTTTCAGCGGAAGCATATTTAATTCGTTAAGTGTTTATAAACCATATATAAAAGCTCTTAGTCTTGTGTTGCGTTTCCATGTAACTCGACCCATGACCACTCCAGCTTCCCAGACAGCAAGTTCCCAATGTTAAGCACCTAAAGGCCTGCAAGGCATGTAACAACGAGTCAACAACAAAGTTGAGCGAGTTCACAGTTGGTTGATTAGTTATTGAGTTCGTTTCAATTATCGTAAGTTCGTTTCAGAATCATGTGTTACCCAGTATCCTTGTTTCCCAAACCTTCACGATCTATAGTGGTGGCTTCCCATATTGTATATTACTAGACTAGTTGTATCTATAGGTGTCCTTCCCAATCCGAGGACAGTAGTAAGTATGAGAATACGTAGGTTTTACGTAAGTGCCCTTCCCAATCCGAGGACAGTGGTAAGTGTGAGATTACGTAGGTTTTACGTAAGTGCCCATCCCAAACCGAGGACAGTGGTACGTAGCGAGTACGTAGGTTTAGCATTGGCGTCCATCCCAATCCGAGGACAATGGTAAGTTGTCTAGTAGTGGTAAATGTACAAGTTCTGTCGTAGCTATTCAATCCCATTCCCAACCCACCGGGAATCCCATGCCTTAGAAGTGTGAACTCACCTTGGTTTGCTCGGTATGACTAGTTACTTGTTTAACAGTTGATCAAACACGTCCTAAAAGGGTTACCGATAACAGTCAGTTCGCCTACACACACAACACGTAACATTACATATTTATTCATCAGATAGTGCACAGGAATACAAGTATTGGCATTTCTAAGCATGTTGTATAATAGTTCATCAACCATGTACCGCCCAATAAAACCTAAGGCCTAACCAGTGTGCGGTCCGTTTACTAGAGTTCAGACCAATTGGCTCGAGGCCCGGCGAAAGGGTACAACCCAGCAGGCCTCGCGGCCCAAGCTACTAAATGTGAGTATATGTGGTCCAACTGTAGGAACGACCCAAGTGAAACACTTAGAGCGGCGGTTTGTGTGATTCACACTAAAGTGTGAGTCCACTATGAACTTGGGCCACCTCAATAGGTTTGTACAATCTAAAAGTTACCGGCCCAACTAGACAAAGACTCGTGTAATTATAACTGGGCTCGGAGTCCGAATAGCACTCGTGTCCAGCCGAGTTCAAAGAAACCTAACTAGTGCACCATAACCCGATCCACTAACATCTATACATAATTATCAAAACTATTGTTTGAGTCCATATATACCTAGGTTTCGGCCCACTTAACCCCTACTCACTATTTAAGTATTATTAGCACATGATCAGAAATCGAATCATATTTTCACCATCAAAGTGCCTACTGATCAACCCATCATATTCACATTTATACTTCTGACATGATGCACATGACCCATCCCTACCTGATAATTTAATCGTGAACAAGTTTCAACAACTTTAAAATTTGGCGGCCCAATTACAAACAATTTGGTGAATGATCGGTCCAACAGAAATCATTCCTAAAAGATATTAAATTAAAAGTGTCGGCCACTTTATCAAACAAAGTCTAGGTTGAATTAAAAGAATTGTAAGATCAACATTATCAGACCATGTGATTATCTCAGTCAATTACAGGCGGCCCATCTGAAAACAGAATTAATCAATATCTCGGTCCAATGATGATCGGACATATACATCACCTAATTCAGTCATGATTTCAACATGTAAACATTATTATTCTAATCATCCTAAGCAATCGGTTATAACCACTGAATCTTGTATTTATCAATAATCTATCATCATAACATAACATCTATTATCATGCAACTTAACATCAAGTATGACCATAATCACCAATTTCAAACATGTATCGACACACTAGACATGCATGACACAAACAACAAGCACATAGTCTCATAAACACAAAAGATATAGAACACAGGAACTAACCGAGATCCCAAGTTAACCGAGATAGAGTCTCGCAGGAGGAGGGTATACCCACTGCCGTCGCACAAATTCCAAAAGAAAGGGAGTAATGCTTTAGGGTTTTATTATTATTTTTCTTTGAGTTATCAGCTAAACAAGAATATAATTCGTGTATTATAATTGATAAGAAATTAGGGGGCGGTTACAAGCTAATCCGAAGTGGGCTTAAGCCCATTCACTTGGGCTGTCAAAACAATTTAGTAAATCTTCGGGCTTCACAGGTTTTGGGGATCCCATTTGGGCTTTACTAAGCCCATGCATAAATGTGATCCAATTAGGTTAATTTACATGCGCGTAAATCCGCGACCCGAATCAGGTTAGTTCCCTAAACGACACCTAGAAACATTTAACGGTTCCTTGTAGTTAATCAGTCAAACACAGGTACACATACACAAACACGTTATTCATTCAGCAATCACGTTATAGTCACAAGTGTTTACGTTTACTAATTTTATTATCGCAAGGAATATGAAAGAGAAATAACAAGAAACAGGATCACGTGACTAAGAGACACTGACCCTGAAAGTTCGGGTCGTCACATCATCCCCAACTTGAAAGAAATTTCGTCCCAAAATTTAGCACATAGTTACTGAGGAAGCTAGTTAGGTTGCGTAGTTTTCCTGGTTTTTCCTGGGGTGTCACAAAGATAAGACCGTATTTCGCACTGAGATAGGTATTTTCAGTTATACCAAGAAGCCTTTCGGCCTCCGCAATACTGGCACAACCTACCAGCGCTTGATGGACCAAAATTTTGGAGACGATATTGGGAAACATATCGAAGTGTATATCGGCGATTTGGTGGTCATGAGCCCGGAAGAGGATCAAATGCTGAAAGATATCGAAAAGACTTTCAACTTACTGCGCAGCGTTAACATGAAGCTCAACCCGAGTAAGTGTTTGTTCGGAATGAAAGAAGGTAAATTCTTGGGGTTTATCGTAACAAAGGGCAGATTCAAAGTGATTCCTGAAAAAGTGCAAGCTATTGAAAACATGCCATTTCCCAGCAGCATAAAGGAGATTCAACGGCTAGCCGGCTACCTGGCCGCGCTGAATCGATTTTTATCTAACCACGCCGCAAAAATCCCTTCCTTTTAAAAGCACACTGCGCAACTGTGTGAAGAAAAACAAGTTCAGATGGACACCAAAAGCTGAAACTGCTTTTAAGAAGATGAAGGAGTGCTTGATCCAACTCCCCACATTGACCGCCTCACGTGAGAAGGAACCGTTGATCCTGTACTTTTCGGCTTCAGACAAGGCAGTAGGCGCAGTTTTATTGGTAGAAAGGGAAAGAACCCAGACTCTGATTTATTATATCAGCCGGATGCTCTCTGATCTAGAGACTTGTTATTCAATAATGGAGAAGCTAGTCCTGGCTCTGGTCCATGTATCTAGGAGGTTGCGCTGATACTTCACAGGTCATGTCATAAACGTTCTTACCAATTTCCACATTGGCAACATTCTTCAGAAGCCCGAGGTTTCGGGAATATTAGCAAAATCGCCAATTGAGTTGGGGGGTCATAACATAGTATACCGACCACTCCTAACAATGATGGGGCAAGTCCTGGCAGATTTTGCCACATAAATCCCCACAGACAAAATCCAAGAATGTTAAGCAATTGAAACTCCCACGCAAAGAACATTAGATGAACTTTGGTTGTTGTTTACTGATGGAGCATCGAACGAAGATGGCGCGGGAGCAGGTTTAAGATTGGTCAGTCCTGAAAAACACAAATTTGCATACGCCATCAGGCTCGACTTCAAGAACACCAACAACGAGGCTGAATATGAAGCATTCTTGGCGGGGCTGCGCTTGGCAATCAAGATGGGCGCAAAACACCTTCAAGCGCATGTAGACTCCTTATTGGTTGCAGGTTAAATCAATGGTTTGTATGATGTAAAAGGCGAAGTTATGGATCTCTATCTCGAACAAGCGAAAGAGTTGATTCCGAAGTTTCAATCTTTTAAGGTGGTACATATCAACCGAAGTGAGAACAAGCCAGCAGACGCGCTCAGTAAGCTGGCTTCGACAGCTTTTCAGCATTTGGCCAAGGATGTTCGAATCGAAGTGCTCAAGAATCCTTATGTCCTGCTACGCCAAGTAAACATCATTGAAATAGGGTCACCTTCTTAGATGACACCTATTATTCAATACTTAGAGGCTGGGATCCTCCCCGAGGATAAGGCAGAAACATGAAAGATTCAACATAAAGATTGTTCTACCAAATGGATAGGGGAATCCTATATCGAAGATAGTATTTGTGCCTATTGTAGCGCTGTGTGTACCCATAGGATGCAAATTACCTTATTCGTGAAATCCATGAAGGGATTTGTTGAATCCATGCAGGGCCACGCATGGTGGTCGCGAAAATCATGAATGCCGATTACTGCTGGCCAGACATGCATGTTGATCCTGTTAAGGAGTTGCAAAAATGTGATTCCTGCCAGAGACATGCGCTGAAGATGCTCCTACCTAAGAATGATCTAATTCCAGTCTCTACCGCATGGCCCTTCCAACAATGGGGCATCGATATGGTAGGACCCTTCCCAGAAGCACCTGGTACGGTAAAGTTTATCATCGTGGTGGTCGATTACTTCACGGAATGGGTGGAAGCAAAGGCGTTGGCTTCAACCTCCACAATGATCATGCACAAATTCATCTGGGAGCACATCATTTGTCATTTTGGCTTACCACTCAGAATTGTAACTTACAATGGCACAAACTTTGCTTCAGAAGACCTCCATAACTGGATTCAAGAGTTGCACATCGAACACACTTTCTACTCCGTTGCACACGCTCAAGGCAATGACCTGGTGGAAAGTCTCAACAAGAGCATTGTTGAAGGAATCAAGGCCTGAATGGGTACCAAAAGAAGTAGGTGGGTCGATGAGCTCCCAAGTATTCTCTAGGCTCATCGCACCATGCCCAAGACTAGTAATGGTGAAACCCCCTTTACCCTGGTTTATAGCACAGAGGCGGTTATCCCGGCTGAAATTTGCCTTTTCTCACCACGCTTGACGGCTGTCAACACAATCAACAATGAGGCGGACAACCGGCTTGACTTAGATTTTCTTGAAGAAGGGCGCGAAATTGCGGCCATCAAATAAGCCAAGTACAAGTCTTAATTGGAGAGATATTACAATGCGCGGGTGCGCATCTGTACGCTCAATCCAGGCGAATATGTGTTTTGTGACAATGAGGCCTCCAACGCTGAACGCCCAAGAAAACTTACACCTAAATGGGAAGGTCCTTACCTTATCCACGAAGTCCTAGGCAAAGGTGCGCTCAAGCTACGTACATTGGACGGTCACATTGTTCCCCGAACCTAGAATGCCTAATAGTTACGCAAATGTTATATGTAGCTCGCAGTTATCTTTGTATTTACAGCCCCGTGCCTAACACATTATATGAAATACAAGAAGTGTTGACTACATTACCTTCGTTTCTTACCTTATGAATATTATTTACAAATTCATATACCACTTTGGGTATACACAAAAACATCGTTAGCACACAACGACAGTATAAAGGTCGCAGACCTCCAGGGCTCGTTCTTCTACCGAGCTCGAACATTTATGTAGCTAGTTCTTCCGATGCCATCAGACGACCCACAAGCTACATAAAACAAAGCAAAATATAAAGAACATGCAAGAAATAAAAGAGAGTATGGATAAGACAAAGCTCACCAATGGCACGCCACGGTTTAGCAAACACTTGCAATCTTCTCCCAGCTCCTGGGACACCATCTCCAAGGTTTTGTTTTGGTTATGCTGATGCTCAACAACCTTTTCCAACTTAGCAATACATGCCAAGGCTTCCGCATGGCTCTTCTGGGCTTCAACAGCCTGAGCTTCTTTCTCCTTAAACAAAGAAGAAAGGCGTTGCACTTCCCGACTCTCAGCATCTCTCTCCCCTTACCTTGATAACCTCATCGCGCGCCGCTTTCAAGTCGCAGTTAGACCTATCATATGCAGCAGTCCATTGCTCTTGGCGCTCAGAGTTTAACTTTTTCTCTTTAGCAACTTTATCTTCAACATCAAGCACCCGCCAGTTTAAACCCTTCTTCTCTGCATTGAAGGATTCCCGCTCTGCAGCAAATTCGTGCCTAGCATTCTCAAACTCCATTCACCCATGGACCTCCACTCACGCACAATCTCTTGAGTGGTTGCAAAATAGTTCACTCCAGAGTGCACATGTTCATCTAACAAACGGAACCAGTCCCAGTTGTTCTGATATAAACGTTCAGCGGGAGGAAAGGACATGGAGTAGAACTCATGGCAGTTGTCCAAGTTGTCCATACGGGACCCCTGAACAAGAGACCCATGAGGGAGATGTGACAGACTATCACAAGCAGGATTATGGGTCATCCATGATCCACCTACTTCAACTCTCTCAAACCCATAACCACCTTGAACTTCAGAACGGTCGCACCCTTTAGCAACAGAAGGCACGCGCCGGGTGTAATGGGTTCCCGGAGGAGTAGCTTCACTTGATTCAGCGTCAGTTTCCAAGCCTTCAACTCTCTCCTGAATAACCACCCCAGGAATCACATGTGGTGGCACCTTCCTAGTAACAACAGTCTCAGTTGCACCCTTCGGATCCTTCCCTTTAACATCCTGAGTGGGAAGCGGATCGCGAACGGGAGAATCACCATAAACAACAGCAGGTGGAGACTCCAGACTAGGGATGGAGGAAATGTCAGAGGTAGTAAACTTGGAACCCCGAGAAGTCAAATGCTTAGACATCGAAGGAGCTGCAAACAACAATCCCAAATTCTTCGAGGAAAAAAGAAGAAAAGAAAAATACACTTGGTAAACAGTTGAGAAAGGATTACTACCTTTCTGTTTAGAGGACTCCTCATATAATTCCTCAAGGATGTTGCCAGGCTTCTTTGCAAACATCCCTAAATCCACCTCACTCTCGGAAGGAGCCGCAACCTGACTGATCACCTTTCTTTTCCTCTCTAAGATGTCTAGGGCAGCCTCGGTATCCAACTTCTGCTTTGCATCAACCAACAACTTCCTCTTCTTTTCCATGATTTGGGTTATCGTGGCTTGATCTTCTTCATCATCAGCAGCCGCCCGTTTAACTCCTACGTCTAAGCCACACAACGTGTTAGACACTACAACGTAATCCAAATATTGTGGCCGAGAAGAATGCTTACGGGTCTGCACTTCAAGTTGGGTTTTCTTTTTCATTTCTTCCATGCTCGGACCTAGCGGCAACAGCCTTAGGCTCCACAGTAGAGGGTTTGGACACATCATCACCCCCAGAAACATGAACAGGTCGCGCACGTGGACCTGCGTGCGTCGAGAAATGAATAAGACCATGAGAAGATCCAGTAGACTCCTCGCTCGAAAGGAGAATAGCCCCCTCCCGAGCAGGAGACTTACCAACTTCAGATCTTGTGGAAGTAGGAGGACGCGCACTTGTCGGGGTAGCAATGTAAGTATTTAAACTCTCAAGAGTGAAGGAATTTATCCTTGATCTGTTCCACCCATGGGATTTACCCCTCCGGGAGCATTCGCGTCACCATCTCACCACCAAATTCCGGATCCAAAGCACTCATCAGATTATACGCTACAAAGCCAACACTGATAAGTAACTAAGAACATGGCAAAGTGTCGCAACCCCGATCCCTTATCTGTATCGGGAACGGGCGGACACGATCTCAGAGTTTGGTGGTATCAGTTGTTTAAATCTCGCAGCGGAATTTACATCAGGACCGTAGTTAGGAAATGTTTATCAGAGTAAAACCACCATACTTGATATTAATAAACACATGGGCAAAAACCCAAGTTTCTTATTACAATACATTTATAGGGACAAACCCTATTTTATTGAATTTAAAACATCGTTTATTAGGTAACTTTTATAGCCACATTTCTCCCAAGCCTTTAGTGCTCTCCAGCTGGCTTTTCATTAATTGGTTTTTCACATTGTGTTACCTGTAACGCGTTTTAAAAACATTTGTTAGTCGGAAATACTGGTGTGTGAATCCCAGTTTAATCAAGAAACATTTTATCAATTAAGACAGTATTGAGAGCGATCACATTGTTTATTGCTACACAATTACTCATTCAGTATTTGCCACTCGACCGGATCTATGGCTATGGTCAAATTACCCATTGGCTAACTCGTCGTCCAATGGTAATGCACTGTCATTCAGACTTACTACTACTACTCGTAGTAATAAATTTTGTATACAAAACCCCATAATACCGGCAGTAATTGAAGAACTACAAAGACTCAATCACCGCTTAATCACATTGTAAACAATTAAGGTTTTGTAAAATATTCCAAAAATGTTAACAAAAAGAGGATAAACTCACATTGCTATCTTAGACTTCTCGTGAGGGTTTCCTGGATATAATCTATAATTTATACAAATGTACATTGGTTAGTACCATAACCCTTTTAAAATATTAATGATACCCTCCCCGAGACGGCATTCCAACAACTACGTCGGGCAGAACCACGACAGTTGTTACGGAACCCTAAATCAATCGGGCAGCGTAACTGTTACGAAACTAGGGTTATAATACTTACAACGTAGCAGAACCTCGCTAATTAGGGGTATAATACCCGACTATTATGCTTATAACTTCAGAAATTCGAGTTGAGAAAGAAAGAATGAACGACGGAAAGTGAAAACCCGTCGTCTGCTTATATAGTGCCTGATTCTAGTCCTCACGCGGCCCGCGTAAAACACAGGCTAGGGTTACGCGGCCCGCGTCAACCCTTGTCAACAGAATAGCTTGGCTGAGTCCTTGTGTAGGTCCGCCATGATGTCGACACGTGTCGGCCTAGGATGTCTCCGCGTTTGATGATCTCAAGCGGCCCGCGTAAGCTTAATCTATATCTCACGCAGCCCGCCTGAACTAAAGAAGTCAACGAAGTCCAGTCTACACCCTCATACCGCCCACATAACTGGTTGGGGTGGGTCTACGCGGCCCGCCTCAACTTATAATTTCTTGTTTTTAATTTATATTATATGTTATTACATAATTCGGGCTTGGTTTTCACATACGGGGTGTAATATAAGACATATTGAGACATTCTAAAATATATGAGAGTATCAGACATATTATGAGAGTGTCGGTTTTACCGAGGGTTGTTACATTCTCCCCACCTTGTTTTAGAGCTCGTCCTCGAGATCTACTGAAATAAATACGGATATTTCTTTTTCATTTCTGCTTCAAGCTCCCGTGTTTACTCAGGTCCTCTTTTGGAGTCCCACTTCACTTTGACCATAACTAATCTTTTATGTTTGAGATTCTTGACTTTCCTGTCTTTAATTTGTAGAGGTCTTTCTACAAACTTGAGTTGTTCATTTACCTCTATATCCTTAAGAGGTACTATTAGTGATTCATCAGCTAAACACTTTTTGAGATTAGATACATGAAACACATCATGTATTCCTGCCATTTCCTCTGGCAGTTGTAGCTGATAGGCTACTGGTCCTATTCTTTTAATAATCTCAAAAGGTCCAACATACCTGGGACTTAGCTTTCCCCGTTTGATGAATCTTACCACTCCTTTCCAAGGAGAGACTTTTAACAATACTTTATCTCCTAATTGAAATTCCAACGGTTTGCGTCGATTATTGGCATAGCTCTTCTGTCGATCACGTGCTGCTTTTAGTCGTTCCTTGACTTGCATAATCTTGTCAGTTGTTTCCTGCACTATCTCAGGTCCAGATAGTTGCTTTTCCCCAATTTCTGCCCAACAGACTGGGGTTCGGCACTTTCTTCCATAAAGTGCTTCGAATGGTGCAGCATTGATACTTGTGTGATAGCTGTTATTATAAGAAAATTCTATTAAAGGTAAGTGATCGTCCCATTTACCTCCGAAATCGATTCCACAAGTTCTAAGCATGTCTTCCATTGTCTGAATTGTCCTTTCGCTTTGTCCATCTGTTTGTGGGTGATAAGCCGTGCTTAACTTTAACTTGGTTCCCATTGCCTTTTAGAAACTTGACCGAAAATGAGAGGTAAAGCGGCTATCTCTATCAGAAACAATTGATAAAGGAATGCCATGTAAAGAAACAATTTCATTAACATATAGTTTAGCTAATTGTTCCATACTAATTGTTTCCTTCATTGGTAGAAAATGAGCTGACTTGGTTAGCCTATCTACAATCACCCAGATTGTATCATTACCTTTCCTTGTTTTGGGTAATTTAGTAACAAATCCATTGTTATTAATTCCCATTTCCACACTGGCATTTCTAATTGTTGTAACAAACCTGAGGGTTTCTGGTGTTCAGCTTTAACTTGTAAACAAGTTAAACATTTAGAAACATAGGCTGCTATGTCCTTTTTCATTCCTATCCACCAGAAATTTTTCCTTAAATCCTGGTACATTTTATCACTTCCTGGATGCATCGTATATTTAGACTTATTGGCCTCTTCTAGTATACGATGACGTAAGTTTCCTAATTTAGGTATCCACATTCTCTTTTTATGGAATCTCCAAATTCCATCTGTTCCTTGTTCCAATTCTTTTAGCATACCTTTTAATTTTTCAGAATCCTCCTTGATTACTGATTCTTGTGCTTCTCTTATCTGCTCATTTAAATCTACTTGCAGATTTAATTTAAGAGAACATACCCTTTTTGGCTTTTCATGATACTTTCGGCTTAAAGCATCTGCCACTATATTTGCTTTTCCTTCATGATACTGGATATCACAATCATAATCACTAAGAAATTCCATTCAACGCCTTTGTCTCATATTCAACTCTTTCTGCCCGAAAACATACCTTAAGCTTTTGTGATCAGTAAATATGGTAAACTTACTACCATAAAGGTAATGTCTCCAAATCTTAAGAGCGAAGATTATGGCTCCTAATTCTAAATCATGGGTTGAATAATTCTCTTCATGATTCTTAAGTTGTCTAGATGCGTAAGCTATAACCTTTTGGCGTTGCATCAACACACATCCATAACCTAATTTAGAAGCATCACAATAGACTACGAAGTCTTCAGTTCCTTCTGGTAATGCTAGTATGGGTGTATGGGTTAATCTTTGCTTAAGACTTCTAAATGCTTCTTCTTGTTTTAATCCCCATTCAAACTTAACAGATTTATAGGTTAGCTTAGTTAAGGGAATGGCTATTCTAGAGAAATCTTTAATAAATCTTCTATAATAACCGGCCAATCCTAAGAAACTTCTAACTTCAGTTGGTGACTCAGGGGTTTTCCATTTAGTAATTGCCTCAATCTTTGTTGGATCTACATGAATTCCTTCATGATTAACTAAATGTCCAAGGAATTGTACCTGTTCTAACCAAAATTCGCACTTAGAGAATTTAGCATAAAGCTTTTCCTTTCTTAATAGGCTTAAAAGTGCGTGCAAATGTTTTGCATGATCTTCTTTATTCTTAGAATAAATTAGAATATCATCTATGAAAACAATTATGAATTTATCCAAATATGGCTTACATATTCGGTTCATCATGTCCGTAAATGCAGCTGGGGCATTGGTTAAACCAAATGGCATGACAGTAAATTCATAATGACCATACCTTATTCTGAATGCGGTCTTAGGAATGTCCTCTTCCTGTAACCTTAATTGATGATATCCTGATCTTAAATCGATTTTAGAGAAAAATTGAGCTCCTTGCAGTTGATCAAACAGATCATCGATTCTCGGTAATGGGTACTGATTCTTAATCGTGACTTTGTTCAGTTCACGGTAGTCAATGCACATACGCATTGATCCGTCTTTCTTTTTAACAAACAGTATCGACGCTCCCCATGGCGACGAGCTTGGCTGTATGAATCCTTTCTCCAACAATTCATCTAATTGTTTCTTTAATTCTTGCATTTCTGCAGGTGCCAACCGATAAGGTGCTTTGGCAATTGGTGATGTTCCTGGTATTAAATGGATTCTGAATTCAACTTCTCTGTCTGGAGGTTGCCCTGGTAATTCTTCTGGAAATACATCTGAAAACTGAGATACTACTGGAATATCTTTAAAATCCTTTCCTTTAGTGTTAGTGATTATGGAAATCAAATACACTATAGAACCTTTTCTTATAGAACTTGTAGTTTTCATCACAGAGATAAACTTAGTGGACCTAGAGATTTTATCTCCTTTAATTGTGATCGTTTTACCTTTTGATGAATTTACTTGAATTGACTTTTGATCACATAAAATACTAGCTTTATTGGCTATTAACCAATCCATTCCTAAAACAACATCGAATCCTACCAGATTCATAGGATAAAGGTTTGCAATAAATTTCTGATTTAAAATTTCTATTCTTGCTCCCTGCAAGATTTTAGAAATCCTAACGGTTTCTCCATTGGCTGTCTCTACTAAGCATTCTAGTGGTAGTTTAGTTAATGACTGATTTAGAATTTTGCAAAATGACGTATTAATAAAACTTTGGTTTGCACCAGAGTCAAATAATACTTTAGCAAAGACATCATTAACTAAAAACGTACCAGCTATAACGTCTGGGATCATCTTGGCTTCATCTGCAGTCAGAACGAATGCTCTAGCATTTTTAGTATTCTTGTTGTCTGGAGCTGGAGCCAATTTTGGACAATTTAGCTTGATATGACCTTGTTCTCCGCAATTGTAACATACCCTGCTGTTAGCTTTCTTCCTGCAGTTTTCTTCCTTGTGTCCCGATATTTTTGCAAAAGTTACAATATATGGAGCATCTTCCGGAATGCTTTCTTTTGCAATACCTACAGTAGGGTGCAGAGGTAGAACCTATATTTTTCCCACGGTTAGAATTTCCAGAACGAAATTCTTAGGTCAACTTCTGGGTTAGGTTCCTCCTTTGATCCTCTTCTCGGGTACGAACTAACTCATCAGTCAAGGTATTGGCTAGTTCTACAGCTTCTTCTATGGTTTGAGGTCTAGCTGCCTTGACTACGTGTCTTATTTCTCCAATTAATCCCCAAATATAACGGGAGATTAACACTGGTTCTGGTGAAGCAAGATTTGGCACTATCCTAGCATATTCGAAGAATATTTTAGTATATCCCTTACTATCCACACCAGTCATTCTAAGGTTTAGGAATTTGTTGGCTATCTGTTCCTTTTCATTAGGTGGGCAGAATTTCCTTTCTACCTTGTTCTTAAATTCTTCCCATTCCATATTATAGGTTCTATCACTTCCTCTTGATTGAAGGATAGTGTTCCACCATTCTAGTGCTGCATTCTTAAATAGATTAGAAGCAAACAGTATTTTGTCTTCTTCAGCACACTTACTTATCCTTAAGACTGCCTCAGTCTTTTCTATCCAGCGTAGGGTTGCAATGGCCCCTTCGTTGCCCGAGAATTCCATTGGTTTACATGACCAGAATTCCTTATAAGAACAACCATAAGGCATGGTTCTTCTTCTTTTGGGAATGGGCATTTGAAGTACAGGTCCATTGTTCACGCTGTTTTCTGGTTCACTTGGTCGCTTACTGCTATGCTTACTTTTATTATCAGCATCTTTAACAGTTTGAAGAATAAATGGCATTGCATCTATAATTCCCTGTGCTACTATGTGTTGGATAGCACTGTTATCCACTTGGTTTCCATTCTTATTGATACTTGGATTATCATTAACCACGTTAATGTTATTCTGGTTATCATTATTCAGATTTCCTTGATTTCCTTCGTCGGCCATCTGAATTTTAAACATTTACCACTTATTAATAGAATAATTAAATAGTCTAAGTAACAACCACATAATACACATATTGGTCAAAAACATCGTGCATTGCGACTTTACTCTTTTTCTATATAGTATGCGTCAAATACACACTAAAACAGAAATTAAAAATTACAATACTATTATGCCTCGTTAACCATAGAGTAGTCTATACTACGATAGATTTATTATTACACATATTTTATTTATTATTATTACCAACTTTTTATCACTTCCTTCAGGGATATGGATTTCCCCTGAAATCCATCTGGTGCTCATCGTATTTCCATACGAGTTGCTCTCCTACATACCTCATCCTCTCGCTACTTTCTATAATTTCTTCTCCAAAATTTCAGAGTTCTTGCAAATTCTCTGCACTCATTGGGGGTGCAGGTACTGGTATTGGCTCTGGGTATTGAGGTACTGGATTCTCCTGAGGGTATGGATTCTCCAAAATCTCTCTAATGTATTCATCGTTGTCAAAATAGGGATCTAGTGGGTCCAGACCTGGATACGTTGCTAAGTTCGGCAAGGTTTCTTCGTTTAAGTGATAGCGTGGCACATAATCTCTAAGATCATCAAACCATGGATCATAATTTGGATCTTTTGGATTAGGGGCTGGTATCCTAGGTATCTCCTCAGGGTTAAATTCATGCATTTCTACCTCCATCGGTTGAGTCAAAGGTAAGGGTTGTGGGGCTACTAGTTGTTCCAGACTTGGGTCAGCAGCAGTTGTAGCTAGGATATGGAAATTAGCTAGGCTTCTATTAAGCATATCCTGTGTATGGGCATCGGTTCTATGCTTAGCAGCCGCTAGAACTCTTTGCTGTTTCAACTTTCGCATTCTCTTCCTACGAGCAAAAGCTTCCTTACTGAACCATCCTCGTTTCTTGTGAGGGAATGGCTCTTCTGACTGAGCTCTAAAAGCAAACACTCCTTCTTCCTGATCAGCAGAATACCCAGAAAGGGCAGGCTGTGATGAGGCACCTCCACTCTTAGGTGATTCAGACAACAGACGATTCATGTCTGAGGGTCCTTGATCACTCATACTGTAAACTAACAGATAGTCAAATAACACATAACAAATAAATACAGTTATGCACGTATTTCCATAATTTATTTTCTAACACAAAATTTAGAATTTAAGTGTCAGCAGAACACTTCTTTGGCTCAGACCAGTGGCTAGGCTCTGATACCACCTTCTGTCGCAACCCCCGATCCCTTATCTGTCCCGGGAACGGGCGGACGCGATCTCAGAGTTTGGTGGTATCAGTTGTTTAAATCTCGCAGCGGAATTTACATCAGGACCGTAGTTAGGAAATGTTTATCAGAGTAAAACCACCATACTTAATATTAATAAACACATGGGCAAAACCCAAGTTTCTTATTACAATACATTTATAGGGACAAACCCTATTTTATTGAATTTAAAACATCGTTTATTAGGTAACTTTTATAGCCACATTTCTCCCAAGCCTTCAGTGCTCTCCAGCTGGCTTTTCATTAATTGGCTGTTCACATTGTGTTACCTGTAACGCGTTTTAAAAACATTTTTCAGTCGGAGATACTGGTGAGTGAATCCCAGTTTAATCAAGAAACATTTTATCAATTAAGACAGTATTGAGAGCGATCACATTGTTTATTTCTACACAATTACTCATTCAGTATTTGCCACTCGACCGGATCTATGGCTATGGTCAAATTACCCATTGGCTAACTCGTCGTCCAATGGTAATGCACTGTCATTCAGACTTACTACTACTACTCGTAGTAATAAATTTTGTATACAAAACCCCATAATACCGGCAGTAATTGAAGAACTACAAAGACTCAATCACCGCTTAATCACATTGTAAACAATTAAGGTTTTGTAAAATATTCCAAAAATGTTAACAAAAAGAGGATAAACTCACATTGCTATCTTAGACTTCTCGTGAGGGTTTCCTGGATATAATCTATAATTTATACAAATGTACATTGGTTAGACCATAGCCCTTTTAAAATATTAATGATACCCTCCCCGAGATGGCATTCCAACAACTACGTCAGGCAGAACCACGACAGTTGTTACGGAAATCAATCGGGCAGCGTAACTGTTACGAAACTAGGGTTATAATATTTACAACGGAGCAGAACCTCGCTAATTAGGGGTATAATACCCGACTATTATGCTTATAACTTCAGAAATTCGAGTTGAGAAAGAAAGAATGAACGACGGAAAGTGAAAATCTGTCGTCTGCTTATATAGTGCCTGATTCTAGTCCTCACGCGGCCCGCGTAAAACACAGGCCAGGGTTACGCGGCCCGCGTCAACCCTGGTCAACAGAATAGCTTGGCTGAGTCGTTGTGTAGGTCCGCCACGATGTCGACACGTGTCGGCCTAGGATGTCTCCGCATTTGATGATCTCTAGCGGCCGGCGTAAGCTTAATCTATATCTCACGCGGCCCGCCTGAACTAAAGAAGTCAACGAAGTCCAGTCTACACCCTCATACCGCCCGCGTAACTGGTTAGGGTGGGTCTACGGGCCCGCCTCAACTTATAATTTCTTGTTTTTAATTTATATTATAGGTTATAACATAATTCGGGCTCGGTTTTCACATACGGGGTGTAATATAAGACATATTGAGACATTCTAAAATATATGAGAGTGTCAGACATATTATGAGAGTGTCGGTTTTACCGAGGGTTGTTACAAAAAGCAAAAACAATGGAGAACAACTGGTAAAAGTTACATTTGTCCTTGTACGCATTTATAGGTGCTGCCCTCAGATTCTTTGGCACCCATAACAAACTCATGCTAGCCGCTACCAACGCCTTCTCATCTAGTTGTAGCATGGCTATAGGGGTCCTTGTAAGAGTCTTGTACCATTGCTGGTCGACGTAAGAACCCACTATCAGCATCTTGGGAACTCCTTCACTATCAGCTCGATAGTGCATATCTGCCGGGATTACACCACGACGAATGTAAAAATGCCTATGCTTCCAGTCATGGAGGCTCTTCGAAGGATCCTTGCTGCAAGGAAGAACATTGGCAGTTCGAAAGCTGAACGAATAGAAACCGTCGGTATATGAAACGTAGTAAAAGACATTGAACATATCCACCGAAGGAATCACCATTGGGCACAGCATATAAACTCAAAATGGGTCACACGGGGTAGGCCCAGAGCGTTGATCTGGGAGATATGCAACCCATATCGGGAAAGAACTTCCCCAAAAAAACTTCGTCATTGGAAGACGAAAGTTTCCCTCCTTAAAATAAGCGGCGTACAACGTCATGTAACTAGGAGGGGTGTTCAGAGTAGTACTCCAGGCGGTCGCAAACTGGGCACCCCAGTCTGCCGGGAATTTAAAGTGTTGGCAGATTTGGTGGAACTCCTCCTCCTTCAAATTAATAACCTCCTGGTCAGGTCCCATTGGGTCCTTGGGTTTTGATTTTCTTCCTTTCTTCGAACTACTGGGTTTGCTAGAAGTCGACATCTCCTTGTAGATCATAAAGGAAACAAACGATTGATTGGAGAAGAAAGAGGAAGATAGAGAAGAAGTGAAAAATTTGAAAGAGGAAGTTGGAAAGATGGACAGATCCTCCAAGGGTCTCCAAGTATTTATACTCATCGCATTAAATGGGATGGGGAAATGAACCATCAAGTGGGGGAGATCCACCAGTAAGAAGGCGGCACGTCAGGCGGGAAAAACTGAATCGCCGCCTATCAAGGGCGTGTGGCCGCCACGCGCCTAACATAGCCGAAAAAGGTGCCTGACACACCTGATGTGTCCCTACAAAAGCAATTGTTTCCCCCTTGATGAGACAGCCAGCTCAGACGGTAGTGCAATAGTGACAGGCATCAGAGGTCAGATCTCACCAAACACTGAAATCGACAAAGGAAGCTTCTCCTTAAAGAAATCCCAACAAATTTTACACACGCGCACGCCAAAATCAATGCGCCTTTTTGGCTCACTTCTGTACGTCAAAATCCACGCGCCTTTTTGGCTCACGTTTGTACGCCAAAATCCACGTGTCTTTTTGGCTCACTTCTGTATGGCAAAATCCATGCGTCTTTTTTGCTCACTTCTGTAGGCCAAACCCATGCGCCTTTTTGGCTCACTTCTGTACGCCAAACCCATGCGCCTTTTTGGCTCATTTCTTTATGCCAAATCCATGCGCCTTATTGGCTCACCTCTGTACGCCAAATTCATGTGCCTTTTGGCTTACATACAACTACTCCCACACAATCGATATTACTCCGAGTCCAGAATCCCTCCCAGCTGACAAACTCACCTAGAAGCCACACTTGACTAGGGGACTTGAAGGGGTATGGTCCCAAATCACAGGTGAACACATGTCAAAAGGACCACACCACTCCATGATGGCATCCCCTCCACACAAACTTCATCTAGAAGGTTCTAGAAGCTTCTGGAAGAAGCCACCGGGTGACAAGGAAGATGCTCCTACAGACAAAAAGGACAACAGGTGGCACCAATAGCGAGACGCCAGCAATGTTTGCAAGATCCTAGGAGGACAGGACGACAGCCAGTACAAGCGAGTGCCCAGCTGGAACGAATAACAGTGCGTTACGTCACCTCAGCAACTGACAACGTCAGAAGGGACATAAAGGATATTCCTTCTGGTTGGACAGCTAGCAAGCACTGGCTAGCTGGCAGGTCTCCTCCTTCACTATTCTCTTGCTATAAGTAGAGGACTTCACCTCCAGGGTTAAGATTCGCTCTCTCATTCTCTTACTCTATACACACACTTTTATCTTCAACACAAATTACTTATTCTCACGCTGGAGAGGGGTTACAAGGAGAACCCCCTATTCTCCTCCTTGTAACGAGCTTACGGTGTGTTGAGCGTTTTGCAAGATCTTCACAGCAGTTTGGACGAGACGAAAGAAGATTAACCTTTATTTGTCGAGGCACAAATCACAAGCTAATCACTTGATTAGTTTGGTGTTTCTTCAGCTTGCAACAGATAGTCTAATGTTAACTTTAATAATCGATACACTAAAAGAAGTAGAATACATTTACTTTGTTCCACCATACATCTAGCAAGATTGGCAATACAATTCTAGTTAACCAAATTTTCATCTTTTCCAAAACTATCAATACACATGCGAAGTAAGATTATTTAAATCAACTTAACTAGGTCTTGGGCGAGAGTAGTACTAGAATGCAGGGCAGTCCAACGTTTTTGGAGACCCTAAACAAACCATAAAGTCGAGACCCTTTTAAAAAAAACTTTTCGATATAAACCCTACTCTATTACCCAGGCTTGGGACCGGCAAGTAAAAACTAAAATATGTCAAGTTGGCAGAGTTAATATTTTTAAAGTTATATGTTGTGTGTATAAATATAATATATGTTTAGATTAATTTATTGATGCAAATTGTTTAATGATGTCGTAAGATATGAGGATAGGGGCGGAGGATTTGTTAATTGTAGATGACGGTTTTCAAGAAAAAAGGGATCCGGGCCATTAGTTCTTCAAATTTTGGGCCTAGATGTTTTACTTATTTGGACCATTATGTCTTTACTTAGTATAATCCCTGTTATGATATTCGATCCAAGACAATGTCATGTGTTAACATCTAATTTCCTATCAAATATTTCTATTAAATAGTTTTTTTTAAACTTATCTCTTATTAAATAATAATATTTCGATACAATAAATTTTCAACAATTGTATGCATGGAGTGGGTATACCCAATGCTTAGGGTATTTAATAAAAAAACTTGATTTTTCACTTTTAACCCAAACGTATTTGATTTTTTTACTCTTAACCCAAAAGTTTTCGTCTTTCGCAATTTAACCTCACAATTTTTTTTACTTTCAACTTTGGTCTCTTATATTTTCCATCTTATGCAATTTTTTTGTTTTACGTTTCGTTTTAAACTCTGTGAGTTAACACGGCGCAACGTGTGTGCAATTCAACATTTTTACGTTGTCCATTTTTCCAATTTGATAGGTTCGTTGCAACGCACGAGTCCTAGGTCAACTTAGTTGTTCTTTTCTATGTTTTACGTTTCGGTCTAAGTTGTTCATATTAACACGCCGCAAGTTCAGTGTTGATGGCGCCGCCGCAACGCGGGGGTGCTTAATCCTAGTTAAAATTAAAAAGAATACATATTTTATAACTGTTTCGATTGATTGTGTATTTTAATGACAAGGTTTATCCGTTAATAATCGAAATAATATTTTCAAATATTATAACACTAGTATGCGTTATAATTAATTAATTTGATCATTGATCTAAATATTAGGGTAAATTACACTTTTCGTCATTTATGTTTGTAGCGGATTGTAATGGATAGCCTTTAACTTCAACAATTACATACATAATCCTTTATTTGAAAAACTTATTACACCTTACGTCCTTTGATCCTAACTTGGTAAATTTTTTAGTTAACTTTGATCACATAAGGGTGATATAGTCTTTCTACCAATTTGAGTTAAAATTATTATTATAAATAAAACAAAAATAGTTTTTAAAAACCAATATATATATCATTCACTTTTATCTTCTCTTCCTAATCTCCCTCTTCCACCATCACCATCATTTACCACCACCACCTCCCACCACCATTAACCCATTATCAAAGTAAATTACTTTGAGTTTTCAAAACCCACATGCCAGCAAACCAAAAACCCTAAAAATTCTACTCATCAATCTGCTCACAAATCTCGAACTTTTTTCGCCGAACAAAATAGATCCAATCAGATCCGTTAATCATTGTTTCGATTAAAAAACGCAGTTACAACCTCTGTTTCTTCTCGCCTCGAGCACACCTTCAAACAGTTTATTCTCTTCATCTGCTCGATTTATATATTACATATTCAAAACATTGGATAGTGGTGGTTTTGTGACAACTGGCACAAAACCAGTAATTTCCGTACAGTCTAATTATTATTTAATATCTGCAATTATGTGCTTAAATGTCAACATTGTCTGATTACAAGCTATACTTGTGAATTCATGAACGTTTTATACTTCAAATGTTGCTTTGTGTATTACTTTTAGCGTTGCGTCAGAAAGACTAGTAATCTCACCGGTAAGACACACTGTGTCAGCAGTTCTGCAGAAATCAGTCAGATAATAGAATTAGGGCCTAGGAGTAGGTCCAACATCTAAAATACATTAAAACCCAAGAGTGGATACTAGGGTTAACATATAAACTTTCCGGAAGCTAAACTATGCACTAAAAGACACCCGAAACGCACTATAAGTACAGAAATCTGCATAAATCAGCACTAATTCAGCTATAATAAGCTTTTAAACATCTTAATATCATGTATAATTTATTTTTTATTGTTTAATATAACTTACAAAGTGTCAGGAATTGAAACTGCCATAAAAAGTGATATATACCTAGTGAAACTACGTAATTCAGCACTTTAACGAACCGTAACGAACCGAACAACCGGACAATAACTGGGACATCAAAAATTGACTAGAAGTAATGTTTTTATGATATTAAACTACAATTGATGCTAGAACACCTTAAAAATCATAAAAACACCTAAACACACTTAAACTAACTTAAACCCCCTCGTTTGCACTTTAAACCCTCAACTTCCCAAAATTTACACTTTACCCCCCCCCCCCCTTTCACCCATAACCGGCCCCATGGCCCCACCTAACTATATTTACTTTTCCTAACTACGTTCCCCAACCTAATGACATAAAATCTCTTTAAAAGATTATAATGTTGGAAGAAAGTTTACATAAACCAAAGGATTCTTATTCATTTTCACCTACATCAAAAGAACTTCATCTTCTTCCTCCCCCACTCTCTTGCTCTCGGCTCAACCTACACACACACAACCCACCATTTTCAAGCTTCAACCTAGCAATCCAAGGCCATTAGAAGGTGTAAGAAGCCTATTTAGTAAGGTGTATGGTGCTAGAACTTGAAGGACCACCTTGTGGAGCTTTTAACCTCTTGATTTATTCCTTGTTCATCACCTTCATTTTTATGCCACTTCCCTAGCCATTAGAGCTATTATTAATATTCTTGATCACTAATTTAAGTCATGTTTATGTTATGTAAAAGTTTCACCATCTAAACAACTTAACTTCTAATGTTAAAAATGAAAAGATCTAACATATTCATGAAGAAAATAAGTGATTACATGAAATTTTAGTGTATGTAATGAAGTTGTTGATGTTGTATCTTGTGTTTATGATTAGATCAAGTATGTTAAAGCTTGGATCTACCAAGTTTAAGCATGGATCTTGAAGGATCCATGGTTAAACTTAAAGGTGAACATATGAAGCATAATGTGAACTGGAAATATGAATTTTTATGCATAAATTTGTAATCTTGAAGTAATAAAGTGTGTGTAGAACTAATTTTTGAAACTAAATCTCATGGAAAGTTTGTTAAAAATATAACATAAAGCTTATTTTTGAAAGATCTAAGGTTATTAAGCATGGATCTTGAAAGAACCATGGTTAATCATGATGTTAAAAATAGTAATCTTTATAATGAACATAAAAGTGGTCTTATAACTTGATTTACAAACTCTAAAGACCATTAAACTCATAGATGAGTTGGTTAATAAAATGAAGTTACATAAAAGTTTGTTTAAAATACTCAAGAACACTTATTTTGGAAAGATCACCTTATGTAAAGTGTAGATCTAAAAGACTACATATTTTTAACAAGAATCAAGTTCACCATGATGTTTCATATGAAGAAATTAGTATATGTTATTGAAGATTGTTGTTGAAAATTTGTTTTGATGATTGAAAAGAAAATAAACACATGTTTTGAAAACATGGGAAACCTCCATTTTTAGGGGAAACTATGTCAAAATTTTTATAAAATTTTGACACTTAGAAAAATATAAGTTTTGGTGAAACTTATCCCCTAAAAATTCACGTAAAATGTTTACCAAGGTTTCCCTAATTTTTGTATAAAATTACAAGTCAAGAAATGGTGATTTCTTCAAGATTAAAATTGATATTAAGTATGTATATTTTTAGGGAAAATATATATATTTAGTGATCACCAAATTCCGTGCTAAGTGTATATTATGTGTATTATATATTAGTGTATTAGGAACTTGAAAATACACTAAAAACTTCCATGAAGTATGAATACAAAAAATACACTTACAAATACATGAGAATACATAAGTATACAAAAATCGGGTGTATAACAAGAATAACTATATATATTTTAGCATGACAAAATATAATTCCGGAAAGTAATTAAAATCAAATTATTGATTTTTGGTGAAAATATACAAAATACACAAGTATTTACAAAGTATACTTTTCTAAGTATACTTGTACAAAAATAATATTGAAAATATTATTCCACAAAATACTTATATTTATTTTTGGGAAAATAATATAAGTAACATCCATAGTTAAAAGTATAAATTATTTTTAACAAAGAACATATACATAAACAAAAGATGGTGACTTGTATTTGTGTAATACAAGTCTAGTGACTAACATTAATAGAACACGTATAGGTCACGACGCTACCGGTGAAGTTTACGACGCAGGAAACGCAAAGTTGTGAGTTCATGTCCCCACTTTTAAACTTTTACTTGTTTTCTAAACTTGGGGAAAATACATGTGTTATGGTATGTTGATTTCAAAAACTAAGGAATGATACTTTAGATCATGTCACGAATAGGGTGCCATAAGCACCATTAATCAGTTACATACCAAGACCGCAGAACAAAAGGTTAGATCTAATGGGTTTCAGGCAACCACACTCTTGGCCACTCTTTTACCAAGCAGTGCTTTTGTGTCTCTAGTCGTGAATCGACAGCTAAAAATGCCTATGGTTTGGATGCTTCCTATGTCGTTACATATGTTAGTGGCCTCGCAAACCATTAGCGATCTCGTATTCCTTATGTTTATATTTACACTTATTTTCATATAATTACATACCATGTTTTCCATAACGAATGCTTAAATGTTTTCACAAATCTGCATGAATTCACACCAACATTATGTTGACGATTTTTCCAAAACTCACATGTATTTCAGGTAACTAAAGTGGATGTGCGCGCGATCTTACTCTTGCTTCAAGATGTAACTTTTGATTTAGTCATGTCCTGTCAAGACTCCGATGCCTGTTTTGTGGGATTTGGTTACTATATTCCATCTTGTATGGGATACAAGAACCAAAACCTTTATGATCGTCTTTAAATTAAGTTGTAAACTTTTCAGACAATATGTTTTCTTGTGATGTAAACACTTAACTTATGTTATGTTAATGGCATTTGGAGTTATTTTATGAGCATGTAGTATGTTTACCATTCGTATGCAATGAGAACCTTTCAGGATCACACCTCGTGCTTCCGCCTTAGAAAGGGGTGTGACAGATTGGTATCAGAGCTGCGATTGTAGTGAACCAGGATTGTTTCTTGAGTCTAGACTACAATCTTCAGGATCCTCTCACGAAAATAATTTTTCAAAAGTTTTCATTGCATAAAACTTTCCGCGACATCCACTACCTGAAACTGTTTTCAAAGAGTCAAGTAAGGACACTATGAGACTTAGGGTGCACAGGAGTAGCACTTGTCTTTGACTGAGAGTTACTTGCAACAATGTGTATAATTATTTGTATATTAATTAAGTAATAATATATATATATATATATATACACTATGAATGGAATATCACAGGTACACATGTCTTCGTCTGAGAGCAGTAGCCTATCCGAAGGAAGTGCCCCGATGATGATTGCCCCTGACAATGAGATTTCTTCAGCACAGGAGGCCGACCCGGAGATGATAACCGACGATGATGATCTCGATGATGTCTTAGCCTTACCCTTACCTCTTCTTGGCCAGCAGATCGTAGGATATCCAGATGGTGGACATCTCACTGAACCTGTTCCCATCCTTGCTGTTCCTTTTGCTGCCATCCCTGTTGAAGACCGGTCTCTCATTGATGACCTGGAGTATGGTGTGGCCTCTCCTGTGTTGTTCTTGACCGATGTTCCTTCCGATTCTGACCTCGAGTCTGATGACGATTCCTTCGATTCAGTGATATCTTCGGCCCTTTTTGCTGCTGGACTAAGAGTCTACCCGACTGGTGATGATGACGACACTATGCCTGTTATGCCATCCACTCTTACCCGTGTTCCTACACCTTCCCACACTCCTACCCAAATCAGCTCCCTCACCCGTCGAATTCATGAGGATGAAGTAACCCATCTTCATAGTTTGATCTTCCCTACACCTACACCCTCACCCCCAGCCTATTAAATACTCTATTGGAGTAATGTTTTAGGGTATGAAGACACGAACCGCCGATGTGAAGAAAGATATTTGTCTTTATATGTATTAAACTTGTACTATGGGGTGATGTAACCCTTATGCATTTTGTTTTCTTCACAAACAATGATGTAACAAGTTGTCCTAATATGTATAAAGACTTGGTGAATATCTTATGACACATCAGTATTTATCTGTTTATGCATGCTTGTTGCTGTATGAATTGATTTATATGCTTGGTGGATTGTTTGATGATTACTTATGTGGGTATATGCATGTGTATATATACTACCACCATCTCGTATGACGATATCAAACAAATGACTAACTCTGTTGTGTTGTTTTTGGAAGAACATGGCACCCAGGAGAGCTGTGAACTCTCGTGATCAACCTCCTCCTCCCCACTGCCGAGGACTGCTGAGGAACTGAACTCCCTGCTGGAAGAAAGTATCTCCGAAGCTATCGCCTAGTACGAGGCGAACCGCACTGAGCACAGTGGAGGACCAAGCAATACTAGATATAATGGACATGGAAATTCATCTGGAGGAAACACAACTCAAGGTAATCTTAAGTTGATTTGCAAAAAACACGATGAAATTTATAAACGGTCTTTGATTCATTGTTTCATTAATTGCTCACGTGTGAATTGGTCGGATCAATTCCAGGCTGTACTTTCAAGAAGTTTCTCGACTGTAAGCCACTGAACTACGAAGGCACTAGAGGTGCAGTGGCTTTTGTGCGCTGGACGGAGAAGACTGATTCCACTATCCGCATGAGCAAGTGTACCGCGGACCAGCAAGTCACTTTTATTACTGGGCTGTTTGTTGATGAAGCTTTGACATGGTGGAATTTGCAAGTCCAGACTCTGGGTGATGATGCTGCGTATGGCATGACGTGGGATGAGCTAAAGGAAAGAATGAGAGAGAAGTATTTCTCTCATGCTGAACTCCAAATTTTGGAGATATGCCTCTAAGGATCATTAGCTGTTTGAAAGCTCGAAAGTGTTTGCAGAGGGGATGTGTTGCCTTCTTGGTGCACATTGTGGATAAAGAAGCCGATGAGCCAAAGCTAGAAGACATTCCAGTCGTGAAGGAATATCCCGAAGTTTTCCCCGAAGACTTGCCAGGATTGCCGCTGCAGCGACAAGTCGAGTTTCACATTGACTTAGTTCCAGGCGCTGCGCCTGTGGCTAAGGCACCCTATCGACTTGCGCCTTCAGAAATGCAGGAGTTGTCGACACAACTTCAGGAGTTATTGGATAAGGGATTTATCAGACCAAGCTTCTCGCCTTGGGGAGCTCCAGTGCTGTTTGTTAAGAAGAAGGACGGTAGTTTACGCATGTGTATCGACTACCGCGAGCTTAACAAGTTGACTATCAAGAATAGATATCCTTTACCAAGGATCGATGACCTGTTCGATCAACTGCAAGGTTTGAGTTGTTATTCCAAGATCGATCTACGATCAGGATATCATCAGTTGAGGATTCAAGAGGAGAGCATTCCAAAGACGGCCTTTAGGACTCGATACGGGCATTACGAGTTCCTAGTAATGCCGTTTGGTCTGATAAACGCGCCAACAGTATTTATGGATTTGATGAATAGAGTCTGCAAGCCCTATCTCGATAAGTTTGTGATCGTGTTCATTGATGACATTTTGATCTACTCAAAGACGAAGGAAGAACATGAGCAACATCTAAGAACTATCTTAGAGCTGCTTAAGAAAGAGATGTTGTACGTAAAGTTCTCAAAGTGCGAGTTCTGGCTACGCGAGGTTCAGTTCCTAGGTCACGTGGTTAATGGGAATGGAATCCATGTGGATCCCACAAAGATCGAGGCAATCAAGAATTGGGAGACCCCAAAGACGCCAACCGAGATCCGCCAGTTCCTAGGATTGGCAGGATATTATCGTAGATTAATTGAGGATTTCTCGAAAATCGCTCAACCTTTGACCTCCCTTACATAGAAAGACAAGAAGTACGAATGGGGAGACAAGCAAGAAGAAGCATTTCAGTTGTTGAAAAACAAGCTTTGCGACGCACCCATCTTATCCCTACCCGAAGGCACTGACGACTTCGTGGTATATTGCGACGCCTCGCGCCAAGGTTTAGGCTGCGTGCTGATGCAGCGATAGAAAGTTATGGCCTATGCTTCACGCCAGTTAAAGATCCATGAGAAGAATTACACCACGCATGACTTGGAGTTAGGCGCGGTGGTGTTTGCATTAAAGATCTGGAGACATTACTTGTATGGCACGCGATGCACAATCTTCACTGATCACAAGAGCCTGCAACACATATTTGACCTGAAAGAGCTTAACATGAGATAGAGGCGATGGGTAGAATTGTTGAATGATTATGATTGTGAAATCAAGTATCACCTAGGGAAGGCGAATGTGGTCGCCGATGTGCGAGTTCTGGCTACGCGAGGTTCAGTTCCTTGGTCACGTGGTTAATGGGAATGGAATCCATGTGGATCCCACAAAGATCGAGGCAATCAAGAATTGGGAGACCCCAAAGACGCCAACCAAGATCCGCCAGTTCCTAGGATTGGCAGGATATTATCGCAGATTTATTGAGGATTTCTCGAAAATCGCTCAACCTTTGACCTCCCTTACACAGAAAGACAAGAAGTACGAATGGGGAGACAAGCAAGAAGAAGCATTTCAGTTACTGAAAAACAAGCTTTGCGACGCACCCATCTTATCCCTACCCGAAGGCACTGACGACTTCGTGGTATATTGCGACGCCTCGCGCCAAGGTTTAGGCTGCGTGCTGATGCAACGATAGAAAGTTATAGCCTATGCTTCACGCCAGTTGAAGATCCATGAGAAGAATTACACCACGCATGACTTGGAGTTAGGCGCGGTGGTGTTTGCATTAAAGATCTGGCGATATTACTTGTATGGCACGCGATGCACAATCTTCACTGATCACAAGAGCCTGCAACACATATTTGACCACAAAGAGCTTAACATGAGACAGAGGCGATGGGTAGAATTGTTGAATTATTATGATTGTGAAATCAAGTATCACCCAGGGAAGGCGAATGTGGTCGCCGATGTGCGAGTTCTGGCTACGCGAGGTTCAGTTACTTGGTCACGTGGTTAATGGGAATGGAATCCATGTGGATCCCACAAAGATCGAGGCAATCAAGAATTGGGAGACCCCAAAGACGCCAACCGAGATCTGCCAGTTCCTAGGATTGGTAGGATATTATCGCAGATTTATTGAGGATTTCTCAAAAATCGCTCAACCTTTGACCTCCCTTACACAGAAAGACAAGAAGTACGAATGGGGAGACAAGCAAGAAGAAGCATTTCAGTTGTTGAAAAACAAGCTTTGCGACGCACCCATCTTATCCCTACCCGAAGGCACTGACGACTTCGTGGTATATTGCGACGCCTCGCGCCAAGGTTTAAGGTGCGTGCTGATGCATCGATAGAAAGTTATGGCCTATGCTTCATGCCAGTTGAAGATCCATGAGAAGAATTACAACATGCATGACTTGGAGTTAGGCGCGATGGTGTTTGCATTAAAGGTCTGGCGACATTACTTGTATGGCACGCGATGCACAATCTTCACTGATCACAAGAGCCTGCAACACATATTTGACCAGAAAGAGCTTAACATGAGACAGAGGCGATGGGTAGAATTGTTGAATGATTATGATTGTGAAATCAAGTATCACCCAGGGAAGGCGAATGTGGTCCCCGATGTGCGAGTTCTGGCTACGCGAGGTTCAGTTCCTTGGTCACGTGGTTAATGGGAATGGAATCCATGTGGATCCCACAAAGATCGAGGCAAGGCAATGAAGAATTGGGAGACCCCAAAGACGCCAACCGAGATCCGCCAGTTCCTAGGATTGGCAGGATATTATCGCAGATTTATTGAGGATTTCTCGAAAATCGCTCAACCTTTGACCTCCCTTACACAGAAAGACAAGAAGTACGAATGGGGAGACAAGCAAGAAGAAGCATTTCAGTTGCTGAAAAACAAGCTTTGCGACGCACCCATCTTATCCCTACCCGAAGGTACTGACGACTTCGTGGTATATTGCGACGCCTCGCGCCAAGGTTTAGGCTGCGTGCTGATGTAGCGATAGAAAGTTATAGCCTATGATGCACGCTAGTTGAAGATCCATGAGAAGAATTACACCACACATGACATGGAGTTAGGTGCGGTGGTGTTTGCATTAAAGATCTGGCGACATTACTTGTATGGCACGCGATGCACAATCTTCACTGATCACAAGAGCCTGCAACACATATTTGACCACAAAGAGCTTAACATGAGACAGAGGCGATGGGTAGAATTGTTGAATTATTATGATTGTGAAATCAAGTATCACCCAGGGAAGGCGAATGTGGTCGCCGATGTGCGAGTTCTGGCTACACGAGGTTCTGTTCCTTGGTCATGTGGTTAATGGGAATGGAATCCATGTGGATCCTACAAAGATCGAGGCAATCAAGAATTGGGAGACCCCAAAGACGCCAACCGAGATCCGCCAGTTCCTAGGATTGGCAGGATATTATCGTAGATTTATTGAGGATTTCATGAAAATCGCTCAACCTTTGACCTCCCTTACATAGAAAGACAAGAAGTACGATGGGGAGACAAGCAAGAAGAAGCATTTCAGTTGTTGAAAAACTACCTTTGCGACGCACCCATCTTATCCCTACCCGAAGGCACTGACGACTTCGTGGTATATTGCGACGCCTCGCGCCAAGGTTTAGGCTGCGTGCTGATGCAGCGATAGAAAGTTATAGCCTATGCTTCACGCCAGTTGAAGATCCATGAGAAGAATTACACCACGCATGACTTGGAGTTAGGTGCGGTGGTGTTTGCATTAAAGATCTGGCGACATTACTTGTATGGCACGCGATGCACAATCTTCACTGATCACAAGAGCCTGCAACACATATTTGACCAGAAAGAGCTTAACATGACACAGAGGCGATGAGTAGAATTATTGAATGATTATCATTGTGAAATCAAGTATCATCCAGGGAAGGCGAATGTGGTCGCTTATGCCTTGAGTCGGAAGGAAAGAATCAAGCCCCTAAGGGTTAGGGCCTTGGAAATGATTATTCAAACGGATCTCTCATTGCGCATTCGTGCTGAGCAGAGAGAAGCACTTAAGGGAGAGAATCTTGAGAATGAATATCTCTGTGGGATGGAGAAACAGTTGGTACCAAATGAGGAAGGAACGTTGTGTTTCATGAAACGAATTTGGGTTCCTCTCTTTGGTGGTTTGAGAGACGTTATTTTTTATGAAGCTCACAAGTCACGGTACTCGATCCATCCAGGATCGGATAAAATGTACCAAGATTTAAAGGATTTCTATTGGTGGCCGAGATTAAAAGGTGATGCTGCAACGTATGTTGGCAAATGTTTGACTTGTGCCAAGGTAAAGGCCGAATATCAGAAGCCTTCAGGTCTTCTGCAACAATCAGAAATACCCATGTGGAAATGGGAGCAGATTTCAATGGACTTTATAATGAAATTACCAAGAACACCCAGAGGTCACGATAAGAATTGGGTTAATCATGGACCGTCTGACCAAATCTGCCCACTTTTTGCCGATCAAGGAGAAGGATAATACGAGTAAGCTTGCTGAGCTATACCTGAGAGAGATTGTTGCACGACATGGAGTGCCTCTCTCGATCATTTCTGATAGAGATGGAAGGTTTGTGTCAAGGATTTGGCAGTCCTTCCAAGAAGCCTTTGGTTCTCAGTTGAATCTGAGTACCGCATTCCATCCGCAGACAGATGGCCAGAGCGAACGAACGATCCAAACATTGGAAGATATGTTACGAGCTTGCGTGATGGATTTGGGTGGCAGTTGGGACACTCACTTACCCTTGGTAGAATTCTCATACAACAATAGCTACCATGCGAGTATCCAAGCTGCGCCATTTGAAGCTCTCTACGGACGCAAGTGTCGATCACCGTTATGCTGGGCAGACGCGGGTGATAGACAGCTTGTTGATCTGGAATTGGTTCAAGAGATGACTGATAAGATTACACAGATCAGAGAGCGCATAAGGGCGGCTCGTGATCGACAAAAGAGTTACGCGGACCGAAGAAGGAAACCTCTAGAGTTTGAGGTAGGAGATATGGTTTTGTTAAAGGTTTAACCCTGGAAGGGTGTAGCACGCTTCGGGAAGCGTAGGAAGTTGAACCCGAGATACATTGGACCGTTCAAAATCCTGGAAAGGATTGGTCTTGTAGCTTACAAATTGGACCTACCCGCAGAACTGAATGGTGTCCATGATACATTTCATGTATCTAACCTGAAAAAGAGTCAAACTCAAGAAACAATTGTCATACCTGCAGACAAAGTTCACATTGACGACACACTCCACTTTACTGAAGAACCTGTGGAGGTTACTGATTGGAAGGTTAACAAGACGCGACAGACTAGTGTCAAACTCGTCAAGGTTCGTTGGAACGCGCAACACGGCCCAGAGTTCACTTGGGAGCGTGAGGATCATATGAAAGAAAAATACCCACATTTGTTCCCCAAGACCCCTGCATCTAGTAGCAGAACTTAAATTTCGGGACGAAATTTTCTTAACAGGGGGAGAATGTGACAACCCTCATAAAACCATGTATCCGTACAATTAATTAATATTAATTAAGTGCTTAATGACTGTGTTGAATTACTTAACTGCTTTCTGATTACTGCATCATACTTACATGTGCATCACATATTACATAATGTCACATCGTTATCACATACAAACTATATTGACATACATGATGCACAAAGCACAGTTAGCACAGTTAACGGATAGAATGGGAATATGCTGACGGGATTCAGTACATAGACAGACAGTGTTTTGAGACCCAGTATGGGCCAGGGACAAGGTACTACACTAGTATGGTGTGTAGGGAAGTAAGGACCATATAACTACGTCACTAGGTGATAGTTTAAGTGTCGAAAAGTGCCTAAAACCCACTTATAGTGCAGAATTCTGCATTTTTCAGCAAAATTCAACTTTTTAACATACTAGTATTATGCAGAAAATTGACTAAATGGCCCTGAATGCTTTCCTAAGTGTTGGGAATTAAAAGTGTCATAAAAAGTAACATAAGGATCATTAAACGGAATAGCTTGACACTTTAACAAACCGGTATCTAACCGAACAACCGGACATTACCCGGAACACCAAAATTTTGCCAGATACATTGTTTTATTATTTCTTGGCTAGTTATGATCCCCGAACATCCTAACACACTATGTAATTCATCCTACACTTAAAACACTAGATTTACCTACTTATTATTCAAAGTTACAATTAACCCCCCCCCCCCCATATAATTTACGGTCTAAGGGAGGACCCACCACCCACTCAAAGATTTTGTTCTTATTTTAATTGGATTTTGCTTGCTTAAATGGCCAAGATATTGAGGGAAGATCATTATAAGTATGGTGTGAGATATTCACAAGATCATTACATTTCATTTCACAATCTACCTCACACACCATCTCCCTTGCTCTCTCCCTCTTCCTCTCGGCCTAGGAGGTGCCGCCACCACCACCACCTTTTCACCATCATCCAACCTCATTCATCTCATTCCAAACTCATTTCAAAGTGCTAGAAGGTGTTTCATGGAGCTTGGTGCTTGAAGAACTTGAAGAACCTTCATTACTTGCTTTCATCCACCATCTTTGTCATCTTCAATCTATTGTGATCTTCCCTAGCCTTTGAGCTAGTTGTAAGCTTCTTGTTACTAGTTTTTACTTCTCATTTTGTTGGCTAAATGTTGTAGTATTTTGATTTTCACAAGAACACTAAAAGACTTAAACAAGAATCATGAACATGAAGCTTAAAAATGATGAAATCTTGTTGAAATGATGTTGATTAAAGCATGCATGACACTTGATTGTTATTTACTTGAGATTATGATGTTGAACATCATAAGGAGCTTGCTAGATTGTGATTAAACACATGATCTAGCAAGTTAAAGGATGATTATGTGATAACATAAAATGATCATCCTCTTGTATGAACATGAACTTGAAAATAAAATGATTTCTTGAAAAAAATAGTAAATAAAGTGAGCTAGTAATTTTATGAATCTAAGATTCATGAATGATTTTCCTAGAAAACCAAGTTCAAAATATGATTTTTAGTAGAACTTGATTCTTACTTAAATGTACACTATTTTTGGTGATAAAATAAGTGTAAAAGCACTTTATTTACAAGAAGAGTTCAAAAGAATGATTTTTAGAAGGATCATCCAACAAGTTGTAAACACCTTGTTTCTTTAAGAATGAGATTTTTAAAGAAGCAAACACACTTTAAAGGGTAACTAAACTTACTAAACACCCTACCAAATTACTACGAGTTTTTGTGAAAGTTCAAGTTCATATTATTATATATATTGTATAATTTTTGCACTTGGGAAGTGTAGATTGATTATTGATTGTTGGGATGATTTTTTAAAAGAAAATGATATGCTTTAATAGCATGGACACCTCCGTTTTTAGGGGAAACTGTGGCAAAATTTTCTAAAAATATAAACACTTAGAAAAATATTTTCTAACAAGTATTTACAAGTATATTTTGATCATAAGTTTACGATATAAACTTTGCCATAATTTTTGTAACAAAAATACAAATATTGGAAGTTGGTTTTTATAAATAAAAATGGGTAAACATATATATTTAGAATATATATACATATTAAGACACTTGTGTGACTAATTGTATACTTGATGAAATGGTTATATTATTTTAAGGTAATGTAATATAACTTAACAAAGTACCATGAATTTTACTATCCAAAACAATACCGTTACATATATGTTTGGTAAATATTATTTTTGGACAAGGGAAAATATTATTTTTGGGGAAGTTAAAATATATTTTCTTAGTATATTTAGAAGATATATGATTTTTGGGAAAATATATATATTAATACGGAATTACAATACATTATTTTTTTTTGGACGAATGAGTTTAATATATTTTCTAAAGTGGGACTTGAGGAAATATTAATACGGAATTACAAATACGAAAATACATGTATAAAATACCCCATCCTTGGGAAGGAAATACGAAGTTAAATACTTGAGAAGTATTAATACAGAAATATTGCTTAAACAATTATTCCAAAATCAAATATAATTTAAGTTGAAATATTATTTTGACAAGTAATTATAACTTGGAATAATATAAGAAACGTAACTCCAAAACATAAATACTAAGCAAAGGCACGACCCGTTCGTCTAATAGACGTTAGTACACTGTAGGTAGTCGTGTTTGCTGACAGAGTTTGAGTTACGAGCTGAGGACGCAATACTATGAGTTCATGTCCCCCTTTTCTTTAAACTATTTTGTTTATTTACTTCGGGGTTGAAATACATGTTACAAAGGGATTACTTACAATATAATTGGTATGGTTAGCCTAGGAAAGAACCATAGATCATGTGATTGGGTAGGCGTATACTTGAGGCCATCAATCCTCTTGTAGGACCGAGGGGCATGAGTGATAGATCTATTTGGGTGTAGCGAGCCCACACCCATGAGGCCAGGGTGGCCCATAGTGGTGCCTATATATTCCAGCCGGAAGCCCGGTACAACTTTGCTAGGTTTGAGTCTTCCTACACCGTCACACATATCAGTGGCCTTGCAAATCATTGGTGATTTTTTCCTTGTTTGCTATCATACCGGGACTTTCATAAATACAATGAATACAAAGGTTTTATACATACTCACGAACACATGAACTCGCTCAACTTTTTGTTGATATTTTTAAACTACATGTATTTCAGGGAACTAGAGGATCTGGCAAGGGTATGCATGTGTTTTCAAGCTGCGTTTAAATAAAAGATGTCATCCGGGGTAGTAGAGTTTAGAATATGTGTCCTATTCCTGAACGGGATACATGTTTCTAAACCCAGTTTTATTTAAAGTCTTTTGTGGAGTCTTTATGAACTCAGTTGAACATGTCATGGTTTGTAACTTAATTTGGCGTCGATGTTTTCAAGACAAGTATGTTATGGTATTATCTAAACTTAATTAATGGATGAATATCTTTTGGTTTATCATATAGCATTGTTATGATTGAATGCTATGGTATTAAGAGGTCACACCAAATAACCACGCTTCCGCAAAAGTCAGGGTGTGACAGCTTGGTATCAGAGCTTCGATCGTAGCGAACTAGGATTCTTCTCGAGTCTAGACTACGATCATTAGGGCTCTCACGAAATGTTTTCATTGCATACACAAAGTGTCCATATCTAGGAAACAATTATTTTTTTTACAAATAAAAATACACAAAATACATTTCAAAGAATTCATTTCTAATTTCAGTCTGAGAGACTGGGGAGTCAGTCTGAGAGACTGGTGAGTTAGTCTGAGATACTAGCTGGGTAGTGCAGTCTGAGAGACTGGGGAGTTAGTCTGAGAGACTAGCTGGGTAATTCAGTCTGAGAGACTGGGGAGTTTGTCTGAGAGACTAACTGGGTAGTTCAGTTTGGGAAACTAGGAGGTTTAGCCTGAGAGGCTGGGTAGTTCAGTTTGGGAAACTGGGAGGTTTAGTCTGAGAGACTAAGTAGTTCAGTCTGAGAGGCTGGGTGGGATAGTCTTGGGAAGACTAGGATGCATACATGCTTACATTGTTGTTACTTACATGCTTAATTAACGTTTGATGATATATGTGCCTACTTGTGATTGATTTGTTACAGAAACCATGTCCTCTTCAGAGAGCGGAGCATCCGACACCATTGATCCCATGGCTATAGTTTCAGATGACGAGATGGCCACCGATCCAGAGATGCTTTCAGATGATACTGACGATTTTCAGCCTTTCGCCTTGCCGGATTTTGGCGATGACATACCCTTTGCTGATGGTCTTCCGGGAGAGGATCTACCTCTTGTTCCGATCCCTGCTCCTATTCCTCTTGCTGCAGTTCCTCTTGAGGATCTGCCTCTAGACGCCATGTCTGATGACGAGATCGATCTGTTTATTAAGGGTCCCCCTGAGGATGCCCAGGATGGTGGGGCTCCAGTTGATGATGATGTTGTTATCCCTCTTGTTGAGATTCCAGTTGCTGATGACATTGCTGTTCCACAGGATGAGATTCCTGTTGTCGAGGCTCCTTCTGACCATTCAGGTCCTGACTCATTCGAGTCTGTGTCTTCCAGTACCTTACATGCTTTGGGATTACAGCAATATCCCACTGATTCTGATTCGGATACAGCCATGTCCGCCGCACCTGTCGGTCCACACGATGAGGATCATGATTTTGATTTTGATGATGAGATGGACCCTGTCTTTCCACACAATTTTGACCATGATCATGATATTGAGTTTGTTCCAGATGAGCAGCCTTTTGAGGCACCTGTTGATCCTGATTTCGATCCTGAGCAGGAGATTGATTTTATTCCTGCCGAGCAGCCCATTGATGCACCTGTTTTTCCTGATGATCAGCTCCTTGATGTACCCGCTGATCATGAGCTTGCTCCAGCTGACCCAAAGCCGTAGATTGCACCTGAGCCTATTCTTGCTCACGACCTTCCACATGTGCACGACCCTATCCCTGTTGATGTACCAGTTGTTGCACCACCTCTGCATGACCCGATCCCTGCACTTTTTGATCATGCACCTTTTGCTACCCATGTAGACCCCAGATATGCTCACACCCGCAATGGGTGGATCGTGGACGATGACGACTACCCTCCTTTTGTTAGACCGGTTACTCCCCCTCCTGTACCCACATATGCACCCATTGACTTTGCTCCATTTCACCCGCACGTATCAGATGTTCACCGCGCAGATTTACCCATCACATTTCTTCAGGATATCCCTCCTCCCCGTCCCGGGGAAGGATCATCGAGTCAGCAGCCCGGTCACGTACCTTTTGTGTCAGCAGCCGATCATTTCATGCCACATTTTACACACACTGCTCCTTCTTCTGCATCCACGGGCGAGCCACTTATGTGGTTTTCGCCCAACGTGATGCCTATATCTGATCCATACCATCCATTCCACATTGAATACTTGAGGGATGATCTGCATTTATCCTTGCAGCTCCAGCAGGATATGTTGAGTCATCGAGTCACGGAGCTAGAGAGGATCCCACGTCCTCCACCTGGTACTGGTCCATCACATTTTGCTGCTCCACTTTTTCCTTATCCGGATTTCGATATTCGATTTCTTACTATGGAGCAGCAGATCAGCTGTTTGTTACGTCTCGTTCATACTCTAAAGGAGGAGCTAGCGCGTATGCGCCATTTACTTTTCATTCCTCCACCTCCTCCTCCTCCACCATCAGCTTAGAGGTTTTTGGTATTATGCAGACGACATGCTTTTGATAAGAGTGCAGCTATTGAACAATATTGCACAACATTTTGAAGACCACACTTTGACTATTGACTTTTGATTATTGTAGTTGGTAGACGTTTTGGACAGGGGTGATGTGACCCCTTAGTCCCATTTTGATGTATGATGTATTGTGAAACATGTAAAACTGTACTTGTGGTCTTGATATATGAAAGCTTAATCGCAGCATTCTCATTATATACGTTGTTGGATTACTTGTTTGTGTTATGACATGGGATGTTATGTGTGATTGATAAATGTTATTACATACGCGTACTACATATCTATATGCATACGACCTAACCTATACAATCTTCTTATAGAAGATGCCTCCACGAAGAGAGACACGATTGCCCACTACTGAGGCCGAGTTACAAGAACGCATTTCATGAGTGTTGGTGCATACGTCTGTCGACTTCGTCTTGTATTGAGTCTTGTATTAGATAAGATAGATCAGGGCACGCAAAACGCGAAATGTGGGTGTGAAGGTATTTCGCACGAAATAGCACAGAGCTATTTCGTACGAAATCAAGGGTATTTCGCATGGAATTGTAATTTCGTGTGAGCTTGGTTTCGTTTGAGTGATTTCGTGCGAAATCACTATTTCGCATGAACCATTTCATGCGAAATCACCTTCCCTATAAATACATGTCGTGCCAATTCATTTGTAACGATTCTGGTTCCGGTAGCGAAGCTCTACCGAAGTGTCTACAGCATTGTAATCGATCTGATATCAATCTAAAGACAGTTTAAAGTGAATTGCAAGCTGAATTACCTCAATACGTTTGTTTCCGCCTCTCGTATTGAGCAAAAACTCTTCTGAACGACTCATTTGGTCGGTAAAACGATCCTACAAGTGGTATCAGAGCTCAGGAGGAAGAGTTCTTACCATTTAAGCTGCAAAATCTGATTTCTACACATTCTTTTCAAAATTAAACAACTTTTCACGGTCAAAATGGCTTAATTTTCTCATATTATATGCGAAACTGTGTTTTAACAAACCCTAGAAAGAATCAGACTCTAATTCGAAGTAAAACATGATCAATTTTTGAAAAAACTGTCTGAAAGTTTAATTTCGCAGGAAATTAGATCTTATTTCGCTTCAGAGGTTATTTCGCTTGAGAGTGAGCATCAGAGTGTTATTCCGTACGAAATAGTAGTTGATTTCGCACGAAAACAGCTATTTCGTTTGAAGCTGATTTCGCACCAAAGGTTATTTCGTATGAAAGTCTATTTCCCGTGAAAAATATACTGATTTCGCTTAGAAAGTTGATTTCGCTTGAAAGAGGATTGATTTCATTTGAAACTTGATTCCGTGTGAAAATTGATTTCGTGTGAGGAGGGTATTTCGTTTAAAACTGACAGTTTGTGAACGTTTAAAAACTAAATCATGGAGAACGAGTTTTATAATGCCTTTGCTAGTCCGATGACTATTGCTCAGAATACATTACTTGAAAATGAGACAGGAACAACGCAAAAACCACCTAAGCTTATGGACATTGATGATTTTAGTGGATGGGCCGAACGTTTTGCTAACTGGGTTGAAGCATATCATTTAGATGCATGGGAACATACTGAATTTCAATATGCTAGACCAGTCGGGAACAATGATGTGAAAATACCAATTAGAGAATTGAGTGCTAAGGAGAAAAAGAAATACAAAGATGAGAAATTGATGGTTAGTTTGTTGCAGCAAGCGATTAAAGAAGACATTTTGATCTTACTTCAACATAATGGAAGTGCATTTTCGATTTGGAAAGAGTTAGAATCAAAGTTCATGGGAAGTACCGATATGCTCAAGAACAAAAAGTCGCTTTTGAAAAAAGAGTTTGATCTATTTCGTGGTTTGAGAACGGAGAACACCAAGCAGATTATCGAAAGATATTGCAACTTGGTGAAAAACATGAACAGATTGGCCATCAACAAAGATAAAGATGAGTTGATTGAGAAACTGGCTGATGCGTTGCCACATGATGTTTGGGGGACGTATTTGATGATGTTGAAGAATAAAACAGATTTTAACAATATCACGCTAAGCGAGTTTATTAAACATCTCGAAGCTCAAGAGATTGAACAAAGGAAAATTGCTAGAATGAAGAACTATGATGGAGAACAAGACATTGGGTTGTATTACAAAGGTGGAGTTAGTGAGAATACCAACATTTCACCTAAGATTGAAACGGCCTTTAATGCAAAAAGTTCTTCTGGGAGTTCATCTCAGGGATCAAGTAGCAAAACAGGATTTACTTCATTTCCATCATTTGATCCACATTTTACAGCAACAAAGAATGGCAAAGTACTTCAATGCAACATTGCATTAAATCTGGAAAATGATCAAAACTATTCAGATGAAATAGCAAAAAGCCATATGTCTTTGTTGGTGACTGTACTTGAATCTTATGGTAGTTTAGTTGCAGGGAGAATCGGGAATCCAATGCTTACAAAAGAGGATTACGATCAAGTAGATGCTGAGGAGATGGAGTTGATGGATATAAAGTGGTGCTTAGCGAGCGTGTTGAGAAGAGCCGAAAAATTTAAACAAATTACGGGAAGAGATGATTTCCGTGATGCAAATGTTTCTACTTTAGGATTTGATAAATCTAAAGTCACTTGTTTTCGTTGCAGGGAAAAGGGGCATTTCAAGAGAGAGTGCACAAATCACGAAGCAAGTGGAGCTCAAAATCCTTTTGGAAACAACGACTACTATCGAAAGGCGATTTATCATCAAGTTGATCAACAGCCATATCAACAACAACAGCCACAAACCGCTCATGCTAGGAAAGAAATTGAAAGTTCAAAGAAAGCTTGTTTTGGTAATCAAGATGATGGAAGTTCATCAAAAGAATTCAGTTGGGATAAATACATTTCAAATGATAGTAAAGAATGTATGGTAGATCAAGAGGATGAAAAATTGCCCGAAGGTTTCAGCTGGGACAATTATTGTCCAGACAAAGAATTCCTCTCTAAAGGTTTTGTTGCTCAGATTGTTAATGATTATACTGATGAATATTGGGCAGAAAAAATCAGACAACATTTAAATGCTGAAGCGGAGAAAAAGAAGAAATATGAAGAAGAAGAAGAAGAAGAAGAAGAGCAAATGAGACAAGCTGAAGCTGAGAAAAAGAAAAAGGTTGAAGAAGAAATTCAATTGAGAAAAGTCAACAAAGTTCCAGCATTTGAAATTAAAACAGATGATAATGCAATTAAGATTTCTGAGAAGTGTATGAACTGTGAGTCTTTGATAAAGCAAAACAATGAATTGTTACACAACATAAAAAGGTTGAAAGAATCATATAATGTCTTGAACAAAGCCATGAATCAATACAACAAGACAAGCAGTGAACAAGCCACAGCAATGAAGACACTTAAAGGAGCATACATGAGACAGCTTGACAATGTCAACTATTACACTGAAAAGTGTGCTGAGCTTGATTTAAAACTGGAAACTCAGAGAATAGAAACTGAGAGAGTAAACAGATTATTAAAAAGTTACTCATGTTCTACTTTTGTGGTTGACAGGATTTACCCCATAGTAGAAGAAATGAAGACTTTTGAAGAAGAAAATTCTAAAGAGAAGAAGTCTGAAACAAAAGAAGATGATGAAGTGAAGATTTCTGGTAAGAAACCAAGTGTTGTCTATAACAAATGTCCACCCCAGTCGAAAATGGATATTGTCTACGAAATCCAAATTCAGAAAGAGTCAAAAGGCAACGAACTTACAGTGGGAGTCTGGGTCTTCAGATAATTTGCCAGAAAATATTGATGTCACGTTCACATCGTCTGACACTGATCATGAGTCCGAGTTAATAAAGAAAGTGGTCGATTAGGTGTTGGATAAGGATGAAACGGAGGAGTCCAAATCAGAGTCAAAGTCTGAGTCCAACTCGTCAAAGTCAACAGTCAAAAAGGACAAACAGGTTTATGATAAAGAATTTTTGTTATCAAAATCTAATTTGAATGACGAACTGATCAAAGTAGCATATACTTTGAAAGATTCTGACAAATTGTATTTTGATGAGGTTTTTCCAATAAGGTGTTAAACCAGAAATGATAAAAAAAGTTTTCAAACTAACAGAAATAAATATTTCTGAAATTAAAGATGTAAATCTTTATGGAAAACCTAAACTTTACACCTCAAGATTTCAACAAAGATTAAACAAGAAAATGGGTTACAGTTCTGGTTCAGGTTATCAAAAGAAACCAAACCATAACGGTAATTTTAAAAAGAAAGGTCTGGGTTTTATTCCACCGAAAAATTATAAAAATGAGAAAACTTATAAATCAAAAACTGTTTTTGTTTCAGGAACAAGTGCTGAGAAAGAACAAAAGAGTTCATTCTGGAAGGAGATGAACAAAGAATTCCTTGCCAAGAAGCAAGAGGAAATGAAGAAAAGTGTTGCTCAGAAAAAGATAGAGACGAGAACCTGATTTCAATGTAAAACAGTTGGTCACATTGCCAGGAATTGTCCAAAGGCAATACAAACAAAACAGGGAGTCTCTGGTAAACTGAAAGAGAAGATTGTTGAGAAAACCGAACCACCAACTAACAGATTTAAAGTTTTTGAAAATTTAATTTTTGAGGTTGGTGAACGTTTGAAAGATGTTTACAAAAGAAAGGAGAAACTTGACAACCAAAAATGGGTGATTAAGAATTCAAGTGATAGTTTTGGTGATGAATCTGATTTCACAAAATCAGAGGAGTCAAAAGTTGTTATGAAAGAAGAAAAGTCAGTTCCGCCTTTGGATGATGCAAAATTTCCACCATTGCGGGCTGAGAATTTTAAGCAAAAAGTTGGAAAAGTTGAGATTTCAAATCAATTTTTTACAGAAAAGAAAAAAACTTGATGTTGAAAAAGCCTTTAACCCCACAGTCCAAAATATTTTTGGAAAAATGATTGACGGGAAGGTCAAAGGGGTAAAGGAATTCTATGAGAAGAAGATGGCAGGTAAGCAACCAAGTGTTGGTAGCTCAGAATCTCCCAAGAACTGTCAGGCTTGGGAGAATCTCTCTAACTGAAAAAAACCTGACTTGCCGGAGCTCCCTAGTTGGTAATCACGGAGCATGAATCGGCATCATTCTTGAAAAATTGTTGTTGAAAATTGAAATTTTTTTAACTATTATGAATTGCCGGAGCTCCCAGGTTAGTAAGTGTGGAGTAGGAATCGGCATTTTGAGATTTCAATCTACTAGTGGTAATTGTTGGTAAGCAAACCGACAAGTGGTTGAAAGAGAGGTTTTATCTATAAGTGGTTAATCAAGGTCATTAAGTTGAACTTGATTTAACTTTCTTTCAAATGGTTAAAAATAAACAAAGTGATGAGTTTATCCCCTAACCTACAAGTGGTTTGTGAAAATTAACAAAACTTTTTCCGGAAAAACCATTTGATTAAAACAAACTTAAGTGTTTTGAAATCATAATGGGAAAATAGTTTGTTGTCAGGGGGTGTTCTGATTGTTTATGTCAAGTGGATGGCGATTTGAAGCGATTCGATATCAGTTGTTACTTTATTTGTACAGTTTGTTTTCAAATTTCTTTTAAATATTTTTGAATTTTAGGGGAAGTAAGAAATTTCAGAAAATCCAAAAACATTTGAAAATTTGAAAAAGTCAAAAACATGATAAAATCAAAAATGAGTTTTGTTGAGAAAAGAGGAAATGATAGTACATCAGTAGACGATCACCGCATGCTAAAGAATTGGAAAGATAAAATGTGATAAACGGTCTCACTGATGATGTGCCAGTAGGTTTTTACACATTTAGTAGATTGTGTCGTGATATAAAACTAAATTTCAAACTTTCTTATCTAGTGGAACATCTCTCGGATATATGGGTAACCCCCGAAATCTTGTTTGAAAGGTCCCTCTTTCTGAGATACTAGGTCTTTATACTCAGTGATATCTGGGTATTATCCCGGGACTTCTGATTTTGCGGAAGCAATGGCCTAGTCCCCGTATAATACTTTTAGCATTGCTTGAAATATAGCAACCCCCTCAGCATAAAAAATGATGAAACATTGCAAAATGCTAATCATGAGCTGTTGAAGAAAAGATTCTCTAAAGGGAACACACCTAAAGTCGAAGCCATCATCTCTCTGATTTTGAGGAAGCAATAGCCTGAGCTCTCATGGCCCTCGCATTTAACCCTTTACAGATATCATCTAGGTATACTCACCTGTAAGACTGAATATTGGGATCTGGATACGGGAGTATATTCTGAGATGGGACACGCGAATAAGTTTAAGTGCTTAAAACAATAATTTGTATCTCAAAACAGTTGAACTTTGTGTGAAAATTTAAAATGGATCAGTATACTGACAATCTAAGTGAATCGTTTAGAACTTAAAATGTTTAAAGCTTAACGTTGTTGGTGATTTGTCTCATAAACTGATATGATCTTCTTACACAAACTCGAAAAAATATTGTGTGTAAATATTTCTTTATTGCATTCCATTAAATTCAAAAATCTAAAAAGAGAAAGATTTTTAATGTGTTTTAGCATATAAATTTTGAAAATTCAAAAAGATTTTTGACAACTGATGTTGAAAAGCTGATTTTCAAAATTCCAAGTGCTGAATATGATGAACAAGTTTGGGAGAATGTTTATGAAGAAACTTTTACAAGTGGTCATCAGAGATTAAATCATTTTTAAGATGATGCATGAATGTGATTTTTAATTTGTAAAAGTTTTTAAATTTGAGAAATTTATTGTGAGGTAGAGTCTGTGCAGGATTGAAGATTGGAGAAAGCCAGGTTTCGATTTCTGAAGATACACTGATTCGAGCCAGGTACCAGATTCTATAGATTGAAAATTCCAGACTGCGATCCCAGTTGATTGAAAGGGGGAGTCTGAAGACAATCAAGAGGAAGTGGTTAGAGCCAGTGTTTGATCCTGGAACTATTTCCACGCAGCCGACTGATGTTGATAAACTTAAGGAATCAAGAGACCTGATCAAGAAGAGTATAGAGTCAGGTTGAGATTCTGGAACAAAGAGAGAGAATAAGAGAAAGAGATTGATTGAGGATGCTTACAATGGATAATCTTTGGAGAGGTCGAGAAGACTGATAAAGACTGAAGGTTTGACAACCGAAGACTCGACACCGAAGACTTCGTCAACATCCGAGGGGGAGTTTGTTGGTGCATACGTCTGTCAACTTCGTCTTGTATCGAGTCTTGTATTAGATAAGATAGATCAGGGCACGCAAAAAGAGAAACGTGGGTGTGAAGGTATTTCGCATGGAATTGTAATTTCGTGTGAGCTAGGTTTCGTTTGAGTGATTTTGTGCGAAATCACTATTTCGCATGAACCATTTCATGCGAAATCACCTTCCCTATAAATACCTGTCGTGCCAATTCATTTGTAACGATTCTGATTCCGGTAGCGATGCTCTGCCAAAGTGTCTACAGCATTGTAATCGATCTGATATCAATCTAAAGACAGTTTAAAGTGAATTGCAAGCTGAATTACCTCGATACATTTGTTTCCGCCTCTCGTATTGAGCAAAAACTCTTTTGAACAACTCATTTGGTCGGTAAAACGATCTTACAATGAGCGATAGCAGATTACGAGGCCTCACACGCTGAAACTAGCAGGGGTACCTCGAGGAACAACCCACCTCATGGTAATGTTTAAGTCTCTTGAGACACATTACGATACAATTGGATATTCCATGTGCATTCGCCAATGCTTTCTGTGAATGACGTTACTTGTACAGGCTGTACCTTTAAACAGTTTTTAGACTGTAAACCGCTGAATTTCGACGGCACCGGGGGTGCTGTGGCTTTTGTTCGATGGACAGAGAAGACCGATTCGGTGATTAGAATGAGCAAATGCGCACCAGATCAGCAAGTTACCTACATCTCCAGACTGTTCGTAGACGGAGCGCTTTCATGGTGGAATCTCCAAGTCCATACTCTGGGAGAGGAGACAGCATACGCTTTGACTTGGAATGAATTAAAGGAGCTCATGCGTAAAAAGTATTGCTCCAGGGCCAAAATTCAAAAATTGGAAACAGAGTTTTGGAACCTCAAGATGGATGGCCCCAATATCGCGGAGTATGTGCAGAGATTTCACGATCTCTCGCACGTGGTACAATATATGGTTACTCCTGAATTCAAGCGCGTTGAGCGTTTCGTTTGGGGGTTGGCGCCCCAGATTATGAGCATGGTAACAACGTCAAAGCCACTGACAATCACTGAGGCTATCGATCTGAGCGTCTCACTGACTGAAGAAGCTATCCGGTTAAACAAGTTTTCGATTTCTGATCAAAAGAAAAAAGAGACTCACGTGGAGTCGTCGGGTGAGAACAAACGGAAATTCTCCAACTTTAAGAAAGGTACCAGCAGTATGATTAAGAAGGATGAGACAAACGCACCGGCCAAGGCCAAAGGAAAGGGGTATGTGGGCACTTTGCCCAAATGTGATGCGTGTCAGTTACATCACCATGGACGATGCCGAGTTGGAAAATGTGAATCTTGTGGAAGAGTTGGTCACTCGAAAGAAACATGTTGGGTTGGTACTGGCCGTGGTGGCCAAAGGGGTTTTGGTAATGGAAACAACAACCGAGGAGGGAATGGATACGGAAACCGCCCTCAAGGAGGAAATGGCGGTAACGGAAATCGTGGTAATTTCGTGAATCAAGCTGGGAGTGGAAACCGCAACCAAAAAAATGCTCAAGGTGGTAATGGGAATGGTAATGGTTGAGGACCAGGTTGTTTCAATTGTGGAGACGTGGGGCATTTCAAGAGAGAGTGCACAAAGCTGAATCAAGCACAAGGAAGAGTCTTTAACATCGGTGCGAGGGAAGCTCGCCAAGATCCAAATGTAGTTACTGGTACGTTCCCTATCAATCAACGTTTTGCATCTGTACTATTTGATACCGGTGCCGATTATAGTTTTGTATCGCTAGAATTTAAGAATATTCTTGGATTAGTAGCCAGTAAGTTAGACATTCCATATTCGATAGAACTAGTTAATGGGAAGCTAGTAGAAGCAAATGAAGTTGTTAGGGGTTGCGTGATAGAACTGGGTGAGCACGAGTTTACACTTGATCTGCTGCCAGTTGAGTTGGGAAGCTTCGACATGGTAGTAGGGATGGATTGGTTGTCAAGCAACCGAGCAGAGATTGTATGTCACGAGAAGATCATTCGCATTCCGATGGCGAATGGAGAAACAATTGTGGTACATGGAGAGAAGCGCGATACGCCTCTAAGGATCATTAGCTATTTGAAAGCTCGAAAGTGTTTGCAGAGGGGATGTGTTTCCTTCTTGGCGCACATTGTGGATAAAGAAGCCATTGAGCCAAAGCTAGAAGATATTCCAGTCGTGAAGGAATATCCTGAAGTCTTCCCCGAAGATTTGCCAGGATTGCCGCCGCAGCGACAAGTCGAGTTTCACATTGACTTAGTTCCTGGCGCTGCGCATGTGGATAAGGTACCCTATCGACTTGCGTCTTCAAAAATGCAGGAGTTGTCGACACAACTTCAGGAGTTATTGGATAAGGGATTTATTAGACCAAGCTTCTCGCCTTGGAGAGCTCCAGTGCTGTTTGTTAAGAAGAAGGACGGTAGTTTCCGCATGTGTATCGACTACCGCGAGCTTAGCAAGTTGACTATCAAGAATAGATATCCTTTACCAAGGATTGATGACCTGTTCGATCAACTGCAAGGTTCGAGTTGTTATTCCAAGATCGATCTACGATCAGGATATCATCAGTTGAGGATTCAAGAGGAGAGCATTCCAAAGACGGCCTTTTGGACTCGATACGGGCATTACGAGTTCCTAGTAATGCCGTTTGGTCTGACAAACGCGCCAACAGTATTTATGGATTTGATGAATAGAGTTTGCAATACCTATCTCGATAAGTTTGTGATCGTGTTCATTGACGACATTTTGATCTACTCAAAGACGAAGGAAGAACATGAGCAACATCTAAGAACTATCTTAGAGCTGCTTAAGAAAGAGAAGTTGTACGCAAAGTTCTCAAAGTGCGAGTTCTGGCTACGCGAGGTTCAGTTCCCTGGTCACGTGGTTAATGGGAATGGAATCCATGTGGATCCCACAAAGATCGAGGCAATCAAGAATTGGGAGACTCCAAAGACGCCAACCGAGATCTGCCAGTTCCTAGGATTGGCAGGATATTATCGCAGATTTATTGAGGATTTCTCGAAAATCGCTCAACCTTTAACCTCCCTTACACAGAAAGACAAGAAGTACGAATGGGGAGACAAGCAAGAAGAAGCATTTCAGATGTTGAAAAACAAGCTTTGCGACGCACCTATCTTATACCTACCCGAAGGCACTGACGACTTCATGGTATATTGCGATGCCTCGCGCCAAGGTTTAGGCTGCGTGCTGATGCAGTGACAGAAAGTTATAGCCTATGCTTCACGCCAGTTGAAGATCCATGAGAAGAATTACACCACGCATGACTTGGAGTTAGGCGCGGTGGTGTTTGCATTAAAGATCTGGCGACATTACTTGTATGGCACGCGATGCCTTGAGTCGGAAGGAAAGAATGTAGTCGCCGATGCCTTGAGTCGGAAGGAAAGAATCAAGCCCCTAAGGGTTAGGGCCTTGGAAATGATTATTCAAACGGATCTCTCATTGCGCATTCGTGCTGCGCAGAGAGAAGCACTTAAGGGAGAGAATCTTGAGAATGAATATCTATGTGGGATGGAGAAACAGTTGGTACCAAATGAGGAAGGAACGTTGTGTTTCATGAAACGAATTTGGGTTCCTCTCTTTGGTGGTTTGAGATACGTTATTTTTGATGAAGCTCACAAGTCACGGTACTCGATCCATCCAGGATCGGATAAAATGTACCAAGATTTAAAGGATTTCTATTGGTGGCCAAGATTAAAAGGTGATGTTGCAACGTATGTTGGCAAATGTTTGACTTGTGCCAAGGTAAAGGCCGAATATCAGAAGCCTTCAGGTCTTCTGCAATAACCAGAAATACCCATGTGGAAATGGGAGCAGATTTCAATGGAATTTATAACGAAATTGCCAAGAACACCCAGAGGTCACGATACGATTTGGGTAATCGTGGACCGTCTTGTAGGTCCCTGAATCCATGTGGATCGTAACAGAATCGTCGATCTAACCTAGAGTGCGGAATCTTCTAGATCTGATTTCACAGAAAACGAGTAGAAACAGAATCAAGAACACGATGCACTTTCAATCTGGTCTTCTATTGATTATCCAACACGAAGTTTACAATCAAATCAAGACCCACAAGAAATCTCTCAGCCACTCTCTGTAGAAACTCTATTCACTAGATAACCTAAACCCTTATGCCAAGCCTTGTTTATATAGGACAAGGTTTGCACATGGGCTTTGGTCTGGGTTAGGCCATTCTCCAAGCCCATTACACTAATTAACTCCCTAACCAATAATGCTAAGCCCAATACAAAATATCCAAAGACTAAATAATCAAACTATTAAGCTGTTGTCACAAAACATGCACCAACAAACTCCCCCTTGACAATAGCTTCATAGTGTAACTTTATCTTCAAACATCTTGCAGTCTTTTGGTCTTTGGATAGCGTCAGCTACACAGTTTCTGACATCAACAAACCCCCCCTTAGCTGATGCTTCCAATCTCCAAATCTTTCATCGTTGTAGATCAGTGAACTAGCAATCTTTGGTTAAGCAAGTATCTTCAAATCCTCTTTATCTCTTTCTCTCTGCAGTGTAGTAGAAGGATCCTACCATGCATCTTCACACATCTTCACTTCACTCTCCATCTGCACTTTACTTGAATTCTGCACTTCATTTTGATAACTACATCAATCTGTTTAGCAACACAAGCAAGTATCTCGAAAAACCATTAGTCTTTTTCACATTTAAAGATAAACCAATATTTTATCTTAATTTGCAAAAACAACTACCTGTCAGTTCAAAATGGAAGTCTTTTAAAAGGAAAATATTTTTGGAATTTTTTGATATTTCTCAAAATAACTAAACAAAATAAACTAAATTAAAAAATATTTACAGTACTTATTTTATCTTAATTTGCAAAAACAACTACCTGTCAGTTCAAAATGAAAGTCTTTTAAAAGGAAAATATTTTTGGAATTTTTTGATATTTCTCAAAATAACTAAACAAACTAAGCTTTGTTTATATAGGACAAAGCTTTGCACATGGGCTAGGTCATGGGCTAGGCCCATTTCGCCTACCATCCCCATATGTGGGTTTGGTTTGGCCCAATCACTCTTAATTAACTATTACAAAGCTAAACCCACTAACCGTTTATCGTTTTACTAATTACAAGATATCCAAAGACCAAATCTAAGCTGTTGTCACAAATATGCACCAACAAACTCCCCCTTGACAATAGCTCGCAAAGTTAACTTCAGTCTTCAGAATCTCCAAGTCTTTTGGTCTTTGGATAGCTTCAGCTTTAATAGCTTCTGTCAGCAACAGACTCCCCCTAAGCTGATGCATCCAATCACCAAATCTTCAAAAACGTTAGCACTTGAGTAAACTCCAGTTCAGCTTTTGTATAGCACTCTTCAAACTCTTCAACTTTGTCTGCAATGTAGAAAGGAGGTTCTACCATGCATCCAATCAAACTCTCATCTTCACAGCAACTTTTCAGCAAGACACTTCTTTAATCTGTATACTATAAAACAAACATCTCGAAAAACCATAAGAATTTTTCAACATAAGTTAAACCAATTATTATTATTCAAGAGATTAGTTAAACTGTATCACAGATTAAGCACTTTCCAAATTCAACACCAACATTCACAAATTTTAAACAAACACCTTATAACCTGCATGATTTAAAAATTTTAAACCCACTTTCTAACACTGTCTCCCCCTATCAGTAACAATTTCTCCAAGAATAACAGTTTTCCGTACATTAAGAATTTTAACAGAAAAAGACACTATTTTTGTATTTTTGTATTTTCTGAAAGCAAATAAATACGAAAAGCAATAAACACTGTATTTTTGTGAGAATCACCGGTAAGAAGATCATATCAACACAATCAAACTGTTTTCACACTATTAGATAATTCTTTATTTAATTTTTCATGAAAAGCAGTTCAAGATGATTACCAGTATGTTTGTCCACTTAAACAAAATGCATGAACATTTCAAGTACCATTACCGTATGATACGTTAAGGTAATATTAAATCTGATATATTAGTGTGTCCCACTTCAGGATATACCCCCGCGATCAAGGTATGCACAAAGATTCATCGTAGTAAGTGAGTATACTGAATTCATCCGTTTTGTTTTTCAACGTTTAGATAATTGGTGATCAGGTCAGTACTTCCGTACAGCAAAGAGACCAAAATATCTAACGAGGGCTAAGACAAATACCATTTTTTTTGGTACGATTTATGCATTTTGCACTTTATGATGACTCTCTATGAGATCTTCTTCATTTTCAGGGTTTTGGCATTTTTAGCTCTTTTAAGATATCCTGGTTGTGCCTAGGTCAGCATGTATCTGGATGCAGCAGAAGGACAACCCTGATATCCCCAAATGAAATAACAGCATAAAGACCCAAAACTTCAGATTTTGGCAATCTATCAACGCAAGATTTAAGGTCATTAAACCATACACCACTGATGTGTTCCCCACTCATACTCAGTGCATTTAGGTTTATATCACATTGGTAAGTTGATTATTTCATGCTTTTGCCTACTGGTACATCATATGATGAAGCTGCTATCACACTTAAGCATTTTAATTCAGTTTGAGTGTGACAGTCTAACTTGCTGATGTACTATCATTTCTTCCTTTTCACACAGTGATAACTCATTTTTGATTTTCTATTTTTTTATGTTTTTTATTTTTCAATGTTTTTGTATTTTTGATTTTTAAGAAAGCAGTAAAATATTTACAAAATTCTTATGAAAAAACAGTTATTCAGGATTCCTCATCCCGTTGAGTTCGACTAAGTGTTCAAAGCGAGCTCGATCAAAAGCTTTAGTGTAAAGATCAGCAAGGTTATCTAGTGTGTCGACTCAGTGTAATTCAATGAGTCTCTTTTCAGCACAATCCCATATAAAGTGATGACGTATGTCGATATGTTTAGTTCTACTGTGCTTTACGGGATTGTTTGTGATTGATATGGTGGCATTATTATCTATCATAATAGGAGTACGAGTGAAATCCAAACCGTAATCGCACATCTGCTGTTGAATCCAGAGAACCTGAGAACAGCAGCTACCCGCAGCAATATATTCAGCTTCACACGTAGATGTAGACACACAGGATTGCTTCTTGCATTGCCAAGACTCGATCCTGCCTCCTAAGAACTGACAACCACCTGTTGTAGACTTCCTGTTTGATTTGCATCCTCCAAAGTCTGAATCAGTGTAAGCAACGAACCTCAAGTCACTATCAGCTGGATACCACAACCCAAGTTTAGGTGTCCACTTTAAGTAACGAAAAATACGCTTCACTGCTTTCATGTGTGACTCTTTTGGATTCGCCTGATATCTGGCACACAAGCATACGGCAAACATGATGTCAGGTCTTGAAGCAGTCAAGTACATAAGAGAAGCAATCATCACCCTGTATTGAGTAGGATCAACATCTTCAGTGCTTTCATGATCTGGGCCAAGATTGTGATTTTCGCAAATGGGTGTGTTGAAAGTAGAGCAATGATTCATTTTGAACCGATCCAAAATGTCATACACATACTTCGTTTGATGAATAAACATCCCATCCTCCTTCTGTTCAACTTGTAATCCCAGAAAGTAAGACAGCTCACCCATAGCACTCATTTCAAACTTGCTCTTCATCACCTGTTCAAACTCCTTACACATGTTCTCATCTGATGACCCAAAGATGATGTCATCCACGTATACCTGTACCAGCAGAAAATCTTCCATCTTCCTCTTTATGAACAGTGTACTGTCAATCTGAACTCTTTCAAAACCATTCTTGAGCAGATGTGTAGACAGTGTCTCGTACCACGCCCTGGGAGCTTGATGTAACCCATACAAAGCCTTATCAAGTTTGTAAACTCGATCTGGATAGTCTGGATCAACGAACCCATCTGGTTGTGAGACATACACCACTTCTTGGACTTTCCCGTAAAGAAATGCACTCTTCACGTCTAGTTGGTAAACTTTAAAGCCCTTGAATGAAGCAAAAGCTAGAAACAAACGAATTGCCTCCAACCTTGCCACTGGTGTAAACACTTCATTGTAATATATCCCTTCTTGCTGATTGAAACCTTTGACAACCAGCCGAGCCTTGTTGCATGTGACAATTCCTCTTTCATCCTTCTTGCACCTAAATACCCATTTAGTGCCAATCTCTCTTTCACCTTTAGGAAGGTCCACTAACTCCGAAACCTTCAACTTCGCAAACTGGGCCAATTCCTCTTGCATAGCTTCAACCCATGAATTGTCTTTAAGAGCCATATGAATGTTCTTCGGCTCCTCTTGGGAAATAAAGCAACTATACAAGCATTCATTCACTATCCCAGTCTTCTCAATCGAAACAAATAAGCCAGAATTCGCTGCTATGCTTCTTCTAGTCTGAACACCTGCAGTAGGATCTCCAAGTATCATGTCAACTGGATGATCTCTATTTGCTCGTGTAGTAGCAACCGCATCAACTTCTAGATTATCACCCAGGTTTGATCTAACCTCCCCGTGAATATTCTGATTTGCAAATGGATTAATGAACTCCTCCCCCTGAATAGGTTCAGAGTCACTATCGCTTGAATCAGGATTAGCAGCACCTTGGGAAGTTTCCGGAGCATCTGACATATCAACATTCGATCTAGGCATGAACTCACCTTCATCGTCTTCACATACCACTGTTTGAATCAACTGAGAATCATCTGCATCAGAAACCTCAGGAATATTAAATGATTTAAAAACACTTTCCTAATCATATAATATAGGAGGACCACTCGTTGATTGTTGAGGTTTGTATGTAGTAATTTCCACGTTGTAAACAACCTCAATTTTACCAGTTTTTAGATTGAAAACCCTTTCATTCGGTGTGCCAGGCACGTAACCTAGAAAGTAGCCTTCGTCAGCCACCTCACTGAATTTTTGTTTATCTTTGTTTCGCACAATGGTGCAGGGTAATCCAAATGGTTCAAAGCCTGTTAAGTTCGGTTTTTCGTTAAACATAAGTTCATGACATGTTTTGTTAAAATGTTTAACGGTTAAAACTTTGTTTAGGACGTAGCAAGCTGTATTCACAGCTTCTCCCCAGAAAAGAACTGGTAGCTTTGAATCTGAAAGCATCGTCCTAGCGGCTTCAATCAACATCCTGTTTTTCCTCTCAGCAACTCCATTCTGTTGAGGAGTGTAAGGAGCAGCATATTGATGTTCTATTCCCTTTCGAAGACGGTAGAGATCCAGAATCCGATTCTTGAACTCTGTGCCATTATCACTCCTTATCCTCTTGATCCTAGCATCATGAACGTTTTCCAATTTTGTAAAAAGATCTATCAGCATCTCCGCTGTCTCATCTTTTGTACCTAAAAAGAAAACCCATGAATAACGTGAGTAATCATCAGTGACAACCAGACAGTAGTACTTTCCACCTATGCTCCTCATGTTCACTGGACCGAATAAATCCATGTGAAGTAATTCATAAGGGGCATTAATGGAATTTACTATTTTAGACTTATGAGGTTTCTTGTGTTGTTTTTCCTTTTGACATGGAAGACATTTATCTTCCACTTGAAACCTCTGCATTGGAACCCCTTTCACTAGCTCATTTTTAATGATATAATTCATTTTGCGGTAGTGAATATGGGCCATGCGTCTGTGCCACAACATAGATTCAGCTTCAGATGCTTTTGACAGTAAACACGCCACCGCAGCAGTTGGATCCTTGGCACCCATGTCCATGACATAAGTATCATTTTTCCTCGGAGCACGCATCACTATCCAATCGTCCGGAATAACCAAACCCGGTTTCAACGCCAATGCCTCAGACTGTGTAAAATGGACCGAGTGACCCTTGTCGCAGACTTGTGACACGCTCATCAGATTGTGTTTAAGCTGCTCAACATAGTTCACTTTGTCCAAAGTGATCTTCCCATTCGTCACTTTTCCTCGTCCAGTAATCCTACCACCTTTAGCACCAGCAAAATTTACATGTCCACCATCATATTCTTCAAATTCAGAAAACAACCTCGCATCCCCCGTCATGTGCCTGGAGCAGCCACTATCAACATACCATAAGTTGATAATCCTCCTTAGCAGCTCCTGCACACACCAACCAAAAGATTAGTTAGATTGGGGGACCCAAGCCTTAATGGTCTTGGGTCTTCCAGATTCATCAACTACAGGAACATCCATCCAGTATCCATCACTCCTAACTGGAGTCTTGGATCTTGGACCTGTTGATGGAAATGGGTTTTGATTTCCATAAGGTCTCTGGTCCTGAGGGTACCTATTTGTGTTTGGACTATGTGACCTTTGAAAATTTTGATTTTGATTCCAAGAACCTTGATTGTAATTTCTAAAGCCATTGTTATAAAAAGTTCGACCACCATTATTTTGGTATCGGTTTTGATATTGGCCTTGACTTCTGAAATTATTTGTGTTTTGATTGTTCATTCTTGGTGAACTACTTCTAGGTCTTTCATATCTGCCTGATGTAGATTCAGGCTGAAATCTTGGTTGATTTCTTTGAAAACGAGGAACTTGTGGAGTTCCCTTTTCAGCCTTATCTACACCACCTGCAACACCCTGTTGTTGCTTTGGAGCAGATTTCTTTGGAGAATTTGAGACTTTCTCCTCATTATCACCTTTCTTCTCTGGTGATTTCCCTCTATGTTTCACATTTACTTGTGCTTCAATCTTTTTGTTAGGACAGCAGCTAGCTACGTGTCCCTTTGTGTGACACTTGAAGCACGATCTCTTTTTCGAAGACTTCTCAGCTGAAGCCTTTGAACTAGATTCTGGTTTTGATGATGATGCCTTAGAAGGATTTGGTTTAGTTTGCTTAGTTTCAAGATTTTCTATGTTTTTGTTTTTAGCAAACTCTACATTTGATTCATTTTCAATAACAGCTGTTTCATTTTTCATGTCACTTCCTTGAACAAAATTAACCTTTTTAATAAAAGTTGGATTTTTATTCGTAGGATTGGAATTTTTCTTTTTCAAGACAGGTTTGCTGTTATTATCCTTCTTAGCATCATTATTTTTAGACACATCACCTTGACTGGATGTGAAACTACTTGGTGATGTTGACAGAGAGTCTGTGAACTCATCTTCATCAGGTAAGAAAGAATAGTCATGACTAAGAGGAGGTGGGACTTCATTGAAGCCCTTGAATCCCACACTGGTCTTGTCATTACTCTTCTTTAACCCACCCATCATGTGTTTCATAACAAAAGTAGAATCCCTGAATTGACCTAATTTCTTCTCAAGTTCAACAATTTTGAGTTGTGCATCTGACAACTCTTTGCACTTATCTGAAATCTCTTTTGTTTTCTCAGCCATCATGTCGTGAGCTAAGTATATGACTTGAAGTTTTTCGTTTAGTTTGCAAGTTAAAGCTTCAATTTCAGCTTCATAGCCTTTTATCTTTTTCAAATACAGCGACTCGTTTCTATTTGCAAAAAAGTTTGATTCTTTTATGTTAGACATCTCATTCACCAGACTTTGATTTTTTGTTGACAACCAGTCAACCTCACCCTGTAATTCACGACATTTTAAACAAACAGAAGTAGCAGAGTTACTTACCTCTCCTGTCGATTTGTCTGAGTTGGCCATAAGAGCAGCAAGTTGAGCTTCCATTCTTTTGATGATTTCGTCTTTCGCTTCATCTTCCCTTTCATGCTCAGACTTTGGCTTTTCTTTTTCAGCATCTGTTGTCTGATCAGCCTTATCTACCTTAGCTTCACTTTCTTTCTCAACTTCAACGTTCACATTAGCTTCAGCATCATCAATAGGTACAATCTATGCCATGAATGCTTGAGTGACATTCTCATCATTTTCCAAATGAACACTCCAGTCATATGAACCTTCTCGTGCAGTAGAGATCAACGCCCTTGAGTTAGAGTTGTTTGATGCATTCCTATTGTTTGAACTCTGACTCGAAGTTTCATGTTTTTGTTTTTGACATTCCCTAGCGAAATGACCATAAATTTGACAGTTAAAGCATCTCACTTTGGCCTTGTCAAAACCAACGCTCTTTCCCACAAACTTCCTTCCAGTTCTGTTCATGAACCTCTTCACACGTCTCGAAATCATGGCCATTTGCCATTGTAAATCCATCTCTTCCAGATCATCAGGGTCAATCTGATCATAATCTTCATCTAAAGTGGCAGGATCAGATATCTTCCCCTGAATGTAGTTCTCATACGAAGCAACAAACGAAGCAAGTTGAGCAAGATGTTCTTCAGTAGACTTCACACTCATAGGCATCGACTTTGCACTGCTTGTTTGCTTAGAAGCTGGTGTTCTCTTGACTCCTGTTGATCCTCCTGAAGCAGCAACAAAACACACATCACCATCCTCATTCACTGTGACCTGCTCATTATTACACGAAAGAAATGCAGTAGCAGAGTCGCTAGAAGCATCATGAGATGAAGAAGATGTAAGCCCATTGTAGATCCCTGGATCTTGAACCTGATCATATCCAGTGTCCTTCTTCTTCATACTGAGCTCATAAGCTCTTAGCTTTCCAACTACTTCTTCCAGTTCCTTTGTCTAATAATCTGCTTCTCCCTTTATCATGAGAGTGTAGATATCCCATTTAGCAGGTAGAGCATCAAGCAGCTTGTCATTTTTCTCTATGTCAGTATAGCAATCTACATCATAATTGTCCAATTTTGACATCAGATAATAGTATCGAGTGATGACGTCCTCAAGTGACTCATTTTTCATGTACTTGAATACAACAAACTGCTTCTTCAGTAGATCAACTTTGTTCTTCTTCACATCAGCATTTCCCTCATATCTCTTCTCTAGTGCATCCTACATTTCCTTTGAAGTAGTGTACTTCTTAAAGGTATGCTTGATGCTATCAGGTAGGGACATCTTGATAACAGCCAAGGCTCTCTTTTCAGCCTCATACATCTTTTTATCATTCTCTTGCATGTTCACATAGGCTGTGACACGTGGTCTGCCTTCAAAGTCATGTGTTGGGTTTGTGTACCCATCTACAATACAGATCCACATGCGTGTGTCCTGATATTCAATGAAGGATTGAAACCTATCCTTCCATGTCAAGTAGTTCTCCACCTTCATCATCTTAGGTGGTTTGCTGGTTGTGCCTACCTCGTGTTCCATCCTTAAGAGTTCGTTCAATTTAGTCATGTTCGACATTTTAACGTAAGCAGACTGGTAAAACCCACTTATAGTGCAGAATTCTGCATTTTTCAGCAAAATTCAGCTTTTTAACAAACTAGTATTATGCAGAAAATTGACTAAATGGCCCTAAATGCTTTCCTAAGTGTTGGGAATTAAAAGTGTCATAAAAAGTAACATAAGGATCATTAAACGGAATAGCTTGGCACTTTAACGAACCGGTATCTAACCGAACAACCGGACATCGTTAGGAACACCAAAATTTTGCCAGATACATTGTTTTATTATTTCTTGGCTAGTAATGATCCCCGAACATCCTAACACACTATGTAATTCATCCTACACTTAAAACACTAGATTTTTACACTTAACCTCCAACTATTTACCTACTTATCATTCAAAGTTACAATTAACCCCCCCCCCATATAATTTACGGTCCAAGGGAGGACCCACCACCCACTCAAAGATTTTGTTCTTATTTTAATTGGATTTTGCTTGCTTAAATGGCCAAGATATTGAGGGAAGATCATTATAAGTATGGTGTGAGATATTCACAAGATCATTACATTTCATTTCATAATCTACCTCACACACCATCTCCCTTGCTCTCTCCCTCTTCCTCTCGGCCTAGGAGGTGCCGCCACCACAACCACCTTTTCACCATCATCCAACCTCATTCATCTCATTCCAAACTCATTTCAAAGTGCTAGAAGGTGTTTCATGGAGCTTGGTGCTTGAAGAACTTGAAGAACCTTCATTACTTGCTTTCATCCACCATCTTTGTCATCTTCAATCTATTGTGATCTTCCCTAGCCTTTGAACTAGTTGTAAGCTTCTTGTTACTAGTTTTTACTTCTCATTTTGTTGGCTAAATGTTGTAGTATTTTGATTTTCACAAGAACACTAAAAGACTTAAACAAGAATCATGAACATGAAGCTTAAAAATGATGAAATCTTGTTGAAATGATGTTGATGAAAGCATGCATGACACTTGATTGTTATTTACTTGAGATTATGATGTTGAACATCATAAGGAGCTTGCTAGATTGTGATTAAACACATGATCTAGCAAGTTAAAGGATGATTATGTGCTAACATAAGATGATCATCCTCTTGTATGAACATGAACTTGAAAATAAAATGATTTCTTGAAAAAACTAGTAAATAAAGTGAGCTAGTAATTTTATGAATCTAAGATTCATGAATGATTTTCCAAGAAAACCAAGTTCAAAATATGATTTTTAGTAGAACTTGATTCTTACTTAAATGTACACTATTTTTGGTGATAAAATAAGTGTAAGAGCACTTTAATGACAAGAAGAGTACAAAAGAATGATTTTTAGAAGGATCATCCAACAAGTTGTAAACACCTAGTTTCTTTAAGAATGAGATTTTTAAAGAAGCAAACACACTTTAAAGGGTAACTAAACTTACTAAACACCCTACCAAATTACTACGAGTTTTTGTGAAAGTTCAAGTTCATATTATTATATATATTGTATAATTTTTGCACTTGGGAAGTGTAGATTGATTATTGATTGTTGGGATGATTTTTGAAAAGAAAATGATATGCTTTAATAGCATGGACACCTCCGTTTTTAGGGGAAACTATGGCAAAATTTTCTAAAAATATAAACACTTAGAAAAATATTTTCTAACAAGTATTTACAAGTATATTTTGATCATAAGTTTATGATATAAACTTTGCCATAATTTTTATAACAAAAATACAAATATTGGATGTTGGTTTTTATAAATAAAAATGGGTAAACATATATATTTAGAATATATATACATATTAAGACACTTGTGTGATTAATTGTATACTTGATGAAATGGTTATATTATTTTAAGGTAAAGTAATATAACTTAACAAAGTACCATGAATTTTACTATCCAAAACAATACCGTTACATATATGTTTGGTAAATATTATTTTTGGACAAGGGAAAATATTATTTTTGGGGAAGTTAAAATATATTTTCTTAGTATATTTAGAAGATATATGATTTTTGGGAAAATGTATATATTTTCTAGACAATACATTATTTTTTTTTTGGACGAATGAGTTTAATATATTTTCTAAAGTGGGACTTGAGGAAATATTAATACGGAATTACAAATACGAAAATACATGTATAAAATACCCCATCCTTGTGAAGGAAATACGAAGTTAAATACTTGAGAAGTATTAATACAGAAATATTGCTTAAACAATTATTCCAAAATCAAATATAATTTAAGTTGAAATATTATTTTGACAAGTAATTATAACTTGGAATAATATAAGAAACGTAACTCCAAAACATAAATACTAAGCAAAGGCACGACCCGTTCGTCTAATAGACGTTAGTACACTGTAGGTAGTCGTGTTTGCTGACAGAGTTTGAGTTACGAGCTGAGGACGCAATACTGTGAGTTCATGTCCCCTTTTCTTTAAACTATTTTGTTTATTTACTTCGGGGTTGAAATACATGTTACAAAGGGATTACTTACAATATAATTGGTATGGTTAGCCTAGGAAAGAACCATAGATCATGTGATTGGGTAGGCGTATACTTGAGGCCATCAATCCTCTTGTAGGACCGAGGGGCATGAGTGATAGATCTATTTGGGTGTAGCGAGCCCACACCCATGAGGCCAGGGTGGCCCATAGTGGTGACTATATCTTCCAGCCGGAAGCCCGGTACAACTTTGCTAGGTTTGAGTCTTCCTACACCGTCACACATATCAGTGGCCTTGCAAACCATTGGTGATCTTTTCCTTGTTTGCTATCATACCTGGACTTTCATACATACAATGAATACAAAGGTTTTATACATACTCACGAACACATGAACTCGCTCAACTTTTTGTTGATATTTTTAAACTACATGTATTTCAGGGAACTAGAGGATCTGGCAAGGGTATGCATGTGTTTTCAAGCTACATTTAAATAAAAGATGCCATCCGGGTAGTAGAGTTTAGAAGATGTGTTCTATTCCTGAACGGGATACATGTTTCTAAACCCAGTTTTATTTAAAGTCTTTTGTGAAGTCTTTATGAACTCAGTTGAACATGTCATGGTTTGTAACTTAATTTGGCGTTGATGTTTTCAAGACAAGTATGTTATGGTATTATCTAAACTTAATTAATGGATGAATATCTTTTGGTTTTATCATATAGCATTGTTATGATTGAATGCTATGGTATTAAGAGGTCACACCAAATAACCACGCTTCCGCAAAAGTCAGGGTGTCACAGCTTGGTATCAGAGCTTCGATCGTAGCGAACTAGGATTCTTCTCGTGTCTAGACTACGATCATTAGGGCTCTCACGAAATGTTTTCATTGCATACACAAAGTGTCCATATCCAGGAAACAATTATTTTTTTACAAATAAAAATACACAAAATACATTTCAAAGAATTCATTTCTAATTTCAGTCTGAGAGACTAGGGAGTCAGTCTGAGAGACTGGGGAGTTAGTCTGAGAGACTAGCTGGGTAGTGCAGTCTGAGAGACTGGGGAGTTAGTCTGAGAGACTAGCTGGGTAATTCAGTCTGAGAGACTGGGGAGTTTGTCTGAGAGACTAACTGGGTAGTTCAGTTTGGGAAACTAGGAGGTTTAGCCTGAGAGGCTGGGTAGTTCAGTTTGGGAAACTGGGAGGTTTAGTCTGAGAGACTAAGTAGTTCAGTCTGAGAGGCTGGGTGGGATAGTCTTGGGAAGACTAGGATGCATACATGCTTACATTGTTCTTACTTACATGCTTAATTAACGTTTGATGATATATGTGCCTACTTGTGATTGATTTGTTACAGACACCATGTCCTCTTCAGAGAGCGGAGCATCCGACACCATTGATCCCATGGCTATAGTTTCAGATGACGAGATGGCCACCGATCCAGAGATGCTTTCAGATGATACTGACGATTTTCAGCCTTTCGCCTTGCCGGATTTTGGTGATGACATACCCTTAGCTGATGGTCTTCCGGGCGAGGATCTACCTCTTGTTCCGATCCCTGCTCCTATTCCTCTTGCTGCAGTTCCTCTTGAGGATCTGCCTCTAGACGCCATGTCTGATGACGACATCGATCTGTTTATTGAGGGTCCCCCTGAGGATGCCCAGGATGGTGGGGCTCCAGTTGATGATGATGTTGTTATCCCTCTTGTTGAGATTCCAGTTGCTGATGACATTGCTGTTCCACAGGATGAGATTCCTGTTGTCGAGGCTCCTTCTGACCATTCAGGTCCTGACTCATTCGAGTCAGTGTCTTCCAGTACCTTACATGCTTTGGATTACAGCGATATCCCACTGATTCTGATTCGGGCACAGCTATGTCCGCCGCACCTGTCGGTCCACACGACGAGGATCATGATTTTGATTTTGATGATGAGATGGATCCTGTCTTTCCACACGATTTTGACCCAGATCATGAGATTGAGTTTGTTCCAGATGAGCAGCCTTTTGAGGCACCTGTTGATCCTGATTTCGATCCTGAGCAGGAGATTGATTTTATTCCTGCCGAGCAGCCCATTGATGCACCTGGTTTTCCTGATGATCAGCTCCTTGATGTACCCGCTGATCATGAGCTTGCTCTAGCTGACCCAAAGCCGTAGATTGCACCTGAGCCTATTCTTGCTCACGACCTTCCACATGTGCATGACCCAATCCCTGTTGATGTACCAGTTGTTGCACCACCTCTGCCTGACCCGATCCATGCACTTTTTGATCATGCACCTTTTGCTACCCATGTAGACCCCAAATATGCTCACACCCGCAATGGGTGGATCGTGGATGATGACGACTACCCTCCTTTTGTTAGACCGGTTACTCCCCCTCCTGTACCCACATATGCACCCATTGACTTTGCTCCATTTCACCCGCACGTATCAGATGTTCACCGCGCAGATTTACCCATCACATTTCTTTAGGATATCCCTCCTCCCCGTCCCGGGGAAGGATCATCGAGTCAGCAGCCCGGTCACGTACCTTTTGTGTCAGCAGCCGATCATTTCGTGCCACATTTTACACACACTGCTCCTTCTTCTGCATCCACGGGCGAGCCACTTATGTGGTTTTCGCCCAACGTGATGCCTATATCTGATCCATACCATCCCTTCCACATTGGATACTCGAGGGATGATCTGCTTTTATCCTTGCAGCTCCAGCAGGATATGTTGAGTCGTCGAGTCACAGAGCTAGAGAGGATCCTGCGTCCTCCACCTGGTACTGGTCCATCACAGTTTGCTGCTCCACTTTTTCCTTATCCAGATTTCGATATTCGATTTCATACTATGGAGCAGCAGATCAGCTGTTTGTTACGTCTCGTTCATACTCTAGAGGAGGAGCTAGCATGTATGCGCCGTTTACTTTTCATTCCTCCACCTCCTCCTCCTCCACCATCAGCTTAGAGGTTTTTGGTATTATGCAGACGGCATGCTTTTGATGAGAGTGCAGCTATTGAGCCATATTGCACAGCATTTTGAAGACCACACTTTGACTATTGACTTTTGATTATTGTAGTTGGTAGACGTTTTGGACAGGGGTGATGTGACCCCTTAGTCCCATTTTGATGTATGATGTATTGTGAAACATGTAAACTGTACTTGTGGTCTTGATATATGAAAGCTTAATCGCAGCATTCTCATTATATACGTTGTTGGATTACTTGTTTGTGTTATGACATGGGATGTTATGTGTGATTGATAAATGTTATTACATACGCGTACTACATATTTATATGCATATGACCTGACCTATACAATCTTCTTATAGAAGATGCCTCCACGAAGAGAGACATGATTGCCCACTACTGAGGCCGAGTTACAAGAACGCATTTCATGAGTGTTGGTGCATACGTCTGTTGACTTCGTCTTGTATCGAGTCTTGTATTAGATAAGATAGATCAGGGCACGAAAAACGAGAAATGTGGGTGTGAAGGTATTTCGCATGGAATTGTAATTTCGTGTGAGCTTGGTTTCGTTTGAGTGATTTCGTGCGAAATCACTATTTCGCATGAACCATTTCATGCGAAATCACCTTCCCTATAAATACCTGTCGTGCCAATTCATTTGTAACGATTCTGATTCCGGTAGCGAAGCTCTGCCGAAGTGTCTACAGCATTGTAATCGATCTGATATCAATCTAAAGATAGGTTAAAGTGAATTGCAAGCTGAATTACCTCAATACGTTTGTTTCCGCCTCTCGTATTGAGCAAAAACTCTTCTGAACGACTCATTTGGTCGGTAAAACGATCCTACAAGTGGTATCAGAGCTCAGGAGGAAGAGTTCTTACCATTTCAGCTGCAAAATCTGATTTCTACACATGCTTTTCAAAATTAAACAACTTTTCACGGTCAAAATGGCTTGATTTTCTCATATTATATGCGAAACTGTGTTTTAACAAACCCTAGAAAGAATCAGACTCTAATTCGAAGTAAAACATGATCAATTTTTGAAAAAACTATCCGAAAGTTTAATTTCGCACGAAATTAGATCTTATTTCGCTTCAGAGGTTATTTCGCTTAAGAGTGAGCATCAGAGTGTTATTCCGTACGAAATAGTAGTTGATTTCGCACGAAAACAGCTATTTCGTTTGAAGCTGATTTCGCACCAAAAGTTATTTCATATGAAAGTCTATTTCGCGTGAAAAATAAACTGATTTCGCTTAGAAAGTTGATTTCGCTTGAAAGAGGATTGATTTCATTTGAAACTTGATTCCGTGTGAAAATTGATTTCGTGTGAGGAGGGTATTTCATTTAAAACTGACAGTTTGTGAACTTTTAAAAACTAAATCATGGAGAACGAGTTTTATAATGCCTTTGCTAGTCCGATGACTATTGCTCAGAATACATTACTTGAAAATGAGACAGGAACAACGCAAAAACCACCTAAGCTTATGGACATTGATGATTTTAGGGGATGGGCCGAACGTTTTGCTAACTGGGTTGAAGCATATCATTTAGATGCATGGGAACATACTGAATTTCAATATGCTAGACCAGTCGGGAACAATGATGTGAAAATACCAATTAGAGAATTGAGTGCTGAGGAGAAAAAGAAATACAAAGATGAGAAATTGATGGTTAGTTTATTGCAGCAAGCGATTAAAGAAGACATTTTGATCTTACTTCAACATAATGGAAGTGCATTTTCGATTTGGAAAGAGTTAGAATCAAAGTTCATGGGAAGTACCGATATGCTCAAGAACAAAAAGTCGCTTTTGAAAAAAGAGTTTGATCTATTTCGTGGTTTGAGAACGGAGAACACCAAGCAGATTATCGAAAGATATTGCAACTTGGTGAAAAACATGAACAGATTGGGCATCAACAAAGATAAAGATGAGTTGATTGAGAAACTGGCTGATGCGTGACCACATGATGTTTGGGGGACGTATTTGATGATGTTGAAGAATAAAACAGATTTTAACAATATCATGCTAAGCGAGTTTATTAAACATCTTGAAGCTCAAGAGATGGAACAAAGGAAAATTGCTAGAATGAAGAACTATGATGGAGAACAAGACATTGGGTTGTATTACAAAGGTGGAGTTAGTGAGAAGACCAACATTTCACCAAAGATTGAAACGGCCTTCAATGCAAAAAGTTCTTCTGAGAGTTCATCTCAGGGATCAAGTAGCAAAACAGGATTTACTTCATTTCCATCATTTGATCCACATTTTACAGTAACAAAGAATGGCAAAGTACTTCAATGCAACATTGCATTAAATCTGGAAAATGATCAAAACTATTCAGAGGAAATAGCTAAAAGCCATATGTCTTTGTTGGTGACTGTACTTGAATCTTATGGTAGTTTAGTTGCAGGGAGAATCGGGAATCCAATGCTTACAAAAGAGGATTACGATCAAGTAGATGCTGAGGAGATGGAGTTGATGGATATAAAGTGGTGCTTAGCGAGCGTGTTGAGAAGAGCCGAAAAATTTAAACAAATTACGGGAAGAGATGATTTCCGTGATGCAAATGTTTCTACTTTAGGCTTTGATAAATCTAAAGTCACTTGTTTTCGTTGCAGGGAAAAGGGGCATTTCAAGAGAGAGTGCACAAATCGCGAAGCAAGTGGAGCTCAAAATCCTTTTGGAAACAACGACTACTATCGAAAGGCGATTTATCATCAAGTTGATCAACAGCCATATCAACAACAACAGCCACAAACCGCTCATGCTAGGAAAGAAATTGAAAGTTCAAAGAAAGCTTGTTTTGGTAATCAATATGATGGAAGTTCATCAAAAGAATTCAGTTGGGATAAATACATTTCAAATGATAGTAAAGCATGTATGGTAGATCAAGAGGATGAAAAATTGCCCGAAGGTTTCAGCTGGGACAATTATTGTCCAGACAAAGAATTCCTGGCTAAAGGTATTGTTGCTCAGATTGTTAATGATTATACTGATGAATATTGGGCAGATAAAATCAGACAACATTTAAATGCTAAAGCTGAGAAAAAGAAGAAATATGAAGAAGAAGAAGAAGAGCAAATGAGACAAGATGAAGCTGAGAAAAAGAAAAAAGGTTGAAGAAGAAATTCAAGTGATAAAAGTCAACGAAGTTCCAGCATTTGAAATTAAAACAGATGATAATGCAGTTAAGATTTCTGAGAAGTGTATGAACTGTGAGTCTTTGATAAAGCAAAACAATGAATTGTTACACAACATAAAAAGGTTGAAAGAATCATATGATGTCTTGAACAAAGCCATGAATCAATACAACGAGACAAGCAGTGAACAAGCCACAGCAATGAAGACACTTAAAGGAGCATACATGAGACAGCTTGACAATGTCAACTATTACACTGAAAAGTGTGCTGAGCTTTATTTAAAACTGGAAACTCAGAGAATAGAAACTGAGAGAGTAAACAGATTATTAAAAAGTTACTCATGTTCTACTTTTGTGGTTGACAGGATTTACCCCATAGTAGAAGAAATGAAGACTTTTGAAGAAGAAAATTCTGAAGAGAAGAAGTCTGAAACAAAAGAAGATGATGAAGTGAAGATTTCTGGTAAGAAACCAAGTGTTGTCTATAACAAATGTCCACCCCCGGTCGAAAATGGATATTGTCCACGAAATCCAAATTCAGAAAGAGTCAAAAAGGCAACGAACTTACAGTGGGAGTCTGGGTCTTCAGATAATTTTCCAGAAAATATTGATGTCACGTTCACATCGTCTGACACTGATCATGAGTCTGAGTTAATAAAGAAAGTGGTCGATCAGGTGTTGGATAAGGATGAAACGGAGGAGTCCAAATCAGAGTCAAAGTCTGAGTCCAACTCGTTAAAGTCAACAGTCAAAAAGGACAAACTAGTTTATGATAAAGAATTTTTGTTATCAAAATCTAATTTGAATGACGAACCGATCAAAGTTGCATATACTTTGAAAGATTCTGACAAATTATATTTTGATGAGGTTTTTCCAATAAGAGGTGTTAAACTAGAAATGATAAAAAAAGTTTTCAAACTAACAGAAATAAATATTTCTGAAATTAAAGATGTAAATCTTTATGGAAAACCTAAACTTTACACCTTAAGATTTCAACAAAGATTAAACAAGAAAATGGGTTACAGTTCTGGTTCAGGTTATCAAAGGAAACCAAACCATAACGGTAATTTCAAAAAGAAAGGTCTGGGTTTTATTCCACCGAAAAATTATAAAAATGAGAAAACTTATAAATCAAAAACTATTTTTGTTTCAGGAACAAGTGCTGAGAAAGAACAAAAGAGTTCATTCTGGAAGGAGACGAACAAAGAATTCCTTGCCAAGAAGCAAGAGAAAAATGAAGAAAAGTGTTGCTTAGAAAAAGATAGAGACGAGAACCTGTTTTCAATGTAAAACAGTTGGTCACATTGCCAGGAATTGTCCAAAGGCAATACAAACAAAACAGGGAGTCTCTGGTAAACTGAAAGAAAAGATTGTTGAGAAATCCGAACCACCAACTAACAGATTTAAAGTTTTTGAAAATTCAATTTTTGAGGTTGGTGAATGTTCGAAAGATGTTTACAAAAGAAGGGAGAAACTTAATAACCAAAAATGGGTGATTAAGAATTCAAGTGATAGTTTTGGTGATGAATCTGATTTCACAAAATCAGAGGAGTCAAAAGTTGTTATGAAAGAAGAAAAGTCAGTTTCGCCTTTGGATGATGCAAATTTTCCACCATTGCGGGCTGAGAATTTTAAGCAAAAAGTTGGAAAAGTTGAGATTTCAAATCAATTTTTTACTGAAAAGAAAAAACTTGATGTTGAAAAAGCCTTTAACCCCACAGTCCAAAATATTTTTGGAAAAATGATTGACGGGAAGGTCAAAGGGGTAAAGGAATTCTATAAGAAGAAGATGGCTGGTAAGCAACCAAGTGTTGGTAGCTCGGAATCTCCCAAGAACTGTCAGGCTTGGGAGAATATCTCTAACTGAAAAAAACCTGACTTGCCGGAGCTCCCTAGTTGGTAATCGCGGAGCATGAATCGGCATCATTCTTGAAAACTTGTTGTTGAAAATTGAAATTTTTTTAACTAGTATGACTTGCCAGAGCTCCCAGGTTGGTAAGTGTGGAGTAGGAATCGGCATTTTGAGATTTCAACCTACTAGTGGTAATTGTTGGTAAGCAAACCGACAAGTGGTTGAAAGAGAGGTTTTATCTATAAGTGGTTAATCAAGGTCATTAAGTTAAACTTGATTTAACTTTCTTTCAAATGGTTAAAAATAAAGAAAGTGATGAGTTTATCCCCTAACCTACAAGTGGTTTGTGAAAATCAACAAAACTTATTTTCCGGAAAAACCATTTGATTAAAACAAACTTAAGTGTTTTGAAATCATAATGGGAAAATAGTTTGTTGTCAGGGGGAGTTCTGATTATTTATGTCAAGTGGATGGCGATTTGAAGCGATTCGATATCAGTTGTTACTTTATTTGTACAGTTTGTTTTCAAATTTCTTTTAAAAACTTTTGAATTTTAAGGGGAGTAGGAAATTTCAGAAAATCCAAAAACATTTGAAAATTTGAAAAAGTCAAAAACATGATAAAATAAAAAATGAGTTTTGTTGAGAAAAGAGGAAATGATAGTACATCAGTAGACGATCACAGCATGCTGAAGAATTGGAAAGATAAAATGTGATAAACGGTCTCACTGATGATGTGCCAGTACGTTTTTACACATTTAGTAGATTGTGTCGAGATATAAAACTAAATTTCAAACTTTCTTATCTCGTGGGGAACATCTCTCGGATATATGGGTAACCCCCGAAATCTTGTTTGAAAGGTCCCTCTTTCTGAGATACTAGGTCTTTATACTCAGTGATATCTGGGGTATTATCCCGGGACTTCTGATTTTGTGGAAGCAATGGCCTAGTCCCCGTATAATACTTTTCGCATTGCTTGAAATATAGCAACCCCCTCAGCATAAAAAATGATGAAACATGCAAAATGCTAATCATGTGCTGTTGAAGAAAAGATTCTCTAAAGGGAACACACCTAAAGTCGAAGCCATCATCTCTCTGATTTTGCGAAAGCAATAGCCTGAGCTCTCATGGCCCTCGCATTTAACCCTTTACAGATATCATCTAGGTATACTCACCTGTAAGACTGAATATTGGGATCCGGATACGGGAGTATATTCTAAGATGGGACACGCGAATAAGTTTAAGTGCTTAAAACACTAATTTGTATCTCGAAACAGTTGAACTTTGTGTGAAAATTTAAAATGGACCAGTATACTGATAATCTAAGTGAATCGTTTAGAACTTAAAATGTTTAAAGCTTAACGGTGTTGGTGATTTGTCTCATAAACTGATACGATCTTCTTACACAAACTCGAAAAAATATTGTGTGTAAATATTTCTTTACTGCATTCCATTAAATTCAAAAATCCAAAAAGAAAAAGATTTTTAATGTGTTTTAGCATATAAATTTTGAAAATTCAAAAAGATTTTTGACAACTGATGTTGAAAAGCTTATTTTCAAAATTCCAAGTGCTGAATATGATGAACAAGTTTGGGAGAATGTTTATGAAGAAACTTTTACAAGTGGTCATCAGAGATTAAATCATTTTTAAGATGATACATGAATGTGATGTTTAGTTTGTAAAAGTTTTTAAATTTGAGAAATTTATTGTGAGGTAGAGTCTGTGCAGGATTGAAGATTGGAGAAAGCCAGGTTTCAATTTCTGAAGATAGACTGATTCGAGCCAGGTACCAGATTCTGTAGATTGAAAATTCCAGACTGCGATCCTAGCTGATTGAAAGGGGGAGTCTGAAGACAATCAAGAGGAAGTGGTTAGAGCCAGTGTTTGATCCTGGAACTATTTCCACGCAGCCGACTGATGCTGATAAACTTAAGGAATCAAGAGACCTGATCAAGAAGAGTATAGAGTCAGGTTGAGATTCTGGAACAAAGAGAGAGAAGAAGAGAAAGATATTGATTGAGGATGCTTACAATGGATAATCTTTGGAGAGGTCGAGAAGACTGATAAAGAGTGACGGTTTGACAACCGAAGACTCGACACCGAAGACTTCGTCAACATCCGAGGGGGAGTTTGTTGGTGCATACGTCTGTCGACTTCGTCTTGTATCGAGTCTTGTATTAGATAAGATAGATCAGGGCACGCAAAAAGAGAAAAGTGGGTGTGAAGGTATTTCGCATGGAATTGTAATTTCGTGTGAGCTTGGTTTCGTTTGAGTGATTTCGAGCGAAATCACTATTTCGCATGAACCATTTCATGCGAAATCACCTTCCCTATAAATACCTGTCGTGCTAATTCATTTGTAACGATTCTGATTCCGGTAGCGAAGCTCTGCCGAAGTGTCTACAGCATTGTAATCGATCTGATATCAATCTAAAGACAGTTTAAAGTGAATTGCAAGCTGAATTACCTCGATACGTTTGTTTCCGCCTCTCGTATTGAGCAAAAACTCTTCTGAACGACTCATTTGGTCGGTAAAACGATCTTAGAATGAGCGATAGCAGATTACGAGGCCTCACGCGCTGAAACTAGCGGGGGTACCTCGAGGAACAACCCACCTCATGGTAATGTTTAAGTCGCTTGAGACACATTACGATACAATTGGATATTCCATGTGCATTCGCTAATGCTTTCTGTGAATGACGTTACTTGTACAGGCTGTACCTTTAAGCAGTTTTTAGACTGTAAACCGCTGAATTTCGACGACCCCGGGGGTGCTGTGGCTTTTGTTCGATGGACAGAGAAGACCAATTCGGTGATTAGAATGAGCAAATGCGCACCAGATCAGCAAGTTACCTACATCTCCGGACTGTTCGTAGACGGAGCGCTTTCATGGTGGAATCTCCAAGTCCATACTCTGGGAGAGGCGGCAGTATACGCTTTGACTTGGAATGAATTAAAGGAGCTCATGCGTAAAAAGTATTGCTCCAGGGCCGAAATTCAAAAATTGGAAACAGAGTTTTGGAACCTCAAGATGGATGGCCCCAATATCGCGAAGTATGTGCAGAGATTTCACGATCTCTCGCACGTGGTACAATATATAGTTACTCCTGAATTCAAGCACGTTGAGCGTTTCGTTTGGGGGTTGGCGCCCCAGATTATGAGCATGGTAACTGTTTTGGTCAAAAATTACTAAAGCAATTAAGTGATCAAATTAGTTAAGTGAGGTAGTGTGCTAGAAACATGTGTGAAAAATATGTTAACCAAGTTAATTGCAAAAACAGTTCAGGATACGGCTCAGGATATAGAGCTGTATCTATGATCAAACAATGAGCAAAAAAGTAAAGGTTGACACGTGATGTACGAGGAAAGCCCTTGATCAATCTAGATCGCCGGCACAAAACCTCGGGAGCTGACAATCGCAGCTGCCTTGTTCTTCTGTTACTTCAAATATCAGGATACAGTGCAAGATGTGATGCGGATCAACTAGGTGTTACAATGTAATTCGAATACAAGTGTTTGTGTATAGTGTTTGCTGTGAGCTAGAGAGAAAAAGTGTGCGAAAGAGTGTGTGTGTAAAGTTTCGTGCCTTAACCTGATCCGCCCCATCTATTTATAGTAAAAGAAATGCAACAAACTACCCTAATAAACCGGGATCCAGCGAATATTCCCCACTTGAACATTGTAGACCTGGTCTTTCGGGTTCAACGTCTCTCATATAACAGATTCGCCCGAGTCTCAAGGAGATGAAGTCCATCTGACCGTTAGTAACCCACAGCTACTTACCTGCACGTGGTCAATTTAGTTAACATCAGGATATCACCCAGGATGTTACCAATAACCTGATCCAGTATCCTGATCACAAGCAAATAATTAAAAGCAAGATATTAGTCAGGATTTGTACGCTCAGAAAATGACCTATAACAATTGTCCCCAAATATATCTGTTGGTATACCAATCCAACGGATATATTTTAAAAATCCTGTTTCGTAGACCGAGGCAATTAAAACGAGGTGACGTTTGAGATGACATTGTGCAACTTCCCATACTATTTTTACTCTTCACCCCCCTATATCCAGCCTATAATTAGTCGAGATATTTCACATTGTTATCACTACTCTTCAAGCAATTTCCAGGTATTCATCTTTCCTTTCTTCCTCTGTTTTTCGTTGAATTTATAGTTTGCTTGATACCCCTCATGGCATAACGGACAAGATCTCGTTCGGATGAACCAGTCTCAACCCTTGTGAGTCAAAACCTCATACGAGAACCAGAAAAAGAAATCTGCTGCTTCAATAATGCCGATATCGCTGCCTTGAAGGATTCTGGCGCCTTTCCTGCCGGAACAGTCATTCGCCCTTTTGATCGGGAGGTTCGATCAAACGTGTCGTCAGACGAGTGGGTCTGCTTTTTCGCCTACCCCTTTTCTTTGGGACTCCGGTATCCATTTCCACCCTTCATCTCTCGTTTCTTCGACCTCACCGGCCTCTGTTATGCTTAAACTATGCCAATGGTCTGGCGAGTTTTGAAGGTGCTAGATCAAATCAGATCTCGCCATTGCCCTGACCTGTGTATTGAAGACCTCCCTATAGCATACCGGTTGAGGTCCCATGGTGATAGCCGTTTTCTTCTGTTCTCCACCTCTAGGAGCCCTTTAGTCCTTAAGGCCACCAAGAATGAAGACCAATGGCGGCGAAAGTTCTTTTTCGTGAAAAGAGACTCTATTGACAAGGGTTTCGATCTGCCGGTTAGATGGTTAACCAAGGGTAGGATCTAGGGTTTTAGGAATATCCCCAAATGTATCCTTAAACTATATCCCAGACTTATATCCTGATGTTTTTGTGCAGCGAACTTCATAGATTTAGCACCCCCAAGTGCGGAATCCAAGTCCAGGATCAAAGAAATCTACCGACTTCCTGCTAGTGAAAGAACCTTCTCCCTGTCTCTTACAGATTCAAGCCAAAAGTCAAGTTCAGAGATGTCTGGTAAGTATACAGGAGTAAATTAACTATAGAATATAAATGATATAAATTAAACACTTCTCCCCTGACACAGTGCCGGTCATCAACCTTGAAGGCTTCCAACTCGATGAGTTGGATAGTTATTCCAGCCTTGCACCCATCAAACAAGAGATCAATCCGAAGCCAGCCGATACTCCAAAGCCCAGCAGCTCAAAGACTACTATCGCTCCCAAAGCCCCTCCAGCATCCAGGACCCGGGCCTCCAGCTCCCGGAAGAGGAAGGAAGCGGATCATCCTACTACTCCCCATGTATTCCCGTTTGAGAATCATGGGTTCACAGATTCCAGCAAATTCATGACAGGTTTCCTCAACCAGGTTAGTATCCTGACCTGTATCCTACACCACATGCTAATTACAAATGTTAATTTAGGCTGACAGCTGTTTCCTTACCTTGCAGGGCCTTGAACGCCTGGTATTCCTCTATGAGGACGCATGTGGCTCGAACATCATGTTAGAGAGCAAACTGAAGAAGGCTGAGGCTACCATCGCGGATCAAGCAGCAATCGCCACCGCCAAGTCGGAACCCTATGAAGCTAAGTACAAGGCCATGACTCGAGATCACCAGGCTGCCATCCAGAAGATTACCCAAGAGGCTCAAGCTAAGTATGACGCGGCCCAGGTTCAGCATGAGCAAGACATGGCTTCATACTGGGAGAGCCTTAAGAATTCAGTTATCATCTCCCTACTCCAGGCCAGACTAAAAATGGCTTACGAGGCTAGGGCTTTGGGCGTTGAATGCCCTTCGTGGAACATCAAAGCCTGGGAGATGAAATTGAAGGATCTCGGCGGCAACCCTGTGGAGCCCCCTTCAAAACCTGCCGCAGAGGAGCCCGCCAAGGTAACTGAGAAGGTGGATGATGCTGGTGCTTCAAAGGATGCTGGTGGTGATGCTGAAGAAAATGCTGATGGAGAGGATGCTGCTGATGATGCTGAGAGGAATACTGGAGAGGATACTGGTGGAGATGTCATGATGAAGGAGGGAGCTAACCCTTAAATGCAGCGATGTGGGTGATGATGGATATATGTGCTGAGGCCGGAGCCCACTTTTTAAAATTTCATGGTTATGGTCCGTAAAACAATTTACATTTCCTGTCTTTGAACAATTTATATTTTCTGCATTAGAACAATACGATGACCAAAGGTGGATGGGTCCTGAGTTTCAGGATGAAGCCCTTGGTCGTCAGTTAGTATAATTTGTTTTGGATGACGTAACGGTTGAAGGTGGACAGGTCTCGTTTTGAGATAGAACCTTCAACTGTTACGTAAGTATGGTAAAGACTAATTGTGCTTGTGGTGGATGGGCCTCGGTTTGAGGTGAAACCAAAAGCACAACTTTTGACATGTTAATAATATAACTTCCTTTTGACTTATTTGTTTTTGCCTTTTAATTTCTGTCATGCATTTCTTAACGTAGATTTTTGCTTTGCAAAATTTTGTACAACTATCTTTTGAAAATATCCTGATCAATATATTCAGTGATATATTATGAAAACTTTTATTAAATAGAATTTCTAAAAATTCAATCAACTTTAGAGAAAACTTCTAAAGAATAAAAGATAGTCCATTTTCTAAAACCTGTATTGACAATACTTGTTTGATCAAAGTTTTAATTTCAATCAAGTATCACTTCCAAATATTTCAATCAAATATCCCGAAACGCATCCCAAAAACCCATTTTGAAGATATATCCCGAAGATATATCCTTTTCAGGATACTTAAACCTTAACCTGAGTTATAAAATTTATGTAAGGTTTATAAAGGAAAGATCATACCAGGAACTAAGTCTAACCCTAGTATTAATCTCCAATCCCTTTTGCGACTTCTCCTACTAAGATGTCCCCAGTTCAAGACACCTAGCTCAACTTTGATCCTTTGTGCATCATACAAATGCTTTAGATGGAATGTCCCCTGTGCATGAAGTCCTCAAACACTTAGAAAATTTTTGAACACTAGCTCCAATTGTATAGACAATTTTTTGTGTTATAGGGGTAAAACCCAAAATATACTGGAGATAAATCCTTCGTATCCTGGGGGAAATCCCAAATTTTCGTGCGCTACAGGCGGGAGTGTACAAACTCCAAGACTTAGAAAGGTGAAAACCTTTAAACCTTAGAGAGTATGAAAATACCCTTTCGTGAGAGAGGGTGATTAATCCTCATATACCTTTAGGATTCAGGATATAGCCAATAGTAACGAAATTGTCAGCCACTTTTACATGGATTGGTCCCGCCACCTTGAACTATTCCCGAATAACTTGTGCTCCAGGCGGGGTGTTTAAACCCAATTCGGAAGAAAGGTGAATACCTTTAAACCTGTGAAGGGATTAGGATCCCTTATACATGAGAGAAGGGGCCAATCCTCTAATCTTCCGAAGTATCCTGAGTGTATATCCTGGTGCTATATCCCGAAGTATATTCTGCAAAACCACTATAAGCTAAGGTTGGTGTTAGCCTTGCTAACACCCCTCCGATGCTTAAGTCAGTAATAGGTTCAAAATAGTAAATAATATCAAAATTTAATAAAAGATACAGAATTCATACCATCATGAGTTGGAATTTAAATTCCATACTCACTTGAAATAGAGTTTTAAATGTATAGCATTCCAAGATCTCGGTAGCATATCCCCCTCTATATTCTTGAGTTGGTATGCTCCTTTTCCTGATTCTGATTCAACCTCGTAGGGTCCTTCCCATTTCGGAGCCAACTTTCCATCAGCAGGATTAGTAGTATTCTGAAAAGCTTTTCTTAATACCCAATCTCCAACCTGAAATCTTCTAGTCCTTATATTCTTGTTATATGCTTTAGATATCCTCTGTTGATATGCTGCCATCCTTAGCCTTGCTGCATCTCTTGTCTCATCAATAATATCCAGTTCCTGGCATAGGACTTCAGGATTCTACTCAGGATCCCTGAGGTTGGATCTTGCTGTAGGTATCACCATTTCCGTAGGGATCACCGCTTCTGCTCCAAACACTAAGGAAAACGGGGTTTGACCAGTTGAACTCTTCACTATTGTCCTATCAGCCCACAAAACAAAGGGTAATTCTTCTGCCCATCTTCCTTTCTTAGCCTCTAGTCTCTTTTTCTAGTTGTTGACAATTATCTTGTTCGATGATTCTGCTTGTCCATTTGCTTGAGGATGTACCGGAGTAGACGTAATCATTTTGATTCCTCAACTCTTGCAGAAGTCAGTAGTCCTTTTACTTATAAATTGAGATCCGTTGTCACAAATTATCTCAGCTGGTACTCCAAACCTAGTCAGGATATTCCTTTTTATGAAGGTTACCACTTCTTGATCTCTAACTTGAACAAATGCTTCTGCTTCAACCCACTTGGAGAAATAATCCGTCATTGCCAACATGAAAACCTTTCCTCCTGGAGCCTTTGGAAGCTTTCCCACTATATCCATACCCCATTTCATGAACGGCCAAGGGGAAGCAATAGGATACAGTGGTTCAGCAGGCTGATGTAATATGTTACTATGTCTTTGACATGCGTCACATCTTCGAGCATATTCTGTGGCATCTTTCCTCATCGTCGGCCAATAATATCCTGTCCTTAATACTTTTGAGAATAAGGACCTGCCCCCAGTATGGTTACCACAATCCCCTTCATGTATATCCTGAAGTACTTCTTTGGTTTCGGGATCCTCCAAGCACCTCAGATATCTCATGATACCTTTATAATAGTGAATCGTGATACCTTTATTCTAAAGGCTTTAGGATTCTCATTCTTTGGGATGTGTCCTTCCTTGAGATATCTCATGATTGGAGCCGTCCAGGACTTAGGATCCTCCTCAGGATACTCATCATCAGGATCCTGAATACTTATTACTTCCTTATCCTGAGGATTCATCGTAGGATATAGGATATGTAATATTGGTATTCGGGTTCCTTCCGGTATCCTGACCGATGATCCCAGATTTGCCAAGGCATCAGCTTCAGCATTATGCTCTCTTGGTACCTGTTCAAGTGTAAAAATATCGAAATATCCTGCTAATTTTTTGAGAATTTCGAGATACTCGATTAACTTTTCTCCCTTAACTGCATAGGTTCCATTAAAGTGATTAGTGATTAACAAAGAATCAACATATACTTGCAAATTCTTGATACTCATATTCTTAGCCAATTCTAATCCTGCAATTAAAGCCTCATATTCTGCCTCATTATTAGTAGTAGGAAATTCACACCTAATGGCCTGGGGTAATATGTCCCCCTGTGGCAATTTTAGTAGTATACCTAAACCTACACCTCTTACGTTAGATGCACCATCAGTATACAATGTCCAGCATTCTAAGTTTTCTCCTAGCTGCTGTACTTCTAAATCTACTTCATTTTGAATGTCAGTACTGAAATCAGCCACAAAGTCAGCTAAAGCCTGAGACTTTATGGCATTTCTAGGCTCATATACTAAGTTATAAGCACTCAGTTTTACTGACCACTTAGCCATCCTACCCAACATCTCAGGTTTCCTAAGCACGTTTTTAACAGGAAAATTGGTTTTAACATGAATCCTATGTGTCTCAAAATAATGTCTAAGTTTTGTTGATGCCATAACTAGGGCTAATATCAATTTCTCTAGATGAGAATATCTAGTTTCAGCATCTAGTAAACTTTTACTAACATAATAGACAGGATATTGCTGACCTTCATGGTCCTTTATAAGAACGGCACTTACAGCATTCCCTGATACAGCGAGGTATAGGGATAGTGGTTCACCATTTTCAGGCTTCATCAATAGAGGTGCAGTTGAGAGATATCGCTTCAAATCCTGCAAGGCTGCTTCATGCTTTGCTCCCCATTCGAACTTCTTATTCTTCTTGAGGATATCATAAAATTCCTTGCATTTTTCTGAGGATCTTGAAATAAATCTGTTCAATGCTGCTACTCGGCCTGTTAACCGTTGAACATCCTTCATATTCGAAGGTGATTTTATATCCATGATAGCTCTAATCTGCTCCGGGCTCGCCTCTATGCCTCTTTTGGTCACCATATATCCTAGAAACTTTCCCGCCCCCACTCCGAAATGGCACTTAGCAGGATTCAGTTTCATGTTATACTGATCCAGGATATCAAATGCTCCCTTAATATCCTGGAGGTGATCTTCAGCCTTTTTAGATTTCACCACCATATCGTCAATAAATACCTCCATGGTGTCCCCCAGCTTGTCTTTAAACATCATGTTTACCAACCTCTGGTATGTTGCACCTGCATTTTTCAAACCAAAGGGCATAGCAGTATAACAATAAATACCTATGGGTGTCATGAAAGCAGTATCCTCCTGATCAGAGGGTTCCATTCGGATTTGCTGAAATCCTGAAGAGGCATCCATGAAGGTTAACATCTCGTGGCCGGCGGTAGCATCTACCATTGAATCAATATGAGGTAGAGGAAACGGGTCTTTGGGACATGCTTTGTTTAAGTCTGTGTAATCTACACAAACTCTCCATTTCCCATTTTTCTTTTGTACCACGACTACGTTCGCAAGCCATCTAGGAAACTTCACTTCTCTAATCATCTTGCTCATCAACAGTCTTTTAACTTCCTCTTGGATGATCACATTTCGCTCCGGAGCAAATTTTCTTCTCTTTTGTTGGACCGGCTTGAATGACCTGTCAATACCAAGCTTATGTGTTATAATATCCTTGGATATACCTGTCATATCCTCGTGTTTCCATGCGAATGTTGACATCCTGCATTTCAAAAAATTAATCAATTCATTTTCAATATCCTGAGGGATATTGACTCCTACAAGCACCGAGATATCCGGATTATCCTGATCCAGGATAACTTTCTTTACTTCCTGCTCTGAAGCCTCCATGATATCCTGGGCCCGCATCTTTAATTGTTATGCCGCATTAGGCTTAGTTGAGGATTTCATTGAGGATGAGTAGCATTCCTTCGCCTCCTGCTGATCACTATCAACCTTGACAACCCCCCAAGGGTAGGGATCTTGATGCACTGATGATCAGTCGATGGTACAGCCTTCATATCATGGACCCATGGCCTGCCTAGTATGATGTTATAGCAGGATAGGGAGTCCATCACATAGAAATGTTGTATCGAGTTGACCCCTTCAACATATACTGGTAACTTTATTTCCCCTACGGTATTCCTAGCTTCTCCGCTGAAAGCAACGAGCACAGTGGACTTCGAAGTAATGTCCATCGGAGATACATTCATCCTCTTCAATGTTTCCAGCTGAATTATGTTGACGGAGCTACCATTGTCCACTAATATCCTGCGTACAAAATGGTTAGCAACATATAATGTTATTACGAGAGCATCATGGTGAGGATCCTGGACAGTATCCCTGTCATCACTATCGAAAGTGATCACTTTATCAGTTGTAAGGGTAGTCATCCTGGCTGGTTTGTCTCCCCTTTCAGTCTTAGCTTCCTTTGCATGTCTCTTGGCCGCAGAATACGAAGTCCCACAAATGTCGGATCCTCCTGAAATAAAGTTAATTATTTTGGCACCTGCTGGGGGTGATACTGCTCGTTCAGGATCCTTCTCAGGATCCTTCCCTTTATTCTTCTTTCTTCCCAGCAAATCCTTCAGATACCCCTTGCTTAATAGGTAGCTTATTTCTTTCCTTAGAGCAATGCAATCCTCGGTCACATGTCCGAAATCTTCATGGAAGGAACACCATTTGGATTTATCCTTCCAATCAGCTTTCTGCTGATTCTTTCGAGGCCACCTAGCTTTGTCTCCTAAACCCTGCATAGCATACATTAACTCAGGTATATTAACAGAAAAGCAGTATTCAGCTAATTCAGGATATTCTTCAGGATCCTCGTCTTCAACAGTATTCACTTTCTTGTTGTCATTCCTGCCATATGGCTTTGAGCGATATGGTTTATACGAGGATTCTGATTTCCTGTTGGTTGATTCATAGGTTGAGGTAGAATTCATTCTCTCTTGCATCTTTTTGTCATCTTCCAAGCGAATATATCTCAAGGCCCTGTTACGAGCTTCATCGAGATTCCTGCAGGGATTCATTACAAGATCCTGATAAAACTGAGAATCTTTTTGCAATCCCATCTTAAAAGCCTGAACAGCTGTTGCAACATCAAGATGTGGGATATCCAAGGATTCCCGACTAAACTTATTCACATAATCCCTCAAGGATTCCTGAGGTCCTTGAGTTATCCTGTAAAGATCACTGTTAGTTTCTCAAAACTCCGACTGCAAGAAAACTGACTATTAAATAAATTAACCAAATGAGCAAACGAAGTAAGTGAGTGAGGAGGAACATTTACCAGCCATTTTAAGGCTGATCCTGTCAAGGTAGAACCGAAACCCTTGCATAAGCATGCTTCCTTGAGCTCCGGAGGGATAGGGTTAATCTCCATTCTTTCTCTATACTGGGCAATATGCTCTTCAGGATCCGTAGTCCCATCATACAGTTTCATGTTGGGGGTCTGAAATCTCTTTGGGATTTCAGCATCACAGATAGGATATGCAAAGCGGGATATCATGTGGCTGTCTTGGGACATTTCCGGAATTGGCTGGACCACTCCAGGTACACTGGATATCATGTCCTTCAATTTCTGAAGCTCCCTAGTAAATGTTGATGTCATACCTGCATCCTGCAAAGACCCATTATTATTAGTAGCAAGAATATTATTGTTTGACACGTTACCGGTCTGAGGATTCTGGCCATATCTTGAAGCATAGCCTGAGCTCCTCACAGTTGACATCCTGACCGAGGAGGGTATCTCAGGAGTATGATTATGAGAATGGCTTGGCACGATATTCCCCCGGTTATCCTCAGTGTAAACTGCAGAACTGAAGTTCAAAGCCCTAGGCTGTAAAGGAGTGACAATTTCTTCAGCAGGTCTACTTGGGCCGGATTTCAAGAGTTGTATCTCTCTCATCAGCATCCGATTAGTTTCCTGCTGCTGCCTCATCTGTTCCTGTACACTACCAAACAAATTCAGAATTTCATCATTAGACGCTAAAACAGGACCGGATCCCTGGGTACTGGGAGCGGGGATAACATCCCGAGCTACATGACTTTCAGTTCCGTGTGAAGAAGCTTGCATCCTTGGAGGAGGTGGTGGAAGCACCGAACCAATTATTGCAGAGGTTGTAGCAGACATGGTGGAAGAGCTCATGTTTGATCTCGAGGCCATTGAAAACAATGTAGCAAAAAGTTTTGACAATAGAAAACCGAGTAATGATTTTACTAAGTTTTTAGCAAAAATAGCACCACTTGCCCCACAGTGGGCGCCAAATTGTTTTGGTCAAAAATTACCGAAGCAAATAAGTGATCAAATTAGTTAAGTAAGGTAGTGTGCTAGAAATATGTGTGAAAAATATGTTAACCAAGTTAATTGCAAAAACAGTTTTAGGATACGGCTCAGGATATAGAGCTGTATCTATGATCAAACAATGAGCAAAAAAGTAAAGGTTGACACGTGATGTACGAGGAAAGCCCTTGATCAATCTAGATCGCCGGCACAAAACCTCGGGAGCTGACAATCGCAGCTGCCTTGTTCTTCTATTACTTCAAATAGCAGGATACAGTGCAGGATGTGATGCGGATCAACTAGGTGTTACAATGTAATTCGAATACAAGTGTTTGTGTATAGTGTTTGCTGTGAGCTAGAGAGCAAAAGTGTGCGAAAGAGTGTGTATGTAAAGTTTCATGCCTTAACATGATCCGCCCCATCTATTTATAGTAAAAGAAATGCAACAAACTACCCTAATAAACTGGGATCCAGCGAATATTCCCCACTTGAACGTTGTAGACCTGGTCTTTCGGGTTCAACGTCTCTCATATAACAGATTCGCCCGAGTCTCAAGGAGATGAAGTCCATCGGACCGTTAGTAACCCACAGCTACTTACCTGCACGTGGTCAATTTAGTTAACATCAGGATATCACCCAGGATGTTACCAATATCCCGATCCAGTATCCTGATCACAAGCAAATAATTAAAAGCAAGATATTAGTCAGGATATGTACGCTCAGAAAATGACCCATAACAGTAACAACGTCAAAGCCGCCGACAATCACTGAGGCTATCGATCTGAGCGTCTCACTGACTGAAGAAGCTATCCGGTTAAACAAGTTTTCGATTTCTGATCAAAAGAAAAAAGAGACTAACGTGGAGTCGTCGGGTGAGAACAAACGGAAGTTCTCCAACTTTAAGAAAGGTACCAGCAGTATGATCAAGAAGGATGAGACAAACGCACCGGCCAAGGCCAAAGGAAAGGGGTATGTAGGCACTTTGCCTAAATGTGATGCGTGTCACTTACATCACCGTGGACGATGCCGAGTTGGAAAATGTGAATCTTGTGGAAGAGTTGGTCACTCGAAAGAAACATGTTGGGTTGGTACTGGCCATGGTGGCCAAAGGGGTTTTGGTAATGGAAACAACAACCGAGGAGGGAATGGATACGGAAATCGCCCTCAAAGAGGAAATGGCGGTAACGGAAATCGTGGTAATTTCACGAATCAAGCTGGGAGTGGAAACCGCAACCAAAACAACGCTCAAGGTGGTAATGGGAATGGTAATGGTCGAGGACCAGGTTGTTTCAATTGTGGAGACGTGGGGCATTTCAAGAGAGAGTGCACAAAGCTGAATCAAGCACAAGGAAGAGTCTTTAACATCGGTGCGAGGGAAGCTCGCCAAGATCCAAATGTAGTTACTGGTACGCTCCGTATCAATCAACGCTTTGCATCTGTACTATTTGATACCGGTGCCGATTATAGTTTTGTATCGATAAAATTTAAGAATATACTTGGATTAGTAGCCAGTAAGTTAGACATTCCATATTCGATAGAACTAGCTAATGGGAAGCTAGTAGAAGCAAATGAAGTTGTTAGTGGTTGCGTGATAGAACTGGGTGAGCACGAGTTTACACTTGATCTGCTGCCAGTCGAGTTGGGAAGCTTCGACGTGGTAGTAGGGATGGATTGGTTGTCAAGCAACCGAGCAGAGATTGTATGTCACGAGAGGATCATTCGCATTCCGATGGCGAATGGAGAAACAATTGTGGTACATGGAGAGAAGCGCGATACGCCTCTAAGGATCATTAGCTGTTTGAAAGCTCGAAAGTGTTTGCAGAGGAGATGTGTTGGCTTCTTGGTGCACATTGTGGATAAAGAAGCCGCTGAGCCAAAGCTAGAAGACATTCCAGTCATGAAGGAATATCCTGAAGTCTTCCCCGAAGACTTGCCAGGATTGCCGCCGCAGCGACAAGTCGAGTTTCACATTGACTTAGTTCCAGGCGCTGCGCATGTGGCTAAGGCACCCTATCGACTTGCGCCTTCAGAAATGCAGGAGTTGTCGACACAACTTCAGGAGTTCTTGGATAAGGGATTTATCAGACCAAGCTTCTCGCCTTGGGGAGCTCCAGTGCTGTTTGTTAAGAAGAAGGACAGTAGTTTCCGCATGTGTATCGACTACTGCGAGCTTAACAAGTTGACTATCAAGAATAGATATCCTTTACCAAGGATTGATGATCAACTGCAAGGTTCGAGTTGTTATTCCAAGATCGACCTACGATCAGGATATCATCAGTTGAGGATTCAAGAGGAGAGCATTCCAAAGACGGCCTTTAGGACTCGATACGGGCATTACGAGTTCCTAGTAATGCCGTTTGGTCTGACAAACGCGCCAGCAGTATTTATGGATTTGATGAATAGAGTCTGCAATACCTATCTCAATAAGTTTGTGATCGTGTTCATTGACGACATTTTGATCTACTCAAAGACGAAGGAAGAACATGAGCAACATCTAAGAACTATCTTAGAGCTGCTTAAGAAAGAGAAGTTGTACGCAAAGTTCTCAAAGTGCGAGTTTAAAATGTACCAAGATTTAAAGGATTTCTATTGGTGGCCGAGATTAAAATGTGATTTTGCAACGTATGTTGGCAAATGTTTGACTTGTGCCAAGGTAAAGGCCGAATATCAGAAGCCTTCAGGTCTTTTGCAACAACCAGAAATACCCATGTGGAAATGGGAGCAGATTTCAATGGACTTTATAACGAAATTGCCAAGAACACCCAGAGGTCACGATACGATTTGGGTAATCATGGACTGTCTGACCAAATTTGCCCACTTTTTGCCAATCAAGGAGAAGGATAATATGAGTAAGCTTGCTGAGCTATACCTGAGAGAGATTGTTGCACGACATGGAGTGCCTTTCTCGATCATTTCTGATAGAGATGGAAGGTTTGTGTCAAGGATTTGGCAGTCCTTCCAAGAAGCCTTGGTTCTCAGTTGAATCTGAGTACTGCATTCCATCCGCAGAAAGGTCGCCAGAGCGAACGAACGATCCAAATGTTGGAAGATATGTTACGAGCTTGCGTGATGGATTTGGGTTGCAGTTGGGACACTCACTTACCCTTGGTAGAATTCTCATACAACAACAGCTACCATGCGAGTATCCAAGCTGCGCCATTTGAAGCTATCTATGGACGCAAGTGTCGATCACCGTTATACTGGGCAGACGCGGGTGATAGACAGCTTGTTGATCCGGAATTGGTTCAAGAGACGACTGATAAGATTACACAGATCCGAGAGCGCATAAGGGTGGCTCGTGATAGACAAAAGAGATACGTGGACCGAAGAAGGAAACCTCCGGAGTTTGAGGTAGGAGATATGGTTTTGTTAAAGGTTTCACCCTAGAAGGGTGTAGCACGCTTCGGGAAGCGTGGTGTGACAACTGTGTTCTATAATCAATGAACGATATAAAACAATGATGATTATTAATAAAACAATGTGCTTTGGTGTTATTATATGTGTTTTGGTGTTTCTATGTGTGTATTTGTGTTTGGTGATTTTTTTCAATTCGATTCGATTCCAATTGCAAGCTTTAAATCGCGTTCTGGAAGGTTACACGCGAACTGGTGCGTAAACGCAGTCAGTATAACGCGACAAACACTTCGGAATAGTGACATAGGCTTAACATACCTTAAACAACCTCCACATAACTTATAAATAAGTTTTGAATGGTTCGGTGTGTCGAAATCAACTTTGTTCGATCGCAGGGACTATTTGTGTCAAACTGTGAAACTATGCCGATTTGTATAGTAACGAACATTCCAGAACTTTATCATAAGTTAAACATACCCTAAATAACCTTTACATAGCTTAGAAATAGGCTTTGAGGGGTTCGGTGTGCTAAAATAAACTTTATGCTCATTCAGGGACTAAAAGCGTCAAAAAGTGCACAAGTTTGCATTTTCGCGCATATCTTACGTTCTGAATATATCCGGACCTCCAAAAATTTATGCAAGTATTAAAATATTTTATTTTAGTGTTTGGCATAAGAAAATTCCATTCGTCGCTTAATTTGGATCGTTTTTGCGTCCGTTACGACTTCCGTCGTAATTAACCGAACAACGCAACCGTACGGCCAAACGAACCGACATCCGAGATAATTTTGAGCATGTTTCAGGTTCCCTATGCTTTAACATCCATGTGAAGCTTAAAAATGGGCTTGACGGGTGTTGGAAGTGCCAAAACACGACCATACGCGCACAGGGACCAAAACTGCCAAAACTGAAACTTGTTGGTCTGCAGGGTCCTTACGGACCGCAAGGGGAGGACCATACGGTCTATAAGCATGTCCCAGTTCATCAGAAGCCTCTTTCCAGCCTGTTTCCAACTGTTACACTAACAAAACCCAATTGCACATGTCTCTTCCTGATAATGGGGGGCCATTTTGATGCACATGGGCTTGTAAACAAGTGTAGGGATGAGATTGAGGTACGATTTTCGATAAACGATCTTAACGGTTCAAGGAAATCTATAAATACCCCATCCATCTCAACCCCAAAACACACACCTTTGAAATCTGAATTTGTTCTCTAAGTTGATGTGTTTAACACTTCATACCTGAGAATATTCGGATTCAAAACTTCCATTCTTGGACCCTTTGTAAGTGTTCTTTCGTTCTTTTCATTCGTTTTAGCGTTAAAGTCAAACTGCGTTTGACTTTCTGCATTGACCAGTTTATGGTCAATGTGAAGTTCGTTTGAACTTCATAACGTGAGCGTAATCACGATGGTTATAGTCCCTTGTGACTATACCTACTGATTACCACGTTATCTAGGCTCAGTGACGAGTCGTAGTTTCGGCCAAAATACGTATTCCTACGTATTTTGTAACCAAACTACTTGTGGGTATCAAAACCGTTTGTTTTGATACCAAACCTGTTTTCAAACCTTGTTAAACATGTTCTAACATGTTTAGCTCGTCACTTTTAGTTTTGTGCTTGTCTAGGGTCGTAAAGGTAAGCGATCTAAACAATCGCTTATACTTTCAAACCCGACCCGTATCATTAGGATCCGACCAAACACATTAGGTGACCATAGTATATAGGGAATAAGCTTCCAAGGTTATACCTTATGGTCGCTTCGTTTAAGTAGTTTTATGATAGGTAGTTTATATGCCTTAGGTAAATTACCAAAAATGCCCTTTTAAGCCAAAATTCATTTTAAGCATATGTAACATAACCTTTGGTATCTAAACTGATTAGACAACAATATTAAACATGTTGAGGCATATTTTACTTATCATAGGACTAGTTAAGTGTTCCTAACGCGTTTCACTCGAACAACGCGTTAAAGTAGCATAAGCTACCTTAATGGGACGCGATGGGTCGAAAGCACTTAGGTTAGGTTTCATTTAGGATGTAGGCCTTGTTAAACCATATCACATGAGTTCCAACACTCATTTGGTTTACAATACCTCATTCTGTCCGATCTTCAGATTTAGGTGTCTATTGTTTGACTAGTGAATCGATTACTAGGTGCTGCTTAATTTCTCTGGTTTACTCGAGTTTGTTGAAGTACTATTGATTGAGGATACCTTGCACTACATGTGAGTACATAGTTCCCCTATTTTACTGTTATCAATTATTTTGGGGTGATTCATATGTACAAAATGTTTTCAAGGTTTAAACGATGATTTCAAAAATGAATAGAACGATTTATACTAAACTAATAACGATTTTGGGGTGTCATTTGTTTGTTCGAGGTAACAAACGAATGATCGCCTCTCTTGTGTTTTGTCGATACCTCTTTTGCTTTTCCTAATTATCAACCTCACTCGCCTCTCATATTTCCTTGTTAGACAATGCCTCCTCGACGTGAAGCACAATCTTTCACTATTGAAGAAATCGCAGCCCTGGTCTCTCAGCAAGTGGCTGCTGTGCTTCCTGGTGTTGTGACCCAAGTCCACGAAATATACAACAACAATAATAACAACAACAATAATAATGCACCGTGTAATTTCAAGAATTTCAATATTGCGAAGCCGCTTAAGTTTTCTGGGTCGCAAGGAGCAAATGCGCTCCTGCAGTGGTTTGAGAGCATAGAGAGCACATTCAGACATGTGCAGTGTCCGAATGCGCGTAAGGTTGAATTTGCTTCGAGCGTGTTTGAGAAGCGAGCGCTTACCTGGTGGAATGGTATTATGCGTGACAGGGGTGCCGAAGTGGCGTTGGCACAAACATGGGAAGAGCTTCGGGATCTCATGATGAAGGAGTTTTGTCCCCGTCACGAAATTCGGGCTTTGGAGCGAGAGTTTGACGATTTAAAGCAAGATGGGGTTGAACACCATGCGTACACGGATCGTTTTGAGGAACTCAGTCTATTGTGTCCCACCATGGTTACCCCTCTGGATAAAGCAATCGAGAGATATATCGATGGTTTACCCGATTCTATTCTAGAGATTGTGACCGGTGTTAATCCTACTACCCTTCGTCAAGCAATCGAGTTGTCTGCTACCCTGACTGAGACTCAAGTCAGGAAGGGTAAACTCACCCGTAAGGGTGATAAAAAGAAGGCGACTGATTCAGGGAAGGACAAGAAAAAGGATAAGGGTAAGGAAGGTGAGTCATCGAAGAAATCGAGGAAGCGAAAGGGTGCCCAGAATTTTGCTGTTACAGCACAGACTGCTCAGAACCCGCAGAACCCACCGGCTCAGCCACCTGCAAAGAAAGCGTATGCTGGTACCGCACCTCATTGTGCTCGTTGCAACGGTCATCACATTGCACAACAAGCTTGCAAACCATGCACAACGTGTGGTAAACTTGGGCATTTGGCCAATGTTTGGCGTTTGGGACAGAATTAGGTTGCTCAGGTTCCAGCTCCGATACAACGGAATGCTGCAAGATTCCCACCGGGTTCATGTTTTAATTATGGAGAGTATGGTTATTTCCGCAACAACTGTCCAAGACTGGTGAATGCAAACGCGAATGCTAACGCGAACCCGAATGCGAACGTCAACGTTAATGTGAATCCCGCTCGTGGGCGAGCGTACAATTTGAATGCAAACGAAGCGAGGGCCGACAACGAAGTGGTTAATGGTATGTTTCTTGTTAACAATCGACCTGCGTCTATTCTTTTTTATTCTGGTGCCGATAGAAGTTTTGTTTCTTTGTCTTTTGAGCCTTTGCTTGCGATACCTAGAACCAAACTGAGGAAACCCTTATCTGTCGAAGTTGCTACTGGTAAACCTCTTGTTCTCGATTCTGTTATTCATGATTGTCAGTTGAACCTTGATAACCATCTTTTTCCTATTGACCTCACACCGATGCAACTTGGGAGTTTCGATATTATCGTTGGAATGGATTGGTTAACCAAACACCACGCTGAGGTGGTTTGTTTCGATAAGATTGTTCGTATTCCCTTGTCTTCTGGCGATGTTTTGGAAATTCGTGGCGAGAAACCTTCAGGTGGTTTGAAGCTTATGTCGTGTTTGGAAGCCCAAAGGTATTTACGAAAAGGATATGTTGCTTTTCTAGCACATGTCACCGAGGAGAAAAGCAAGAGCAAGAGTATTCAGGATATCCCGATTGTTCGGGATTTTCCGGAGGTGTTTCCTGATGAACTGCCTGGTTTGCCTCCAGTTCGTCAAGTCGAGTTCCATATTGACCTTGTACCCAATGCCAACCCGATTGCAAAAGCACCTTATCGTCTTGCACCGTCGGAGATGCAAGAGTTATCGAAACAGCTTCAAGAGTTATCTGATAAAGGATTCATCCGACCGAGCTTTTCACCTTGGGGAGCTCCTGTCCTCTTTGTGAAAAAGAAAGATGGATCTTTTCGAATGTGTATCGATTATCATGAGCTTAATAAGCTCACCATCAAGAATCGATATCCCCTACCTCGAATTAATGATCTCTTCGACAAGCTGCAGGGTGCTTCATGCTTTTCCAAGATCGATCTGCGTTCTGGGTATCATCAACTTCGTGTTCTCAAAGAAGATATTCCCAAAACTGCTTTCCGCACAAGATATGGGCATTACGAGTTCACTGTCATGCCTTTTGGTTTGACAAATGCTCCAGCTATCTTTATGGACTTAATGAATAGGGTCTGCAAACCTTATTTGGACAAGTTCATTATTGTGTTCATCGACGATGTTCTCATTTATTCAAAATCTTGAGCCGAGCATGAGCAACACCTTCGCTTAACATTGGAACTCCTGAAGAAGGAACAACTTTTTGCTAAATTCTCCAAGTGTGAATTCTGGCTTAAAGAAGTTCAATTCTTGGGTCATATAGTCAATGAGCAGGGTATTCATGTGGATCCATCCATGATTGCTGCTATTAAGGACTGGAATACACCGACGATGCCTACAGAGATTCGATCTTTTCTTGGTCTTGCTGGTTATTATCGTCGATTTATTTCAAATTTCTCGAAGATTGCGGTTCCACTCACTGCTTTGTCTCAGAAGAATAAGCCTTTTGAGTGGGGTCCCAAGCAAGAAGAAGTGTTCCAAACGCTGAAGCAGAAGTTATGTGATGCTCCTGTTCTATCTCTGCCCGAGGGAAGCGATGATTTCGTTGTCTATTGCGATGCGTCCAACTTAGGCCTTGGTTGCGTCCTTATGCAACAAGGTAAAGTTATAGCATATGCATCTAGACAATTGAAAGTTCACGAGAAGAACTATACGACTCATGATCTTGAGCTAGGAGCTGTGGTTTTCGCGCTTAAAATCTGGAGACACTACCTCTATGGAACGAAGTGTGTGGTTTTCACAGACCACAAAAGTCTCCAGCATATTCTTAATCAGAAAGAGCTGAACATGAGGCAACGACGTTGGGTTGAACTCTTGAACGACTATGATTGCGAGATTCGCTACCATCCTGGTAAGGCGAATGTTGTAGCCGATGCGCTTAGTCGGAAGGAGCGAGTCAAGCTTCATTATGTTCAAACTCTATCTGATCTTCAATCTCGTGTCCTTCAAACTCAGCAATTTTGTGTTTCACAAAATTTGATAGGTAAGGAATTACCATGTCAACTTGAGCTTAAGCTCGAAGCGAAAGACGATGGTTTGCTCTATTTTAAAGATCAATTGTGGATTCCGAAACAAAATGATCTTCGCACCTTAGTGATGGACGAATCTCATAAGTCTCGATATTCTGTCCATCCTGGTGCTGATAAAATGTACAAGGATCTTCGTACTAAGATCTGGTGGCCTGGTATGAAGAAAGATGTTGCCTTGTATTTGTCGAAATGCCTAACTTATCTCAAAGTCAAGGCAGAACATTAACAACCTTCTGGTTTGCTTGTACAACCAGAGATACCGGTTTAGAAATGGGAGAACATTGCGATGGATCTCATTACTAAGTTACCGCGTATGTCTAAAGGTCACGATGCTATTTGGGTTGTAGTGGATCGTTTGACAAAATCTGCTCGCTTCTTACCAATCCGTGAGGATTTCTCTGCTGAGAAGCTTGCCAAGATCTACGTTGATGAGATTGTGACACGACATGGTGTGCCCTTGGATATCATCTTTGATCGTGATGCTCGATTTTCATCTCATTTCTGGAAGGCCATGCAATCTGCTTTGGGAACCCAACTGAATCTAAGCACTGCTTATCATCCCCAAACAGATGGTCAATCTGAGCGAACGATTCAAACTTTGGAGGATATGCTTAGAGCATGCGTGATCGACTTTGGTGGTAATTGGGATTCTCATCTTCCACTGATCGAGTTCTCTTACAACAATAGTCATCATACTAGTATTAATATGGCACCATTCGAAGCTCACTACGGTCGAAAATGTCGTTCACCTGTCTGTTGGAATGAGACCGGTGACGCTCAGCTTACTGGCCCTGAGCTCGTTCTGGAAACAACAGAAAAAATCAAGAAAATCCGCGATAATCTTGTGACAGCTCGAAACCGTCAAAAGAGATATGCGTATTTACGACGCAAGCCCTTAGAATTTCAAGTCGAAGATCGTGTCCTACTCAAGGTTTCACCTTGGAAGGGAGTCGTGAGATTTGGAAAGAAAGGAAAACTTACACCTCGATATGTGGGACCATTTAAGATTGTGGAAAGAATTGGAAAGGTTGCCTATCGTCTAGAGCTACCTCCAGAGCTTGGAAATATTCATTCGACTTTTCACGTGTCCAATCTGCGAAAGTGTTTAGCTGACGCTGATCTACACATTCCTCTCGACGAGATTCGAATCGATGAAACAATGCACTTCGTCGAGAAACCCGTGGAGATCGTGGACCGTGCTTTCAAACAGTTGAAGAACAAATGGATTCGATTGGTCAAAGTTCGCTGGGAATCCAAATGTGGCCCAGAGTTTACTTGGGAACGTGAGGACCAGATGAAAGCGAAATATCCGCATTTGTTTTCACAAGCTTCCTCTAATTAAAATTTCGGGACGAAATTTCCTGAAGTAGGGGAGACTGTGACAACTGTGTTCTATAATCGATGTACGATGTAAAACAACGATGATTATTAATAAAACAATGTGCTTTGGTGTTATTATATGTGTTTTGGTGTTTCTATGTGTGTATTTGTGTTTGGTGATTTTTTTCAATTCGATTCGATTCCGATTGCAAGCTTTAAATCGCATTCTGGAAGGTTACACGCGAACTGGTGCCTAAACGCAATCTGTATAACGCGAAAAACACTCCGGAATAGTTACATAGGCTTAACATACCTTAAACAACCTCCACATAACTTAGAAATAAGTTTTGAATGGTTCGGTGTGTCGAAATCAACTTCGTTCGATCGCAGGGACTATTTGTGTCAAACTGCGAAACTATGCCGATTTGTATAGTAACGAACATTTCTAAACTTTATCATAAGTTAAACATACCCTAAATAACCTTTACATAGCTTAGAAATAGGCTTTGAGGGGTTCGGTGTGCTAAAATAAACTTTATGCTCATTCAGGGACTAAAAGCGTCAAAAAGTGCACAAGTTTGCATTTTCGCGCATATCTTACGTTTTGAATATATCCGGACCTCAAAAAATTTATGCAAGTATTAAAATATTTTATTTTAGTGTTTGGCATAAGAAAATTCCATTCGTCGCTTAATTTGGATCGTTTTTGCGTCCGTTACGACTTCCGTCGTAATTAACCAAACAACGCAACCGTACGGCCAAACGAACCGACATCCGAGATAATTTTGAGCATGTTTCATGTTCCCTATGCTTTAACATCCATGTGAAACTTAAAAATGGGCTTGACGGGTGTTGGAAGTGCCAAAACACGACCATACGCGCACAGGGACCAAAACTGCCAAAACTGAAACTTGCTGGTCTGCAGGGTCCTTACGGACCGTAAGGGGAGGACCATAGGGTCCGTAAGCATGTCCCAGTTCAACAGAAGCTTCTTTCTAGCCTGTTTCCAGCTGTTACACTAACAAAACCCAATTGCACATGTCTCTTCCTGATAATGGGGGGCCATTTTGATGCACATGGGGTTGTAAACAAGTGTAGGGATGAGATTGAGGCACGATTTTTGATAAACAATCTTAACGGTTCAAGGAAATCTATAAATACCCCATCCATCTCAACCCCAAAACACACACCTTTGAAATCTGAATTTGTTCTCTAAGTTGATGTGTTTAACACTTCATACCTGAGAATATTCGGATTCAAAACTTCCATTCTTGGACCCGTTGTAAGTGTTTTTTCGTTCTTTTCATTCGTTTTAGCGTTAAAGTCAAACTGCGTTTGACTTTCTGCATTGACCAGTTTATGGTCAATGTGAAGTTCGTTTGAACTTCATAACGTGAGCGTAATCACGATGGTTATAGTCCCTTGTGACTATACCTACTGATTACCACGTTATCTAGGCTCAGTGACGAGTCGTAGTTTCGGCCAAAATACGTATTCTTACGTATTTTGTAACCAAACTACTTGTGGGTATCAAAACCGTTTGTTTTGATACCAAACCTGTTTTCAAACCTTGTTAAACATGTTCTAACATGTTTAGCTCGTCACTTTTAGTTTTGTGCTTGTCTAGGGTCGTAAAGGTAAGCGATCTAAACAATCGCTTATACTTTCGAACCCGACCCGTTTGGTCGATCATTAGGATCCGACCAAACACATTAGGTGACCATATTATATAGGGAATAACCTTCCAAGGTTATACCTTATGGTCGCTTCGTTTAAGTAGTTTTATGATAGGTAGTTTATATGCCTTAGGTAAATTACCAAAAATGCCCTTTTAAGCCAAAATTCATTTTAAGCATATGTAACATAACCTATGGTATCTAAACTGATTAGACAACAATATTAAACATGTTGAGGCATATTTTACTTATCATAGGACTAGTTAAGCGTTCCGAACGCGTTTCACGCGAACGACGCGTTAAAGTAGCATAAACTACCTTAATGGGACGCGATGGGTCGAAAGCACGTAGGTTAGGTTTCATTTAGGATGTAGGCCTTGTTAAACCATATCACATGAGTTCCAACACTCATTTGGTTTACAAGACCTCATTCTGTCCGATCTTCCGATTTAGGCGTCTATTGTTTGACTAGTGAATCGATTACTAGGTGCTGCTTGATTTCTCTGGTTTACTCGAGTTTGTTGAAGTACTATTGATTGAGGATACCTTGCACTACATGTGAGTACATAGTTCCCCTATTTTACTGTTTTCAATTATTTTGGGGTGATTCATATGTACAAAATGTTTTCAAGGTTTAAACGATGATTTCAAAAACGAATAGAACGATTTATACTAAACTAATAACGATTTCGATAATGTGAACGAACTTGTTGGTTGTAGTTATGTAACGAATGGCATTCATTAATTTTGGCCGAACCGACCAGTATTAGGATATGGTACCATAGGATCTGACATATCCCGTTATTTCACTATACCCATGGTTATGTGTGGGTGTTGTGGGTAACGACTGAATCTGTGATTGTTAACTTACCCTTTGGAGGTTTGTTAATACGAGAAGCGAGGAACGAGGTAGTCGAGTCACGAAGGTTTGAATGTTATTAACGAGACGACCATATATAAGTTTTCACAATTAAAACGAGGATGATTTAAACGATTTAAACGAGTAAACGATTTGGAAACGATTTGGAAACGATGTTAAACGATTTGGGTAAACGATTGGTTTTTGGCTAGTGTTTAGATAACGGGACGGGTGTAATGTGGTGAAAACATGGTAGATACGCCGCTGATACTTCTTATATATAAGCATTTTCAACATATTACATACCGTGGTGTTATTTAGTTCACTTGAGTAAACGATATTGAAACGATGTCACTCAACGATGTTTTCGAAATAATATACGAGTTTTATTAACGAGTTTATACGAGATGTTTATAAGATGATTTTCTAGAACAAAAAAAAGCTTTTGGGTTAAGAATCGTGGCTACGAAATTTTATAAATTATAACGATCTTGATTTGAGTTGGTTAATCATGTTGCAATATTATACACTTTTAAAAAAAACAAGGTTTTCGAGGTATTGCAATATATGTAAACAAGCCATGATTCTGATACTCTTATAAAACCTATGTACTCGCCAGCATTTCTTTGCTGACTTTGTTTTTACATATGTTTCAGGTGTTGTTGCTTGATTGACGTTCTAGGATGCATGCGTCACATAGGATCTGGACGAGGCCTTAGTGACATAAAACAATGATAGTCGATATAAAACTTGTTTGTTATGTGTTAAAACAATGTTAATGTTTAATATTATCAATAAAACGAAACATTTTTTGTATCCATGGTTATGAAACGATAATTCTGTTACAACACTCCCCGATGTTTCCGCCACGCTTTGTTGTTTTACGTGGTCGGGGTGTGACACGTGGGAAGTTGAACCCGAGATACATTGGACCGTTCAAAATCCTGGAAATGATTAGTCTTGTAGCTTACAAATTGGACTTACCCGCAGAACTAAATGGTGTTCATGATACATTTCATGTATCTAACCTGAAAAAGAGTCAAACTCAAGAAACAGTTGTCATACCTGCCGACGAAGTTCACATTGACGACACACTCCACTTTACTGAAGAACCTATGGAGGTTACTGATTGGAAGGTTAACAAGATGCGACAGAGTAGTGTCAAACTCGTCAAGGTTCGTTGGAACGCGCAACATGGCCCAGAGTTCACTTGGGAGCGTGAGGATCATATGAAAGAAAAATACCCACATTTGTTCCCCAAGACCCCTGCATCTAGTAGCAGAACTTAAATTTCAGGACGAAATTTTCTTAACAGGGGGAGAATGTGACAACCCTCATAAAACCAGGTATCCGTACAATTAATTAATATTAATTAAGTGCTTAATGATTGTGCTGAATTACTTAACTGCTTTCTGATTACTGCATCATACTTACATGTGCATCACATATTAGATAATGTCACATCGTTATCACATACAAACTATATTGACATACATGATGCACAAAGCACAGTTAGCACAGTTAACGGATAGAACGGGAATATGCTGACGGGATTCAGTACATAAACAGACAGTGTTTTGAGACCCAGTATGGGCCAGGGACAAGGTACTACACTAGTACGGTGTGTAGGGAAGTAAGGACCATATAACTACGACACTAGGTGATAGTTTGAGTGCCGGAAAGTGCCTAAAACCCACTTATATTGCAGAATTCTGCATTTTTCAGCAAAATTCAGCTTTTTAACATACTAGTATTATGCAGAAAATTGACTAAATGGCCCTGAATGCTTTCCTAAGTGTTGGGAATTAAAAGTGTCATAAAAAGTAACATAAAGATCATTAAACGGAATAGCTTGACACTTTAACGAACCGGTATCTAACCGAACAACCGGACATTACCCGGAACACCAAAATTTTGCCAGATACTTTGTTTTATTATTTCTTGGCTAGTTATGATCCCCAAACATCCTAACACACTATGTAATTCATCATACACTTAAAACACTAGATTTTTACACTTAACCTCCAACTATTTACCTACTTATCATTCAAAGTTACAATTAACCCCCCCCCCCCCCAATATAATTTACGGTCCAAGGGAGGACCCACCACCCACTCAAAGATTTTGTTCTTATTTTAATTGGATTTTTCTTGCTTGAATGGCCAAGATATTGAGGGAAGATCATTATAAGTATGGTGTGAGATATTCACAAGATCATTACATTTCATTTCACAATCTACCTCACACACCATCTCCCTTGCTCTCTCCCTCTTCCTCTCGGCCTAGGAGGTGCCGCCACCACCACCACCTTTTCACCATCATCCAACCTCATTCATCCCATTCCAAACTCATTTCAAAGTGCTAGAAGGTGTTTCATGGAGCTTGGTGCTTGAAGAACCTTCATTACTTGCTTTCATCCACCATCTTTGTCATCTTCAATCTATTGTGATCTTCCCTAGCCTTTAAGCTAGTTGTAAGCTTCTTGTTACTAGTTTTTACTTCTCATTTTGTTGGCTAAAAGTTGTAGTATTTTGATTTTCACAAGAACACTAAAAGACTTAAACAAGAATCATGAACATGAAGCTTAAAAATGATGAAATCTTGTTGAAATGATGTTGATTAAAGCATGCATGACACTTGATTCTTATTTACTTGAGATTATGATGTTGAACATCATAAGGAGCTTGCTAGATTGTGATTAAACACATGATCTAGCAAGTTAAAGGATGATTATGTGCTAACATAAGATGATCATCCTCTTGTATGAACATGAACTTGAAAATAAAATGATTTCTTGAAAAAAATAGTAAATAAAGTGAGCTAGTAATTTTATGAATCTAAGATTCATGAATGATTTTCCAAGAAAACCAAGTTCAAAATATGATTTTTAGTAGAACTTGATTCTTACTTAAATGTACACTATTTTTGGTGATAAAATAAGTGTAAGAGCACTTTATTTACATGAAGAGTTCAAAAGAATGATTTTTAGAAGGATCATCCAACAAGTTGTAAACACCTAGTTTCTTTAAGAATGAGATTTTTAAAGAAGCAAAAACACACTTTAAAGGGTAACTAAACTTACTAAACACCCTACCAAATTACTACCAGTTTTTGTGAAAGTTCAAGTTCATATTGTTATATATATTGTATAATTTTTGCACTTGGGAAGTGTAGATTGATTATTGATTGTTGGGATGATTTTTGAAAAGAAAATGATATGCTTTAATAGCATGGACACCTCCGTTTTTAGGGGAAACTATGGCAAAATTTTCGAAAAATATAAACAGTTAGGAAAATATTTTCTAACAAGTATTTACAAGTATATTTTGATCATAAGTTTACGATATAAACTTTGCCATAATTTTTGTAACAAAAATACAAATATTGGAGGTTGGTTTTTATAAATAAAAATGGGTAAACATATATATTTAGAATATATAGACATATTAAGACACTTGTGTGATTAATTGTATACTTGATGAAATGGTTATATTATTTTAAGGTAAAGTAAAATAACTTAACAAAGTACCATGAATTTTACTATCCAAAACAATACCGTTACATATATGTTTTGTAAATATTATTTTTGGACAAGGGAAAATATTATTTTTGGGGAAGTTAAAATATATTTTCTTAGTATATTTAGAAGATATATGATTTTTGGGAAAAATATATATTTTCTGGACAATACATTTTTTTTTTTTTGGACAAATGAGTTTAATATATTTTCTAACGTGGGACTTGAGGAAATATTAATACGGAATTACAAATATGAAAATACATGTATAAAATACCCCATCCTTGGGAAGGAAATACGAAGTTAAATACTTGAGAAGTATTAATACAGAAATATTGCTTAAACAATTATTCCAAAATCAAATATAATTTAAGTTGAAATATTATTTTGACAAGTAATTATAACTTGGAATAATATAAGAAACGTAACTCCAAAACATAAATACTAAGCAAAGGCACGACCCGTTCGTCTAATAGACGTTAGTACACTGTAAGTAGTCGTGTTTGCTGACAGAGTTTGAGTTACGAGCTGAGGACGCAATACTGTGAGTTCATGTCCCCCTTTTCTTTAAACTATTTTGTTTATTTACTTTGGGGGTGAAATACATGTTACAAATGGATTACTTACAATACAATTGGTATGGTTAGCCTAGGAAAGAACAATAGATCATGTGATTGGGTAGGCGTATACTTGAGGCCATCAATCCTCTTGTAGGACCGAGGGGCATGAGTGATAGATCTATTTGGGTGTAGCGAGCCCACACCCATGAGGCCAGGGTGGCCCATAGTGGTGACTATGTCTTCCAGCCGGAAGCCCGGTACAACTTTGCTAGGTTTGAGTCTTCCTACACCGTCACACATATCAGTGGCCTTGCAAACCATTGGTGATCTTTTCCTTGTTTGCTATCATACCGGGACTTTCATACATACAATGAATACAAAGGTTTTATACATACTCACGAACACATGAACTCGCTCAAATTTTTGTTGATATTTTTAAACTACATGTATTTCAGGGAACTAGAGGATCTGGCAAGGGTATGCATGTGTTTTCAAGTTGTGTTTAAATAAAAGATGTCATCCGGGGTAGTAGAGTTTAGAAGATGTGTCCTCTTCCTGAACGGGATACATGTTTCTAAACCCAGTTTTATTTAAAGTCTTTTGTGGCGTCTTTATGAACTCAGTTGAACATGTCATGGTTTGTAACTTAATTTGACGTCGATGTTTTCAAGACAAGTATGTTATGGTATTATCTAAACTTAATTAATGGATGAATATCTTTTGGTTTTATCATATAGCATTGTTATGATTGAATGCTATGGTATTAAGAGGTCACACCAAATAACCATGCTTTCGCAAAAGTCAGGGTGTGACACGGGCGAAGTGGTTAGGGGTTGTACGTTAGAACTCGGTGAGCAGAGATTTAGCATCGACCTCTTACCTGTTCAATTGGGTAGCTTCGATGTGGTGGTCGGAATGGACTGGCTGTCCAAGAATAAGGCTGAAGTTGTTTGCCATGAGAAAATCATTCGCATCCCTCTTGCGAATGATGAAACTCTCATCATGCATGGAGAGAAACAAGACACACCTCTGTGAATCATCAATTGTATGAAGGCGCAGAAGTGCTTGAGGAAAGGATGTGTTGCATTTCTAGCGCACGTTGTAGATAAGAAGGCTGAGGAGCCGAAACTCGAAGACATTCCTGTGGTGAAGGACTTCCCTGATGTTTATCCCGAAGATTTGCCAGGACTACCTCCGCAAAGATAAGTCAAATTCCATATTGACTTGGTTCCAGGAGCCCCTCATGTAGCCATGGCACCCTATCGACTTGCGCCATCCAAAATGAAAGAATTATCTCCACAACTCCAGGAGTTGTTGGATAAAGGATTCATAAGGCCGAGCTTCTTGCCTTGGGGAGCTCCGGTTTTATTCGTGAAGAAGAAGGACGGAACGCTGCGGATTTTTATCGATTATAGAGAACTGAATAAGCCCACTATTAAGAATCGGTACCCACTACCGAGGATAGATGACTTATTTGATCAGTTGCAAGGATCGAGCTACTACTCCAAGATCGACCTTCTATATGGATATCATCAGTTAAGGATCCAAGAGGAGAGCGTACCAAAGACTGCATTCAGGACGCAAAGACTGCATTCAGGATGCGTTATGGGCATTACGAGTTCCTTGTGATGCCATTCGGATTGACGAACGCGCCAGCAGTATTTATGGATCTGATGAATCGTGTCTGCAAACCATATCTCGATAAATTCGTGATTGTATTTATCAATGATATTCTGATTTATTCCCGAACGAAAGAAGATCACGAGCAACACCTCAGGACTATTCTGGAACTACTGAAGAAAGGGAAACTTTATGCAAAGTTCTCAAAGTGTGAATTCTGGATTCGTGAAGTACAGTTCCTTGGTCATGTCGTGAACGAGAAGGGTATTCATGTAGATCCAGCGAAGATTGAAGCAATAAAGAATTGGGAAGCCCCCAAAACTCCAACTGAAGTTCGACAATTTTTGGGATTAGCGGGCTATTACCGCAGATTTATTGAGAATTTCTCCAAGATAGCCCAACCGTTAACTTCCCTCACGCAGAAGGACAAGAAGTACGACTGGGGTGATAAGCAGGAAGAAGCTTTCCAACTTCTCAAGAGCAAGCTATGCAATGCAGCGATATTATCTTTACCCGAAGTCACTGAGGACTTCGTGGTATACTGCGCCGCTTCGCGTCAAGGATTGGGTTGCGTGCTCATGCAGCACCAAAAGGTCATCGCTTACGCTTCAAGACAGTTGAAGGTGCATGAAAGGAACTATACCACTCACGACCTAGAGCTAGGCGCAGTGGTATTCGCCTTCAAGATCTGGCGACATTATTTATATGGTACTCGATGTACAATCTTCACAGATCATAAAAGCTTGCAGCACATATTCGATCAGAAGGAATTGAATATGCATCAGCGACGATGGGTTGAGTTGCTGAATGATTATGATTGTGAGATTAAGTACCATCCTGGAAAGGCTAACGTTGTAGTAGACGCGTTAAGTCGAAAAGAAAGGGTGAAGATCCTAAGAGTTCGAGCATTGGAAATGACTATTCGGACGAACCTCACTTCACGAATTCACGATGCCCAACAAGAAGCCCTTAAGAAGGAGAATCATGGAGCCGAATATCTCCGAGGAATGGAGAAGAAGCTGGTGCCAAATGAAGAGGGAACCTTATACTTTATGGGACGTATTTGGGTTCCGCTCTATGGCGGTATTCAAGAAGTCATCTTTGATGAAGCTCACAAGTCGAGATACTCGATCCACCCAGGATCGGACAAGATGTATCAAGACTTGAAAGAATACTATTGGTGGCCGAGGCTTAAAAGTGACGTTGTTGTCTATGTTGGAAAGTGCCTAACCTGTGCTAAGGTTAAGACCGAATATCAAAAGCCGTCTAGCCTACTACAACAACCAGAGATACCCATGTGGAAGTGGGAGCAAATCTCAATGGAGTTCATAACCAAACTACCCAGGACCCCTAGAGGGCATGATATGATATGGGTGATAGTTGATCGGTTAACGAAGTCTGCACACTTCCTACCGATCCGAGAGAAGGATAGCACTGGAAAGCTTTCTGAGCTGTACCTAAAGGAAATCGTGGCACATCATGGAGTGCCTATCTCGATTATTTCAGATAGAGATGGACGCTTCGTCTCAAGGATCTTGCAATCCTTCCAGGAGGCCTTTGGATCTCAGCTAGATCTAAGCATGGCCTTCCATCTGCAAACCGACGGCCAGAGCGATAGGACCATATAAACACTGGAAGAAATGCTTCGTGCATGTGTTATGGATATGGGCGGTAGCTGGGATACTCATCTACCTTTAGTTGAGTTTTCCTATAATAACAGCTACCATACGAGCATAAAAGCCGCACCGTTCGAAGCTCTGTATAGCCGCAAGTGCCGCTCGCTGTTGTGTTGGGCAGACACTGGAGACAAACGTATGATTGGTCCTGAACTTGTTCAAGAGACGACCGACAAGATCGTGCAGATCCGAGAGCGCATCAAGGCGGCTCGTGATCGACAAAAGAGCTACGCCGATTGAATACGGAAACCTTTAGAATTCAAGGTGGGAGATAGAGTTCTGTTGAAAGTCTCACCTTGGAAAGGTGTAGCAAGATTCGGGAAACGTGGAAAGCTGAATCCACGATACATTGGACCATTCAAAATCTTGGAAAGAATTGGTACCGTGGCGTACAAGTTGGAATTACTGGAAGAACTTAACGGAGTACATGATACGTTTCATGTGTCCAACCTCAAGAAGAGTCCAACCCAAGAAGCAGTGATCATCCCTGCGGATGAAGTGCATATCGACGACACCCTCCACTTTACTAAAGAACCCGTTGAGGTTACAGATTGGAAGGTCCATAAGACTCGGAGGAGTAGTGTTAAGCTTGTCAAAGTACGTTGGAACTCCAAACACGGACCCGAGTACACGTGGGAACGTGAGGATCGGTTCAAAGCCAAGTACCCCCATTTTTTCGAGAAAGATCCTGCGGGAGAAAACTCAGCTTGAATTTCGGGACGAAATTCTTTTAACAGGGGGAGAATGTGACAACTGGCACAAAACCGGTACTTTTTGTACAGTCTAATTATTATTTAATATCTGCAATTATGTGCTTAAATGTCAACATTGTCTGATTACATGCTATACTTGTGAATTCATGCACGTTTTATACTTCAAATGTTGCTTTGTGTATTACTTTTAGCGTTGCGTCAGAAAGACTAGTAAACTCACCGGTAAGACACACTGTGTCAGCAGTTCTGCAGAAATCAGTCAGATAATAGAATTAGGGACTAGGAGTAGGTCCAACATCTAAAATACATTAAAACCCAAGAGTGGATAGTAGGGTTAACATATAAACTTTCCGGAAGCTAAACTATGCACTAAAAGACACCCGAAATGCACTATAAGTACAGAAATCTGCATAAATCAGCACTAATTCAGCTATAATCAGCTTTTAAACATATTAATATCATGTATAATTTATGTTTTATTGTTTAATATAACTTACAAAGTGTCAGGAATTGAAACTGCCATAAAAAGTGATTTATACCTAGTGAAACTGCGCAATGCAGCACTTTAACGAACCGTAACGGACCGAACAACCGGACAATAACTGGGACATCAAAAATTGACTAGAAGTAATGTTTTTATGATATTAAACTAGTATTGATGCTAGAACACCTTAAAAATCATAAAAACACCTAAACACACTTAAACTAACTTAAACCCCCTCGTTTGCACTTTAAACCCTCAACTTCCCAAAATTTACACTTTACCCCCCCCCCCCCCCCCTTTCACCCATAACCGGCCCCATGGCCCCACCTAACTATATTTACTTTCCCTAACTACGTTCCCCAACCAAATGACATAAAATCTCTTTAAAAGATTATAATGTTGGAAGAAAGTTTATATAAACCAAAGGATTCTTATTCATTTTCACCTACATCAAAAGAACTTCATCTTCTTCCTCCCCCACTCTCTTGCTCTTGGCTCAACCTACACACACACAACCCACCATTTTCAAGCTTCAACCTAGCAATCCAAGGCCATTAGAAGGTGTAAGAAGCCCATTTAGGAAGGTGTATGGTGCTAGAACTTGAAGGACCACCTTGTGGAGCTTTTAACCTCTTGATTTCTTCCTCGTTCATCACCTTCATTTTTGTGCCACTTCCCTAGCCATTAGAGCTAGTAGTAAGCTTCTTGATTACTAATTTAAGTCATGTTTATGTTATGTACAAGTTTCACCATCTAAACAACTTAACTTCTAATGTTAAAAATGAAAAGATCTAACATATTCATGAAGAAAATAAGTGATTACATGAAATTTTAGTGTATGTAATGAAGTTGTTGATGTTGTATCTTGTGTTTATGATTAGATCAAGTATGTTAAAGCTTGGATCTACCAAGTTTAAGCATGGATCTTGAAGGATCCATGGTTAAACTTAAAGGTGAACATATGAAGCATAATGTGAACTTGAAATATGAATTTTTATGCATAAACTTGTAATCTTGAAGTAATAAAGTGTGTGTAGAACTAATTTTTGAAACAAAATCTCATGGAAAGTTTGTTAAAAATATAACATAAAGCTTATTTTTGAAAGATCTAAGGTTATTAAGCATGGATCTTGAAAGAACCATGGTTAATCATGATGTTAAAAATAATAATCTTTCTAATGAACATAAAAGTGGTCTTATAACTTGATTTACAAATTCTAAAGACCATTAAACTCATAGATGAGTTGGTTAATAAAATGAAGTTTCATAAAAGTTTGTTTAAAATACTCAAAACACTTATTTTGGAAAGATCACCTTATGTAAAGTGTAGATCTAAAAGACTACATATTTTTAACAAGAATCAAGTTCACCATGATGTTTCATATGAAGAAATTAGTATATGTTATTGAAGATTGTTGTTGAAAATTTGTTTTGATGATTGAAAAGAAAATAAACACATGTTTTGAAAACATGAGAAACTCCATTTTTAGAGGGAAACTATGTCAAAATTTTTATAAAATTTTGACACTTAGAAAAATATAAGTTTTGGTGAAACTTATCCCCTAAAAATTCACCTAAAATGTTTACCAAGGTTTCCCTAATTTTTGTATAAAATTACAAGTCAAGAAATGGTGATTTCTTCAAGATTAAAATTGATATTAAGTATGTATATTTTTAGGGAAAATATATATATTTAGTGATCACCAAATTTCGTGCTAAGTGTATATTATGTGTATTATATATATTAGTGTATTAGGAACTTGAAAATACATTAAAAACTTCCATGAAGTATGAATACAAAAATACACTTACAAATACATGAGAATACATAAGTATACAAGTATACAAAAATCGGGTGTATAACAAGAATAACTATATATATTTTAGCATGACAAAATATATATATTTCATACAAGTCTTAAAAATATATTATTCTTAAGAAATATAATTCCAGAAAGTAATAAAAATCAAAGTATTGATTTTTTGGTGAAAATATACAAAATACACTAGTATTTACAAAGTATACTTTCCTAAGTATACTTGTACAAAAATAATATTGAAAATATTATTCCACAAAATACTTATATTTATTTTTGGGAAAATAATATAAGTAACATCCATAGTTAAAAGTATAAATTATTTTTAACAAAGAACATATACATAAACAAAAGATGGTGACTTGTACTTGTGTAATACAAGTCTAGTGACTAACAATAATAGAACACGTATAGGTCACGACACTACCGGTGAAGTTTACGACGCAGGAAACGCAAAGTTGTGAGTTCATGTCCCCACTTTTAAACTTTTACTTGTTTTCTAACCTTGGGGAAAATACATGTGTTATGGTATGTTGATTTCAAAAACTAAGGAATGATACTTTAGATCATGTCATGAATAGGGTGCCATAAGCACCATTAATCAGTTACATACCAAGACCGCAGAAAAAAAGTTTAGATCTAATGGGTTTCAGGCAACCACACTCTTGGCCACTCTTTTACCAAGCAGTGTTTTTGTGTCTCTAGTCGTGAATCGACAGTTGTGAATCGACAGCTAAAAATGCCTATGGTTTGGATGCTTCCTATGTCGTTACATATGTTAGTGGCCTCGTGAACCATTAGCGATCTCGTATTCCTTATGTTTATATTTACACTTATTTTCATATAATTACATACCATGTTTTCCATAACGAATGCTTAGATGTTTTCACAAATCTGCATGAATTCACACCAACATTATGTTGACGATTTTTCCAAAACTCACATGTATTTCAGGTAACTAAAGTGGATGTGCGCGCGGTCTTACTCTTGCTTCAAGATGTCACTTTTGATTTAGTCATGTCATGTCAAGACTCCGATGCCTGTTTTGTGGGATTTGGTTACTATATTCCATCTTGTGTGGGATATAAGAACCAAAACCTTTATGATCGTCTTTAAATTAAGTTGTAAACTTTTTAGACAATATGTTTTCTTGTGATGTAAACACTTAACTTATGTTATGTTAATGGTATTTGGAGTTATTTTATGAACATGTAGTATGTTTACCATTCGTATGCAATGAGAACCTTTCAGGATCACACCTCGTGCTTCCGCCTTAGAAAGGGGTGTGACAGGTTTGTTGGGTGGACACGGCGGCTGGTGGCAAGGATACGGTAGTTGTGGTGGCTGGATTTAGTGGTGGTGGAGGTTGGCTGAAGAGATAGAGAGTGGGGGGAGGGGAAACGCCACTGGATTTTATGCGATGGTGATGATGATGATGATGATGATGATGGTAATTGACACTTGTGAATGGTTCAGATCTGGATACGAATGTGATGGCCGACTGGACTATATGGGCGACGATACCGGTGGCTGGTGAACCATTTGGTTTGGGTTACATATTGGAGGCATGTTTGGATCTGTATGTCACATGTGTATGTAACATTGTTCATATGTTTCCCTTTGAAACATGTTGATTATAATGCTATTTTTGTTTTATTTATAATAATAATTTTACTCAAATTGGTAGAAAGACTATATTACCCGTATGTGATCAAAGTTAACTAAAAAATTTAACTAAGTTAGGGTCAAAGGACGTAACGTGTTATGAGTTTTCCAAATAAAGGTTTGTGACTGTAATTATTGAAGTTAAAGGCTATCCATTGCAACCCCCTACAAACATAAAGGACGAAAAGTGTAATTTACCCTAAATATTATAACATTAATATGCGTTATAGTTAATAATTTAATCATTGATGGGTGATAACATATAATTTTTGTTTGAAGTAATGAAAAAACGTATAAAAGCTTATTATATTTAAGTTGATTTTTATTTTAAAAGGTTTTTAGGGTTGATTTTTGAATGAGATTTTTAGATTATTGAGTTTTGAAATCGTAAATAATCAATTTTGAGTGTTTGGGTAAAAAAAATTAAAAAATTGATTATTTGCGTTTAGAAAGTTACAAAACGCAGTTTTCCAAAAGCAGCTCCCCCCTACTGCAACAAAACACAGTTTTTCAAAAATTGATTATTTGCGTTTAGAAAATGATTTTCACTTGTTTATATTTTTAAATATATATATTTTCCAAATACTCAAATAGTTGATTATCTGATTATTGTGATATCAAGCAACATAATCAAATCCAAACACTATCTTTCAACATAACGTTTTGTTATAGTATCTGATTCTGATTATTCAAAACGCATAATATATTTTCAAAACACAACCCAAACACCCCCTTAATCTTGATAAATTAATGAGAGGGTGTTTGGGGTTGACTTTTGAAAATAGATTATGAGTTTTTAATAATCAAAATCAGATAATTAGTTGTAACAAAACGTTCTGCAGAAATATAATATTTGGATTTGATTATGTTGTTTGTATCACAATAATCAGATAATCAACAGTGTTTGGATTTAATTATTTTGTTTGATATCACAATAATCAGATAATCAACTATTTGAGTGTTTGGCAAGTATATATATTTTAAAAAATAAATATGTGAAAACGTAAAAAATCAGTTTTTGGATTATCACGTTTTCCTGCAGTAAGGGGTGACCTACTTTTGGATTATCACGTTTTGATCTCTACAAAAGGTAAAAAATCAATTTTTATTAGTTTTTTACCAAACACTCAAAATAGATTTTTTGGTGATTTCAAAACACAAAACACAATAATCAAAAAATCAAGTTGAAAAAGCAATCCCAAACACTCTCTGAGTTTGCCAATATTTAATTTTTATTGAAATCATGATTTATGTATTGTTTAGTTAAGAGATTCTTAATAGGTTGACACAAGTTGAGATGGTCTCAAGTATGTCCGTTACGTAAGAAGTAAATCGAGCTCATCAAAAATGTCACATCTGACACCAAATTTATCTATCAAATAAGTAACTAGTTGCACTATGTGTTATAATTTTATGCGCCTAAGATTTTTGTAATGTTTTGAAAAAATTTCAACTATTTTTTGTTAGCCGAAGCTATGTTATATCCTTTTTATAACAAAAGATTCAAACAAGGTCACGTGTTACCGTCATATTCACACACAGCAACAAAATTTCGGACATTTAACCCGTCGTGTGCCGCGACGGGATGATGATAAGGCTGTCGCGTGACGCGACACCCGTTGCCGGCCGCGACGACAATTCTCCCACCCTGTCGCGCGACGCGAGGGTGTGTTTTCGACAGACTGTTTATTATCAGTTGCTGCATATTTCCAGCCGACCGATTTTTCACGCAAAGGAGCATAACTTACTCGTTTTTTATGCGTTTTACGTCACGTTTCTTCCTACGTGATCGTAAATTGATCCTCCATCATATGGAGTTAAAATCCATCATCCGGATTAAAACATTTGAGACTTTTAAGCCTTCAACTTATTACCTTTTTTACAAAGTTTTGACCCGTTCATGCATTTATCAAACAAACATGTTTGTTTGATCCCAATTTCTCATGAACCTTATAATTTCAATGTTTTCTATCATACTAGGTTTAAATCACGGGTTTATATACATTCTTTAACTCGTTTTTACTTAAATGCTTATTTTTGACCCGTTAAGGGTATTTAAGCACTTTTCCGCATGATTCACGCGTATTTATTTCTAGCATCTTGTTTCCACATTATTTATCAACCGATCTTCCACCACAACTATATTTGTCGTGGTTTTAAAGTGGAAATCTATTTATTCCGAGTTTTACCCATCGGATTCTCTTTTTACAGCAAAACGCATTTTAAGACATTTGACTCATAAGAATCATACCTTTCGCTTTTATACTTATCCTAAGTATTTACTTGATCAAATGACTTAATTCTAAACAACCCATAAGGGTCGTTTGCTTGATTTGTCGATCAAGGGCATTTTGGTCCGTTTAAACCTTTCATTTACGATGAATGATTTTGAAAGACATGTTGACCCAAAATCTCACATATTAAAGTATAATCTTGTTTAAATACTCATTCTATTTTCAAAACACAATGACTATCATTTAAATCATTCGATTTACCTAAAAAGATAACCAAATGTTCCCTTTTTGACTTTATTTAACTCTCATTGAACCTTACGTTCTAAATGAATAGTTAAACTATTACACATACCTGGCTTGGATCAATATTTTGACCCATTTTAATACCTTGCCTTAATAGCCGCTAAATAATAGCGATGTAAATATCCATTCGATATTTATCCCTAAAATTAAACAACTCGACAAACCATTAGTCGATATTGTCAAAGGGTGATATTTTCACCTTTTGACCCGTTTGGTCTAAATGACCCTATATCTTTGCGAGATGATATTTATTACCATCTTATCTACATGACTCGCCTCCGGTTTACGCCGTACGGTCATTTTACTTATAACTCATTTCTCAATTCTTTTGACTCCTTTATAGCTTACGCCATAAAGTGTCTTTCAAAAACTAACGGTTATCGTCAACGAGTGACCGAATTACTGTTTTACCCTTATTATTTGTATTGATTTACCTTATATGGTAATCATTCAAAACTTGCTATCTATTAGTCATTGCATGACTAAATAATCATATTAGTTATTTTTAACCATTAAACATGGTTTATCATTTTTGTCTTTTGTTCTGAATCGCACATGTCGTGTCGGAACATCATAATTCAAACAAGACTTTACATTATTCATAACCTATAAAACCAATAGGTATTAAATAAATAGAGTGTAAGATTTACTTACCTTGCATCCTGATTATGCTTTTCTTCATACTTGATTCGTTTGACCCGCTTGATTCCCAAGCTTCCACCTAGCTTGTCAAGCGTCAAACTATCATTGTTATTTGTAAGATAGTTAAATTAGTCGTAATCATTTACGACTATTCCATCCTACAATTCTTATGTCGAATTTATCATTCGATCATATAATTGGTCATTTTGACTTTTAAAAGTCAAACTACCTATTGACAAAAGTAATTACACGATGTAGGTCAACTACTCGTTTTATTACTTTGTCAATATCCGATAAGCATCATTCTTATGCTACCGATTTAATAACTTATTCAATCAAATTCATGTAATCGAATTTCATAACTCATTGAATTATCATTACATAAATCATTTTTAACACATGATGACATCAACATCATTTTAACATGAATCTATCATCATTTTTCGTTTTATCATACAAAACCCAATTCATAGTAAGTATGATTATATACCAAACACACAATTTGTCCAAGTATTTCCTGATTACTATCATGTATGATGATTCTAATCATAATTATATCATCAAGTTCATCTTATGATTATTACCCACTTATCCTAGTGTGGTAATTCATCAAATCATTCAATTCATAACATCATATGTATAATTTTCACTTAGGGTTTTGTTCCTAAGCAAGTATACATCACTAATTCAATCATAGCTTCAATAATTCGTTCATAATTCGTGATTATGATGATTATTCAAATTTCACAACTTCACAAATTATCAAAATCTGACATACCTTATGATTCCCTAGCTTGGGTGATCGTTAATTCACGTTCAATTGTGAATTTTAGCTTCATTTGAGCATTCAATTTGATGATTTGGTTGGGACTTAGGGTTTGGCTCCATGGAACCTCCTGAGGTCGACGAACAGAACACACACATCTGTGTGTTTTTGTTTAAAATCTCTTTTATTAATTAAACTTTCATGTTTATCCACTTTGGCCCCTCATGTTTGGTTAGTTTATTAAGTAGGCCACAACCCACTTGTTTTCTAACAATATTCCCACTTATTAACTAGGTTAAACATTCCTAGTTAATTTAGTGAGTTCGGGGAGATTTATGACTAAGTTTATTTTAAGTCCCGTTAACTCGGGCTTCTATAAACTTTATTTTCTCAAAAGCTTTCTTTCAGTTTTTATTTAATATTAGGCTTATTTATTTAAAAATCCTAATATTCACCGGGTTACTTTTACCATTACGATAACTTACCCGTCTTTTAGTATTAATATGGTTTAATTACGAAACCCGTTTTCGGGGTGTTACATATAAATTGCATAATAGTTAGGGATGTGCAAATCCTGATTCCGTCCCGATACCATCCCGATCCTGAAAATCCCGATCATGAATTTCGCCAAAACTGGGTACCGATATCGATACTGAAATATGTTGGTACGGTACGATATCAGTATGGTATCGGTACGGTAGCGGTATTTGAAGGTAAGATTCGGTATTTTACCAGTACCGTACCGAACCGGTACCGATCCTGAAAATACCGATACCGAAAATGCCAAAAAAGTGGTTACCGTTTCCGGTACAAAAAAAAATTCGGTACGGTATTTTCGGGATCGGGATCAGGATGGTATCGGGACAGGATCGGTATTTGATACCAAATGCTCATCCCTAATAATAGTAACATTTTTTTTCCTTTTCACATTGGAGGTCTTTATTTTTTAGGGACCCTAAGCCTATGCCTAGCTAGCTAAGTCAATAATACGAGCTCTACTATGATGCGTGACCTCCTGAGAAATTCTCATGTTGCAACCCACTTTTTTCTATTTTTAAAACTAAAGCTGACTTGCTGGTTAGTCTGCACGTTTACATCAGATGGGTCTCGAGGTCTAACCCCATGCATGCACAATGCTATTGTTAATTTATTTTTGTCTGCAACGTGCATAGTGTGGTGGTAAGGTGTGTTCCCTCTATTTATAAGGTGGAGGGTTCAACCCCTGCAAAATACAAATATAGAAGTATTTAGGACTAGGAATGAGCATTTGGGAGTTGGTACAAGTACCGAATTTCCCATACCAGATTTTTTTCGGTACCTATTCGGTACCCACTTTTTACTGTTTCATGTACTGGTATTTTCGGTTCGGTGTCGATTCAGTAAGGTGGCGGTATTTTACCGGATTTTACACACATATACTGGTACCTTGCCAGTACCATATTTGGCGATTTTCGGTACCGGTACCAGAATCATCCCTGTTTATGACTACTATAGTTTACCGTAAAAAAGGAAAACAAACTTAACTAAGGGCATGTTTGGGATTGCTTTTTGAAACAACTTATTGACTTATTGGCTTTTTTGAAAAAGTTAATAAAGAGAAATAGTGTTTGGATAAGTGAAAAGAAATTTTAGAGATAACTTTTTGTATAAGGGGGAAAAGTTATTTTGAAAAGTTGGGAAATCCTGAATTTTTAAAACTCCATTTTAACTTTTCAAGAAACAATTACAATAATGCCCTAACCTAACCCTTTTACATGAATAAGCTAAGTCAGACATCTTTTATAAAACAACTTATTGACTTATCCCACCACATAAGCTAATCCAAACATTTTTTAAGGGTAAATTACCTTTTGAGTCCTTGTGTTTTAGTGGTTTTAACCATTTGAGTCCAAAATCAAAATGTTTAACGCCCTGAGTCCCTATAGCCACTTTTCTTAACCATTTGAGTCTAATTTTCTAACACAATTAGAATTCTGTTGTTAAGTTTTGTTAAATGACCAAATTACCCTTATAATTAAAAAATAAAAAAAACTAATTTATTTGATACCATATCGTCATAATTAACACTTTCTTCAAATATCCCACCCCCAGGCCCCAACTCCTTCTCTCTAAAACCCCCAATCTCTCTCTCTCTCTAAAACCCCTCTCTCTCTCTCTCATCCCACAATCAGCTATGGCTCACCAGAAGAGAGAGAAAGAAGAAACCTTATCCTTATGCTTACCTCCGATCAATATCTCCACCACAGACGACCGTAGATCTGATAGGAAGAACAACCCTGATGTCAGCCTACATGATCTGATCTGTGGGAAGGGTATGGGGGTGGTGCGGTGGTGGAGATGATGATGGAGAGGGTAGTGATAATGGTGGAGGTGAGCTCAGCCCACATGATTTGTTTGACTTTTTAGTTAGAATTTGGGTAATTTTTGGTTTTATCTACTGGACAACTTGGTGGGGATGATGGCAGTGTAGTGGTGGGGATAGTGGTGGTGCGGGTGGTGGTGAAGCCGTCGGGATGGTGGTTGAAGCCGTCGGTGATGGAGGGTTCTCGATTCTAAAACTAAAAACTTAGGAATTTCAAAAACGAAAAGACAGCAGGACCATTCAATTCCTTTCTAAAACTAATTACCCTTCTTCAGATCATCAATTTCTTTCTACTTTCAATTTCATTTACATTCTCTTTTCAATCTAACATACTCAGGTATTTTGCATTTTCATTCGATCATGTGAGTTTTTTTAATCATTTTTATCTTATTTTTGTAACTTGCATTGAGAATCTTTGTAATTATTAGGCTGTTGTTAGTTTATGTTGTTTTATGGGTGTACTTATAAGAAAGCGTTGGACAATATAATCTTTGTAATTATTAGGTTGTTGTTAGTTTATGTTGTTTTATGGGTGTACTTATATGAAAGGGTTTGGATGGTTGAACTTTTTAAGTTAATTTGGAGTTGGTGGTAGAATTGGGGCGGCGGTAGTGGTGGAGGTGAGACGGTGGTGGAGGGTTCTCGACAATGGGGTGAGACGGTGGTGGTGGTCATTAGAAATATAGAGGGAAAGTGGTTTGTGTGTGTAGGTGTGTTTACTTATTTTAATAATAATAATAATAATAATAATAATATAATACAGGGGTATTTTAGTCTTTTAATGAAAAATTAACAGAAAATTTAAACAGAGTTAGAAAATTGGACTCAAATGATTAAGAAAAGTGGCTATAGGGACTTAGGGCGTTAAACATTTTGATTTTGGACTCAAGTGGTTAAAACCACTAAAACACAGGGACTCAAAAAGGAATTTACCCTTTTTTAAAAACTCATTCTGGATAACTTATAGGTCAATATGATAAATACACCGAAAATAAAGATTAATATACCAAATTAGTCAATTTAGTAATGATAAACTACTTTAATACATTATTTTATTCTAAAGTCAAAAGTAATAATTATGTTTTTTATATCATTTTATTTTGTAATAGTTTTGTTACTTTTGTTTTACTTTTTTATATTTTGTTACACTATTATTGGTATCAATATTAATAAATAAATAATCAAGACATTTTTTTTACTTTTTTATAATCAAGACACTTTTGTAATCTATTAAGTGTAGCAATGGGCTGATGGTTTTTTCACTATAAATAACAAATGTGTTAGGGTGTAAGGAGTGGTTAAACACTTGAGAGTGACAAACTAAAAAATCAACCAATCAGAGTGCGTCACGTCTGTTTTGGTAAAAAAATTACCTAACCAATTTAGTGATCAAATTAGTTAAGTGAGGTAGTGTGCTAAGAATGTGTATCGAAAATATCCTGGTTTGGTTGTTTGGAAAAACAGTTTTCAGGATATAGCTCAGGATATTGAGCTATATCTATAATCAAACAGTGAGCAAAAAGTAAAAGGTGACACGAGATGTACGAGGAAAGCCCTTGATCAATCTAGATCGCCGGCACAAAACCTCGGGAGCTGACAATTGCAGCTGTCTTGTTCTTCTTATTATTTCAAATGTCAGGATACAGTGCAAGATATTGACCAGATCCTTGCTAAGTGTTACAATGTTTTTCAGAAAGTGAGAGTTGCGAGAGAAAGTGTAGAATCGTTCTGTGACCCAAACGAGTCAATCAGAAGAGTTCTAATCAATTCAAGAGGCGGAAACAAATGAATTGACTTGGAAAACAGCTTGATTCACTTCTAATTGTCTTGTATTATTGATATAACACGTTTGCAGATCAGTAGACACGTCGGCAGCACTTCGGTACCGGAATTACAAAAGTTACAAATGATTTCGCATGAAGGGTATATATAGTGTTGGTGATTTCGCTTGAAAGTGGCACTGGCCATTTCAAGCGAAATTACCAATGTTGATTTCGTTTGAAAGTGCACTTGCCACTTTCAAGCGAAATTAACTCTTCAACACACCAACTCTATTTTCTCGTACAACATGCCCTGATCTAACAATTCTAGTACAAGACTCGATACAAGACGAAGTCGACAGACGTATGCACCAACAGACTCCCCCTCGGATGTTGACGAGTCTTCAGTGTCGAGTCTTCAACGTCTTCAGTCTTTATCAGTCTTCGGGCTTCTTTCAAAATATGTAACAGAGAAAGCACCCTCTATCTTTATCTCTCTTACCAACTCCAGAATCTCCATCTGGCTCTTATCTTCTCTTGAACAAATTCAGGATCAACCACTGGCTCTAGCATCTTCAACTCTTCTCCTCCTCGGATGTTGATCTACTAACAGACTCCCCCTTAAGTTGTGCTGGGATCATAGTCTGGCTTTCACAGGTTTCAAGAACATGACCTGTCTCACATGCTGCTCAGGTATCAGAATCTGGCTAACCTGCACACATCTCTACCTAACAATAAATTTCACAAATATAAAATTTAACAAATTTAAACTTTGATAAACACTTGATGAATTCAGTTCAAAATATCAATTATAGATATAACAATTTTAATTTCTGATCACCACTTGAATGTATATCATTTTTCTAATCACACACTCCCAAACTTGTTCGTCATGTTTAGCACTTGGAATTTTGAAAATCAGCTTTCCCACATCAGTTGTCGAAAATCTTTTTGAATTTTTCAAAATTTATGCTAAAACACTCCGAAAATCTTTTTGGATTTTTTATATAAAATGAAATGCAGTAAAGAAATATTTACAAACAATATTTTTGTGAGTTTGTGTACGAGGATCATATCAGTTTCTGAGACAAATCACTAGCACCGTTAAGCTTTAAACATTTTAAGTTCTAAACGATTCACTTAGATTGTCAGTATACTGATCCACTTAAATTTTCACACAAAGTTCAACTGTTTCGAGATACGAGATTAATGTTTTAGATACTTAAACTTATTCGCGTGTCCCACCTCAGAATATACTCCCGTATCCAGATCACAATATTCAGTCTTACAGGTGAGTATACCTAGATGATATCTGTAAGGGTTAAATGCGAGGGCCGTGAGAGCTCAGGCTATTGCTTCTGCAAAATCAGAGAGATGACGGCTTCGACTTTTGGTGTGTTCCCTTTAAAGAATCTTTTCTTCAACAGCACATGATTAGCATTTTTCAATGTTTCATCATTTTTGTACTGAGGGTGGTGCTATGTTTCAAGCAAGCATAAAGTATTATACGGGGACTAGGCCATTGCTTCCGCAAAATCAGAAGTCCCGGGATAATACCCCAGATATCACTGAGTATAAAAACCTAGTATCTCAGAAAGAGGGTCCTTTCAAACAAGATTTCGGGGGTTACCCATATATCCGAGAGATGTTCCCCACGATATACGCAAGTTTGAAATTTAGGTTTATATCTCGACACAATCTACTAAATGTGTAAAAACCTACTGGTATATCATCAGTGAGACCGTTTATCACATTTTGACTTTCCAATTCTTTAGCATGTTGTGATCGTCCACTGATGTACTATCATTTCCTCTTTTTTACAACAAAACTCATTTTTGATTTTATCATGTTTTTGGCTTTTTCAAATTTTCAAATGTTTTTGGATTTTCAGAAATTCTTACTCCCCCTAAAATTCAAAATCATTTAAAAAATTTGAAAACAAACTATACAAGTAAAGTGACAACTGTTGTGAATTGCATCAAATCGCCATCCTCTTGGCATAAACAATCGGAACTCCCCCTCACAACAAACTATTTTCCCATTATAATTTCACAACACTTAAGTTTATTTTAATCAAATGGTTTTTTCGGAAAATAAGTTTTGTTAATTTTACCACTTGTAAGATCGGGGTTATCATCACTTTGTTTTCATATCAAATACCACTTGTAGGAAATCAAGTACAACTTAATGTCCCTGATTTACCACTTGTAAGTGAAAACCTTCTCCAACCACTTGAAGGTTTACCAATCAATCATTTTCAAGAATGATGCCGATTCCTGCTTCACTTTTACCAACCTGGAAGCTCCAGCAAGTCAGAATTTTTAGTTTGAAAATGTATTCACCCAAGCCTGACCAGCCTTGGGTGATTTTGATTCAACACTATCCCAACCTCCTTTTGATCTGTAAAAATCTTTTGCACTTTTCACTTTTCCATCAACCATCTTCCCAAAAATATGTTTGACTTTCCCATTGAAAGCTTTTTCAGCATCAAATTCTTCTTTACCAGAAAAGAATTGACCTAAAATCTCAAACCTACCTTTTGATTTCAAATTTTCTGTGCACAATGGTGGGAAATTTTCATCGTTCAACTCAGGAATGGAATCCTCATTCTTTTTCTCAACAAATAACTCCTCTTATTTTATGGAATCAGATTCATTGTCTGAATTACTTTCAGACTTAACAACCCATTTCTGCTTGTTCAAATCAACTTTTCTTTTGTAAAAACGTTGTGAAACATCACCAGTTTCGAAAGTTAAATTTTCAAACACTTTAGATTTCTCAGTTGGTTATTTCTTTTCATCAACAAATTTCTTTCTCAATTCAGAGTTAGAAGAAACTTCCTGTTTTGTATAATTGGACTCGGAACAATTCCAAGCTATGTGTCCAACTTTGTGACATTTAAAACATGTTCTTCTCTCAACTCTTTGTCCTAACTTCTTCTTCCTTTCAGCAAGAAACTCCTGGTTTGATTATCTCCAGAAAGGTTTCTTCTGTTCCTCTTCAGCACTTCCTCCTGAAACAAATTTAGTTTTTGATTTATAAGTTTTCTCATTTTTATAATTTTCTGGAGGAATAAAACCTAAACCTTTCTTTTTGAAATTACTGTTATGGTTTGGTTTCTTTTGAAAACCTGAACCAGAACTTCAACCTTTTTTCTTGTTCAATTTCTGTTGAACTCTTGAAGTGTACTTTTTAGGTTTTTCAGAAAGATTTATATCTTTTATTTCAGAAATATTAATTTCTGTTAATTTGAAAACCTGTTTGATCATTTTAGTTTTGACACTTCTTATTGGAAATTCCTCATCAGAATATAATTTGTCTGAATCATTCAAAGTATAAGCTACTTTGATTGGTCCATCATTCAAATTAGATTTTGATAATAGAAATTCTTTATTGTAAACACGTTTAACCGGTGAACTCGGACTCTTTTCTGATGAACTCGAACTTTCAGGTTTAGACTCCGCCTTTGACTCTTCATCCATATCCAACACCTGATCGACCACTTTCTTTAACAACTCAGACTCATGATCAGTGTCAGACGCTGTGAATGTGACATCAATATTGTCTGGTAACTCATCAATTCTCATCTTGAAAAGATTATTCGACTTGAAAAAGAGGCAGAATGTGCTCAAAAGAAAATCAAGGAATGGGAAGAAAAGTTGAAGGTGTTTGTGAATACTTCAACTATTCCTTGCCCAAAACCGATCATTTCTGTTCCAATAAGTGACAATGTCACAAACTTTGACAATGTCAAAGTTGAAGATTGTGATGAGAAATCTGATGATAAAAAGGATAAAAGTGAAAAACAAAAATTGTTTTTGAAATTAAAAGAAAAATTTCAAGAAACCGTTCCGCAATCAACCGAAAAGGGAGAATGCTCTAAGCAAAAACCTTTGAAGAAGAAAGTGGAACAAAAACAAAAAGAGAAAATTTTGAAAAATGTACAAAAAGATAATAAAAGCTCATCAGATCGATCATCCAATCGCAATGAAAAATTACAAAAATCAAAAAATGAAAAATCTAAAATTGTAGGCAATAAGTGGTGCAGGTTGGACCACAGTGCTCAAAAGTCAAATCCAGCAAATATGAGGAAGGAATATCACCAAGCCAAAAAATGCTATGATTTGAGCATTTGGACTGAAAATGGTGATTGGTACGATAACAGAGTGTGTTACCGATGCGGTTATCAAGGACACATTGCTGTTAACTGCCAAAGTTGGAATTATGAGACGAGAAGATGCTTTAACTGCAACATAACTGGCCATATTGCTAGAGATTGCTCAATGAGATCAATGAGAAGATCGAGGGCTGAATCTCAGAAGCAGGTGAAAAAATCAGTCAATGTCAAGCCCAAAGAACAGAAGGGTCAAGAACCTAAAGTTCAAGAACCGAAAGTGAAGCTTTCACAGGGGCAAAAAGACAGACTGAGGAAGAAGAGAAAGAAAGCGAGAGAGTATCTCGAAAGGATTTTGTCCTCGGATATAACTGGTAAAACAGATAAAAGTTCTGATAAATCATCTTGCTCACCAAAGAACAACAAATCAAGCAAACCGCATTCATCAGATACAAATCTGAGGACGAAAGAGGAAAAGAAGAAGAAGAAAATGATTTGCGATGAATCTGACATGTCGAAGTAAGACAAGCCACCTTCAGGCGATGAATCTGGCTCATCAAAGTCAGATAAGCCACGTTCAGGCGATGAATCTGGTGTGGTAAAGCCAGAAGAGCCATGTGTTGAGGTAAAAATGGAGAATTCAGGTTTAACAATGGATGATGCAAATTTTCCACCATTGTTGAACAAGAATTCAAAATCACCCAAGGACAGTCAGGCTTGGGTGAATCTGTTTAAATGAAAAACCTGACTTGCCGGAGTTCCCAGGTTGGTAAGCGTGGAACATGAATCGGCACATTTCTTGAGAAATTCACGAAAGTGATTTCGACTTACAAGTGGTAAATCAGGGACATTAAGTTGTACTTGATTTTTCTACAGGTGATGTTTGTGGATTGATCTTAAACATGTTAGTTTTTACAAGTGATTGAAGAAAACAAAGTGATGAAAGATCCCGAATTTGAGAATAGACACACAAAACTTATTTTCCGGAAAAACCATTTTTAATTAAAACAAACTTAAGTGTTTTGAAATCATTATGGGAAAATAGTTTGTTGTCAGGGGGAGTTCTGATTGTTCAAGCCAAGTGAATGGAGAATTGAAGTGATTCTTATCATGTTGTCACGTTTCTTGTACAGTTTATTTTCAAATTTTCCCAGAAAATCAAAATTGAGACATATTTTGATTTTAGGGGGAGTAAAATTTTATAAAAATTAGAAAATTTGAAAATTCCAAAACCATTGAAAAATGCAAAAATGAGTTTTGTTGTCAAAAAGAGGAAATGATAGTAGATCAGTTGGACTGTCATAGCATGCTAAAGAAATGGAGAGATAAAATGTGATAAACGATCTCACTAAAGATGTGACGATAGGCTCAGCTAGACTAGTAGATTTGCGAGAACGATACAAACCTAAATGAAAAAGCCTAGTTCTAGTGGGAAACATGGTTGAAAGCATAGTACTTAGTTTTGTCCTTCTTGACTGTGTGCCTACTCAGTAATCGCTGATTGTCGAAAGACATAAAACTGGTTAAGTTTGTGAACTTTTACAAACTTTGCTGAAAAGTCGCTGTGATTGTGCATTTTATTTTGCAAAGATTTAAACTTGTTTTATTTCTTTATTTTGTTTAAGCATCGGACATCCTCTGCGTATACGTGAGTATCGACCTGGATGTTGTTGCCTAAACGTTCTGCTTTATTTTCTTTGGTGTTTCGTTTAAGCTTTGGACCTCCTCTGCGTATACGGGAGTATCGACCTGGTGGTTAAAGCCTAAACAACTTCAACTTGTTTTATTTTTCTTATTTTGTTTAAACATTGGACTTTCTCTGCGTATACGGAAGTATCGACCTGATTGTTAATGTTTAAACATTCTGCTTTGTTTTTCGCACAATTCACAGTTGATAAAAGTTTAAAGGCATTACTTGAGTTAGTGTATTGCATGATGAGGGGATATGCTGAGATCATGGGGTCCATAAGAATTTAGTGCTATATTAATATACCTTAACGTATCGGTAAACATTTCGAAAGTTTTTAGATTGAGTTTAAGTGGACAACAATATCGTCAATCAACGTGAATCGTTTAGAACTGAAAATGTTTAAAGCTTAATGGTGCTAGTGATTGGTCACATAAACTGATATGATCCTCTTACACAAGCTCACAAAAATATTGTTTGTATATATTTCTTTATTGCATTCCTTTGTTATCAAAAATCCAAAAAGATTTTAGTGTGTTTTAGCTTAAATTTTGAAAAATACAAAAAGATTTTCGACAACTGATGTTGAAGAGCTGATTTTCAAAATTTCAAGTGCTGAACATGATGAACAGGGTTGGGAGTGTGTGTTTAACTGAATTGAAAAATTTTTGATGTAAGAAAAGTTTGATTAGTTAATCGAGATCATTAATTTGAACTTGATGTAACTATTACTAGTAAGTTTTTCTTATTGAGTTAAGTAAAAACTTATGTTGTGATGAGAAAATGTGTGCAGGAAATGAGCTGATCAGAGATAAAGCCAGGGATTGATCTCAAGGTGATAGCTAATTCCAGATAGTGATCCCATCATGATGAAAGGGGGAGTCTGACGAGGTTAGAGCCAAAGAGAAGATCCTGGTATAGGCTAAGAAAGAGAAGAGACTGATAAAGACTGAAGATGCGAAGACTCGACACTTAAGACTCGTCAACATCTGAGGGGGAGTCTGTTGGTGCATACATCTGTCGACTTCGTCTTATATCGAGTCTCGGACTAAAAGTTTGAAGAGTGCCTGCTAGTTTGAAGGCTGCTAGTTTGAAGCCTGCTAGTTTGAAGCCTGCTAGTTTGAAGGCTGCTAGTTTGAAGGACCTGCTAGTTTGAAGAGGTCATGTTTGAAAGTGTGATGACAGTTTGAAGGGGTGACCGTTTGAAGCATGTCATGACATCTTCAAACGGGAGGGTCTTGTCCTATAAATACCCTTCAAACTTTCTCATTTGTAAGATTATGAATTCCGACGCCGAGGTGCTGTCGAAGTGTCTCCAGCTTGTAATCTGTTAAAGATCAATATACGAGACATTTATTAGTGAATACAAGCTAAACGAAGACCGAATCAATGAATTCCGCCTCTGATTCAGTCTGAGCACTCTTCTGATCGACTCGTTAGGTCGTTTCACGATCCTACAGATTTTAGACTTTAACTTTATGTTGAGCGCATTTTTTAATTGTTCCTCATTTGGCTTTCTGGGAGAATAACTTTCAAAGATCGGGGGCGGACACTTATTATACTTAGCACTTTGTTTCTTACCAGCATCCATTTCTTCTTTCTTTTGTTCTTGAAAAACTTCAAGACCTGCAACAGTAGGATAAACTTGATCAATCAAATAATCACAAGTTGTATAACTCAACAACAATCTTTTGATTCTTTCACTTTCTATCTTTTCGAGTTCCAAATCCTGCTTTAATTTTGCACAGTCTTCAATGTACTCATTGATGATCTTCTGCTTTGACATTAATGTAGAACTCATCTTTGTCATAGCAACCTCAATTTCTGAATTTGTCTTTTTCAGACCATTTACTGTTCTGTTCAGCACATCATATGATTCTTTCACATACTTCACATCAGACAACAAATTCTCTTTCAATTCTTCCAGTTTACTAATCTTTTTGTCTTTATCCTCACAATCTTTGCAAGATTCCAAAAATTTCAAACAAGGTTTAATGATCTCAACTATCTTTTCAACCTCGACAACTTTCTCAACTTCAACGAGTTTCTCAACTTCGATTATTTTTTCGACTTCAACAATTTTTTCCACTACTTTCTCAACTACCTTTTCAACCACATATGTTTCTTCATCAATCTCTACTTTTATCTCACACTTTTCATCTACGACCTTTTCTGTTGAATTTTCTTCAGCTTTTACTTTTTCAGCTTCCAACTTTGCCTTTTCTTAAGCAATCCTTCTTGTTTCTAACTCTCTTTTCACTCTGGCAACCTTCTTCTCATTTAACATCTCGATCTTATCTACAAAGAACAAATAAAAACTATCAGTATCCAGACCTTTTCTAGCTTTATTAATATACTCTTCTTCATCATCTGTATCTGCATCATTTCCTAATTCTGGAAAAATCGGTATTCTTTTTTATTGATATTTGACTGATTCTGCTTCCAAAATTTGAGCAACAAATCCTGAACCCGGTGGAATGTATTTATCCCAGCTAAATCCTTCTGCAACCTTTTCATCATCTTGATTAACAAGATAAGCTTTCTTTCTATCTTCAATAGCACGTGCATGTGCCGTTTGTGGTTGCTGAGCAATCTGATGAAAAATTGATTTTTGATAGTAATTGTTTTTTTCCAGACTGATCTTGTCTTTCATTTGCTTCTTTGTTTTTGCACTCACGCTTAAAATGACCTTTTTCTCGACAACGAAAACATGTCACCTTTGATTTGTCAAACCCTATTGGAGATTTAGACATCTCACTAAACTCATCTCTTCCTGTGATTTGTTGAAACTTTTCTACCCTTCGAACAACACTGGCTAAACACCACTTTACATCCATCAATTCAAGTTCCTTAGCATCAATCTGGTCATAATCCTCTTTGGTAAGCATCGGATTTCCAATTTTGCTAGCAGTCAAACTTTCATATGATTCCAACATAGCAACAAGTGATGCCATGTGTTGCTTAGCTATTTTCGGAGAGATATTTTGACTATTTTGAATGTTCAAGGTAACATTGCATTGCAGATTTGTAGAATTCGGTCGTTGAGGACTTGGTGTTGTAAAATTTGGATCAAAATTTGTATATGAAGACGAAGATCCACCACTTTGAGTCACAGTACTTCCCTTTGTTCCAGAAGAACTATCAGCACTAAAACCAGTTTGAATCTTTGGGCTTGAAGTAACTTCAAACTTGTTTCCTCTGTAGTATAAACTAACATCTTGTTGAGCATTTGGGTTAGACATGATAGCAGTTTTCTGAATGTCCAATTCCTGCTCTTCAATCTTCTGAATAAACTGTGCCAGATTCATATTTTCAGACTTTCTCATGTGCTTTAAGATCAACAAATAAGTTCCCCATTTCTGATGTGGTAATGCATCGGCTAGTTTATCAACCCATTATTCGTCGTCTTTCTTTATTTCCAATCTTCCCATTTTTAAAACAAGATGACAATATCTATCAATTGTTGTTTTTGTTGATTCTCCTTCGAAAGCTACAAACATATCAAATGATTTCTTTAATAAGGCCTTTTTGTTCTTTATCATATCAGCGCTTCCTTTAAACTTTTGAATCAATGCAGTCCAAATTGATCTTGCAGTACCATCATGTTGAAGTAACACAAAGATATCTTCTTTAACTGCCTGTTGTAAAATGCTGATCATCATTTTTTCACTTGTGTATTTGAATTTTTCATCATCTGAATAGTCACAGAAAGCCTTTTCAATCGCACATTCATTTTTCGGTTTCTCATAATTTTTCTCTAATGAACACCATGCGTCAAATTTATAAGCTTGCATCCAATTCTCAAATCGATTTTGCCATCCTCTAAAATCCTCAATGTACATAAGTTTCGGCGGTTTTTGATATGTTCCCGTCTCATTCTCACTATACAAAGTTTCAGCAGCCGTGACTGGAGCAACCGGTGTAGCAAACGCATTGTAGAATTCTTCTTCCATGTTTCGGAAAATTGTTTCACAAAAACTCAAATTTCACAAACTCAGTTTTACATGAAATACCAAACTCAAACGGAATCAACTATTGAAGTGGAATCACCCTTTGAAACGAAATAACATTTTGATACGAAATAAATTTCACACGGAATACACTCTCACACGGAATTCCTGATTTCGTGTGAAACAGGTGAATTTTCAAAAGGAATTACACTTTGGAGAGAAATTATCTAATTTCGTGTGAAACCTCTCAAACGAAATCACACTCTGAAGCGGAATAAGGTAATTTCGTGTGAAATAAAGGGTACTTTTCAAACGGAATAGCAATTTCAAGCGGAATCAAGTGCTAATATCGTGTGAAATGTTGCTGACGTCACTTAATCCGAAATCATTTTCAAGCGAAATTACAATTTTTACCAATTTTAAGCTGAATTAAGGTCCAATTCTTTCAAGGATTCTTTAAAACACTGTTTCGCATGACATGTATGAAATTCAATTCATTTTGACCGTAAAAACTTGTGAATTTTGTAAAAGAAAGTGTAGAAGTCAGAAATTATGGCTGTTTTGGCAAGAACTCTTCCTCCTGAGCTCTGATACCACTTGTAGGATCGTTCTGTGACCCAAACGAGTCAATCAGAAGAGTTCTAATCAATTCAAGAGGCGGAAACAAATGAATTGACTTGGAAAACAGCTTGATATACTTCTAATTGTCTTGTATTATTGATATCACACGTTTACAGATCAGTAGACACGTCGGCAGCACTTCGGTACCGGAATTACAAAAGTTACAAATGATTTCGCATGAAGGGTATATATAGTGTTGGTTATTTCGATTGAAAGTGGCACTGGCCATTTCAAGCGAAATTAACTCTTCAACACACCAACTCTATTTTCTCGTACAACGTACCCTGATCTAACAATTCTAGTACAAGACTCGATACAAGACGAAGTCGACAGACGTATGCACCAACAGAAAGTATAAGAGCTTGAGAGTAGTGAGTGTGATGTCCTATTTGATCTAGTTTATCCTATTTATAGCTATAAAATGAAAACAAAATCTCCTATAATTGGGGGATGCCAGCGAATATTCCCTAGTTAACGTTGGAGACCAAGTAAAGCGGCCTCAACGTTCTTCTTCAAATAACTTGGACCAAGTCTTCAGGGGAAGAGGTCTTCGTGAACATTGCAAACTTGAGCTCGTACTCCTGCACACAATCCGTTAGTAATCCTCAGGATACAGTATCAGGATGTTACCAATATCCTGATTCAGCATCCTGGTTATGAACACATATTATATAATCAAGATATAATTCAAGATACTATCCAGGATATGGGCTCAGAATTTCACCCATAACAATTGTTCCCAAAAATGTTACCGTTGAGGATCATGTGACTAACGGTTTCATTTTTTCATGACAAACGAGGCAATTAAGAGATAAGACCCCTAATTTGACTGCTTATAACTGCTCAGACTGAATTCACTCATCACTCCCCTATATCTTCTCAAGCTAATCCCCATTTAATATCCACCGAAGAGTAAAAGGTAAAATCCTCTCTCTCATCTTCATCTCCTTTCCCTCTTTTCTGCACATTATTCCGACAATTATATGGCGAGGCAAATGAGATCCAGCTCCAGCGATTCTGCCCCTAGATTCATTCACCAGAATATCCTCCAAGATCTGGAGAAAGAAATATGTTCCTTTGACAGTGCTCATCTGTCAGCCCTCAAAACCTCCGGAATCTTTCCGAAAGGGACGGTGTTCCAGCCATTTGATAAGGAAATCCGATCGGACATGGTTTCTGATGAGTGGCTGTGCTTCAACGCCTTTCCTTTCACCTTAGGGCTACAATTCCCGTATCCTGACTTTATTACCGAGTTTTTCAACATCACAAAAATCTGTTTCAGTCAAACGATGCCAATTCTTTGGCGGGTTTTGCTTGTCCTTGATCAAATCAAGAACACCCACATTCCTGACCTCTTTGTTCATGACCTCCCTTTAGCATACCGGCTTAGATGCCACGGCTCTTACCGATTCTTGTTTTACTCTACCTCCAGTGATCCACGTGCCACCAGGAACGAGGAAGAATGGAAATCTAAGTTTTTCTTTGTAAAAAGAGATTCAATCCCTGGTGGAGCGGATTATCCGGTGAAGTGGTTGAGAAAGGGTAGCATTTAGGGTTTTAGGATAATCCTGTCTTACATCCTGCCTTATATCCTTTCTTATATCCTGAACTGATTTCTTTATTTCCTTGTATACAGCTGATTTCAGAAAGCTTGCACCTCCTCTAGCTGACTCTCAGAAGAGAATCGATACCATCAGACTTCTTCCAGAAGTTGAAAGATGTTTCAATCCGTTTCCAGCATCTCCAAGCCAACTCTCTAGCTCAAACATGTCTGGTAAGGATCCTGCCCAATATCCTGCATACATGTTTTTATTTGATATGATTAAAAAGAGTTTTAAAGTCACTCCCTGTATGCAGACTGCAGTAAAGTTCCAATCCTCCTGGACCTTGATGAACTTGACAGCTATCCCACTCCTGCAACGTTAAGAAGGAAACTCCTGCCACCACCAGCCCCAAACCGACCCCGGTTCCTAAGCCCAACCCAAGAACTCATGCCTCTACTTCCAAGAAGAGAAAGGGTTCCGAGACCAGCACTCCAGGTTTCGAAGGGTTTTCTTATGAAGAACTCAGCTTTTCTGATTCCTTAGAGCCGATGACTTCCTTCCTTAACAAGGTAATATCCTGGTACTATATCATGCGTATATCCTGATGGAATATTCTGGTTAGTAAGTCTTAACTCATACCTGGATTCTGACTTGCAGGGTCTCCAGCATCTGCTCCATCTTTATACTGATGCCTGCGATACAGCCAAACTCTATGAGGCAAGGATCAAGCAGCTTGAGACCACCGTTGCTGACCAGGGCACGATTATTGAAGCCAAGAGGCACACTACGAGGATAAGCTGAAGAAGGTGACTCAGGATGCCAAGGTAAAGCTGGCAGCCGTCCAAGTTGAGCACGAACAGGCCATGATCTCCTTCCGGGAAGGAATCAAAAATTCTGCCGTTGTCTCCCTGCTACAAGCTCGTATCAAGATGGCTTATGAGGCCAAGGAGACAGGTCTTGAGTGCCCATCCTAGCCGGTTGATTCCTGGGTGGCAAAGCTGAAGGAGCTTGGAGGCAATCCTGTGCCACATCCTGCCAAAGCTAGAGCTGGAGAGACTTCTAAGGCAGTCGAGGTGGTGGACAAGGCTGGAGAGAAGAAGGATGCTGGAAAAGATGCTGGTGAGGATGCTGGAGAGGATGCTGCTCAGGATGCTGAAGCTGAGAAGACAGAGAAGGCTGGTGGTGATGCCGCTGTGTGAGGGCATTCAAGTGGGCGATGATGGATATTGATGCCTAGGCCAGAGCCCACTTTTTTAAATTTGAATGTTGGTCTGTACTCCCCAAAACAATTTACTTTTCCTGCATTTTACTTTTCCTGCACTTGAACAATTTATATTTCCTGCATGCTTTTTGAACAATCAACAGTTGAAGGCGGAGGGATCTTGGGTTCCAAGACGAAACCTTCAATTGTTTATTTAAATATGGTTTAGAACTAATTGCACTGTTGGTGGATGGGTCTCGTTTTGAGATGAAACCATTAGTGCACCCTTTTGCTTATGAATAATAACTAACCTTTCAACCTTATCTTTGTTGTTATGTTTTTATTGCATATGTTTTATTCTGATAATATTTTTCCTCAAACATTATAGGAAACATTTTGGGGAAAATATCCTGAAAGTATTCTGAAAAATATCCCGAAAAGTATTCTAAAAATATTTTGATCAGGATACTCATAACTCAAAAACTTAAGTTACTTAGATAAAATTTCAAAAGATAAAAAATGAGAGATCATACCAAAGGCTCTTAGAGAGTTGATTCTAATCTTCCATCGCATGGATGTCCCCAGTGCACATTTTGAAATTTGAGTCCATCCTTTGAATGGTATTAAGGAGTATGTCCCCTGTGTTCAGCATATCCAAAGACTTAGGAATTTCTCAATGTAAACACAACCTTATTTTGTCCTTAGAATTTAGTTTTTCTGGGGATAGACCCTAAATATCCTGGGGATAAACCCTTAATATACTTGGGATGAACCCTTAATATCCTGGGGATAAACCCTGATTTTCATGCGCTACAGGCGGGAGTGTATAAACTCCAAGACTTAGAAAGGTGAAAACCTTTAAACCTTAGAGAGTATGAAAATACCCTTCCATGAGAGAGGGTGATCAATCCTCATATACCTTAAGGATCCAGGATATAGCCAACAATAACGAAATTGTCAGCCACTTTTACATGGACTGGTCCCGCTATCTTGAACTATCCCTGGATAACTTGCGCTCCAGGCAGGGTGTTTAAACCCAACTCGAGAGAAAGGTGAATACCTTTAAACCTTTGAAGGGATAAGGATCCCTTAAACGTGAGAGAGGGGGCCAATCCTCTAATCTTTCGGTGCATCTTGAGCATATATCCTAGAGTGATATCCTGAAAAATATCCTATAAAACACCTTCAAACTAAGGTGGGTGTTAGCTTGGCTAACACCCCTCCGATGCTTAAGTTGCTATTAGGTTTAAAAGAATAAATAAATTCAAACATATTTAAAAGAGATAGAATTCATACCATCCTGAGTTAGAAATTAAATTCTAAACTCACTTGAAATAGAGCTTAAGGTGTATAGCATTCCAGGATCTTGGTAGTATATCGCCTTCCATATTCTTGAGTCGGTATGCTCCTTTCCCAGATTCTGATTCAACCTCATATGGTCCTTCCCACTTGGGAGCTAACTTTCCATCAGCAGGATTAGTAGTATTCTGAAAAGCCTTTCTTAACACCCAATCTCCAACTTGAAACCTTCTAGTCCTTAGATTCTTGTTGTACGCTCTGGATATCCTCTGTTGGTATGCTGCCATCCTCAGCTTTGCCGCATCTCTTGTCTCATCCACCGTGTCCAATTCTTGGCATAGAGCTTCAGGATTCTTCTCAGGATCCTAGAGATTAGATCTTGCTGTAGGTATCATCATTTCTGTCGGGATCACCACTTCAGCTCCAAATACTAAGGAGAATGGAGTTTGCCCAGTTGCACTCTTTACTGTTGTTCTATCAGCCCATAAAACAAAGGGTAACTCTTCTGCCCATCTTCTTTTTTTAGCTCCTAGTCTCTTCTTCAAATTGTTGACAATTATCTTGTTCGAGGATTCTGCTTGTCCATTTGCCAGAGGATGTACTGGTGTGGATGTGATCATTTTAATTCCCCAATTCTTGCAAAATTCAGTAGTCCTTTTACTTATAAGCTGAGAACCATTGTCACAAATTATCTCGGCCGGTACCCCAAACCTGGTCAGGATATTCCTTTTTATGAAGGATACTACTTCTTGGTCTCTGACTTGAACAAATGCCTCAGCTTCAACCCATTTAGAGAAATAATCAGTCATTGCCAGCATAAAAACTTTTCCTCCTGGAGCTTTTGGCAATTTTCCCACTATATCCATCCCCCACTTCATAAATGGCCAAGGGGAAGCAATAGGATATAGTGGTTCAGCAGGCTGATGCAATATATTGCTGTGCCTTTGACATGCGTCACATCTTTGAGCATATTCTGCAGCAACTTTCCTCATCGTCGGCCAATAGTATCATGTTCTTAACACCTTTGAGAATAATGATCTGCCCCCAGTGTGGTTACCACAATCCCCTTCGTGTATATCCTGAAGCACTTCTTTAGTTTTGGGATCTTCTAAGCACCTCAGGTATGGTCCTGCAAGAGATTTCTTGTACAAAACATCATTTATAATAGCAAATCGTGATACCTTCATTCTAAAGGCCTTAGGATTCTAGTCCTTTGGGATGTGTCCTTCCTTAAGATATTTCATGATTGGAGTCGTCCAGGATTTAGGATCCTCATCAGGATCATGACCAGGATCCTGAATACTTGCTACTTCCTTATCCTGAGATTTGAAAAGATCCACTGCAGGATATAGGATATGTAGTATTGGTATTTGAGTTCCCTCCGGTATCCTGATTGATGACCCTAAATTTGCCAAGGTATCTGCTTCAGCATTATCCTCTCTTGGTACCTGTTCAAGTGTAAAAATATCGAAATATCCTGCTAATTTTTTGAGAATTTCGAGATACTCGATTAACTTCTCACCTTTAACTGCATAGGATCCATTAAAATGATTAGTAATTAACAGGGAATCAACAAATACTTGCAAACTTTTAATATTCATGTTCTTAGCCAACTCTAATCCGACAATCAAAGCTTCCTATTCTGCTTCATTATTAGTGGCAGGGAATTCACACCTAATAGCCTGGGGTAATTTGTGCCACTGTGGCGATTTTAGTAGTATACCCAATTCTACACCTCTAACATTAGATGCACCATCAGTATATAATGTCCAAGATTCTGAGGTTTTTCCTAGTTGTTGGACTTCTAGGTCTACTTCATTTTGAATATCACTACTGAAATCAGCCACAAAATCAGCTAGAGCCTGAGACTTTATGGCATTTCTAGGTTCATATACTAGATCATAGTGTAAGGACCTGCACTAAATGTGTCCCAAAACACTCTGTAAATAGAATCCCGGACCCCTAAAACCCTAATCCTTATGAAAAATCAAGAAAATTCAATTTTATTAATCTGGCGCGGGCCGCGTAAGACTTAAGGATAGTCTATGCGGGGTGCGACAGCCTTGAAGTTCTCCGGATAACGATCAGGGCTACGTGTCAGACATGTGGCAGACCTACACCTTGACATGGCAGCCCGAGCCGTAGCTAGGGTGGCCCTTGCGGGCCGCGTAGGATTCCCTTCAGGTCTACGCGGGCCGCGAGAGACTCAAATTTCAGCTATAAATAGTATGTTGCATGGCCTGGCTTCTGTATTCGAAAATCTTGATCAAAAATGCCATCTTTCTGTTGAAATCACATGTTAGAGTAGGGAAACGCTGCTACAATTACAGGGTAATAACTCGATCACTGCTACGATGTCCGATCAATTGAAACCAATCTGATGGATGTTTAAGTGCTGCCCGAATTCGGGCTATACTTTGTCATTCGTCGTGAGGGTTTTGATTTCGTGAGCTTATCGTAAATGTTGTATTAAGTAACTAACCTAGTTTCGTGTGCATTGTTATTTTAACTAGGGTACCAAGCTTAATCAGTAGGCAAAACTCTGTCCAACTAAACTTGCAATGTGAGTCATTCTCTTTTTATCAAATTACTTTACAAAACCCTAAATGTTTTCTAGTTATACTTTGTAGTGATTAAGTATTTGCTAATCTTTAATTACTTGCACTAAGTGGGGGTTTTGTGAACATTACTACTAATAATTTATCACTTTAGGTGGGCGAGCCTAATTTAGTGATATGTCCACAGTCAAAGATTCGGTCGAGTGACAACTGAACCAGATAATTATAAGATAGGGGCAAATGTGAAAACTCTTAATGCTGTAAATTATAACAATGTGTCGTTTTGTAAAAATTGAATGACTTGCCAGTATTTCCCCGCGGATAAAATCTTTTTAAACATGTTTCAGGTGATTTACTGTGAACCAGGAAAAGTGTCGTGTAGCACTACAGCTTGAAGGAAATGGCTCAGTAAATAAATAAACATGTTTTTATAACCAAGGGATTTCCCAGTGGAATTCCATTATTGTAAAATACGGGGTTTGTCCCCAAATTTGGAAATAAAATAAATGGGTGTTTTCAGTTTAAATGATCCTGTTGAGATTTCCGCTGCCAAATTAAACACCAATACCACGGGTTTCTATCCCACGGCTTCTGAACCGGGTAAAACCGGGTATGGGGCCGTGACAGAAAAAGGTGGTATCAGAGCCACTGATTTAAGCTAATTAAGTATTTAGAAATACTTAATTTTTTTCAAATTGCCAATCTGTGATTACGTGAAAATTTAATTTACAATAAATAAAAATTTAATTGGAATTTCTGTGTGTTTCTTCATGTGTGATAACAGCATGAATGAACTTTCGGAGGCACTTCGAAACTTTACAATCCATAAAACCGATATGGATACAACAGGAATCTAATCAGGCTATCAAGCGGATACTGAGGAGCCATTAGTATTTCAGGCCCAACCCCAGGAGAAACCCAAGCCTAAAAAGAGGAGAAGAATCCTGGACTGGAAGCGAGGACGAAGGAAGAAGCCAGCAGCCCAAAAGGTGAAAAAGACAGAGGATCCAAAGAACAAGGGAAAAGGAAAGGAAGTAGTGGAGAGTTCCGGTCAAGCCCAGGAGATGCCACCTTGGGAAGAGCCTGATAGGAAACTGGCGAATTGTGACCTCATCGGACCTGCCGACGAAAACATTTTCAATTTCCCAGCCCAATCTAAACTTCCAATTAATTTGGAACCTGCTGTTCCAGACCCTATTGTCAATCCCCAACCTTTTACAGGGCAGTTGGAAGAGTGGTGGACGAGCGACTGGCATTTTCAGAATTTCATGAATAACCCCAATGTTTACTTTCCCTAGTTTGATCCTGAACCTGCACTTTTTCCACCTATGAGCGCAGAGAACGTTGCCGAGTTACGCTGGTATGGCGAGGAACTGGTGGATGCGGGCAACCGGATTCGGGAAGTGGGGGAAAACATCACGTGGAAGTACGACGAGAGGGAGCGTCGTTTCTGAGGAGCCAGTCGATTGTGGTTAATATAATAATATGTGAAAAAAACAAAAAAATATAATAATAAAATATATAATATAACATATAGTAATAATAATATAATGTATAATAATAAAATAACATATCTGTAAAATATATGGTTTGTATTAACGCATAATATATATAAAATATAAAGGTCGCAAGGTCGACGATTTTGGCTATATGTGTTGACGTGTTTATGTGTGTTTGCTTTATTATGGTTGATTGCCATCTATTTTGTAACAATAATTTGCATATATTGTTAATTATTCAGATGGAAAATGCAATAAACCAACCGGCAACCAAAGTAAACCAATCGGAAAAACATAATAAAGGCCATTTTCTTAATAGGCAAGATATAGAAAATATTGTTGCTCAGGGAATAGCCAACGCTATCCCGGCAATTGTTGCTGCCGTTAAGAATCCTGCTGAACCTTCCCAAGCCAACAATAGCAAACGTACTTGCGATGATAATTTTAGTAACAGTGTGAATGGAGGTGGCAATAACGACAATAATGTGGTTCAAGCCCCAATACTTAAGAAAATGAAAGTTGCAACACCTGGTTTGTCACACCCCCAAAATCCACACGCGGAATACTACCGCTTGGAGGCGTGACATGACCAGGATCAAGCCACCAATCATATTGAACATAAGTATATAGTAAAAGTCATTCATCAATACGATAGGTGTTTCCAAAACCAAAAACAAACAAGTGTGTAGCGGAAGCATTAATGTAAACCCAACATAAGTTTAAGTATAAAATGTTATAATGTTTAACAACACATTCACGATCCATGTCCACAACGACTGTGCCTCCCGTGCAAGCTCCAAGAGTACCTATGGTCCTGCAAGGCATGTAACAGAGAGTCAACAAATAGTTGAGCGAGTTCACAGTAAGTTATTTAGTCATAACGTTCGTATCGTAAATCGTATGTTTGTTTAGAATCATGTATCGTATGTAATAGCATCGCGGCCCTCGAGGCATGTTTGCGAAGTTTAGTGGGGGTTTCCCATATGTTCACTAGACTAGGTATATTTGTATCGCGGCCCTCCAGGCATGTTTGCGAAGATTAAAGTATAGTTCGCGGCCATTCCAGGCATGTTTGCGAAGATTGTTCTAGTATCGCGGCCGATCCCGGCATGTTTGCGAAGAGATGTATAAGTATCACTAGTCTAGTAGTATCTACCATTGACCTTCCTCTCACGAGGCCTATGGTATGTAATTCTGATAACTCTTAAGCATAAATAATCAATCAACCCATTCCCAACCCCGGGAAATCCCATGCCTTTGTAGAAGTGTGAACTCACCTTGTTTGCTCGGTATGCTAAGTTATGTGCTTACAGTAAATCAGTCAAGTCCTATAGTGCACGTATTCTCAATCAGTTCACAGTGTTTGTAAAGTTTCACATGGAACTAGTGTCACAGTAATATCACAAAGTGTTTAACAGTTTATATCATACAACATAAACAGTTAATTGCATCCATACATTTAACAGAGTTGGCATCTAGCAGAACTAGCAGGTTTACTGAGTGAATAAAGTTAACAGATTTCATGGAATAACATAATTAATCCACTTCATTGGAATACTAAATAAACAGAGTAAGTTTGTTAACCCAGTTAACAATTTAATACAATTTGTCAACTAACAGAGTTACTCAATAATGAAGTTATGAACTTACATATTTAACAAAGTTAAATAAACTTACTAAGTTATTCAAGTGATTTGTTAACTGAATAACATATTTAATTACATTAAATTATTAACAGTAAAATAAGTTGCCAAACACACTCTAGTGCCGAAAACACAACTGGGCCGAAATCTAGGTTGGGCCGAAATCACTACATGGGCCGTATCCACTTGGGCCGAAATCACTTGTAGTGATTTCGTCCAGCTTTGTTTGTGGGGGGGGGGGGGGATTTCGCTACTGTTCATCATCATTATCAACACCCACTGTAACTTATAAAAACTCAGAAACTCTAAAATCTTATTACAGTTACATGATTTAAACATCTACAAGTCATATAATAAATCATGAATATATAATATATGATTTGCCAACATCGTATGGTACCAGAATCCCAGTTTAATCAGTTTATCATCCAATACAAATACCCACTGTTGATCAAACTTCAAATATACACACAGTTTCATGGATAATAATTATCTAACCATTACACAATGATCAATCACATAATCACATATATAAATGTATACATACATCATGATTAAACATCCAAAATCATATGATATGCAACAAGGAAACAACTTAATCAAGAAATCACTAACCAAATATTTAAACAGAGGTTTGCTTCAAGATGAGTTTTCTTTGTGGGTTTTTCAGAAATAGAGAGAGAAACAATTGTGATAAGATATGGGTTTGGTAATTGTGAGACTTCCCAGAGAAGATTGCTTATAAATATCTCAATACCCCACTGGGCAAAGCCCATCACTGATTTCGTCTGGGCCCATGCTAGACGAAAACACTCAATGTGTTTTCATGAGTGGGTGATTTTATAATTACTTGTTTTTAGTAAGAGATCAATCCATTATTTAACATGTTAATTAAAACAACCCTTAATAACACAACTCACATAAAATAAATATGATGTATTTCCAAGTACATAATATTAATCGAAATACGATAAAACGTATTACAAAGATAAACGTTGTAAAACAACGAGTCGTAATAACAACAACTAGAGCAATAATGAATAAAAAAAATTAACGTGCACTAAATGCGAAGATAGAATCTTGGAAACTCGAGTTGTCACATTATCCCCAACTTGAAAGAAATTTCGTCCCGAAATTTAGCATGCGGTTACTGAGGAAGCTAGGTAAGTTATCGTTTACTGGTTTTCCTGGGGTGTCACATCATCCCCCTGTTGAGTTGGGATTTCATCCCGAACTTCTGTAGTAGCTTCAGCCTCAGTAGTAGTTGCATTGTTTTCGAACAACTGGGGATATTTGAGTTCCATTTGGTCTTCGCGTTCCCAGGTGAACTCTGGGCCACGACGGGAGTTCCAACGAACTCGAACAAGAGGTATTCTGGTGTTCTTGAGGACCTTAACATCCCGGTCCGTGATTTCAACTGGTTCCTCGACGAAATGCAATTGTTCGTCGATAGTGAGCTCCTTCAGAGGAACTACGTGGGTCTCATCTGACAGAAACTTCTTCAGATTTGACACGTGGAAGACGTTGTGAACTGCACTGAGTTCAGCTGGTAAGTTCAGTCTGTAGGCCACTTTGCCTATCTTTTCTATGACTTCAAATGGTCCAACGTATCGTGGATTGAGTTTGCCTCGTTTGCCAAAACGAACAACACCCTTCCAAGGTGAAACTTTGAGTAGTGCTCGATCCCCAACCTGGAATTCAAGTAATTTCCTGTCTTTATCGGCGTATACTTTCTGACGGTCACGAGCTGCCGCCATGCGTTGTCGTATTTGAGCAATCTTTTCAGTAGTATCAACTACCATTTCTGGACCTGTGATCTGACTGTCACCCACCTCTGCCCAACAAAGAGGTGATCGGCATTTACGCCCGTACAATGCCTCAAATGGAGCAGCTTTAATGCTGGTGTGGTAACTGTTGTTGTACGAAAATTCCACAAGTGGTAAATGTTTTTCCCAGCCTTTGCCAAAGTCAATTACGCACGCCCGAAGCATGTCTTCTAGAGTTTGAATAGTGCGCTCAGACTGCCCGTCTGTCTGAGGATGATAAGCTGTGCTCATGTCTAATCGAGAGCCAAAAGATTTGTGCATTGCTTGCCACAGTTCTGAAGTAAAACGTGCATCACGATCAGAGATAATAGATGTGGGCACCCCGTGCCTCGAGACAACTTCTTTAAGGTATACATCTGCTAGAGTGGAGAACTTATCCGTTTCTTTGATAGCCAAGAAGTGAGCAGACTTGGTGAGTCGATCAACGATCACCCAAATAGTATCATTCCCACGTTGAGATCTAGGCAGGCCAGTAACAAAATCCATGGAAATTTGCTCCCATTTCCATTGTGGTATCTCAGGTTGTTGGAGTGGGCCTGAGGGTTTCTGATATTCAGCTTTGACTCTCGCACAAGTCAAACACTTGCTAACATAAGTTGCTATGTGGGCCTTCATGCTAGGCCACCAATATGTAGTTCTGAGGTCGTGGTACATCTTATCAGAACCAGGATGTACTGAGTAGCGAGACTTATGAGCTTCATCCATTACAAGCTCGCGTAAATTACCATAGAGTGGAACCCAGATGCGTCCGGTTACATAATAGGCGCCGTCTGCCCTTTGTTCTAACCGTTGTCTTGAGCCGCGTAGGGCTTCAGCCCTGACGTTTTCCGGTTTCAATGCTTCTACCTGAGCATCTCGTATCTGAGAAGGAAGACTAGACTGAATAGTGAGTTGCAACGCTCGTACACGCCTAGGTGTAGTATCCTTTCGACTGAGGGCGTCGGCCACCACATTGGCTTTGCCCGGATGATACTTTATAGCACATTCGTAATCGTTCAGTAACTCGACCCATCGACGTTGTCGCATGTTCAATTCTTTCTGTTTGAAGATATGCTCAAGACTCCTGTGATCGGTGTAGATGGTGCACTTGGTGCCATACAGATAATGTCGCCATATCTTGAGCGCAAAGACAACTGCTCCCAGCTCTAAATCGTGTGTAGTGTAATTCCGTTCTTGAATCTTAAGTTGGCGCGAAGCATAAGCAATAACTTTATCCCGTTGCATCAACACACATCCAAGACCTTGGATAGATGCATCGCAGTAGACTACAAAATCGTCCGTGCCTTCAGGCAATGAGAGGATAGGTGCGCTACAGAGTCTATCCTTTAAGTGCTGAAATGCTGTTTCCTATGTATCACTCCAACGGTAAACAACACCTTTCTGTGTCAGTAATGTAAGCGGCTGAGCAATCTTTGAGAAGTCTTTGATAAACCGTCTGTAATAACCCGCCAAACCCAAGAATTGGCGTATTTCTGTCGGTGTACTAGGTGCAGGCCAGTTCTTGATCGAATCTACCTTGGATGAATCGACATGAATCCCATCCTTGGTTACCACATGGCCTAGAAAGTGGACTTCACGAAGCCAGAAGTCACATTTTGAAAACTTAGCGTACAGCTGTTCCTTTCGAAGGAGTTCCAAAATAAGTCGTAAATGCTGCTCATGTTCCTCCCGACTCTTCGAATAAATCAGAATGTCATCAATGAAAACAATAACAAACTTGTCAAGATAAGGTTTGCACACCCTGTTCATAAGATCCATAAAAACCGCAGGCGCGTTCGTTAGCCCGAATGGCATGACCAAAAACTCGTAATGGCCGTAGCGAGTTCTGAATGCTGTTTTGGAGACGTCCTCATCCCGGACTCTCAGTTGATGGTAACCGGACCTCAGGTCAATCTTTGAGTAATAGCTCGACCCTTGCAACTGGTCGAATAAGTCGTCGATACGTGGGAGTGGATAACGATTCTTCACCGTTACCTTATTCAGTTCGCGGTAATCTATGCACATACGAAAGGTACCGTCTTTCTTCTTTACAAATAATACTGGAGCTCCCCAGGGCGAAGAGCTAGGACGTATGAAACCCTTCTCCAAGAGTTCTTGTAATTGCTTAGACAGTTCTTCCAGTTCAGTTGGAGCTAAGCGATAAGGCGCTCGAGCTATAGGTGCTGCTCCTGGAGCTAGCTCGATCTGAAATTCGACCTGGCGATGGGGCGGTAGCCCAGGTAACTCTTCAGGAAACACTTGAGGAAAGTCGCGTACTACAGGAATATCCCCAATCTTTTTCTCTGTCGTCGATGTATCAGTAACGAGTGCTAAAATAGCTATGTGGCCCTTTCGCAGACACTTCTGAGCCTTCAAGAAGGAGATGATGCCACTCACGACACCACTCTTGTCGCCTTGAACTTCGAGAGGTTCTTTTCCAGAACGGGGAATACGAATGATCTTCTCCTTGCATAGGATCTCTGCTTGTTGTTGGGATAACCAATCCATACCAATGACAATATCAAAACTACTCAGAGTTATAGGAATGAGATCGATAGAGAAAATCTTACCAGCGAGGATAAGATTACAACCTTGAACTATGTGTGTGGCCTCTAGACTTTTACCGTTAGCTAACTCTACGACATGTTTGGTGTTCAAAAGTGTTGGTGCGCGTTTAAGCATTTGACTAACGTTCAGAGACATATAACTGGTATCCGCACCCGAATCAAATAATACAGTAACATAAAAGTCGTCGAGAAGAAACTTACCCGTAACCACATTAGGATCGTTCCTTGCGTCACTCTGACCAATCACAAACATACGACCCTTTGCACCATTGTTGTTGTTGTTGTTTCCCCCATTGTTGTTCCCACTGCCCTGATTATTGTTGTTGTTATTCTGATTCTGGTTTAACTGGGGGCAGTTCCGCTTGAAATGACCTTCAGCCCCACACTGAAAGCATGTCTTATTTCCTTGCTGTTGTTGCTGTGACTGGTTTCGTGAAACGGGTGGCTGTTGTTGCTGGTTCTGATTCGCAGGCCTTGAGCTCCTGCAATCTTTAGCGTCATGACCTACCCTTAGACATCTCTGACAGCGGCCTCTACGACACTGACCACTGTGGTGTTTATTGCACCTGTTACACAGTGGATGAGTTCCCCGATATCCACTCTGCCCCTGACCACCAGACGATTGCTGACTCGGACTCTGATAATCACTAGTCTTGCGTTGCTGCTGCTGTGCTTGAGATGGTACAGTAGCTGAACCCCTGCTAGAATCCCCTTCCCATTTCCGCTTGTTGTCACTGGGAATAGCAGGAGTAACTGGAGTGGTAGCGGTAGTAGTAGCGTTGATACGTTTAGGCAGCCTGTTCTGTTCAACCGCCTGATCGGTGAGGCGATGAGCTAGCTTGACGATCTGTTGAATAGTGCCAAGATTCGCTGAGGTTACGTGGCTTTGAATCTCCGGCACCAGACCATTGAGATACAGTTCGATTCGCTTAATGGGAGGGTCCACCATGGTAGGACACAAAATAGCCAACTCATTCGATCTTCTGGTGTACGCTTCAATTTCTGACCCCGTCATTTTCAAGTGGTAAAACTCTACCTCCAGCTTATGAATATCATCACGGCTACAGTATTCCTCTTTGATCAATTCCTTGAAACCGTTCCAAGGTGTGGCGTTAGCAACAGCCAACCCTAACATCTGAACCTGCGCATTCTAGAGTACCAGTGGCGTACTTCACCCTGCGAGCCTCAGGGCATTCGCACATTTCAAATACGGACTCGAGCTTTTCAAACCAATGGAGGAGTCCAACCGCTCCTTCCGTGCCACTAAAAGTAGTAGGACGACAGTCCATGAAAGTTTTGAAGGTGCAAACAGGTGGTTGACCTCCTGCTTGTGCGGCTGCAACTGCCGCAGCAACTTGTTCATTAATTAGAGCCGTCAGTTGGGCTTGCGTCATGTTGATACATCCAGACATGATCTTCATAGTAAATATGACATAAGTGAGAGAGGTTCGCGAGTAGTGCGATAACAGTAGAGAGTAAGCACACAAGTGTTCTCATGCAATAGTGTTAAGTTAACCTAAGCATACCCAGAGCAAAGTTCTATGCAATTCTAGCAAGTAGGCAATAAGACATATACCATATTACCTAGGATGTTGAGTCTTGCACGTGGAGCGAGGCGTCGTTGTGGATCGTTAAGCACTGTTATTTAACATGTTAATTACTTGTTTTTAGTAAGAGATCAATCCATTATTTAACATGTTAATTAAAACAACCCTTAATAACACAACTCACATAAAATAAATATGATGTATTTCCAAGTACATAATATTAATCGAAATACGATAAAACGTATTACAAAGATAAACGTTGTAAAACAACGAGTCGTAATAACAACAACTAGAGCAATAATGAATAAAAAAAAAATTAACGTGCACTAAATGCGAAGATAGAATCTTGGAAACTCGAGTTGTCACATGGTTGCACTTATAAAGAATTTCTTGCCTGTAAACCAGTCGAATTTGCAGGCAATGAAGGGGCGACTGCCGCACTGCGTTGGTTAGAAAAGACCAAAGTAGTAATTAAAATCAGTAAATGCGCAGAGGAAGATGAGGTTATGTACGCATCCCACCTTTTCAAAGAAGAGGCGTTAGAATGGTGGAACACGGTACTACAAGCTAAAGGAAGTGACGTGGCTTACGCCATGAGTTGGGAGGAATTTAAGGGATTGGTGGAAAGAAAATTTTGTCCCGACTATGAAAAGGAACTAATGACAAATAAGTTCCTGAACCACCGGATGGTGGATGTTGATTGTCGAGGGTATACTTCGAAATTTTTCTAGTATGCTAGAATTGTACCAACTCTGGCTTGGCCAGAACCGGTGTTTATTTCTCGCTATATCTGGGGACTAATTAGCGAAATTCGTGATATAGTCAAAGCTGCGAGACCTCGCACGATTGACGATGCGGTCGAATAAGCCAACACCCTGACTGACGGACTGGTGCGCACGAGAGAAGAAAACAAGAAAAAGGAATTGGCCCAAAAGATTACCGAAGGTTTCCGTGTTGGTAATAATAATAGTAATTTCAAGAGAAAGGGAACCGGGCAGCCTTCCATACCGCCATTTTGCGGGAATTGCAAAAAGAAACATTTTGGAAAATGCAAGGAAAATTGCAATTTCTGCAAGAAACCTGGCCATCGAGAGGAGGAATGTAGGAAGAAAACTGTAATCTGCTACAACTGCGGCGAAACGGGAAACTTCAAGCCCGATTGTCTGAAATTGGTAAAGCCAGCTGATAACAAGGCCAAACCTGCAGAAGGAACTACCAAGAATAATGCAAGAGCCTTCCAGCTAACAACACAAGAAGCAGATCTGATTCCCGATGTGATAGCTGGTACATTTCTGGTACATGACATTTATGCGAAAGTATTATTTGACTCTGGTGTAAACCAAAGTTTTATAAATACTTCATTCTGCCAAGCTCTTAAGCAACCATTAACCAAACTTAAGAAATTTATACGGTAGAAACGGTAGATGGAAATTCTGTTTACATAGATAAGGTATTTGCAAGAAGGAAAAATAGAACTCTTAGGCCATAAATTTTCTGCAAACCTGCTGCCCATGAATTTAGCTGGATTCGATGTTGTGCTCGGAATGGATTGGTTAGTAGCCAACCATGCTCGAATCCTCAGTGATAAGAATTCCATAGAAATTCATACACCCGCAGGAGAAATAGTTGTGGTTACAGGAGATAAACCATGTAAACCAATGAAGTTTATTTCAGTAATGAAAGTTGCTAGTTATGAACGAAAACAAGGAATAGTGTATATGGTTTCAGTAATCATTAACACGAAAAGGAAGGAACGTAAGGAAATCCAAGTAGTGTCAGAATACCCGGATGTATTTCCAGAAGAGCTACCTGGATTACCACAAGATAGAGAAGTAGAGTTTAGAATTCATCTAATTCCTGTAACTACACCAATAGCTAAGGCACCCTATCGGTTAGCACCCATGGAAATGTTAGAACTAAAGAAGCAATTAGATGAATTACTAGGAAAACGATTCATACAACCTAGTTCATCCCCTTGGGGAGCACCTGTGCTGTTTGCAAAGAAGAACGATGGTTTGATCCGAATGTGTATCGATTATAGGGAATTGAATAAGGTTACAATTAAGAATCAATACCAATTACCTAGGATAGATTTGTGCTCAGGATATCATTAGTTGAAGGTACAGGAAGAAGACATACCTAAAACTGCTTTCAGGACTAGGTATGGTCATTACGAATTTACTGTCATGCCCTTTGGGTTAACGAATGCTCCTGCAGTATTCATGGACATGATGAATAGGATCTGTAAGCCGTATTTAGATAAATTCATAATTGTCTTCATCGACGATATACTTATTTATTCCAAAAGCCAGGACGAGCATTGTGAGCACCTGCATGCCCTCTTAGCTCTGTTAAGAAAGGAAAGGCTTTATGCCAAATTCTCGAAGTGTGAATTTTGGCTACAAGAGGTACAATTTTTAGGACACATGGTGAATCATGAAGGTATTCACGTAGATCCCTCCAAGATAGAGTTAATCACCAATTAGAAGGTCCCGCAATCAGCTACCGAAGTTAGAAGCTTTCTGGGATTAGCTGGATATTACAGGCGCTTCATAAAAGACTTTTCTAAGATAGTAGTTCCATTAACTAAGCTAACATGTAAAACTGTTAAGTTTGAATGGGGACCTAAGCAAGAAGAGGCCTTTAGGATCTTGAAGCAAAGATTAACAAATGCCCCAATTCTTGCCTTACCCGACGGAGTGGCAAATTTTGAAGTCTTTTATGACGCTTCTAAGCTAGGATTAGGATGTGTGCTGATGCAACGCAAAAAGGTAATTGCGTATGCATCAAGAAAATTGAAGAAGCACGAGGAAAATTATACGACTCATGACTTAGAATTAGGAGCAATAATTTTTGCCCTTAAGATTTGGAGACATTATCTGTGTGGAAGTAAGTTTACTGTCTATACAGATCATAAAAGTTTAAGGTACATATTTGGGCAAAAAGAATTAAACATGAGGCAAAGAAGATGGATGGAAATTCTAAGTGACTACGACTGTGATATTCAATAGCACGAAGGAATGGCGAATGTAGTAGCTGATGCCTTGAGTTGTAAGTATCATGAAAAACAAAGGCGAATTCGTGCTCTTAGATTAAATCTCCAATTAGATTTAATGGAACAACTGAAAAACATTCTGAAAACAGCAATCAAGGATGATGCTGAAGGAATGAAAGGACGGATAAAGGAATTAGAGCGAGGGACTGATGGTATTTGGAGATTCCATAAGAAAAGGATTTGAGTACCTAGGCAAGGAGATTTAAGAAATAAGATTCTGGAAGAAGCCCATAAATCTAGGTATACAATGCACCCTGGTAATAATAAGATGTACCAAGATTTAAGAAATAACTTCTGGTGGATAGGAATGAAAAAGGGCATAGCTAGATGCGTTTCTAAGTGTCTAACGTGTTCGCAAGTTAAGGCAGAACACCAGAAACCTTCAGGTTTACTTCAACAGTTAGAAATGCCCGTATGGAAATGGGAACTAATAACAATGGACTTTGTTACTAAGTTGCCTAAAACCAGGAAAGGTAACGAAGCGATCTGGGTAATTATAGATCGATTAACCAAATCAGCTCATTTCCTTCCAATGAAGGAAACCTTTAGATGGAGAGATTGGCTAAGTTGTACGTAGATGAGGTAGTATCACTACATGGAGTCCCACTCTCCATTGGGTCAGATAGGGATAGTCATTTCACTTCACATTTCTGGACAAGTTTCCAAGAAGCTATGGGGACACACTTGAATCTAAGTACTGCATATCATCCCCAAACAGATGGACAAAGTGAAAGGACGATCCAAACCCTTGAAGACATGCTCAGAGCATGTGTGATCGACTTCGGTGGAAATTGGGATGACCATTTACCATTAATAGAATTCTCCTATAACAACAGTTACCATACAAGTATCAGTGTTGCCCCGTTCGAAGCACTATATGGACGAAAGTGCCAAACCCCAGTTTGCTGGGCTGAAATAGGAGAAAGTCAATTATCAGGTCCCGAAATTATACAGGAAACCACCGGCAAGATAACCCAAATCAAGGAAAGACTGAAAACGGCTCGAGATCGCCAGAAAAGTTATGCAGATAATCGACGTAAGCCGTTAGAATTCCAAGTTGGAGACAAGGTACTCTTGAAAGTTTCTCCTTGGAAAGGGGTAGTTCGGTAAGAAGGGAAAGCTAAGTCCAAGGTACATGGGACCATTCACAGTTACCCAACAAATAGGACCAGTAGCCTATCGCTTACAACTACCAGAAGAATTAGCCGGGGTACATGATGTGTTTCATGTATCTAATCTCAAGAAGCGTTTGTCTGACGAATCACTAGTAGTACCTCTTCAAGACATAGAGGTAATTGAAAAGTTAAATATTGTTGAGAAACCTCTTCAAATTGAAGACAGAAAAGTCAAGTTCCTCAAACACAAGAGATTGGTGCTGGTCAAATTAAAGTGGGATTCAAAAAGAGGACTGGAGTACACATGGGAGCTAGAATCGAAAAATGAAGCGAAAATATCCTCCCTTGTTTCAATAAATCTCGAGGATGAGATTTTAAATAAGGTGGGGAGGATGTAAGGACCTGCACGAAATGTGTCCCAAAACACTTCGTAAGTAGAAACCCGGACCCCTAAAACCCTAATCCTTATGAAAAATCAAGAAAATTCAATTTTATTGATCTGTCGCTGCCTTAAGACTTAAGGATAGTCTACGCGGGGCACGAAAGCCTTGAAGTTCTCCAGATAACGATCAGGGCCACGAGTCAGACACGTGGCAGACTTACACCGTGACACGGCAGCCCTAGCCGTAGCTAGGGTGGCCCTCGCGGGCCGCGTAGGATTCCCTTCAGGTTTACGCGGGCCGCGAGAGAGTCAAATTTCAGCTATAAATAGTATGTTGCATGGACTGGCTTCTGTGTTCGAAAATCTTGATCAAAAGTGCCATCTTTCTGTTCAAATCACACGTTAGAGTAGGGAAACGCTGCTACGATTACAGGGTAATAACTCGATCATTGCTACGATACAATGTTCGATCGATTGAAACCGATCCGATGGATGTTTAAGTGCTGCCCGAATTCGGGCTATACTTTGTCATTCATCATGAGGGTTTTGATTTCGTGAGCTTTTCGTAAATGTTGTATTAAGTTACTAACCTAGTTTCGTTTGCATTGTTATTTTAACTAGGGTACCAAGCTGTCACACCCCCAAAATCCACCTGCGGAGTACTACCGCTTGGAGGAGTGACTGACCAGGATCCAGCCACCAATCATATTGAACAAGCATATAAGTAGTTATAAAATCCTACCAATACAATTGGTGTTCGAACAAAACATAGTTTAAGTTGCAAGCGGAAGCATAAGTCTTAAAGCCAAAACATAAGTTTAATTGTTTCAAAGTTTAACACTGCACACAGTCGTCGATGTCCCACAACGACTCTCTTCCATGCAAGCTTCGGCTAAGTACCTATTGACCTGCAAAGCATGTAGTAACGAGTCAACAACAAGTTGAGTGAGTTCACGGTTGGGTGTTTGTTTTAAGTTGTTTCGAAAACAGTTTCCTTTATCTGGCATCCTGCCGTGGGGGTTACCCCATAGTTAAAAAAACGTGACTTGTTTATTCCCGGTTACTCTGGCAATCCAGCCATGGGGGCTACCCCGTGTTAGTTATCTGGCATTTCGGCCGTGGGGGCTACCCCATGTATCCACTAGACTCGTTACCATATCGACTGCTGACTGTAGTCATGTTTATGTGCCCTGAAACTGTCAATATCTATCATCATTGACGTGCCCCAGATCCATTAGTTCACGCCCGTCCTCTGAGGCACGGTGTGAGGTTTGTCAGACCTAAATAGCGCTATCTAACTAATGACCCGCTCGCCATTGGCCCGGCGATTAAGTCGATATAAAAATGAGGGACTTCGTGATAGAGTTTTGGTCTAGTACGAGTTATATGTCCGTGAGGACGAGGAGTTACATTCCTGAACCACTGCTGTCCTACCCAAGAGAGGACGAGGAACCCATGTTCCTTAACCCCATTCCCAACCCAGGGAATCCCATGCTTTGTAGAGGGTGTGAACTCACCTTAGTTTGCTCGGCAGATACACAGAAAGTCAAGTCTAGATGCTAGTGGTCAATCACGCCCTAACATAGTTGTACCATACAAGTCAGGTTCGTATTCGGGTTGTGCACGTATGTTTCTACACGTATGCTAGCACGTTGCATGCAAGTATCTTTCATGGCAGTCCAACAACATTCATGTTCAATCAATAACGTATAAGGTCCATGCATTCGGCCCAATACTCAGGCCCGTAGCTGTGCAAGTCCATACATGATCAAGTGGTCTCGAGTTGAGACTGTGCGGTCTCTAGTCGAGACTGTGCGGTCTCGAGTTGTAACTTACAAGTTCTCGAGTCGCAATCTGAGGAGGTCTCGGGTCATGCATATATGGATCTCGAGTCGCAACCGGACTCGCAAGCATAGTCTCGAGTCATGATGTTTGTGTGTTGATGAAGCATGGTCTCGAGTCGAGACTAGGGGTTCTCGACTCGCAACCTGAGTCGCAAACTGTGTTCTCAAGTTGTCTTATGGTGGTCTCGAGTCAAGACAGGAGGTCTCGACAGGAACACCTGCTGACTTCCTATATTGTACTAAACCAATGAGGTTTTGATTTCATGCAACACTTGTGTACTATCCGCTAAACATGTTTTCTTGTCTAGTTATTCACCAAAATGGATCAAACAATCAGATTTCAAATATTCATAACACATTCATATCATATTCAACAAGTTCTTCATATATTCATCATGTTCATCAAATATTCATAACACAAACAACCCTTATTCAAACACATTTTGCATTTTTCGGACAAGAGTTATAATACCTAAACTAGATATCAAGCTCATCTTGCAAACAAAACATTTGTTCTATAACCTCATACATAAAATCGGATGATCATGAACAACCCTAAGCTTATCATTCTTTTGTTATTCAAACTATATTGCTCGAATGTTATCTTACAAAAGTCATGTTCTCCTAAGCATGTATCATTTAATCAAACAAGAACTCATTAAATCAAACAAACACTTTTGTCATGTTCAAACAATAGTCACGGTGCATATTATCACATAATCGATACTTTAATCATGTATAAAACTTATCAAGCAAACATGTTACCATATGGCTTCATCCTACATCATTGTCAACCGAAATACAACACATAATAAGAATCACTAACCGGTTAGAGAAGTAGTGGTGAAAGATGAAGCTTTGTTTGGTGTGAACAAGCTAATCCGAGAACCCTTTTGTGGTCGGCCGGTTTGATCCGAGAGTGAGAGTGAAGGTTTGTGCTTCTAGGGTTTTAGTGAGAGAGAGAAGGTAGGAGTGTGTGTGGATTACCCAAAGAGTGGCAAGGTTAGCTATTACTAAGGGTTATATACTTGTTCCACATTGGTGCACCCTAATGGGTTTCGGATGAGGTGCATGGCCCAACCGGCCCATATGTTGCACTGTTCACTCGAGACCACATGGTCTCGAGTCGGGTTCTTGTGTCTCGGGTCGCATACATACAAGCATACATATAAACATAACATATAATCACATAGGATGTTCACATATATCATTACACCAACACGTCAACTAATCACATAACATTTCAAGTAAGTTACACCAAGATACAACGAAAGGTTCTAAATTTCGAGTTGTCACATCATCCCCAAGTTGAAAGAAATTTCGTCCCGAAATTTGGTAAGCACTCACTGAGGAAGCTAGTTAAGTTGTATGGTTTTCCCGGTTTTCCTGGGGTGTCACATCCACCCCCCGTTGATCTGGAATTTCGTCCCGAAATTCCATAGTTTCAGCCTCAGTAGTGGTTGTACTGTTTGCGAACAGTTGGGGATACTTTTGTTTCATCCGATCTTCGCGTTCCCAGGTGAACTCTGGGCCGCGACGTGAGTTCCAACAAACTCGAACGAGAGGTATTCTAGTGCTCTTGAGGACCTTAACATCCCGGTCCGTGATTTCAACTGGTTCCTCGACGAATCGTAACTGCTCGTCGATAGTGAGTTCCTTCAGAGGAACTACGTGGGTCTCATCTGACAGACACTTCTTCAGATTCGACACGTGAAAAACGTTGTGAACTGCACCGAGTTCTGCTGGTAAGTTCAGTCTGTAGGCCACCCTGCCTATCTTCTCAATGATTTCGAAAGGTCCAACGTATCGTGGGTTAAGTTTGCCTCGTTTACCAAAACGAACCACACCCTTCCAGGGTGAAACTTTGAGTAGTACCCACTCCCCAACCTGGAGCTCAAGTGGTTTCCTGCCCTTATCGGCGTAGACTTTCTGACGGTCACGAGCTGCCGCCATGCGTTTTCGTATTTGAGCAATTTGTTCGGTCGTGTCTGCCACATGTTCTGGACCAGTGATCTGACTATCCCCCACCTCTGCCCAACAAAGAGGTGACCGGCATTTACGTCCGTACAATGCCTCAAACGGAGCAGCTTTAATGCTGGTGTGGTAGCTGTTATTGTACGAGAATTCCACAAGTGGCAGATGCTTTTCCCAGCTGTTGCCAAAGTCGATTACACACGCTCGAAGCATGTCTTCTAAGGTTTGAATAGTGCGCTCGGACTGCCCATCCGTCTGAGGGTGATACGCTGTGCTCATGTCTAATCGTGAGCCAAAGGATTTGTGCATTGCTTGCCACAGCTCTGAAGTAAAACGTGCATCTCGATCTGAAATAATAGAGGTGGGCACCCCGTGCCTCGAAACAACTTCCTTGAGGTATATCTCTGCTAGAGTGGAGAACTTATCCGTTTCCTTGATAGCCAAGAAGTGAGCAGACTTTGTGAGTCGATCCATGATCACCCAAATAGTATCATTTCCGCGCTGGGATCTAGGCAGGCCAGTAACGAAATCCATGGAAATTTGCTCCCATTTCCATTGTGGTATCTCTGGTTGTTGGAGTAGACCTGAGGGTTTCTGGTATTCAGACTTGACTCTCGCACAAGTCAAACACTTGCTGACGTAGGTCGCTCTGTGGGCCTTCATGCTAGGCCACCAGTACGTGGTTTTGATGTCGTGGTACATTTTATCCGAACCAGGGTGTACCGAGTAGCGAGACTTGTGTGCTTCATCCATCACAAGCTCTCGTAGGTTGCCGTAGAGTGGGACCCAAACGCGTCCCGTTACGTAGTAAGCACCGTCTTCCTTTTGTTCTAATCGTTGTCTTGAGCCACGTAGGGCTTCAGCCCTGACGTTTTCTGGTTTCAGTGCTTCTATCTGAGCAGCTCGTATCTGGGAGGGAAGACTAGAATGGATCGTGAGTTGCAAAGCTCGCACGCGCTTAGGCGCGGTGTCCTTTCGATTGAGGGCGTCAGCCACAACATTGGCCTTACCCGGGTGGTACCTGATTGAGCACTCGTAGTCGTTCAGTAGTTCGACCCATCGTCGTTGTCGCATATTCAGTTCCTTCTTCTTGAAGATATGCTCGAGGCTCCTGTGGTCGGTGTAGATGGCGCACTTGGTACCGTACAAGTAGTGTCGCCATAACTTAAGTGCGAAAACAACAGCTCCCAGCTCTAAGTCGTGCGTAGTGTATTTCTTTTCATGAACTTTAAGTTGGTGTGAGGCGTAGGCTATAACTTTATCTCGTTGCATCAATACACAACCAAGGCCCTGAATTGATGCGTCGCAGCAGACCACGAAGTCGTCTGTGCCCTCTGGCAAGGAAAGGATAGGTGCGCTGCAAAGTCTATCCTTTAAGTGCTGAAATGCTAACTCCTGTGCATTTCCCCAGCGATAAACAACGCCTTTCTGCGTTAGCGAGGTGAGAGGCTGTGCGATCTTAGAGAAATCCTTTATGAATCTCCTGTAGTAACCTGCTAAACCCAAGAATTGGCGAATTTCCTTTGGTGTACGAGGTGCAGGCCAGTTCTTAATCGAATCTACCTTGGATGGATCAACGTGAATCCCATCCTTGTTTACCACGTGGCCTAGGAAATGGACTTCTCGAAGCCAGAAGTCGCATTTCGAGAACTTCGCGTAAAGCTGTTCTGTTTGAAGGAGTTCCAGAATAAGTCGTAGATGTTGCTCGTGTTCCTCCTGACTCTTAGAATAGATCAGGATGTCGTCGATGAAGACTATAACGAACTTGTCTAAGTAAGGCTTGCACACTCGATTCATCAAGTCCATGAAAACTGCGGGTGCGTTTGTCAGCCCAAAAGGCATGACCAAAAACTCACAGTGCCCATAGCGGGTTCTAAAGGCTGTTTTGGAGACGTCCTCTTCCCGGACTCTCAGCTGATGATACCCCGATCTCAAATCAATCTTTGAATAGTAGCTCAACCCTTGCAGCTGGTCGAATAAGTCGTCAATACGCGGTAGAGGATAACGATTCTTCACCGTCACCTTGTTGAGTTCCCGGTAGTCGATGCACATTCTGAAGGTACCATCCTTCTTCTTCACAAATAGTACTGGAGCTCCCCAGGGTGATGAGCTAGGACGAATGAAACCCTTATCCAAGAGTTCTTGTAGTTGCGTAGAGAGTTCTTCCAACTCTGATGGAGCTAAACGATAAGGTGCACAAGCTATAGGCGCAGCTCCAGGAGCTAGTTCAATCTGAAACTCGACTTGGCGATGAGGTGGAAGGCCAGGTAATTCCTCAGGAAATACCTCAGGATAGTCGCGTACAACGGGAAAATCTTCTATCTTCTTTTCTTTCTCCGAGGTATCAGTTACGAGAGCCAAGATGGCAGTGTGACCCTTTCGCAAGCACTTCTGGGCCTTGAGGAGAGAGATGACGTTCTCAACAGCACTCCTCTTGTAGCCACGAATCATGAGAGGTTCACCACTGGGACCAGGAATACGGACAATCTTCTTGTTGCAAAGGATCTCTGCTCGGTGCTGGGATAACCAATCCATACCAATGACAACGTCGAAACTACCCAAGACAATAGGAATGAGGTCGATAGAGAAGGTCTGGTTAGCGAGAACAAGTTTACAACCCTTGACTACGTGTGTGGCTTCTAAACTCTTACCATTTGCTAGCTCTACAGTGTGCTTGTTGTTCAAAGGTGTTGGAATACGCTTAAGCATTCGACTAACTTCTAGTGACGTGTAGCTAGTATCGGCACCCGAATCAAATAATACTGAAACATAAAAGTCATCGAGAAGGAACTTACCCGCTACAACATTGGGGTCATTCCTTGCTTCACCTTGGCCAATCACGAACGCCCGCCCCCTGGCACCATTGTTGTTGTTGTTCCCATTGTTACCATTCCCTTGATTGTTGTTGTTGTTGTTGTTGTTCTGGTTCCTGTTCAGTTGGGGACAATCTCTCTTGAAGTGGCCCTCAGCTCCACACTGAAAGCACCCTTTGTTATCACCCTGCTGCGGCTGCTGGCGTTGATTCTGTTGAGTTTGCTGACGATTCTGATTGGCGGGGTACAAGCTCCTGCAATCCTTTGCAGCGTGACCTGGCTTGTTGCACCGATGATAGTTACCCCTGGTGCATGGCCCACTGTGGTGCAGGCTGCAGCGATTGCACTTGGGGTGATTCCCTTTGTACCCACCATGACTTTGACCACTAGATGATTGTTGATTAGGGCTCTTGTAGTCATCAGTCCTTCTCTGCTGAGACTGGGACTGAACAGAAGTCGAACCCTTACTTGGAGCTCCATCCCATTTTCGCTTGTTGTCACTAGGGACACCTGAAGTAGTTGCAGCACCTATGCGCTTTGGTAACCTGTTCTGCTCCACCGCCTGGTCCGTGAGACGGTGAGCCAATTGCACAACCTGCTGGATGGTGGCGAGGTTTGCTGAAGTCACATGACTTTGGATTTCGGGCACTAAACCCTTGAGAAACAGTTCTATGCGTTTGATGGGAGGATCCACCATCGTAGGGCACAGAATTTCCAGTTCATTCGATCTCTTCACATAAGCTTCAATCTCGGACCCCGTCATCTTTAGGTTGAAGAACTCGACCTCCAGCTTATGAATATCATCGCGACTGCAGTATTCCTCCTTGATCATTTCCTTAAAATTCTCCCATGGGGTGGCGTTGGCAGCAACCAACCCCAGCATTTGGACCTGAGCGTTCCACCATGTGAGGGCTAAACCCTCGAGAGTACCGGTAGCATACTTCACCCTGCGCGCCTCAGGGCATTCACACATTTCGAACACAGATTCCAGTTTCTCAAACCAGTGGAGGAGACCTACCGCTCCTTCAGTGCCGCTAAAAGTAGTGGGTCGGCAGTCCATAAAAGTTTTAAAAGTGCACACGGGCGGTTGAGCGTGCTGACCTATTGTGGGCGAAAGAAAGACAGAGTTTAACACAAAAGTTGGTTCACGAGAGTAGGATTCTAAAGATCCTAGAATGAGTTTGGACTGCAGGATATACCTCCTGCGTGCACAGCTGCAAGTGCTGCGGCAACCCGTTCGTTGATCAGAGCCGTCAACTGGGCTTGTGTCATGTTAACGCGTCCAGACATGATCTTCATATCAAGAGTAACACGAGTGAGAGAGGTTCGCGAAAGTACGATGATAGGATAGAGTATGCACGCACGTATTCAAGCAACAGTAGTTATACTAACCAAGCATACCATGAGCAATGTACTATGTAACTATCAAGTAGGCAATATATACACAAATCATATCACCTAGAATGTCGAGCCTTGCATGTGGAGTGAAGCGTCGTTGTGGACCGTTGAGCACTGTACAGGTTATAGTCTGGTTTTAACAAAAACGTTTTCCCTTTATTAAAACCAAGTTCTCTATAACCAATGGCTCTGATACCAATCTGTCACACCCCCAAAATCCACCTGCGGAGTACTACCGCTTGGAGGAGTGACTGACCAGGATCCAGCCACCAATCATATTGAACAAGCATATAAGTAGTTATAAAATCCTACCAATACAATTGGTGTTCAAACAAAACATAGTTTAAGTTGCAAGCGGAAGCATAAGTGTTAAAGCCAAAACATAAGTTTAATTGTTTCAAAGTTTAACACTGCACACAGTCGTCCATGTCCCACAACGACTCTCTTCCATGCAAGATCCAGCTAAGTACCTATTGACCTGCAAAGCATGTAGTAACGAGTTAACAACAAGTTGAGTGAGTTCACGGTTGGGTGTTTGTTTTAAGTTGTTTCGAAAACAGTTTCCTTTATCTGGCATCCTGCCGTGGGGGTTACCCCATAGTTAAAAAAAACGTGACTTGTTTATTCCCGGTTACTCTGGCAATCCAGCCGTGGGGGCTACCCCGTGTTAGTTATCTGGCATTTCGGCCGTGGGGGCTACCCCATGTATCCACTAGACTCGTTACCATATCGACTGCTGACTGTAGTCATGTTTATGTGCCCTGAAACTGTCAATATCTATCATCATTGACGTGCCCCAGATCCATTAGTTCACGCCCGTCCTCTGCGGCACGGTGTGAGGTTTGTCAGACCTAAATAGCGCTATCTAACTAATGACCCGCTCACCATTAGCCCGGCGATTAAGTCGATATAAAAATGAGGGACTTCGTGATAGAGTTTTGGTCTAGTACGAGTTATCTGTCCGTGAGGATGAGGAATTACATTCCTGAACCACTGCTGTCCTACCCAAGAGAGGACGAGGAACCCATGTTCCTTAACCCCATTCCCAACCCAGGGAATCCCATGCTTTGTAGAGGGTGTGAACTCACCTTAGTTTGCTCGGCAGATACACAGAAAGTCAAGTCTAGATGCTAGTGGTCAATCACGCCCTAACATAGTTGTACCATACAAGTCAGGTTCGTATTCGGGTTGTGCACGTATGTTTCTACACGTTTGCTAGCACGTTGCATGCAAGTATCTTTCATGGCAGTCCAACAACATTCATGTTCAATCAATAACGTATAAGGTCCATGCATTAGGCCCAATACTCAGGCCCGTAGCTGTGCAAGTCCATACATGATCAAGTGGTCTCGAGTCGAGACTGTGCGGTCTCTAGTCGAGACTGTGCGGTCTCGAGTTGTAACTTACAAGTTCTCGAGTCGCAATCTGAGGAGGTCTTGGGTCATGCATATATGGATCTCGAGTCGCAACCGGACTCGCAAGCATAGTCTCGAGTCATGATGTTTGTGTGTTAATGAAGCATGGTCTCGAGTCGAGACTAGGGGTTCTCGACTCGCAACCTGAGTCGCAAACTGTGTTCTCGAGTTGTCTTATGGCGGTCTCGAGTCGAGACAGGAGGTCTCGACAGGAACACCTGCTGACTTCCTATATTGTACTAAACCAATGAGGTTTTGATTTCATGCAACACTTGTGTACTATCCGCTAAACATGTTTTCTTGTCTAGTTATTCACCAAAATGGATCAAACAATCAGATTTCAAATATTCATAACACATTCATATCATATTCAACAAGTTCTTCATATATTCATCATGTTCATCAAATATTCATAACACAAACAGCCCTTATTCAAACACATTTTGCATTTTTCGGACAAGAGTTATAATACCTAAACTAGATATCAAGCTCATCTTGCAAACAAAACATTTGTTCTATAACCTCATACATAAAATCGGATGATCATGAACAACCCTAAGCTTATCATTCTTTTGTTATTCAAACTACATTGCTCGAATGTTATCTTACAAAAGTCATGTTCTCCTAAGCATGTATCATTTAATCAAACAAGAACTCATTAAATCAAACAAACACTTTTGTCATGTTCAAACAATAGTCACGGTGCATATTATCACATAATCGATACTTTAATCATGTATAAAACTTATCAAGCAAACATGTTACCATATGGCTTCATCCTACATCATTGTCAACCGTAATACAACACATAATAAGAATCACTAACCGGTTAGAGAAGTAGTGGTGAAAGATGAAGCTTTGTTTGGTGTGAACAAGCTAATCCTAGAACCCTTTTGTGGTCGGCCGGTTTGATCCGAGAGTGAGAGTGAAGGTTTGTGCTTCTAGGGTTTTAGTGAGAGAGAGAAGGTAGGAGTGTGTGTGGATTGCCCAAAGAGTGGCAAGGTTAGCTATTACTAAGGGTTATATACTTGTTCCACATTGGTGCACCCTAATGGGTTTCGGATGAGGTGCATGGCCCAACCGGCCCATATGTTGCACTGTTCACTCGAGACCACATGGTCTCGAGTCGGGTTCTTGTGTCTCGGGTCGCATACATACAAGCATACATATAAACATAACATATAATCACATAGGATGTTCACATATATCATTACACCAACACGTCAACTAATCACATAACGTTTCAAGTAAGTTACACCAAGATACAACGAAAGGTTCTAAATTTCGAGTTGTCACACAAGCTTAATCAGTAGGCAAAACTCTGTCCAACTAAACTTGCAAGGTGAGTCATTCTCTTTTTATCAAATTACTTTACAAAACCCTAAATTTTTTCCAGTTATACTTTGCAGTGATTAAGTCTTTGCTAATATTTAATTACTGGCACTAAGTGAGGGTTTTGTGCACATTACTACTAATGACTTATCACTTTAGGTGGGTGAACCTAATTTAGTGATATGTCCACAGTCATAGATCCGGTCGAGTGACAACTGAACCAGCTAATTATAAGATAGGGGTAAATGTGAAATCTCTTAATGCTGTAAATTATAACAATGTGTCGTTTTGTACAAATTGAATGACTCGCCAGTATTTCCCTGCTGATAAAATCTTTTTAAACATGTTTTAGGTGATTTACTATGAACCAGGAAAAGTGCCGTGTGGCACTACAGCTTAAAGGAAGTGGCTCAGTAAATAAATAAACATGTTTTTGTAACCAAGGGATTTCCCAGTGGAATTCCATTATTGTAAAATACGGGGTTTGTCCCCAAATTTGGAAATAAAATAAATGGGTGTTTTCAGTTTAAATTATCCTGTTGAGATTTCCGCTGCCAAATTAAACACCAATACAACGGGTTTCTGTCCCACGGCTTCTGAACCGGGTAAAACCGGGTCGGGGGCCGTGACAGAAAAAGGTGGTATCAGAGCCACTGATTTAAGCTAATTAAGTATTTAGAAATACTTAATTTTTTTTCAAATTGCCATTCTGTGATTTCGTGAAAATTTAATTTACAATAAATAAAATTTTAATTGGAATTTCTGTGTGTTTCTTCATGTGTGATAACAGCATGAATGAACTGTCGGAGGCACTCCGCAACTTTACAATCCATACAACCGATATGGATACAACATGAATCCAATCTGGCTATCAAGCGGATACTGAGGAGCCATTAGTATTTCAGGCCCAGCCCAAGGAGAAACCCAAGCCTAAAAGGAGGAGAAGAATCCTGGACTGGAAGCGAGGACTAAGGAAGAAGCCAGCAGCCCAAAAGGTGAAAAAAGACAGAGGATCCAAAGAACAAGGGAAAAGGAAAGGAAGTAGGGGAGAGTTCCGGTCAAGCCTAGGAGATGCCACCTTGTGACCTCATCGGACCTGCCGACGAAAACCTTTTCAATTTCCCAGCCCAATCTGAACTTCCAATTAATTTGGAACCTGCTATTCCGGACCCTATTGTCAATCCCCAACCTTTTACAGGGTAGTTGGAAGAGTGGTGGACGAGCAACTGACATTTTCAGAATTTCATGAATAACCCCAATGTTTACTTTCCCCAGTTTGATCCTGAACCTGCACCTTTTCCACCTATGAACGCAGAGAACGTTGCCGAGTTACGCCGGTACGGCGAGGAACTTGTGGATGCGGGCAACCGGATTCGGGAAGTGGGGGAAAACATCGCGTGGAAGTACGACGAGAGGGAGCGTCGTTTCTGAGGAGCCAGTCGATTGTGGTTAATATAATAATATGTGAAAAAAAACAAAAAAATATAATAAGAAAATATATAATATAATATATAGTATAATAATATAATGTATAATAATAAAATAACATATCTGTAAAATATATGGTTTGTATTAACGCATAATATATATAAAATATAAAGGTCGCAAGGTCGACGATTTTGGCTATATGTGTTGACGTGTTTATGTGTGTTTGCTTTATTATGGTTGATTGCCATCTATTTTGTAACAATAATTTGCATATATTGTTAATTATTCAGATGGAAAACGCAATATACCAACCGGCAACCGAAGTTAACCAATCGGAACAACATAATGAAGACCATTTTCTTAATAGGCAAGATATAGAAAATATTGTTGCTCAGGGAATAGCCAACGCTATCCCGGTAATTGTTGCTGCCGTTAAGAATCCTGCTGAACCTTCCCAAGCCAACAATAGCAAACGTACTCGCGACGATAATTTTAGTAACAGTGTGAATGGAGGTGGCAATAACGACAATAATGTGGTTCAAGCCCCAATACTTAAGAAAATGAAAGTTGCAACACCTGGTTGCACTTATAAAGAATTTCTTGCCTGTAAACCAGTTGAATTTGCAGGCAATGAAGGGGCGACTGCCACACTGCGTTTGTTAGAAAAGACTGAAGTAGTAATTAAAATCAGTAAATGCACAGAGGAAGATGAGGTTATGTACGCATCCCACCTTTTCAAAGAAGAGGCGTTAGAATGGTGGAACACGGTACTACAAGCTAAAGGAAGTGACGTGGCTTACGCCATGAGTTGGGAGGAATTTAAGGGATTAGTGGAAAGAAAATTTTGTCCCGACTTATGAAAAGGAACAAATGACAAATAAGTTCCTGAACCAGCAGATGGTGGATGTTGATTGTCGAGGGTATACTTCGAAATTTTTCGAGTATGCTAGAATTGTACCAACTCTGGCTTCGCCAGAACCGGTGCTTATTTCTCGCTATATCTGGGGAGTAATTAGTGAAATTCGTGATATAGTCAAAGCTGCGAGACCTCGAACGATTGACGATGCGGTCGAATTAGCCAACACCCTGACTGACGGACTGGTGCGCTCGAGAGAAGAAAACAAGAAAAAGGAATTGGCCCAAAAGATTACCCAAGGTTTCCGTGTGGGTAATAATAATAGTAATTTCAAGAGAAAGGGAACAGGGCAGCCTTCCATACCGCCATTTTGCGGGAATTGCAAAAAGAAACATTTTGGAAAATGCAAGGAAAATTGCAATTTCTGCAAGAGACCAGTCCATCGAGAGGAGGAATGTAGGAAGAAAACTGTAATCTACTACAACTGCGGCGAAACGGGAAACTTCAAGCCCGATTGTCCGAAATTGGTCAAGCCAGCTGATAATAAGGCCAAACCTGCAGAAGGAACTACTAAGAAGAATGCAAGAGCCTTCCAGCTAACAACACAAGAAGAAGAACTGATTCCCGATGTGATAGCTGGTACGTTTCTGGTACATGACATTTATGCGAAAGTTTTATTTGACTATGGTGTAAACCAAAGTTTTATAAATACTTCATTCTGCCAAGCTCTTAAGCAACCTTTAACCAAACTTAAGCAGATTTATACGGTAGAAACGGCAGATGGAAATTCTGTTAACATAGATAAGGTTTTGCAAGAAGGAAAAATAGAACTCTCAGGCCATAAATTTTCTGTAAACCTGCTGCCCATGAATTTAGCTGGATTCGATGTTGTGCTCGGAATAGATTGGTTAGTAGCCAACCATGCTCGAATCCTCTGTGATAAGAATTCCATAGAAATTCATACACCCGCAGGAGAAATAGTTGTGGTTACAGGAGATAAACTACGTAAACCAATGAAGTTCATTTCAGTAATGAAAGTTGCTAGTTATGAACGAAAACAATGAATAGTGTATATGATTTCAGTAATCATTAACACTAAAAGTAAGGAACGTAAGGAAATCCCAGTAGTGTCAGAATACCCGGATGTATTTCTAGAAGAGCTACCTGGATTACCACTAGATAGAGAAGTAGATTTTAGAATTCATCTAATTCCTGGAACTACACCAATAGCTAAGGCACCCTATCGGTTAGCACCCACGGAAATGTTAGAACTAATGAAGCAATTAGATGAATTACTAGGCAAACGATTCATACAACCTAGTTCATCCCCTTGGGGATCACCTGTGTTGTTTGTAAAGAAGAAGGATGGTTCGATGCGAATGTGTATCGATTATAGGGAATTGAATAAGGTTACAATTAAGAATCGATACCCATTAACTAGGATTGATGATCTTTTTGATCAACTTCATGGAGCTAGGTATTTCTCCAAGGTAGACATACCTAAAACTGCTTTCAGGACTAGGTATAGTCATTACGAGTTTACAGTCATGCCCTTTGGGTTAACGAATGCTCCTGCAGCATTCATGGACATACTGAATAGGATCTGTAAGCCATATTTAGATAAATTCGTAATTGTCTTCATCGACGATATACTTATTTATTCCAAAATCCAGGACGAGCATTGTGAGCACCTGCATGCCCTCTTAGCTCTGTTGAGAAAGGAAAAGCTTTACGCCTAATTCTCGAAGTGTGAATTTTGGCTACAAGAGGTACAATTTTTAGGACACATGGTGAATCACGAAGGTATTCACGTAGATCCCTCCAAGATAGAGGCAATCACCAATTAGAAGGTCCCGCAATCAGCTACCGAAGTTAGAAGCTTTCTGGGATTAGCGGGATATTACAGGGTGCCATCTTTCTGTTGAAATCACACGTTAGAGTAGGGAAACACTGCTACGATTACAGGGTAATAACTCGATCACTTCTATGATACAATGTCTGATCGATTGAAACCGATCCGATGGATGTTTAAGTGCTGCCCGAATTCGGGCTATACTTTGTCATTCGTCGTGAGGGTTTTGATTTCGTGAGCTTATCGTAAATGTTGTATTAAGTTACTAACTTAATTTTGTGTGCATTGTTATCTTAAATAGGGTACCAAGCTTAATCAGTAGGAAAAACTCTGTCCAACTAAACTTGCAATGTGAGTCATTCTCTTTTTATCAAATTACTTTACAAAACCCTAAATGTTTTCCAGTTATACTTTGCAGTGATTAAGTCTTTGCTAATCTTTAATTACTGGCAGTAAGTGGGGGTTTTGTGCACATTACTACTAATGATTTATAACTTTAGGTGGGCGAGCCTAATTTAGTGATATGTCCACAGTCATAGATCCGGTCGAGTGACAACTGAACCAGCTAATTATAAGATAGGGGCAAATGTGAAAACTCTTATTGCTGTAAATTGTAACAATGTGTCGTTTTGTACAAAATTGAATGACTCGCCAATATTTCCCCGCTGATAAAATTTTTTTAAACATGTTTCAGGTGATTTACTGTGAACTAAGAAAAGTGACGTGTAGCACTACAGTTTGAAGGAAGTGGCTCAGTAAATAAATAAACATGTTTTTATAACCAAGGGATTTCCCAGTGGAATTCCTTTATTGTAAAATACGGGGTTTGTCCCGAAATTTGGAAATAAAATAAATGAGTGTTTTCAGTTTAAATGATCCTGTTGAGATTTCCACTGCCAAATTAAACACCAATACCACAGGTTTCTGTCCCACGGCTTCTGAACCGGGTAAAACCGGGTCGGGAACCGTGACACATAGGCACTTAATTTTACCGACCACTTAGCCATTCTACCTGACATCGCATGTTTCCTAAGCACATTTTTAACAGGATAGTTTTAACATGAATCATATGTGTCTCAAAGTAATGTCTAAGCTTTGTTGATGCCATAACTAGGGCTAATATCAATTTCTCTAAGTATGAATATCTAGTTTCAGCATCTAACAAACTTTTACTAACATAATAGACAGGATACTGCTGACCTTCTTGATCCTTTACTAGAACAGCACTTACTGCATTCCCTGATACTGCAAGATACAGGGATAATAGTTCACCATTCTCGGGCTTCATCAATAGAGGTGCGGTTGAAAGATACTGCTTCAATTCCTGCAAGGCTGCTTCATGCTTTTCTCCCCACTCGAATTTCTTATTCTTATTCAGGATATCGTAAAATTCTTTACATTTCTCTGAGGATCTTGATATAAATCTGTTTAACGCCGCTACTCATCTCGTTAATCTTTGTACATCTTTCATGTTGGAAGGCGATTTGATGTCCAACATAGCTTTGATCTATTCTGGGCTTGCTTCTATCCCTCTTTTAGTCACCATATATCCTAAAAACTTTCCTGCCCCGACTCCAAAATGGCACTTGGCAGGATTTAGCTTCATGTTATATTGATCCAGGATATCAAATGCTCCTTTAATATCCTGGAGGTGATCCTCAGCCTTCTTAGATTTCATTACCATATCATCAATGTATACTTCCATGGTGTCCCCCAGTTTATGTTTAAACATCATGTTCACCAATCTTTGGTACGTTGCACATTCATTTTTCAAACCAAACGACATAGCAGTATAACAATATGTTGGTGCATATGTCTGTCGACTTCGTCTTGTATCGAGTCTTGTAATAGGTTTGATAGATCAAGTCACATAGAACGAGAAAAACTGGAAACTGGCCAAAACAAGCCAGTTCACACGAAGTGGCCAGTTCACATGAACTGGACAAGGTCACTTCATATGAACTGGAACATGTCCACTTCATGTGAAGTGGCTGGCCTATATATAGTGGTCTTGAGTCTTTCATTTGTAACTTTTCTGATTCCGGTAGCGAAGCTCTGCCGAGGTATCTCCAGGTCTGTAATCGTCATCAAATCAATACAAGAGATAGTTAAAGTGATTCTCGTGTGTTTGCAGCTGAAATAACTCCGATACGTTTGATTCCACCTCTCGTATTGGACGAGATCTCTTCTGAACGACTCGTTTGGTCGTGAAAACGATCCTACAAGTGGTATCAGAGCTCAGGAGGAAGAGTTCTTACCGATTTCAGCCGTTTTTCACCGAAAATTTCTGATTTCTACTCACTTTCTTCATATTTTTCAAACTTAAACAAGATTTTAAGGATAAAATGGCTTGATTTTCACATATAACGTGTGAAACACTGTTTTAACAAATCCTTGAAAGAATAAGACTTAAATTCGACCTATAACTTGATTATTTTTGGCAAAAACTTGACCGATAGTATGACATCATCATCAGTTCACACGAGTTGCTATCCACTTCGCATGAAATAGGTTCCAATTCGTTTGAAAAGTGTTACCAGTTCGTATGAAGTGAGTGAAAAGGTCCAGATCATTTGAATTGGACTCCAGGTCGTGTGAAACGAAATTCAGGTCACACGAAGTGACTTGTTACCAGATCGCTTGGAAATTATTTTTCCAGTTCGTACGGATTGGCTAATAACACCAGGTCGATTGAATAATCATCAGTTTTGAGATACAGTGTACAGTTTTGTGAAGTGGTAAACATATCCAAATCATGTGAATTGAACCCATCAGGTCGTTTGGAATGACCCATGTGTGTTGACTGAATAAATATTTCGGTCCAATCATTTTTCAGATCCATATATAGCGGCCCAATCAGATTTTTTTAAACATTTGAAGTTGTCGATTAAGGGGATATTGAGGTCCAATTAAAATCTAGTAGATATTAAAGGAATGTCGGCTCATTAAAGTCACATTTGAACATTAATTGATAAAGTTTGGTCTCGGGCCATTACAAGCAACTTTAATTGCAAATCAGTTCATTCAAGTAAAACATATCACCGGCCCATGTGTTCACTGTTTTGAGTTGTCAGTATTGATTATGGATTGCATGTGACATTTGAAATGAAGGCCCAATATGTCACACCCCGACCACGTAAAACATCAAATCGTGGCGGAAACGTCGGGAGTGTTGTAACAGAATTATTGTTTCAAAACCATGGCATTTAAAAGTTATGTTTTATTCATCAAACAAAGAGTTGCATTGTCTTAAAATAACTGAAACAAAGAGTACACCTCATAATTAAACTAGTTCTATCTTCATTTTAAGTCTCTAAGGCACAGGTCCGCCCTAGTGTGTCACGAACATCCTAAGCAACAGCTCCTGAAAACACATGTGAAAATAGGTATGTCAGCATAAAAATGCCTGTGAGATACATAGGTTTTATGAAAACAGGATTCATGACTTGAGTTTGAAGAAATATTTAATAAATTTCAGTCATGAACCTTGTTAATTGTTTTGTTTTATAAATCATTTGAAAAACGTTAGCAAAATCAGATGATATGTATATATAAAAGAATAATGTATGGTTAAATGAATAACCACGTAAAATGAGTTTGTATAAATTGAGTTATTTGTAAAACAATGTTTAAGTGAAAATATGTTGTAAATGTAATATGTATAACTGAAATGGTTTAAATAACGCTACGATATGTAATACCATAAAAGAACTTATATATAGGAAGTACCAGCGGCGTATCCACCGTGCTTTTATCATACTACATGTCGCCTCGTTATGTAAATCACTTACCCAAACAAACCACCAAAATGTAATGTTTAAACCAATTGTCAAATGTTTATGAGTAAACCAAGTCTATTGTCAATGTAAACCATGTAATGTATAAGGAAAAGTCATGTATGGTAAGTAAAATGAGACTACTTAAACCACAAGAAAAAATGTACAAAACAAAGTATTTTAAATAAATCAAAAGTTATGTTTTGTAAGATAAATACATGTTTTACTGATACAAACACTTATGCAGTAAGTTAACGCATACATTCAAGCCTTGAGACAGCAGGATAACCTTAGAGTAAAGATTATCAAAGTAAAATGTTTTCGGATTCAGTCATTCCTTACACCCAAACAAATCTAGGATGTCAGGAACGGGATTTGTCAAGTCCTATGGTACCATTACTTACTACCGAGCGGCGTAGCTAATGTTAATGAATGTAATTTAGACCCGTTGAACAAACCAAATGTCAAACCAAATTGTAAACATGTAATGAAAGTAATGTACTAAGTATGCTAAGTTAACATACAAAGTAGAAAAGTAATGTAAAAACAATGTACTAATAGTGTACTAATGAACATAGCAAGTATAGGATATAAAAACATGAAAAGCACTAAAATAACAAGTCGGCACATGTGTTTCACCCCAAAATGTTTGAAAAACAGTAAAAGAGGGGTCTATGTACTCACTTGAGATTGCTCAATAGACTTTAGATATCCACCAAGCAAAGCTAGAAGATCACGGAACCAAACGGCACCTAATATAGGTAACTACATTAATAAACGGACCTATTCGGAGGATCGGGTAGCATGAGGGTTCGTAAACCAAATGAGTGTAGGAACTCAAGTAATATGGTTTAACAAAGCCTACATACTAAAACGGCACCTATCCTAAGTGCTTTTGACCCATTACGACCCGTTTAGGTAGCTTATGCTACTTTAACGCGTCGTTCACGTAAAACGCGTTCGGACCGCCTAACTAGTCCTATGACAAGTAAAATATGCCTTAACATGTCTAATATTGTTGCTAAATCAGTTTAGATGTCAAAAGTTACGTTACATAGGCTTAAAATGAAATTTGGCGTAAAAAGGGTATTTTGGTAATTTACCTAAGGCATATATACTACCTATCATACAACTACTCAAACGATGTGACCATAAGGTATAACCTCGGAAGGTTATTCCCTATACAACTATGGTCACCTAATGTGTTTGGTCGGATCCTAATGATCAACCAAATGGGTCGGGTACGAAAGTATAAGCGATTGATTAGATCGTTTACCTTTACGACCCTAGACAAGCACAAATCTAAAACTGACGAGCTAAACATGTTAAAACATGTTTAACGAGGTTTGAAACAGATTTGGTATCAAAACAAACGGTTTTGATACCCACAAGTAGTTTGGTTACAAAATACGCAAGAATACGTATTTTGGCCGAAACTACGACTCGTCACTGAGCCTAGATAACGTGGTAATCGGTAGGTATAGTCACTAGGGACTATAACCATCGTGATTACGCTCATGTTATGAAGTTCAAACGAACTTCACAATGACCATAAACTGGTCAATGTAGAAAGTCAAACAAAGTTTGACTTTAACGCTAAAACGAATGAAAAGAACGAAAGAATACTTACAGATGGTCCCCGCAAGTTTGATTTTCCAAGTATTTCTCAGGTATGAAGTGACACACTTCAACTTAGAGAAAAATCTCAGAAATCAAGTAGGTTGCAACAAAAGGGGAGGGGGTATTTGTAGATGTAGTAGAACCATTAAGATCGTTCCTCATTATCCGAGATTCAATCACAGCCGTACACCTCGAGCCCATAGTTTATAAAACCATTGGAGCCCCTAGATTAAGCCCCTTGTTTGCTAGAAACCATTTGCAACACTCACAAGCAGCTGCAACAGCTGGAAACAGGCTGTTTTCAACATTATGCACATCTGGGAGGCTCACACGGCCCGCGTAAGGGGCCTGCAGATGTTTACGTGGCCCGCCTGGGTGACCCAGATCAGCAACATGTTTCAGAAATTGCAGAAATGGTCCCTGTTATGGTTTAAGCTCAGTTCCGACATGTTTAAGGCTCGTTAAGCAAACTTCAAGGCCCTAAAATGATGCCTAAACATTTTGGACATGAAACATGCTCAAAAATATGCCGGGTGTCGGTTCGTTTGGTCGTACGATCGCGATATTTGCTTAATTACGACGAAATGCGCACAAGCGCGAAAAACGATCCAAATTGCGCGACGAATGGATTTTTCTTATGCCAAACACTAAAATAAAATATTTTAGTGCTTACATAAATTTTTGGATGTCCGGATGTATTCAGAATGTAAGTTATGCGGGAAAATGCAAACTTATGCACTTTTTGACGCTTTTCGTCCCTGAATGAGCATAAAGTTTATTTTAGCACACCGAACCTCTCAAAGCCTATTTCTAAGCTATGTAAAGGATATTTAGAGTGTTTTTAACTTATGGTCATGTTCCGGAATGTCCGTTACAGTTCAAATCGGCATACTTTCGCAGTTTGTCGAATTTAGTCCCTGTAAGCGAATAGACTTGATTTTGCCATACCAAAGCCTTCAAAACTTATTTCTAAGTTATGTAAAGGTTATTTAAGGTATATTAAGAATATGTTGATGTTCCGGAGTATTTTTCGCGTTAAACTGATTAAGTTTACGCACCAGTTTGCGTAACTCTCCAGAAAGTGATATAGAGTTTGAAATTAAATAGAAATCAAAACATGAAAAATATCAAACATAAACAAACAAACATTGGGATCAAATAACTTTATTTCATTGATAACTGAACTGTTTACAATGATTACAAGCACAGATGTCACAGTCTCCCCTACTTGTGGAAATTTTGTCCCGAAATTTGTTTAGAGGAAACTCGTGAGAAAAGATGCGGATACTTCGCCTTCATTTGATCTTCACGTTCCCAAGTAAACTCAGGTCCACGTTTAGATTCCAAGCGAACTTTAACCAAACGAATGCTCTTGCGTTTAAGCCATTTGACTATACGGTCCATGATTTCCACAGGCTTCTCAACAAAATGTATTGTGTTGTCAACACGGATTTCGTCAAGGGGTATGTGGAGGTTCTCATCAGCTAGACACTTCTTGAGATTGGACACGTGGAAGGTTGGATGAACGTTTCCAAGTTCAGGAGGTAACTCAAGTCTGTAGGCTACCTTACCGATTCTTTCGACGATCTTGAATGGTCCAACATATCTAGGTGCAAGTTTTCCTGTCTTTCCAAATCTGATCACACCTTTCCAAGGTGAGACTTTAAGTAATACACGATCACCGACTTGAAATTCCAAGGGCTTGCGTCGTTGGTCCGCGTAACTCTTTTGATGGTTTTGAGCTGTTTGGAGGTTATCACGAACTTTCTTAACCTTATCAGTTGTCTCTAGAATGAGGTCAGGTCCAGTAAGTTGAGCCTCACCTATCTCATTCCAGCAGACTGGTGAACGACATTTTCGACCATAGAGAGCCTCGAAAGGAGCCATGTTGATGCTGGAGTGATAACTGTTGTTGTAGGAGAATTCAATCAATGGAAGATGTGAATCCCAACTACCACCAAAATCGATCACGCATGCTCTAAGCATATCCTCCAAAGTCTGGATTGTTCTTTCAGATTGACCATCAGATTGCGGATGATAAGCAGTGCTTAGATTAAGTTGAGTCCCCATAGCAGATTGCATGGTTCTCCAAAAACAAGAAGAGAAACGAGCATCTCTATCAGAAATAATGTTCAAAGGAACACCATGTCGAGATACGATTTCATCCACATAAATTTTAGCCAACTTTTCAGCAGATAGATCCTCACGGATCGGCAGGAAATGCGCTGATTTAGTAAGACGATCAACAACTACCCAGATGGCATCATGACCTTTCTTAGTGCGCGGAAGTTTAGTAATGAGATCCATAGCAATGTTTTCCCATTTCCAAACTGGAATCTCTGGTTGCTCTAAAAGACCAGAAGGATGTTGGTGTTCAGCCTTAACCTTAAGACAAGTAAGGCATTTGGACATGTATAAGGCAATGTCTTTCTTCATACCAGGCCACCAATACTGAGTACGAAGATCCTTATACATCTTATCTGAGCCAGGATGAATAGAATAACGAGACTTATGAGCTTCATCCATAAGCAAAGTGCGGACATCATCTTGGCTTGGGACCCACAAATGGTCTATGAAATAATACGATCCATCGTCCTTCAGTTCAAGATCAGGCTTAATGTGATAGGGTAATTCCTTACCCATCAAGTCTTGTGAAACACAAGCATGTTGAGCCTGAGAGATGCGGGCTTGAATATCAGATCGAGCTTGAATATTAGATTAAACACGAACACAATGAAGCTTGACACGTTCTTTACGACTCAAAGCGTCAGCCACGACATTCGCTTTACCAGGATGGTAGCGAATTTCGTAGTCATAGTCGTTTAGAAGTTCAACCCAACGTCGTTGCCTCCTGTTGAGTTCTTTCTGATTAAAGATATGCTAAAGACTTTTGTGGTCAGTGAAAACCACACATTTTCTACCATACAAATAGTGTCTCCAGATCTTAAGAGCGTACACAACTGCACCCAACTCAAGATCGTGAGTGGTGTAGTTTTTCTCATGCACCTTCAACTGCCTCGATGCATATGCTATGACTTTGTTCCTTTGCATCAGAACACAGCCAAGTCCCAAATTTGATGCATCACAATACACGACGAAATCATCATTGCCTTCGGGCAAAGATAGGATAGGCGCATCACAAAGCTTCTGCTTCAAGGTCTGAAACGCTTCTTCTTGTTTAGAACCCCATTCAAAGGGCTTATTCTTCTGAGTTAAAGCAGTTAGAGGAACTGCGATCTTTGAGAAGTTTTCGATGAAGCGGCGGTAATAACCCGCGAGACCAAGGAACGAACAAACTTCGGTAGGAGTAGTAGGCGTATCCCAATCCTTAATCGCACTGATTTTGGAGGGATCTACATGAATACCTTGTTCGTTGACAATATGACCCAAAAATTGAACTTCCTTAAGCCAAAATTCACACTTGGAGAACTTGGCGAAAAGTTGCTCTTTCTTTAGGAGTTCCAGAGTAAGACAAAGATGTTGCTCATGATCAGCTTGCGTCTTAGAGTATATCAAAATGTCATCAATAAAAACGATGATGAACTTATCTAAATAAGGCTTGCAAACCCTATTCATCAAGTCCATGAAAACAGCAGGAGCATTAGTCAAACCAAATGTCATAATTGTGAACTCATAATGCCCATAACGAGTGCGGAACGCTATCTTGGGAATATCTTCTTCATGTACACGAAGTTGATGATACCCAGAACGCAGATCAATCTTCAAAAAATAAGAAGCACCTTGTAACTGATCAAAGAGATCATCAATGCGAGGTAGGGGATATCGATTCTTGATGGTAAGCTTGTTAAGCTCACGGTAATTGATGCACATCCTGAAAGATCCATCCTTCTTTTTAACAAAAAGAACGGGAGCACCCCAAGGTGAAAAACTAGGATGAATAAAACCTTTATCTGAAAGCTCCTGAAGCTGCTTAGATAATTCTTGCATCTCAGATGGTGCAAGACAATAAGGAGATCTGGCAATAGGATTTGCACCAGGTACAAGATCAATACGGAACTCGACTTGGCGCGTTGGGGGTAATCCAGGTAACTCCTCAGGAAATAGCTCCGGATAATCCTGAATGACATGGATATCTTGAATAGGCTTACCTTTGCCTTTATCTGCTGCAACATGTGCCAAGAAGGCCACATAGTTCTTTCGCAGATACTTCCGAGCTTGAAAACAAGACATGAGCTTGAGACTACTAGCAGGCTTCACACCACGAACTTGTAGGTTCTCACCTGACGAAAGTGGAACACGAACAATCTTCTCGAAACAAACTACCTCTGCATGATGCTTGGCTAACCAATCCATACCCACTATAACGTCGAAACTCCCAAGTTGCATTGGCGTGAGGTCGATAGGAAAAAGATGGTTGTTAAGGTTCAATAGGTAATTGCGAAGAACAGAATCAAGAACAACGGGATCACCACTAGCAACTTCTACTGTCAAAGGCTTACCTAGTTTCGTTCTAGACATGCGAAGCAATGGCTCAAAAGATAAAGACACAAAACTCTTATTGGCAACAGAATCAAAAAGAACAGATGCGGGTTGATTAATAACAAAGAACGTACCGTTAACCACTTCATTGTCTGCTTGTACCTCTTGTGCATTCATGTTGAAGACTCGACCTCAAGCCTGAGCCTGAGCTGGATTCGCATTCACCAATCTTGGACAATGATTATGGTAGTGGGTCAAATCCCCACAGTTATAACAAGAACCTGGTGGGTAGTGAGGTCGTGCAGCTTGACCTTGTTGCTGAGCAAGAGGCTGAGCAACTTGTTGAGCCGGGTTCTGAATTGCCCGATTCTGATTAGCAGGAATGCGGCATGTGTCAGCAAGATGACCAGATCTTCCACAGTTGGTGCAATGACGGCACTGGAGGTGCGGTTGATGATGACCATTACATCTGTTGCACAAAGGTGCATTGGCAAGATAAGGTTTCTTGGCAAGTGGTTGCGCAGGCTGATTTGGTGCAGCTTGTGCAGTAACGGCGAAATTTTAGGAAGCCTTACACTTCCTAGAACCCTTCGAGGAAGCAGAATCCTTACCCTTCTTATTTTTACCTTTCTTGCTATCCTCTTTGCCAGACGACTGCTTCTTACCCTTGTCACCTTTTCTATGCAGCTTACCCTTTCAGACTTGCGACTCAGTCAATGTCGCTGATAGCTCGATTGCCTGACGTACTGTGGTAGGGTTACTACCAGTAACAATGCCTTGTACGGAGTCAGGTAGGCCATCGATATACCTCTCGATAGCCTTCTCGAGTGGGGTAACCATTGATGGGCATAACAAACTCAGCTCCGCATACCTATCAGTATACGCCCGGTGCTCGCCACTATTGTAACACCCTTGTTATTATTTTAAAGATTTTCGTATAAATAATCAAAATAAACATGTAATTACGATTAAGTATCCTTAGAAAATACGAGTAATCTAAAACTTTTACAATTTAAAAGTTTTCAACATAATATAAATAAGTTCGTCGTTTAAAAGTGATGACGAAACACCGTGCGGAAGCTTTTAACTTTATCGTGTTTGGTTCCTCATTGAGCTTGATCTTCATCCGGGCACTCTTGGCATTCACCTATGATCAAAACCAACTTAAAAGTTAGTTTTGATAGTTAAACCATAAGTTTAAACAAGTTCCATGGGTCAAACAAACAAAAAAATAACATTTTTCCGGAGTTAGGGGGCGTCGCGTGACGCCTAGCCCCCTTTTCAGCAGAATGCTGCTTTAACAGTTGCTGTACATTTCCAGCTTAACCCGATTTCACGGAAACGAGCATAACTCTCTCATTTTTAATCCGTTTTACCCGATTCTTTTTCCCACGCGTCCGTAATTTAATTCTCCATCATATGGAGTTAAATTTCAACATCCAACATAATAAATTTTGAGACTTCTAAGCCTTCGACTCGTTACCTTTTTATCAAATTTTAACCCGTTTATGCATTTTATCAAACAAACATATTTGTTTGATTCCAAATTCTCATAATCTTCTTATTTTCGATATATCCTATCATATTAGGTTCTAGTTGCGGATTTCTTACGCAATCATAACCCATTTTGCATATATACTTGTTTTGACCCGTTAAGGGTGTTTAACATTTGCAAGCTTTAAATCACGCTTCTATTAGTTTACATCCTATCCCCATTTTTATACGTATCCCAAGGACTCCATTTAACAAAACGCTTAACTCTAAACAACTCTTAAAGGTTGTTTGCCCAATTTACCCCTCAAGGGTCTTTTGGTCAATTTTAGTCCTTCTTTTTGTAACGAAGGACTTTCACTAATAGTTGACCAAAATATCACTTCTAACTACATCCTTATATTTGCGTACCTGGCTCGGGTCAACAAATAGACCCGATTTATACCTTGCTTTTATTATCACATATTCTATGGCGACGCAATTGTCCGAATCGCTAATCGCTCCTGTTAACACAAGACTTGACAACCACATTAGTCGATATTGTCAAATGGTGTTATCACACCATTTGACCCGTTTGGCCTATATGACCAAGCATTTTCATAACTAGCAAAACATGGTTATTAATTACCAATTTGCTCATCCGACCCATTTCGGATTTTTTTGCCACTAGACCCCTTTTTCTCTTAAACTCTTTTCTTATTTTTTACCCATTCGGCTTACGCTATGGGTGCCCCTTTTTAACTACAATTTACTTTAGTCGATACTTGACTAAATTTCTATTTTTACTCGTTTTCTCGTTATTAGTTGCATTTTAAAGTGATCTTAACGAAAACTCATTAATTATTAGTCATTACATGACTCAATTACCGTTTCGCCTCTTTTCACCATGACCCATGGTTTTTATCATTTATGTTTGTTCCGACTCGTGTTAATAGCGTCGGAACCCTTATTTCGGATATTACACTAATCGCATTTGTAGTTTACAAAATAATGCATATTCTAGAAAAAGGATGTAAGCGTCGCTTACCTTGCATCCGGTTATGCTCTTTTTCGCGTACACGGTCCGTTTGACCCGCTCCTTGCCCAAGCCTCCATCTAGCTTGTCAATAGTCAAACTATCACCATGATTCGTAAGACGGTTAGATTAGTCATCATTATTATGACTATTTCATCTTACGGATTCTATGTCGAAACTACTATTCGACTTCATCATTAGTTAACTTAACTTATCAAAGTTAACTACTTTCAATCACTTGGTTTACACAACTAAGTCTAAATCATCATGATATTTACAACTCTTATCATTTTATATTTCGCATAATTTTCCATATTATTCGAATGTGCATTTCACTCGAAATTTCAGTATTTTAGCTTTCATTTAGGCATTTTAACAAACACCTAATGGGCATAATTTCACACATTTACTAACTAGTTCATAACTAATTATTTTCACCAAGATTTACATAAAAATCAAACCTCTATGTCTAGTGTTCATGAACTACATCAAGAACTTATATCATAGCAACCAATATTCATCAATTTAACACCCTAATCCGAGTGATCATCATATTGTCAATAAACCCATTTAACACACATATAGGTAATCACCAAATCATTCAAGTCATAGCATCATATGCATGATTTTCACTTAGGGTTTAGTTCCTAAGCATGTGTACATCACTAACTTAGCCATAGCTCCTATAATCCTTACATAATTCGCGAATTATGATGCTAACTCAAATTTTGCAACTTCACAAATCATCAAATTTTTACATACCTTATGATCCCCTAGGTTGGGTGATCATTAATTCATGTTCATGCATCGATTTGGGGCTAGAATCGACCTTCAATTTGTGGATTTAAGCAAGAACTAGGGTTGGTGTTTTTGCCTTAGTCGCCCCTGGCTTCTGTCGAATTCAGACACTCACAAATGTGAGTGTTTTAGTTTTTTTTTTTTTTTTTATAAGTGTTTTAATAAAACACTTTTCTAGTTGCCCATGTTTAGTCCCTCAAGTTGATAGATTCATAAATGAAACTATAACTCATAGTTTATTATTTAATTACCCATTACTAACTAGGTTAATTTTACCTAGTTAACTTAGTGGGTTCCGAGAGTTAAAACCCGTTTTATTTTAAGTCCCGTTGACTCGGGCTCTTATAAACTCAATTCCTTAATTCTTTGATTCGCTTGTATTTAATTATTAGGATTTCTTATTTAAATCCAAATATTTACCGGGTTATTTTTTATGCTAACAGTACTTTACCCGTCTTTTAGTATTAACGGAGTTTGATTACCAAACTCGTTTTCGGGGTGTTACAAGTCTACCCCCTTAAAGAGGTTTCGTCCTCGAAACCTTTCTTACATAGTTCATCTAGTTCTAAACTCAATGCGTTTGACCTGAGTACTCTTTTAAGCATTACTCATACTTTAACCAATTGTTAGTATTACCAGAAAAATTATGGTAATATCTTTTTGGTTACAGAACATCTACGTACCTCATACGACATAATGTAACTTGAAATAACGTAATTCCGTTATTTCTACTAGTTTAGTTAACTTAACGATATCCATCGCTTTTATATATTATCGAACTCTTTGTGAATCCGTTACCTTGACCCGTTTAAAGGTCTTTAGTGAAATCTTTCACTTTTAGCAACTATTTCTTTTGTTTTCAAATTCATTTATTCGGTTCAGTTACTCCGAATCCTCCGCTCACAAGCAAACCAAATTTCTCGATTTGAATTGCTGACCTTCACCGGTCTCACTAACTAGACTTATTAGTCCAGTTAGTTTTTACCGCTCGCTTGGTTATAATGCGATTCTATTTCACATTACATTTCTTAACCGTGATCGTGTCACATCATGTTTAATTTATATCAACCTTTCATTTTCGAAAACATCACGTTTAAAATATATCGTCTTGCGCCTATCAGTGTCAAAACTTGAATCTTTCATGCTTACTATTCAAATTCCTATCAGAATTTATATTTGTAAAAAAAAAATGTTATTTCTTACTAAAACTGAATTTTAGTCTAACGTTTTTCTCTTTAACTATGTCAATTACTCATATTAACGAAATTGACAACTCATAATTTATTGTTTTCCGTTCTCGTTTTACGCGGGGAATCGTAACAAGTTCCCTCACCTTACACTATTGACCCGTAGGTTCCTTCACTTAACCTCGTAGGCTATTTCCTTAAGCTTTCACCTCTTTAAGGTGAGGCCCTTATGATCCTTTTGCTTCAATTCATGACCCGTGGGTCATTTTGGCCCCGTAGACCTTTGCTCTAATTAATATCCCGTAGGTTATGATGATCCCGTAGATCATCTTTTATTCGAGTCTTTATTCAAATGTGTATACATTTATATACGCATATGGCGTTAAGCCACCCCTTCTTATGTTTTAGAATTATTCGCCTTTACTTTTTGGATTTCGTTTGACCTTGACCGTAGTCTAAGGCTACATTGTTTTCTTTTGAATTATCTTTCCGACTTCTTGACTTCTAACGTCTATTACACGTCGGTTTGCCCTACACTTACCGTTACCCGGTTCTTACCTATACTTCTTTACGACCCATTACCCGGGTTCTTTATCTTAGTGTTTTTAACATTTTTGTTTTGCTAGTTTGCATTTTTCCTATATATATATTCCTTTATGACCCATCATGTAGGTTCATTAATGTTTCGCGCTCCCATTATTCAGTTTGCGCTTACTTGCACTACCAAGTTTTTATACCTTATTTATCTCGTTTGACTTGTTCGTGTGAAATTTCATCACTTGTGAACATCAAACTCCATTCTTTATTCGACCCGTTCAACTTTAAATTAGTTGAGCGTAGTTATTAACATTTCTGTTTGCAAATTCTCATTATCTTTTAGTCATGACTCGTATTCCGAGTCTTTTGACTTTCTATTTCGCGTTCCCGCCTCTTGGTTTACGCATTCTTTCCAAATTCTGCCCATTCATCGGGTATCTTTACCGTAATCATTTTTAAGTAACCATTCTTATATGGTTTTAGACGTTATTTTAATTTATTTGGTCGTCTTAGCGAGATCCATCGCTTTTATTCAAATTAATTCTTTATTCTTTATTCAATTCGTTTGACTTGTCCATGTGAATTTCATCACTTGTGACAGTCAAACTTTTATCCCTATGCCTTAGCATTCCTATTGGTCGGTCTGTATTTTCTTTTTACTTGATCCTTGTCCCTTCTCTCAGGCTCGTTATTCTTGCGTAATACGCTTCCGTCATCCGACTTACGTTTACGTTTACTATCAAACATCTTACTTATTTGATTCATTTGGGTACCATTTAAGTTAGTCCCATTCACCCCGCCCTTACTACATCGGACATAAATGTGTCCATCATAAGAAGTTCATGGTACCACGTGTTCACTACTTACTTGGCCAGAGTAAGCGATCAACACTTGGTATACATGACCTTTTTATAATTTTCACATTACACCCCATGTAAGTAATGCCTCTATTTGTTTCTCTTGGAAATAATATCCCGAATACATTTTCCATTCGGGTTTTTCCAAGTTTTTAATCTACATATGCAACTTTCAATTTCTACTTATTTGTTGCATATTACTATTTGTGCAATTAAATTTGAATTGTGCACCTGGTAATTCTTTCTTTAAGGGGCTTTCCTTGCTGTTAGCTTATTCGCGATCGTTAGGCGATTTGGGTCCTTGGTGAGCATGCTCCACTTGTCATACTTTGGACCGTTCCTTCGTCAAATCCGTGATTTGTTAAACTCTCGCTATCTTCATATGCGAGTGTCCTTCAATCTAAAATGTTTTGAATAGTTAGTAATTTTGACATTAATGGATGCCCATATTATAATACGAGGCTTTTCTACTATACGCATCAACGCGTGTAATTTCGTTGACTATATCTATTCTATATCGATTTTATTGGTGTAACGTGTATTACACGAAAACAATATGTGTTGTTCTCAACACTTTAATCATACTAAACCATTGATATACATGTACTTACCGGATTTGCGATCAAGCCTCGAACCGAACACTTTATTCTTTTAACCATGAGCTCTGATTACCAACTTGTAACACCCTTGTTATTATTTTAAAGATTTTCGTATAAATAACGAAAATAAACATGTAATTACGATTAAGTATCCTTAGAAAATACGAGTAATCTAAAACTTTTACAATTTAAAAGTTTTCAACATAATATAAATAAGTTCGTCGTTTAAAAGTGATGACGAAACGCCGTGCGGAAGCTTTTAACTTTATCGTGTTCGGTTCCTCATCGAGCTTGATCTTCATCCGAGCACTCTTGGCATTAACCTATGATCAAAACCAACTTAAAAGTTAGTTTTGATAGTTAAACCATAAGTTTAAACAAGTTCCATGGGTCAAACAAACAAAAAAATAACATTTTTCCGGAGTTAGGGGGCGTCGCGTGACGCCCGCCAAGGGGCGTCGCGTGACGCCAAGGGGTGTCGCATGACGCCTAGCCCCCTTTTCAGCAGAATGCTGCTTTAACAGTTGCTGTACATTTCCAGCTTAACCCGATTTCACGGAAACGAGCATAACTCTCTCGTTTTTAATCCGTTTTACCCGATTATTTTTCCCACGCGTCCGTAATTTAATTCTCCATCATATGGAGTTAAATTTCAACATACAACATAATAAATTTTAACTCGTTACCTTTTTATCAAATTTTAACCCGTTATCAACATACAACATACATCATATGGACTTCTAAGCCTTCGACTCGTTACCTTTTTATCAAATTTTAACCCGTTTATGCATTTTATCAAACAAACATATTTGTTTGATTCCAAATTCTCATAATCTTCTTATTTTCGATATATCCTATCATATTAGGTTCTAGTTGCGGATTTCTTACGCAATCATAACCAATTTTGCATATATACTTGTTTTGACCCGTTAAGGGTGTTTAACATTTGCAAGCTTTAAATCACGCTTCTATTAGTTTACATCCTATCCCCATTTTTATACGTATCCCAAGGACTCCATTTAACAAAACGCTTAACTCTAAACAACTCTTAAAGGTTGTTTGCCCAATTTACCACTCAAGGGTCTTTTGGTCAATTTTAGTCCTTCTTTTTGTAACGAAGGACTTTCACTAATAGTTGACCAAAATATCACTTCTAACTACATCCTTATATTTGCGTACCTGGCTCGGGTCAACAAATAGACCCGATTTATACCTTGCTTTTATTATCACATATTCTATGGCGACGCAATTGTCCGAATCGCTAATCGCTCCTGTTAACACAAGACTTGACAACCACATTAGTCGATATTGTCAAATGGTGTTATCACACCATTTGACCCATTTGGCCTATATGACCAAGCATTTTCATAAGTAGCAAAACATGGTTATTAATTACCAATTTGCTCATCCGACCCATTTCGGATTTTTTTGCCACTAGACCCCTTTTTCTCTTAAACTCTTTTCTTATATTTTTACCCATTCGGCTTACGCTATGGGTGCCCCTTTTTAACTACAATTTACTTTAGTCGATACTTGACTAAATTTCTATTTTTACTCGTTTTCTCGTTATTAGTTGCATTTTAAAGTGATCTTAACGAAAACTCATTAATTATTAGTCATTACATGACTCAATTACCGTTTCGCCTCTTTTCACCATGACCCATGGTTTTTATCATTTATGTTTGTTCTGACTCGTGTTAATAGCGTCGGAACCCTTATTTCAGATATTACACTAATTGCATTTGTAGTTTACAAAATAATGCATATTCTACAAAAAGGATGTAAGCGTCGCTTACCTTGCATCCGGTTATGCTCTTTTTCGCGTACACGGTCGGTTTGACCCGCTCCTTGCCCAAGCCTCCATCTAGCTTGTCAATAGTCAAACTATCACCATGATTCGTAAGACGGTTAGATTAGTTATCATTATTATGACTATTTCATCTTACGGATTCTATGTCGAAACTACTATTCGACTTCATCATTAGTTAACTTAACTTATCAAAGTTAACTACTTTCAATCACATGGTTTACACAATTAAGTCTAAATCATCATGATATTTAGAACTCTTATCATTTTATATTTCGCATAATTTTCCATATTATTCGAATGTGCGTTTCACTCGAAATTTCAATATTTTAGCTTTCATTTAGGCATTTTAACAAACACCTAATGGGCATAATTTCACACATTTACTAACTAGTTCATAACTAATTATTTTCACCAAGATTTACATAAAAATCAAACCTCTCTGTCTAGTGTTCATGAACTACATCAAGAACTTATATCATAGCAACCAATATTCATCAATTTAACACCCTAATCCGAGTGATCATCATATTGTCAATAAACCCATTTAACACACATATAGGTAATCACCAAATCATTCAAGTCATAGCATCATATGCATGATTTTCACTTAGGGTTTAGTTCCTAAGCATGTGTACATCACTAACTTAGCCATAGCTCCTATAATCCTTACATAATTCGCGAATTATGATGCTAACTCAAATTTTGCAACTTCACAAATCATTAAATTTTTTTATACCTTATGATCCCCTAGGTTGGGTGATCATTAATTCATGTTCATGCATTGATTTGGGGCTAGAATCGACCTTCAATTTGTGGATTTAAGCAAGAACTAGGGTTGGGGTTTTTGCCTTGGTCGCCCCTGGCTTCTGTCGAATTCAGACACTCACAAATGTGAGTGTTTTAGTTTTTTTTTTTTTTTATATAAGTGTTTTAATAAAACACTTTTCTAGTTGCCCATGTTTAGTCCCTCAAGTTTAGAGATTCATAAATGAAACTATAACTCATAGTTTATTATTTAATTACCCATTACTAACTAGGTTAATTTTACCTAGTTAACTTAGTGGGTTCCGAGAGTTAAAACCCGTTTTATTTTAAGTCCCGTTGACTCGGGCTCTTATAAACTCAATTCCTTAATTCTTTGATTCGCTTGTATTTAATTATTAGGATTTCTTATTTAAATCCAAATATTTACCGGGTTATTTTTACTGCTAACAGTACTTTACCCGTCTTTTAGTATTAACGGAGTTTGATTACCAAACTCGTTACCGGGGTGTTACAAGTCTACCCCCCTTAAAGAGGTTTCGTCCTCGAAACCTTTCTTACATAGTTCATCGAGTTCTAAACTCAAAGCGTTTGACCTGAGTACTCTTTTAAGCATTACTCATACTTTAACCAATTGTTAGTATTACCAGAAAAATTAAGGTAATATCTTTTTGGTTACAGAACATCTACGTACCTCATACGACATGAAAGGAACGAGTGAGATGATTAGATGAAAAGAATGAGATGAAACAAAAATCGACAAAAGCAAAGATGGTGGTCATTCGTCCGTATCACAAAGCAAACAAACGACACACAGTGACTAATCAAAGTTAATGGGTCAAAAATAATGCTTCGCGAAGACATGCTCGCCTATAAGTGAACACTTGCCCCAAGAGTTCCCAGGTAAGAGTGACTGGTCCGATTATGTGGATTTGTACGAACACTCTAGCCTTAGACAGAAAACCCAGGGTACAGGCATTCACCCTTCCAGTTTGCACGTGTTCACACTATTTAGAACCCAAAACTTTGACGAGATTTTGAGAACTTGGAAGGCACAAGGCCAAAAGAATCATTCAAAAATGGATGGTAAATTTTCAAAATCATTATGAAAAATCAAAGTGTTCAAAACCATATAATAAATCATTTAAAAACAGATGATAGATTTTCAAAAATCGTTTTAGAAAATTGGGTTCTCGTTTTGGTGATCACCTAAGGATAGGTGAAGTGCATGTTTTAAAATCTAAACACAAGACAACTTGTGTTGGGGTCCTAGAAAGGTTATAGTCTAGGTCAAAGCCTTACTAATAACCTAATTCCCTATAACCATTGGCTCTGATACCAACTCTTCTGTCACAACCCGACCACGTAAAACATCAAATCGTGGCGGAAACGTCGGGGAGTGTTGTAACAGAATTATTGTTTCACAACCATGGCATTTAAAAGTTATGTTTTATTCATCAAACAAAGAGTTGCATTGTCTTAAAATAACTGAAACAAAGAGTACACCACATAATTAAACTAGTTCTATCTTCATTTTAAGTCTCTAAGGCACAGGTCCGCCCTAGTGTTTCATGAACATCCTAAGCAACAGCTCCAGAAAACACATGTGAAAATAGGTACGTCAGCATAAAAATGCCTGTGAGATACATAGGTTTTATGAAAACAGGATTCATGACTTGAGTTTGAAGAAATATTTAATAAATTTCAGTCATGAACCTTGTTAATTGTTTTGTTTTATAAATCATTTGAAAAACGTTAGCAAAATCAGATGATATGTATATATAAAAGAATAATGTATGGTTAAATGAATAACCAAGTAAAATGAGTTTGTATAAATTGAGTTATTTGTAAAACAATGTTTAAGTGAAAATATGTTGTAAATGTAATATGTATAACTGAAATGGTTTAAATAACGCTACAATATGTAATACCATAAAAGCACTTATATATAGGAAGTACCAGCGGCGTATCCACCATGCTTTTATCATACTACATGTCGCCTCGTTATGTAAATCACTTACCCAAACAAACCACCAAAATGTAATGTTTAAACTAATTGTCAAATGTTTATGAGTAAACCAAGTCTATTGTCAATGTAAACCATGTAATGTATAAGCAAAAGTCATGTATGGTAAGTAAAATGAGACTACTTAAACCACAAGCAAAAAATTACAAAACAAAGTATTTTAAATAAATCAAAAGTTATGTTTTGTAAGATAAATACATGTTTTACTGATACAAACACTTATGCAGTAAGTTAACGCATACATTCAAGCCTTGAGACAGCAGGATAACCTTAGAGTAAAGATTATCAAAGAAAAATATTTTCGGATTCAGTCATTCCTTACACCCAAACAAACCTAGGATGTCAGGAACGGGATTTGTCAAGTCCTATGGTACCATTACTTACTACCGAGCGGCGTAGCTAATGTTAATGAATGTAATTTAGACCCGTTGAACAAACCAAATGTCATACCAAATTGTAAACATGTAATGAAAGTAATGTACTAAGTATGCTAAGTTAACATACAAAGCAGAAAAGTAATGCAAAAACAACGTACTAATAGTGTACTAATGAACATAGCAAGTATAGGATATAAAAACATGAAAAGCACTAAAATAAAAAGTAGGCACATGTGTTTCACCCCAAAATGTTTGAAAAACAGTAAAAGAGTGGTCTATGTACTCACTTGAGATTGCTCAATAGACTTTAGATATCCACCAAGCAAAGCTAGAAGATCACGGAATCAAACGGCACCTAATATAGGTAACTACATTAATAAACGGACCTATTCGGAGGATCGGGTAGCATGAGGGTTCGTAAATCAAATGAGTGTAGGAACTCAAGTAATATGGTTTAACAAAGCCTACATACTAAAACAGAACCTATCCTAAGTGCTTTTGACCTATTAGGACCCGTTTAGGTAGCTTATGCTACTTTAACGCGTCGTTCGCGTAAAACGTGTTCGGACCGCCTAACTAGTCCTATGACAATTAAAATATGCCTTAATATGTCTAATATTGTTGCTAAATCAGTTTAGATGTCAAAAGTTACGTTACATAGGCTTAAAATGAAATTTGGCGTAAAAAGGGTATTTTGGTAATTTACCTAAGGCATATATACTACCTATCATACAACTACTCAAACGATGTGACCATAAGGTATAACCTCGGAAGGTTATTCCCTATATAACTATGGTCACCTAATGTGTTTGGTCGGATCCTAATGATCGACCAAATGGGTCGGATTCGAAAGTATAAGTGATTGATTAGATCGTTTACCTTTACGACCCTAGACAAGCACAAATCTAAAAGTAACGAGCTAAACATGTTAAAACATGTTTAACGAGGTTTGAAAACAGGTTTGGTATCAAAACAAACGGTTTTGATACCCACAAGTAGTTTGGTTACAAAATACGCAAGAATACGTATTTTGGCCGAAACTACGACTCGTCACTGAGCCTAGATAACGTGGTAATCAGTAGGTATAGTCACTAGGGACTATAACCATCGTGATTACGCTCATGTTATGAAGTTCAAACGAACTTCACATTGACTATAAACTGGTAATGCAGAAAGTCAAACAAAGTTTGACTTTAACGCTAAAACGAATGAAAAGAACGAAAGAATACTTACAAAGGGTCCCCGCAAGTTTGATTTTCCAAGTATTTCTTAGGTATGAAGTGTTTCACACTTCAACTTAGAGAAAAAACTCAGAAATCAAGTGGGTTGCAACAAAAGGGGTGGGGGGTATTTATAGATGTAGTAGAACCGTTAAGATCATTCCTCGTTATCCGAGATTCAATCACAGCCGTACACCTCGAGTCCATAGTATATAAAACCATTGGAGCCCCTAGATTAAGCCCCTTGTTTGCTAGAAACCATTTGCAACACTCACAAGCAGCTGCAACAGCTGGAAACAGGCTGTTTTCAACATTTTGCACATCTGGGAGGCTCACACGGCCCGCGTAAGGGGCCTGCAGATGTTTACGCGGCCCGCCTGGGTGACCCAGATCAGCAACATGTTTCAGAAATTGCAGAAATGGTCCCTGTTATGGTTTAAGCTCATTTCTGACATGTTTAAGGCCCGTTAAGCAAACTTCAAGGCCCTAAAATGATGCCTAAACATTGTGGACATGAAACATGCTAAAAAATATACCGGATGTCGGTTCGTTTGGTCGTACGATCGCGATATTTGCTTAATTACGACGAAATGCGCACAAGCGCGAAAAACGATCCAAATTGCACGACGAATGGATTTTTCTTATGCCAAACACTAAAATAAAATATTTTAGTGCTTACATAAATTTTTGGATGTCCGGATGTATTCAGAACGTAAGTTATGCGCGAAAATGCAAACTTATGCAGTTTTTGACGCTTTTGGTCCCTGAATGAGCATAAAGTTTATTTTAGCACACCGAACCTCTCAAAGCCTATTTCTAAGCTATGTAAAGGATATTTAGGGTGTGTTTAACTTATGGTCATGTTCCGTAATGTCCGTTACAGTTCAAATCAGCATACTTTCGCAGTTTGTCGAATTTAGTCCCTGTAAGCGAATAGACTTGATTTTGACATACCAAAGCCTTCAAAACTTATTTCTAAGTTATGTAAAGGTTATTTAAGGTATATTAAGCATAGGTTGATGTTCCGGAGTATTTTTCGCGTTAAACTGATTACGTTTACGCACCAGTTTGCGTATAACTCTCCAGAAAGTGATATAGAGTTTGAAATTGAATAGAAATCAAAACATGAAAAATATCAAACATAAACAAACAAACATTGGGATCAAATAACTTTATTTCATTGATAACTGAACTGTTTACAATGATTACAAGCATAGATGTCACACAATAGAATTCGTTGAAGACTTGCATGTGACCAAGTCTTATAGTGCGGACAAATCAATTGGAGTGGATAGTTAAAATTGTCGGTCATGCCATTTTAATACAAAACCCATGTGATCTAATCAGTTTTATATGAGGTTCAGTTAAATCAATTGTTCGGCCCATTCATTCAGTGATTATACCTGAATTAAATTGAACGAGTTCGCGAATCTTCGACACGAGTCCTAGATCGATTCAACCGTCACACACGTTCACATATTCAGTTCGTTTAAACTGATCATTTGTTTTTGTATCTCCAGGTGTTTCACGAGGTGAACCAGTTCGCATCAAATCAGTTTGTTTCAACTCAGCTCGTTTGAAAGTCTGTGTTTGTGAATTTTTTATAACCAAATCATGGAGAACGAGTTTTATAACGCTTTTGCTACTACCCTGATTACTATTACTTAGAATACGATGCTAGAAAATGAAACGGGAACCTTGCAAAAACCGCCTAAGCTTATGAGTATTGAGGAATATAGTGGATGGGCAGAACGTTTTGAAAATTGGGTTCAAGCATATTACTTAGATGCATGGGAATATACTGAATTTCGATATATTAGACCGGTTAAGGACAACGGATAGAAAGTTGACATTAGAGATCTAGATGTTGATGAGAAAAAGAAATGCAAAAATGAAAAATTGATGGTTAGTCTCTTGCAGCAAGTTATTAAGGAAGAAATCTTGATTTTACTTCAACACAACGGAAGTGCTCATTCGATATGGAAAGAATTAAAATCAAAGTTTGTTGGAAGTAAAGAAATGATCAAGAACAAAATGTCGCTTCTGAAGAAAGAATTTGATTTATTCCGTGGATTAAAAACTGAAAACACCAAGCAGATTATAGAAAGATATTGCAATTTGGTGAAGAATATGCAAAGATTGAACATCAATAAAGATAAAGAAGAATTGATTGAAAAGTTGGCCGATGCCTTGCCACATGATGTTTGGGGCACGTATCTTATGATGTTGAAAAATAAACCTGAATTTGATAATCTAACGTTGAGCGATTTTATAGAACAACTTGAAGCTCAAGAGATGGAACAACGAAAGATAGCAAGAATGAAGAACTATGATGGTGAACAAGACATTGGTCTATATTACAAAGGTGGTGTTAGTGATAAGACCAACATTGCACCGAAGATTGAAACTGCTTTCAATGCCAAAAGTTCTTCTGAAGGTTCATCTCAAGGATCAAATAGCAACATAGTATTTTCTTCATATCCATCGTTCGATCCAAATTTTTCAGCAACAAAGAGTAGCAAAGTTCTACAATGCAACATTGCGCTAAATCTTGAGAATGATCAAAATTACTTTGAAGAAGTAGCCAAAAGTCATATGTCTTTGTTGGTGACTGTGTTAGAGTCTTATGGGAGTTTAGTTGCAGGAAGGATCAGAAATCCAATGTTGACAAAAGAGGATTACGATCAGATCGATGCTGAGGAGATGGAGTTAATGGATATAAAGTGGTGTTTGGCTAGTGTGTTGAGAAGAGCTGAAAAGTTTAAACAAATTACGAGAAGAGATGATTTTCGTGATGCAAATGTTTCTACTTTAGGATTTGATAAATCTAAAGTTACTTGTTTTCGTTGTAGGGAAAAAGGGCATTTCAAGCGAGAATGCACAAACCGCGAAGCAAGTGGAGCTCAAAACCCATCAACAACAATGATTATTATCAAGCAATTTATCATCAAGTTGCTCAACAGCCATATCAACAACAACCACAAACTACTCATGCTAAAATGGCGATCGAGGAGTCATCAAGAAGAGCTTGTTATGGTATAATAGATCAAGAGGATGAAAGATTGCCAGAAGGTTTTAGCTGGGACAAATATTGTCCGGATGAAGATATCTTAAAAGCTAAAGCTTTTGTTGCTCAAGTCGTTAAAGACAGTGATGATGATAATTCGTATTGGGCAGATAGTATGAAAGAGCACTTAAAATATCTAGCTGAAAGAGATGCTGAAAGGGCTCAAATGGCAAAGAAGAAGAAGGTTGAAAAACAAGATGATCGTGATGATGATTATTCGTATGATGCAGAAAGAATGAGAGAGCTTTTAAAATTTCAAGCTGAGAGAGATGCAGAAAGAATGAAAGGTAAGAATGATGAAGAAGAGGTTCGAGTGATAAAGCAGAAAGAAATTTCAGATTTCGAGATTAAAAAGGAAGCTGTTGCAGAAAAGGTGTCTGAAAATTGTGAAAACTGTGAGACTATGAAGAAACACAACAATGAACTGATTCACAACATGAACAGGTTGAAAGAATCGTATGATGTCTTAAACAAAGCCATGAATCAATATACCGAGTCAAGCAGTGAACAAGCTACAGCCATGAAGACACTTCATGGAGCATACATGATAAAGCAGGATATGGTCAATTATTACATTGATATGTATGCAGAGCTTGAACAGAAATTGGAAACTCAGAGGATAGAAACTGAAAGAGTAAACAAGTTGTTGAAAAGTTACTCATGTTCTTCTTATGTGATTGACAGGATTTATCCTACAGTGGAAGGCATGAAGGCATTTGAAGAAGACACATCTGAAGTGAAGAATTTTAAAACAAAAGAGGATATTGAAGTGAAGAATTCTGGTAAGAAACTAAGAGTTGGTTATAACAAGTGTCCACCCCCGCTTGAAAATGGATATTCTCCACGAAATCCAAATTCAAAAAGAGTCAAAAAGGCAACCAACTTACAGTGGGAGTCTGAATCTTCAGAAAATTTGCCAGACAACATTGATGTCACTTTCACATCGTCTGACACTTATCATGAGTCTGAGTTAATAAAGAAAGTGGTCGATCAGGTGTTGGATAAAGATGAAACCGAGGAGTCAGAGTCAAAATCAACGTCAAAGTCTGACACTTCAAGTCCAACAGTCAAAAATGGAAAACGGGTTTATAATAAAGAATTTCTGTTATCACAAAATAATTTGAATGACGAAACATTCAAAGTAGCATATACTTTGAATGATTCTGACAAATTATATTCTGATGAAGAATTTCCAATAAGAGGTGTTAAAACTGAAATGATTAACTAGGTTTTCAAACTAACATAAATTAATATTTTTGAAATAAAAGATGTAAATCTTACTGAAAAACCTAAAAAGTACACCTCAAGAGTTCAACAAAGATTAAACAAGAAAAAAGGTTATAGTTCTGATTCTGGTTGTTGAAAGAAACCAAACCATAATGGTAATTTCAAAAAGAAGGGATTGGGTTTTATTCCACCAGAAAATCATAAAAATGAGAAAACTTATAAATCAAAAATTGTATTTGTTTCAGGAGCAAGTTCAGAAGAAGAAGAAAAAAGCTCATTCTGGAAGCAGACAAACAAAGAATTCCTTGCTAAGAAACAAGAGGGAATGAAAAATGTAGCTGTTCAGAAGAAGGAAATGAGAACCTGTTTTCAATGCAAAATAGTTGGTCACATTGCCAGAAACTGTCCAAAGGCAATCCAAACAAAACAGGGAGTTTCTCTTAAACTGAAAGAGAAGATGGTTGAGAATGAACCACCAACCAAACCTTTTAAAGTTTTCAAAAATTCAAAATTTGAGATTGGTGAGTGTTCAAAACGTTTTTACAAGAGAAAAGTGAAACTTGACAACCAAAGGTGGATTGTTAAGAAATCAGATGATAGTTCTAGCAATGATTCTGATTCGTCAAAATCAGATGAGCTATTTTCTGGCAATGAATCTGACTCGTCAAAGTCAGAGGAGCCACAAGTTGAGTCAAAAAGAAAAAATTCAGTTCCGCCATTGGATGATGCAAATTTTCCACCATTGTGGACTGAAAATTTTAAACAAAAAGTTGGAAAAGTTGAGATTTCAAATCAATTCTTTTCTGAGAAGAAAGAATTTGATGTTGAAAAAGCTTTTAACCCCAAAGTGAAGCATATTTTTGGAAAAATGGTTGACGGGAAGGTCAAAGGGGTAAAGGAATTTTATAAAAAGAAAACGAAGAAACCAGATGAAGATGGGTCATCCCAGGTTAGTAACTGGGATAGAACCTACCATGACTAAAAATCCGGACTTGCCGGAGCTCCCAAGTTGGTAATCGTGGAGCAGGAATCGGCATCATTCTTGAATATGTTTGTTTGAAAAACCTACAAGTGGTTGAAAAAAAAGTTTTCACCTACAAGTGGTTAATCAAGGTCATTAAGTTGAACTTGATTTAACTTTCATACAAGTGATTGAGAAAACAATGTGATGAATCCCCGTTTTTACAAGTGGTTTCAACAAAACTTATTTTCCGGAAAAACCATTTGATTAAAACAAACTTAACTGTTTTGAAATCATAATGGGAAAATAGTTTGTTGTCAGGGGGAGTTCTGATTGTTTATGCCAAGTGGATGGCGAATTGAAGTGATTCTCATCAGTTTGTCAAATTTTATTTAAATGATTTTGAATTTTAGGGGGAGTAAGAAATTTCAGAAAATCCAAAAACATTAGAAAATTTGAAAAAGTCAAAAACATGATAAAATCAAAAACGAGTTTTGTTGTGAAAAAGAGGAAATGATAGTACATCAATGGACTATCACTACACGCTAAAGAATTGGAAAGTTAAAATGTGATAAACGGTCTCACTGATGATATGCCAGTAGGTTTTTGCACACTTAGTAGATTGTGTTCGAGATATAAACCTAAATTTCAAACTTACTTATCTCGTGGGGAACATCTCTCGGATATATGGGTAACCCCCGAAATCTTGTTTGAAAGACCCCTTTTTCTGAGATACTAGGTCTTTATGCTTAGTGATATCTGGGGTATTATCCCGGGACTTCTGATTTTGCGGAAGCAACGGTCTAGTCCCTGTATAATACTTTTCGCTTGCTTGAAATAAAAGCAACCCCCTCAGCATAAAAAATGATGAAACATTGCAAAATGCTAATCATGTGTTGTTGAAGAAAAGATTCTCTAAAGGGAACACACCTAAAAGTCGAACCATCATTCCCTGATTTTGCGGAAGCAATAGCCTGAGCTCTCATGGTCTCGCATTTAACCCTTTACAGATATCATCTAGGTATACTCACTTGTAAGACTGAATATTGGGATCTGGATACGGGAGTATATTCTGAGGTGGGACTCTCGAATAAGTTCAAGTGCTTAAAACAATAATTTCGTATCTCGAATCAATTGAACTTTGTGTGAAAATTTAAGTGGATCAGTATACTGACAATCTAAGTGAATCGTTTAGAACTTAAAGTGTTTAAAGCTCAATGGTGCTAGTGATTTGTCTCAAAAACTGATATGATCCTCTTACACAAACTCACAAAAATATATTGTTTGTAAATATTTCTTTACTGCTTTTCATTAAAACCAACATTCAAAAAGAGTTTAAGTGTGTTTTAGCATAAAATTTTGAAAAAGTCAAAAAGATTTTAGTTCATCTTATTTTTGACGACTGATGTTTGAAAAGCTGATTTTCAAAATTCCGAGTGCTAAACAAGATGAACAACAGGGTTGGAAGAGTTTGTTGAAATGAGAAAAATGATATCTTTTCAAAGTGATCATCAGATATTATAAATTGTTAATGATAAAAGAGATATCTACAAGTGAAATTTAAATTTGTCGAATTTTTAAATTTGTGAAATTTATTTTGAGGTAGAGATGGTGCAGGTAAAAGCTTTGGAAGAGCAAGGTTTCCGATGCAAAGCCTGTAGATTGTGAATTCCAGACTACGATCCCAGCTTATCGAAAGGGGGAGTCTGAAGACGTTAAAGCCAGGTTTCAGATCCTGTTGCTACAGAGAGCCAGGAGACGTTTCTGATCCTGTGAAAAGCTTAAGGAATCAAGAGACCTGATCAAGAGGAGTATAGAGCCAGGTTGCGATTATAAAAGAGAGAGAAGAAAGAGATTGAGGATGCTTACATTGTCAGATACTTTGAAAGAGCAAAAAGACTGATAAAGACTGAAGAGTTGACATACCGAAGACTCGACAACGAAGACTTCGTCAACATCCAAGGGGGAGTATGTTGGTGCATATGTCTGTCGACTTCGTCTAGTATCGAGTCTTGTAATAGGTTTGATAGATCAAGTCACATAGAGCGAGAAAAACTGGAAACTGGCCAAAACAAGCCAGTTCACACGAAGTGGCCAGTTCACATGAACTGGACAAGGTCACTTCATATGAACTGGAACATATCCACTTCATGTGAAGTGGCTGGCCTATATATAGTGGTCTTGAGTCTTTCATTCGTAACTTTTCTGATTCCGGTAGCGAAGCTCTGCTGAGGTATCTCCAGCTCTGTAATCGTCATCAAATCAATACAAGAGATAGTTAAAGTGATTCTCGTGTGTTTGCAGCTGAAATAACTCCGATACGTTTGATTCCGCCTCTCGTATTGGACGAGATCTCTTCTGAACGACTCGTTTGGTCGTGAAAACGATCCTACACAATAAATACCTGTTGGTGTCATGAAAGCAGTATCCTCCTGGTCTGAAGGTTCCATTTGAATCTGCTGGAATCCTGATGATGCATCCATGAAGGTTAACATCTCATGACCGGCAGTTGCATCCACCATTGAGTCTATATGAGGTAGAGGGAATGTGTCTTTAGGACATGCTTTATTTAAGTCTGTGTAATCTACATAAACTCTCCATTTCCCATTCTTCTTTTGAACCACGACCACATTTGCTAGCCACTTTGGAAACTTGACCTCCTTGATCATCTTGGACTTCAATAATCTTTCAACCTCTTCTTGAATGATTGTATTTCATTCAGGAGCAAACTTCCTTCTCTTTTGCTGAACAGGCTTGAATGACCTGTCAATTCCAAGCTTGTGAGTGATAATAACTTTGGAGATACTTGTCATATCCTCATGCTTCCATGCAAATGTTGACATCCTGCATTTCAAAAAGTTAGTTAACTGATCCTCAATATCCTGAGGGATATTGGTTCCTACGAGCACCGAGATATCTGGATTATCCTGATCCAGGATAATTTTCTTAACATCCTACTCTGAAGCCTCCGCGATATCCTGGGCTCGTATCTTTAATTGCTATCCTTCTTTGGGCTTGATTGAGGATTTCATTGAGGATGAATAACATTCCTTCGCCTCCTGTTGATCACTTTCCACCTTGACTACTCCCCAAGAGGTAGGGATCTTGATGCACTGATGATAGGTTGACGGCACAGCTTTCATATCATGGATCCACGGCCTACCCAATATGTAGGATCGTTTTGTGACCCAAACGAGTCGTTCAGAAGAGGTCTTCACTAATACAAAAGGCGGAAACAGATGTATCGGTGTTATTTCAGCTAATATGCACGAGAAATCACTTTAAACTGTCTTTTGATTGATATCAGATCGATTACAATGCTGTAGACACTTCGGCAGAGCTTCGCTACCGGAATCAGAATCGTTGCAAATGACTAGACACATGAGGTATTTATAGGAGAGTTGATTTCGCTTGAACATGCCCAAACGGAATCTAATTCCGCAACGAAATTGCACAAGCGAAATTAACATGTAATTTCAAGAGGAATTAACCACTTGATTTCGTTTGAAATGACACTGTGTCATTTCAAGCGAAATTACCTATAAACACATTTTCTCGTTTTTCGTGCCCTGATCTATCTATTACAATACAAGACTCGATACAAGACGAAGTCGACAGACGGATGCACCAACAGACTCCCCCTCGGATGTTGACGAAGTCTTCGATGTCGAGTCTTCGGTTGTCAAATCTTTAGCCTTTATCAGTCTTCTTACTCTCTCCAAAGATTCTCCATTGTAAGTATCCTCAATCAATCTCTTTCTCTTTCTCCCAGAATCTCAACCTTGCTCTATACTCCTCTTGATTAGGTCTCTTGATTCTTTAAGATCATCAGCATCACCAGCTAACGTCTTCAGTTCCAGTATTAGAACTTGTCTCTCAGAATCGTAACTCTGGCTCTTATCCTATTTCAGCATCAGGGTCTTCAGACTCCCCTTTTCGATAAGCTGGGATCACAATCTGGAATTCACTGGTTCTAAGATCGTAACCTGGCTCAAATCCTGCACTGGATCGAAACCTGGTTAACCTGCATAATCTCTACCACAAACATAAGTTTCACAAATTTAAGATTTTGATAAAATTATATCATTTGCAGGTTATTTTTCAGAATGATTTATCATATAAAAGCTTCTGATGATCACTTGTAAACAAACATTCTTCATTTTAAAAACACTTCTCCCAAACCTGTTGTTCATCATGCTTAGCACTCGGAATTTTGAAAATCAGTTCTTCAACATCAGTTGTCGAAAATCTTTTTGAATTTTTTTTTTAGAATGAAATGCAGTAAAGAAATATTTACAGACAAATTTTTTGTGAGTTTGTGCAAGAGGATCATATCAGTTTATGAGACAAATCACCAACACCGTTAAGCTTTAAACATTTTAAGTGTTAAACGATTCACGTAGATTGTCAGTATACTGATCCACTTAAATTTTCACACAATGTTCAACTGTTTCGAGATACGAGATTAATGTTTTAAGCAATTAAACTTATTCATGTGTCCCACCTCAGAATATACTCCCGTATCCAGATCCCAATATTCAGTCTTACAGGTGAGTATACCTAGATGATATCTGTAAAGGGTTAAGTTGCGAGGGTCGTGAGAGCTCAGGCTATTGCTTCCGCAAAATCAAAGAGATGACGGCTTCGACTTTTGGTATGTTCCCTTTAGAGAATCTTTTCTTCAACAGCACATGATTAGCATTTTTCAATGTTTCATCATTTTTTGTACTGAGGGCGGTGCTATATTTCAAGCAAGCAGAATGTATTATACGGGGACTAGGCCATTGCTTCCGCAAAATCAGAAGTCCTGGGATAATACCCCAGTTATCACTGAGTATAAAGACCTAGTATCTCAGAAAGAGGGACCTTTCAAACAAGATTTCGGGGGTTACCCATATATCCGAGAGATGTTCCCCACGATATAAGAAAGTTTGAATTTAGGTTTATATCTCGTCACAATCTACTAAATGTGCAAAAACCTACTGGCACATCATCAGTGAGACCGTTTATCACATTTTTCATTCCAATTCTTTAGCATGTTGTGATAGTCCACTGATGTACTATCATTTCCTCTTTTTCACAACAAAACTCATTTTTGTTTTATTATGTTTTTGACTTTTTTCAAATTTTCTAATGTTTTTGGATTTTCTGAAATTTCTTACTCCCCCTAAAATTCAAAATCATTTAAAGGAAATTTGAAAACAAACTGTACAAGTAAAGCGACAACTGATATCAAATCACTTCAATTCGCCATCCACTTGGCATAAACAATCAGAACTCCCCCTTACAACAAACTATTTTCCCATTATGATTTCAAAACACTTAAGTTTGTTTTAATCAAATGGTTTTTCCGGAAAATTAGTTTTGTTGAATTTACTACTTGTAAAATTGGGGATTCATTCATCACTTTGTTTTTGAAACTTTTGAATAAGAGTTAAATCAAGTTCAATTTAATGACCTTGACTAACCACTTGTAAGATCACATCCCCTCTATCAACGAAATACCACTTGTAGGTAAAACCTCTTTTTCAACCACTTGTCGGTTTGTAAACCAACAATTACCACTTGTAGGTTGAAATCTCAAGATGCCGATTCCTACTCCACACTTACCAACCTGGTAGTTCCGGCAAGTTATACTAGTGAAAAAATTTCCAATTTTCAAAAACAATATATCAAGAATGATGCTGATTCATGCTCCGCGATTACCAACTTGGGAGCTCCGGCAAGTCAGGTTTTATCAGTTAGAGAGATTCTCCCAAGCTTGACGGTCCTTGGGAGATTCCGAGTTATCAACACTCGGTTGCTTACCTGCCATCTTCTTCTCATAAAATTCTTTAACCCCCTTTACCTTCCTATCAATCATTTTACCAAAAATCTTTTGCACTGTGGGGTTAAAAGCTTTTTCAACATCAAAATTTTTCTTTTCAGGAAAAAATTGATTTGAAATTTCAACTTTACCAATTTTAGATTTCAAATTTTTAGCCCGCAATGGTGGAAAATTTACATCATCAAAAGGCGGAACTGACTTCTCCTCTTTCATAACAATTTTTGGCTCCTCTAATTTTATGGAATCAGATTCATCACCAGAATTATCACTTGAATTCTTAACAACCCATTTTTTATTGTTAAGTTTCTCCATTCTTTTGTAAACACTTTTTGAACATTCACCAACCTCAAAAGTTGAATTTTCAAAAATTTTAATCTGTTTGTTGGTGGTTCGGTTTTCTCAACTATCTTTTCTTTCAGTTTACCAGAGACTCCCTGCTTTGTTTGAATTGCCTTTGGACAATTCCTGGCAATATGACTAACTGTTTTACATTGAAAACAGGTTCTTGTCTCTATCTTCTTCTGAGAAACATTTTTCTTCATTTCTTCTTGCTTCTTGGCAAGGAATTCTTTGTTTGTCTGGTTTCTGAATACTTGCTCTTTTTCTTCTTCTGATGATTTTCCTGTAACAAACACAGTTTTTTATTTATAAGTTTTTTCATTTTTATGATTTTTCAGTGGAATAAAACCAAGACCTTTCTTTTTGAAATTACCGTTATGGTTTGGTTTCTTTTGAAAATCCAAACCAGAACTGTAACCTTTTTTCTTGTTTAAACGTTGTTGAACTCTTGAGGTGTAAGTTTTAGGTTTACTAGAAAGATTTACATCTTTTATTTCAGAAATATTAATTTCTGTTAGTTTAAAAACCTTTTTGATCATTTCAGTTTTAACACCTCTTATTGGAAATACCTCATCAAAATATAATTTGTTAGAATCTTTCAAAGTATATGCTACTTTGATCGGTTCATCATTCAAATTAGATTTTGATAACAAAAATTCTTTATCATAAACCCGTTTGTCCTTTTTGACTGTTGACTTTGACGTTTTGGACTCAGACTTTGACTCTGATTTGGACTCCTCTGTTTCATCCTTATCCAACACCTGATCGACCACTTTCTTTATTAACTCAGACTCATGATCAGTGTCAGACGATGTGAACGTGACATCAATATTTTCTGGCAAGTTATCTGAAGACTCAGACTCCAACTGTAAGTTTGTTGCCTTTTTGAGTCTTTCTGAATTTGGATTTCGAGGAGAATATCCATTTTCGACCGGGGGTGGACATTTGTTATAGACAACACTTGGTTTCTTACCAGAAATCTTCACTTCATCATCTTCTTCTTTTGTTTCTGAATTCTTCTCTTTAGAAGTCTTTTCTTCTTTAAACGTGTTCAATCCTTCCACTATCGGGTAAATCCTGTCAACCACAAAAGTAGAACATGAGTAACTTTTTAACAATCAATTTACTCTCTCAGTTTCAATTCTTTGTGTTTCTAGCTTCAATTCAAGCTCAGCACACTTCTCAGTGAAATAATTGACATCGTTAAGCTGTCTCATGTATGCTCCTTTAAGTGTATTCATTGCTATGGCTTGTTCACTGCTTGTTTCGTTGTATTGATTCATGGCTTTGTTCAAGACATCATATGATTCTTTCAACCTTTTTATGTTGTGTAGCAATTCATTGTTTTGCTTTATCAGAGAATCACAATTCATACACTTCTCAGAAACCATGACTGCATCAGCATCTGTTTTAATTTCAAATGCTGGAACTTCTTTGACTTTTCTTATTTGAATTTCTTCTTCAACTTCCTTCTTTTTCTCAGTTTCACCATATAAACGTTTTCTGACTTTTTTTGCCCAATAGTCATCAGTATAATCATTGATAACCTGAGCAACAACAGCTTTAGCTTTTAAAATCTCTTTGTCAGGACAAAACTTATCCCAGCTAAAATTTTCCCAGCTAAAACCTTCGGGTAGTCTCTCATCATCTTGATTTATCAGACAGGCTTTATTATCGGCTGGAATATATTTATCCCAACTAAAATCTTTTGATGAACTTCCATCATTTTGATTGACCAGACACGCTTTCTTTGAATCTTCAATCACTTTCCTAGCATGAACAGTTTGTGGTTGTTCTTGTTGATACGGTTGTTGAGCAACTTGATGATAAATCGCCTTTCGATAGTAATCGTTGTTTCCGAAAGGATTTTGAGCTCTATTTGCTTCGTGATTTGTGCACTCTCTCTTGAAATGCCCCTTTTCCCTACAACGAAAACAAGTAACTTTAGATTTATCAAATCCTAAAGTTGAAACATTTGCATCACGGAAATCATCTCTTCCCGTAATTTGTTTAAACTTTTCAGCTCGTCTCAACACACTCGCCAAGCACCACTTTATATCCATCAACTCTATCTCCTCAGCATCAACTTGATCGTAATCTTCTTTTGTAAGCATTGGATTCCCGATCCTCCCTGCAACTAAACTACCATAAGATTCAAGCACAGTTACTAACAAAGACATATGACTTTTTGCAACTTCCTCTGAGTAGTTCTGATCATTCTCAAGATTTAAAGCAATGTTGCATTGAAGAACTTTGACACTCTTTGTTGTAGAAAAATGTGGATCAAATGATGGAAATGAAGTAAATCCTGTTTTGCTGCTTGATCCTTGAGATGAACTTTCAGAAGAACTTTTTGCATTGAAAGCCGTTTCAATCTTTGGTGAAATGTTGGTCTTCTCACTAACTCCACCTTTGTAATACAACCCAATGTCTTGTTCTCCATCATAGTTCTTCATCCTAGCAATTTTCCTTTGTTCCATCTCTTGAGCTTCAAGATGTTTAATAAACTCACTTAGCATGATATTGTTAAAATCTGGTTTATTTTTCAACATCATCAAATACGTTCCCCAAATATCATGTGGCAACGCATCAGCTAGCTTCTCAATCAACTCATCTTTATCTTTGTTGATACCCAATTTGTTCATGTTTTTCACCAAGTTGCAATATCTTTCGATAATCTGCTTGGTGTTCTCCGTTCTCAAACCACGAAATAGATCAAATTCTTTTTTCAGAAGCGACTTTTTGTTCTTGAGCATATCATCACTTCCAAGAAACTTAGCTTCTAACTCTGTCCAAATCGAATATGCACTTCCATTGTGTTGAAGTATGATTAAGATGTCTTCCTTAATCGCTTGCTGCAACAAACTAACCATCAATTTCTCATCTTTGTATTTCTTTTTCTCATCAGCACTCAATTCTCTAATCGGTGTTTTCACATTATTGTTCCCGACTGGTCTAGCATATTGAACTTCAGTATGTTCCCATGCATCTAAGTGATAAGCTTCAACCCAGTTACCAAAACGTTCAGCCCATCCACTAAAATCATCAATATCCATAAGCTTAGGTGGTTTTTGTGTTGTTCCTGTCTCATTTTCAAGTAACGTACTCTGAGCAATAGTCATCGGACTAGCAAATGCATTGTAAAACTCGTTCTCCATGATTAATTCTCAAAAGTTCACAACCTGTCTCATTTTCAAACGGAATATCTTCTTCAAACGAAATCACTTTTTCAAACGGAATTACGTTTCAAACGAAATTAATCCTCTTTCAAGCGGAATCAACTTCTGGTGCGAAATCACCTACACAACAATCTCAAGCGAAATACCAACTCACACGGATTCACTTTTCACGCGGAATCAACCTTTGAAGCGAAATTACTTTCAAACGGAATAGCTGATTTCGTGTGAAATCAACTGTTATTTCGTGCGGAATTACACTATGATGCACACTCTCAAGCGGAATCACCTTTGAAGCGAAATTACGATCTGATTTCAAGCGAAATCACACTTTCGGACAGTTTTTTCAAAAATTGATCATGTTATACTTGAAATTAGAGTCTGATTCTTTCTAGGGTTTGTTAAAACTATGTTTTACACGTTATATATGAAAATCAGTCCATTTTAACCGTGAAAACTTGATTAATTTTGAAAAGAAAGTGTAGAAATCAGAATTTGCAGCTGAAATGGTAAGAACTCTTCCTCCTGAGCTCTGATACCACTTGTAGGATCGTTTTGTGACCCAAACGAGTCATTCAGAAGAGGTCTTCACTAATACAAAAGGCGGAAACAGATGTATCGGTGTTATTTCAGCAAATATGCACGAGAAATCACTTTAAACTGTCTTTTGATTGATATCAGATCGATTACAATGCTGTAGACACTTCGGCAGAGCTTCGCTACCGGAATCAGAATTGTTGCAAATGACTAGACACATGAGGTATTTATAGGAGAGCTGATTTCGCTTGAACATGCCCAAACGGAATCTAATTCCGCACGAAATTGCACAAGCGAAATTAACATGTAATTTCAAGCGAAATTACCTATAAACACATTTTCTCGTTTTTCATGCCCTGATCTATCTATTACAATACAAGACTCGATACAAGACGAAGTCGACAGACGGATGCACCAACACAATATAATATTATAGCAGGATAAAGAGTCCATGACACAGAAACGTTACATTGAGTTGACTCCTTCAACATATACTGGCAGCTTTATCTCTCCCACAGTATTCTTAGCCTCTCCATTGAACCCAACAAGTACAGTGGACTTTGAAGTGATATCCATCGGGGATACATTCATCCTCTTCAATGTTTCTAGTTGAATAATGTTGGTGGGGCTGCCATTATCCACCAGTATCCTGCGTACAAAATGATTAGCAACATATAAAGTTATTACCAAACCATCATGATGAGGATCCTGGACAGTATCCCTATCATCATTGTCGAACATGATCACTTTATCAGTCGTGAGGGTTGTCATCCTGGTTGGCTTATCTCCTCTTTCTGCCTTAGCCTCCTTTCCATGCCTTTTTGCTGCAGAGTATGAAGTTCCACAAATGTCGGATCCTCCTGAAATAAGGTTAATTATCTTGACATCTGCAGGAGGTGATGCCGCTCGTTCAGGATCCTTCTCAATATCCTGACCCTTATTCTTCTTTCTTCCCTGGAGATCCTTCAGATATCCTTTGCTCAGTAGATAGCTTATTTCCTTCCTCAGGGCAATGCAATCTTCCGTAACATGTCCAAAATCCTCATGGAAGGCACACCATTTGGATTTATCCTTCCAATCAGCTTTTTGTTGGTTCTTCCTTGGCCACCTTGCTTTGTCTCCCAAACCCTGCATAGCATACATTAGTTCAGGTATATTAACTGAGAAACAATATTCTGACAATTCAGGATACTCCTCAGGATCCTCGTCTTCAACAACATTCACTTTCTTGCTGTCATTCCTGCCATATGGCTTAGAACGATATGGCTTGTACAAAAATGTCGAACAATATCGAATTTGATTGGAACTTCGACTGTGATTGCGTCAGGCAATTACCATTCTGATTCTACCAATTCCCAACTCGAATTCGGTTTTGCAAATGGCGTCCTCCGATTCTCCAAGTCCAATTTTGATTCTCCCAAGTCCCAACATATACTAAAATAGGTTTTTTTTAACGGCAAAATAGGTTTCTTTTAACTAACCATTTTGTTTAAAAAAGTGGGGTGTTGATCGAGAAGAAGAGACATGGAACTATTAGCCAAGACACCCAGAGGAGCAGTTCGTACGCCTCAAACAGTCAGTGTAACATTATGTTGGTTGCTGCTCTTGTTAAGTCAGGTAATAAACCATCCAACCTAGGTCGAATGGAAATGGATATTCAGATGGCTCGCCCTTGAAAGTGATTCCACCAGCCCACGGTCTCTAAAATACCCGGACTTATACTGTGGGTCCTCCGACAAATCTCCAAAGACTAAAATGTGCAACAATTGTGCACAGCCGGGAACCTTTTGAAGCCCGACCTGATTTTTCTGACTACTTGATTTAACAACCATGGCTAGTCCTCTGTGTATCGATTTTCGAACCCACTTTAATGCCCCCACTTGGGTCACAGGCTCGCGTGACTGAGCCCGGCGACCAAGAAGTTTAAGTGGTGCTTTTAAACATTAATAATATCTCTTCTATAAGCGATGTGGGACGATACCCACATGGAGTTTACCGATAAATAATAATAAACATATAGAGAAAAATGCCCGGATAGTCCCTGTGGTTTCGCATTTTTTCACCTATAGTCCCTATCTTTCTAAAACTACTTGAATAGTCCCTGTGGTTTTCCGTTTTGTTCTCGGATAGTCCCTGGGTCTAACTTCAGTTACTTTTCTCAGTTAAGTGGGTGTTGAAATGACCAAAATACCCTTTCCTATACATCTTCTTGAAGAAACCCTAGAACTCTCATTTTTGTTCAAATACTCACACACATCTCTTGGTCTGCTCTCTCCCACTCGATTCCTAGGAGGTAACCACAACCAGATTCACACAACAATCATCTTCCCCACACACCTAAAATCTCTCCTCGTCTCTCTCCCTGCTCGATGAAGACCGGCCAGCCACCATCACCGGTGGTGGCTCATGGCGATGTAGCAGAACCCCACAACCAGTGGCGTTGTGGGGGTGGCGTCAGGTGGCAGCGACGCTGTGACGGTGGTGGTACACCTACAAACACAACCGCAGCATTACCACCTTCCACCCTCCGTCTCTCTCTCAATCTCCGGCCACCACACTTCGGTGGTCTGGCGACGATCTTTGGAAGTGACAGGAGGTCACCTGTCATCCACAACCACCCACCGCAGACCTGAATCAGCGGCGGTGTTGGCGTGGTTGTGTCGTTACGGTTGTCGCTGAAGATGTTACCAGTGACGAGACGATGGTGATGAAGGTAATTCCGGTAAAACCCTTCTCTCTTTTTCTTTTGTTAAATCCGACTCAAGATTCGCATTTTATTTTCTTTTACCGGTGAAATTCCGTGTCGATGGTATGCCAGAGACACCGACGCCGGTGGTGCAGATGGCTCGGGTTCGGGTCTCAGGTCGACGGCTCAGGTTTGGCTCGGGCTCGGGTATCGTGGTGCAGTTTTGGTGTAGTTGGTTCGGGATAAGTTCAGTCTCTGTTCGGTTGTTTTCATTTTGGGGTTCGGGTCAACATCAGGTTCATGCTTGAATTTTGGGTTTTCGGTCAACAGAAGTCAAAGACGGTGGTGGATATTGAATATTTGATTTAGAAACAATTGTGAAAGGATGATATAACGATGGTGGATGATAGCTCACTGGGGTTTTGCAGGTTGGGGTGGATGGGTGGGTAGCCGGAGCTGGGTGTAGATGGTCGGTTGAAGTTTGGAAACAAGGGTGATAAATAAATCTAAAATTAATTTCGCCGGAAAAGTTCACCGGAAAGGCGGCGGTGCCGGAATAACTCGCGTTCAAGATTTAAAGTCGCCGGAAATTAATTTCGCCGGAAAAGTTCGCCAGAAAGTGTGGTGGTGGGGTTTTTCTCTAAAAATGTAGAAGATGCCCGGATAGTTCCTATGGTTTGGCCTTTTAAGGAAAGGGTATTTTGGTCATTTCAACACCCACTTAACAAAGAAAAGTAACTGAAGTTAGACCCAGGGACTATCCGAGAACAAAACGGAAAACCACAGGGACTATTCAAGTAGTTTTAGAAAGATAGGGACTATAGGTGAAAAAAGGTGAAACCACAGGGACTATCCGGGCATTTTTCTCAAACATATAAGGTATAAAGTTAAATATCTATAAATGAAAAATAAATTGTATAGATGTCAAAACGAGAAAGATATATTTTCAGTTTTATTTTGGTGTAAAAAAGTTATTGTTTTCTATTTTAAACCACTTTTCTAATATATTAGAAGGTATTAGTGTTGTGACAACTTTTCGAGATGAAAAACACATTTCACACCATACAATCGCTTAAAAGATTGTTGTAACGAAACATAGATCTAGTGTCCGAGATACATATTCAACTCTTTTTAATAAAGCATAATGGTAGAATCTCATTGTCATTTATAAGATATGTCAGAAACTAAAGGTTTATAGCCCACGAACCTTCTGACTCACGAACTCAGCCCTTTTATATAGCCCACGAACCTTCTGACTCACGAACTCAGCCCAATCCAAGACTTCAAGCCCATAGAGCAAATGACTTTCAAGTCCAGTCCATATGCACCTTATATTATTGACCCTCACAACAAAAAACACATATCAGTATTAGTAACATATTAGAATTAATAATACTAGGGTTATTTCCAGTCGCGCGTTGCGCGATTTACATTGTGGTTAGCATATATGATTATAAACCATTAACTCGTTTTTAGATTTCCCGCGTCACATGTATGGTTTGTGGGTTTAATGTTTACATACTTTGATACTAAATATCAAAAGATCCCTTCATGTTAATCTTCGCACGAAAGTTGGTGTTGTCGCGCCTTCTTTCCTTGGCGACTTAGGTCATCTCCTCTTCTAGTAGTCAGCCTGCAATAACACCAAAAAATATATCAGCAATTGTTTTTATTCATATATCAATCGGAATGTGTAGAGTACAATAGGTCTAAATTTCAGGCAGGAAAGGCAAGGGCTGAGAAAAGGCACAAATTCATGGAAGAGTTTCTAAAAGAATTTTATCTAGAATGGTCAAGCAAAGCATGAATATCACCAACAAATCTTTTATTTATATTTTGCAACTTACAATAAAATGCATCTCCATCTATTTCTATCATCATTTTCAGCATTTTGTGCAATACAATATGGACTTATAAATGTAAAAATAATAAGAATAAGTTAAAAAAGAAATCATAAATGCCACACATCTTCACTGGGATCTCTTAATATTTGATATTGTGATATACTTGGAGAACCGACTCGCTATGCTTCCGAAGCTTCACTTTCAGCCAATGTTTCATGTACATAGTGAGTGCAAGCTTTGATGCAACCGGTCCAACCGGATGATTTTCCACCACTGCCACTTTATAGCGATATAAGATTGAAGCAGCGGCAAACTTCATCTGGTAGTAAGCGAAGTCTTTACCTAAGCACAACCTCGGGCCGCCATTGAAGGTGGTGAATTTGTAGGCTGATTCGCTCATGAACCGTCCGTCCCTTAGCCATCTCTCAGGCCGAAATTCTCTGCAGTCTTTTCCCCATATCGCTTCCATTCTTCCCATTTCATAGATTGCTTAAACCACTTTAGTTCCTTTCTTTAACACTGTCCCGTCTAGAAATACATCATCAACAACCTGTATTTTGTATTTTTAAGGGAAATCATGTCTAGTTAGGCTAATTTTGTCACATACCAGAATCACTTAAAAAGTTACAGGTGATAAAACAGGTTGGTCAGGCGTTATGGGTATTGGGACAAAAGTCAAAACGGGTTGACCTGAAACACTTTCTATTTTTTTTAATTCCTTATAAGCTTTTGAGCCGTTTAACCGTATTCTTTTGAATTACTTTGATTTTATCGACCCGTTAGGGATGAAAACAACTTGAATCAACTCATTGCTTGAATCAGTTTAAAGGAAAAATGGGTTGTTTGACTTTGAAAGTCAAAGTATGCCAACTGGTATATCAATGCTCCCTTCTTGTTATGTGAACTGTTTGTGGTGGTGATAATATTATTAGGGGAGCTTGATTCACATAACTCTTTACTGTTTGATTCGGAAAAAAAATTCAAAGGAATCACAATTTGTAAACACATGTGAGCTTTGAAGTATTCGGAATTGAATTTTGTCAAGAATAGAAATTAAAAGGAACCACCATTGATTCAACCAAGCACAACCACAACCATTCACCAGAACTCCATCATCGTTTCCCCTATCAATACTGTTCTACGGTTGTTAACAACCATCATCTACAACCAGCCACCATTAACTACACCGAACATTATCACTAAAATCCATGGTTATTTTGGTGGATAACTACAAATAAGAATCACAAATTAGAACTTTGTAATATATATACCATACCTCTTCTTGATTTCTCCATTTTTTGGGCGTTTTGTTCCGGAATTAGGGTTATAGAAAGTACATCAGCGTCACTGAACCACCAGTTTTGATACTGCACCATCGTCACACAGTCACGACGGAACCCTAAATCTTCATGTCGTTTCTGTCCGAGATATGGCAGCGGTGGCGGTGACAGTCACCGCGACGCCGGTGGGGCTGTGCGGTGGAGTGGTTCTCTGTCCCCTAGAAGCCGGAGACTTCTCCGTCTCTGTCTCCGGTGGGGCTGTGCGGTGGGTTTGGTGTTAGGGTTTTGAGATGAAGTGGGTTGTAGAGATGAGAAAGTGATGATGATCGTGTTTTTGGTGTTTATATATTTAGAACAGACAATGAAATTACGATAATGCCCTCATATACTATTCACAAGGTTTGTTTTTTAATATATTGATAATGATAATGATAATGATAATTTTATATACAAAAATAAGACTAAAGATATTTATGTAATACTTTTAAGTCAAAGGATCTTTTATGAGCATCTTAAGTCATTTACACACCTCCAATGTGAAGGTGCCCTAAATGAAGTCAAATACATTGTTTTCTACATGAGCAGCTAAGCACATAAAAACTTCATTGATTGATAAAACCAAAAAAATTCAAAAGAGGGATCAGATTTCTGGCTTGGATTCTCCTTGAAAAGAAGAAAGTAAAATAGCGCACAGTATAATCAGCTTCGATCATCTGGGGAAATAATCATCACTTCCATCTTTCATTCCTTTAAACCGTTTCATATAAACTAAAATACATAACTAGTAATCCATCTAAAGCAACAGATCCAAAAAATAAATGAAAAAAAAAATCACAAATGTAATTCTAAAAACTCAAAAGGTAGAAGACAAACCAACCATTGATCAGATAATTGTAGTCTGGAAGTATTTATCAATCGACATCATATTTTCTCATCAATTTAATGGCATTCAAACTTCATTATATCCATGAGTTAAAAAAAATAGAATATATTTAGAGTGCTCAGAAGGATCCATTGGTTGTTTCTAATCATGAATCGAAAACTCAAGCTTTGTTCATAAAATAGGTAGATTTCAACATCATTGCAGCTCTAAATCATTCAAAAAACTAGAAATGCTAGTCAAGTAAGTTGTTTAAAATCGAATCTTTTAATTAAAAGGTATAACATTATTTTTGGTTTAAGTTTTTCATCTCCAAATCAGATCGAGATCTGATTTTTTAACCATGTTATTTAAAAAAATGGGGTGTTGATCCAGAAGGAAGAGCTACGGAACATTTGGTCAAAGACAACAGGAGAACCGGTTCACGCGCCTCAAACGTTACGCAGGTATTGTTGGTTGCTGCTCTGGTTAAGTCAGCTCATACGCCATCCCACCTTGGTCAGGATGGAAACAGATACTCCAATTGGCTTCCAGTTTATATAGCTCGAAGCCATCAGCCAGCGGTCTCTCCCTCAAAGACTCCTCTCTCCCACAGAGGCGGGCTTTATTATTTATACCGTGGATCCTCCAAACAAATACCTACAAAGACTGAAAGGAGCCGTGAACCTTTAGTAGCCCGAAACGATTCTCTTTGGTTACTTGACCATACAACCATGACTAGTCCCCTTTAAATGAACCTTCAAACCCATCTTAATGCCCCCACTTGGGTCACAGACTCGCGTGACTGAGTCCAGCGATTTAGAAAACTGACACATGTTTATAAACACTAATAATTTCTTTTCCGAGGCGATGTGGGACAAGACAATACCCACTTGGAGTTTACTAAAGTATAATAATAAACTATCGTATGAAGTTAAATATAATATTGTTGGATTTTGGAAAAGATAGTATATTACTCATTTAAGATCACAAGCCGACTCAAGCTTGATAAGTAGAGCCCATACCTTAGACTTGTTTATTAAATAAACTTAATTTTAGATTCAAGCTTAATAAAGCTCACAATTTAATTTAAATTTAGCGTACCGAACTTAAATAGTTGAAAAACGGGTTGGCTAGTCTACAACCTTAAGTTAACTGTGCTTTATCTTATACTAGAACTAAACCCTTCGTCAGGCGAATTTTATTGTTAAGCAACTCAAGTCACGAAGTCCCAACTCATTTACAGACCTCCAATGAGGATGCCCTAAAAGGACTTAAATTGATTGTTTTCTTCACAATCTGCTAAACACAGATGGATCAGATTTCTGGCTTGATTGATTAATAAAACACAGATGGATCAGATTTCTGCCCTAACAGGACTTAAATTGATTGATTAATAAAACTAAAGAAAAAAAAAATGGATCAGATTTCTGGCTTGGATTCTCCTTGAAAAGAAGAAAGTAAAATAGCGCACAGTATAATCAGCTTCGGTCATCTGGGGAAATAATCATCACTTCCATCTTTCTTTCCTTCAACCAGTTTCATATAAACTAAAAAAAATAAAATTCACTGCGTCTAAAGCAACAAATAAAAGAGCAACAGAAGCCAAAAAAATGAAAACTAATAGCCATTAAAATTCTAAAAAAAAGACGAATAAACCATTGATCAGATAATTGTAGTCTGGAAGTATTTATCAATCGACATCATATTTTCCGACAACTTTCTCATCACCTTAAAGGAATCTAAACTACACTGTATTGACATATAAAACAAAATGAAAGTAGAGTGCTCAGAAGGATCCATTGGTTGTTGCTAATCATGAAGATAAAACTCAAGTTTTCCTTCATAAAATAGGTAGATTTCAACATCATTGCACCTCTAAATCTTTCAAAAAAAACATGAAATTCAAGTAAAGAAAGTATTTGTAAACTAAGAGTTTATATTAATATATACCTGCAAATTGCTCGTCGATTGCATTTTGGAATAAACTGTTAGTGTGTATTTATGGTGGAATATTAGGGTTTTTCTGAATATATGCGATGCGGCGGGAGTATGTGAAAGGAGGAAGAGAAAAATGTAAGATATTATGACCTTCAAATATTAATATTTGGCACTAGTCGTCCTTCATTTATGATTCTTTGCATTTCAATTCCAATTTCAATTTCCCCCAATCTATTCTAACATATTGGTTACTAGGTATACCCCAATGCTTCATGGATATTATGGTCCAGTTTGGACTATTTTTAAGTCAAAGCGTGAGACAAACCATTAGTAACGGTTTTTTATCATCGAAAATCGAAATTGAACAATTGATACTTAAAACCCAACTAAACTGAATCGCTACTAACGGTTTGGTTTCGGATTGGTTTCATGGTTTAAACTTATACGGCTTTTATAAAAAAATGGGCATGAAGTATAAAATTATTATGAACCAACCAATTTACAAATGAAATAATATTTGGGAACAAAAACTGATAATAAATTTTAAGTCTTTAACTCTTCAAAAGCATGTGAATTATATAGTGTATTGGGTATAGAATGATATTTGAACAAATGAGTTTCTTCATCTCCCACATAATCACAGTTAATGAAAAGAAGAAAAAGAATGGTAACTTACAAGTATTATAAGTATGATATAATCATAATTATATTTTAACTAAACCTAATGTATAATATAGATAAGAGTGAATTTCAAATTTTATCCTTTGTCTTTATAGTGAATTTCAGGCGGTGTCCTTTATCTTTCAAATTGACGAACCTTGTACTTAATGTTTTAAAATCTTGCACGTGATTTCCTTTAACCCTAACTCAGTTAGATTTTTATGTTAAATCTGGTCACCTGACTTGCACATGAACGTATTATTATCATTTCACTTTTAAGGGACTAGTTGTGTAAGTAAATTAAATACTTAACCATTAAAAAAAATAAAAAAGTAATATATATATATATATATATATATATATATATATATATATATATATATATATATATATATATATATATATATATATATATATATATATATATAGGGTAAGGTTCATGCGAGAACCACCTTTATTGCGAGAACCGCGAGAACCAATGTGAACACAACCTAAAATAGCTAAAAAAGCCTAAAAAAAAACCTAACCCCCCCCCACCCCAAAAAACCTAAACCCCCCCCCCCCCCAAGCTAAATGCTAAAAACTAAACCCCTAAAAAAACCTAAAAAAAACCTAACCCCCCCCCACCCCAAAAACCTAAACCCCCCTCCCCCCTCCCCCACCCCCCAAAAACCTAAACCCCCAAAAAACCTAAAAAAATAAAAAAAAATCTAAAATTTTTTTTTTTTTTTTTACTATTTTTTAAGTTAAAATCGCTACTTTTAAAAGCCAAAAAAAAAAATTTTTTTTTTAAAAAATGTTTTTAAAATTTGTTGTTTTTTTTTTTGCTACTAAAAGTAGCGATTTTTTTATAAAAAAAATAAAAAAAAAAATTTTGTGTGTTTTTTAGCTATTTTTAGGTATTTTTTGTTGTGTTCACATTGGTTCTCGCGGTTCTCGCAATAAGGAGTGGTTCCTAACGGATCTTTGTCCTATATATATATATATATATATATATATATATATATATATATATATCCCATTTACCACCAACATCCATTACCACCACCACCATCCAGGCATCCACCTCATATCACATGCTTCCATCACCAACAAAATCCATATCTAATTAAAAAAATAGGGGAAATAACAGCAAATAACTGAAATAAGATGTTGAATTCATCGATAACTTCACTCAGATCACAGTTTCCAAAGACTGAAATCAAAATCAAAATCTATACCTAATTCAATAAACCTTCGATCATCATATTCAGTAAAAAATTCAGATCCAAATCGATATACAGAATAATGAAACAAATGGGACAACCCCAAACGTAAGGCCAAAGGCTGCTTGAACAAAAAATGAGAAACCACACTTCACCGCAATCGAACCCCACACGGACTTAACTTCACCTAACCATAAACACATCACCCCAGCCACCACACACCCCAACCACCACCATCGAACCCACTACAACCTCTCCCACCGCACCACCCATTAACCCACCACCATCTCTCCAGCCGTACTGCACCACACCCACCATCCGAACCCTAACCACCGCATCGCACCCACTAGCCACTAGAACCCACCACTATCCCCCCTTCAAAACCGGAAACGTAAACTTTAATAAAAAACGACGGTGCAATCAAACCATAAGTCAACGACTTTACAAATCAAATCTTCAATCTAATTCATGGCCACCGTTCCTTCAGCATATCAGATCCTATCTCAGATCCCCACTTTTATCCCTAAACCCTTATAAACCACCACTATACCTTCGACCTCTACTTCTTTCTCCTCCACCGTGTTCTTCGATTTCGAAACCACTGGTCGTCTTAATGAGGATAAGGTTAGTTAGGTTTTTTTTAGACTGTTGTGAATTTGTTGATTAAGGGTGAAGAAAGAGAAAGTAATTGTATAAAACATTCCCTGAAGGTATATTATTTGCAATATAGTCCCTACATAGTTAAATGACAAATACGCCCTCATGTGCAAGTCATGTGACCTGATTTAACGTTAAAATTTAACTAGGTTAGCGTCAAAGGACATAACGTGTAAGATTTTGAAACATAAAGTACAAAACTCGTTAATTTTAAAGGTAAAGGACACCGTCTGAAATTGGGTATAAAGATAAAGGACAAAATTTGAAATTCACTCTATAGATATTTAGGGTATGTTTGACAAAAGTTGGTTAGCAGGTTCTTGCTTTTCCGAAGGTGCAAGACGATAGGGAGATTTGGCAATAGGATTAGCACCAGGAACAAGATCGATACGAAATTCTATTTGACGCACGGGAGGTAAGCCAGGTAGATCATCAGGAAAAACTTCAGGAAAATCTCGAATGATTGCAATATCTTTAATGTTCTTGGTTTCTTCCTTCTTCACCCCCACGTGGGCTAGGAAAGCCACGTAGTTCTTGTACAAATACTTCTGAGCTTGCACGCAAGATATGAGGTTGAGACTTTTATAGGGTCCTTCCCCATAGACCTTCAGAACTTCACCAGACGGCAATGGTAAACGAATGAATTTATCATGACAAACAACTTCGGCATGATTTGGAGCTAACCAATCCATGCCTACTATGATATCAAAACATCCAAGTTTCATGGGAATAAGGTTGATCGGAAAAACATGGCCATGAAGTTCAAGTTTACAATTGGTAATGACAGAATTTAACACGGAGTGATCGCCACTATCTACTATAACTTCAAATGATTTACTCAGTTTTGTACGTGGTAAGGCAAGCAAAGGTTCAAACTCAAGTGAAACAAACCTACTATTTTCACCCGGATCAAACAAAACAGAAGCATAGCGATTGTTAACGAGAAACGTACCATTGACCACATCATTTGCGGCACGAGCCTCATTGACATTCAGGTTGAATGCACGACCTCAAGCGGGTTGAGCATTTGCAAGTTTGGGACATTCCCGTTTGAAGTGATTCGGATCACTGCAATTGAAGCAAGTTCCAACGGGATAACGAGGTGGTGCAGCAGCTTGAACAGCAGGAGGAGCAACAGCTTGATGTGTACGGCATGTGGCTACAAGATGACCAAAACGCCCACAACTTGTGCACTGTTTACAAGGAAAACGGGCTTGATGATGGTAGTTACAATGGTTGCATAACGGTGCTTCACCAACATATGGCTTCTTGGCAGGAGGAGCCTGGTTGGCGGGAGCAGGAGTTGTAATGGCAAAGTTTCTGACTACTTTGCGTTTGTTTGCATTCCTGGTTTTCCGCGAAGATTGGGCTCCATCATTTGCCGCTTTGATAGTGTCGGATGCAGCTTCGGATGGTGTCTTCTTGTCGCTCTTTCGGGATAAGTTCCATTCCTTGACTTGAGCATCCGTCAAGATATCAGAGAGTTCATAAGCGCCTCGAAGTGTGGCTGGTCTGCTTCCAGTCACTATGTGCTTGATGCAACTAGGCAGTCCACTAATGAATTTCTCGATCAAGCGATCGGGAGCTAGGTTTGTGGGATAGAGGATGCAAAATTCTTCGAACCGGTTTATATAAGCGCGGTTTTCTCCACTATCTTATTTAAGGTCATGGAACTCGTCTTCCAGTGCTTTCCCATAGCAAATTCGGCTGTGCGATCCTTCATGATTCCATTCCACCAAGTTAAAGCCCTCTTTTGGAAGACGCTAGAAGCAAATTCGACCTTGCGTTCATTTGTACACTGACTGTGGCGGAATGTATTCTCCATACTTTCGGTCCATTGAAGGAGTCCAGTAGCACCTTCATTCCCCGTAAACTTAGTGGGGTGGCAAGAGTTGAATTGTTTGAAGTTGCATGGAGTGTCATGATGGTTTCCGTTGGTTCTGCTGCTACTTTGCCCGTTGGTGGCTTGAGAAAGTTGTGTTACAAGGTCGGGAAGTATTGCAGCTATCTGTTGAGCAAGAATAGCTGCCATTTCTGCGTTTGGGACATTGTCTTGTGGTGCACGTCGAGGAGGCATCTACACGAGGTAGGTAAAATATAAGATCATGGTGGTTTCATAATGGGATAAAGTAGTTTCATAAAATCAATGAGGATAAGAGAAAACACACCACAAGATGGGTATCATTTATTCCACGAATAAACGATATCAATGACAAGTCAAAGTAGTTGGGTTCTTATAACTTAGTGAAGTCATGCTTTAGCCTATAAGTGGACACTCATCCAAATAATTCCCAGGTAAGCACAACCGGTTCCTCGAGTTGGAATTTATACGAAGTGCTTACCTAGACAGAAAACCCCGAATACAGGCATCCACCCTTCCAGATTGAACGAGTTCGTTATTAGAGCCCAAGACTTTGATGAGAATTTAAAAATCAGAAGAGGTTTTGAAAATAATCACCTAAGGATAGGTGATGAGCATTTGTAAAATCTAAAGATGAGATCCGCGGTGACGAGGCATTGGTTACAAAAGATAAGGATAGGGATAAAGACAAAGGCAAAGATAACGGAAGAGTTTGCTAATGGAAAGTGTCCTAGGTAAGTTATAGTCTAGGTCAAAGTATTACTAATAACCTAAATCCCTATAACCATTGCTCTGGTACCAATCTGTAACACCCTGACCGTAGGCGGAAAAGTCAAGGGCATCACGAAACATGGCAGAATGCATTTGAGCACATGATGATTAAATTAAGTTGAAATATAGTTTAGATTCAATTAAAGAGATTGCATTCACATCCGAGTAAATAAGAGTACATAAACAAAATACATCATAACAAATTGTTTCACAAATTATAGATTCGGATTTAATCTAAGGCATAAATCTTGATCAATCCTATATGAAATATTCTTGCAAATCATAGCATCAAACATTGTCACTTGAAACATATGTTAGAAAAATATTGGGTCAACAAACGGTTGAGTGAATTCATAGGTTTTGTTAGGCAAAAATAATAATGTGATATGAAAATGGTTTAACACTGTGGCATGTGATATGTCTTTAAGCAAAAGAGTAATACAAGTAGTCACTTGGTGGTACATTCAAACCTTCGTTATGACGTAACACGGGTCTATCACCACACTCCCAAAAGTTTCACATGAGTATCAACAACAACAACAAATAGTTTCACTAGAAGTGAGGTGGGGCGTCACACCTATAGCGCTATAATATAACCGTTGGGCTTTTGCAAGTTAATGAACGTAAACGCGTTAAAGCAACAACAACAAGTATTAAGCAAATGCAAGGACAATCGGGATATCCACAAATGGCAAATGAGTTGGTATCACATTGTATCATATGTTTCATCCCAAAAATAATGTAAAAAGGGACTATGAACTCACCTTGATTGCGGGTAAGTCCAAACACGTATGTAATTGTAAGAGTTTTTGGGAACAATATTTCCACGTCACTCTAATAGATTGAACATGCAACAATATATAATTTGTATCAATAAAAGTGTTTAATTGTTTTTGAACGGAAATCTTAAATCTATAGAATTTAATAGGGTTTGGATAAACGGTGATTATGTGATTTGGATAACCTAATAGAGAACTCGGAAAATGAGTATGATATAAAGGAATTATTTATAAGAAAATATTCAATTAACATAAATTGCAAAATTATACAATTGATTTAATATAAACATTTGTAATAATAAATCAAATATAATTAACTAGTATAATTAAATAACATAGTTAAATAATTGATTATAACCAAATATTTTACAAGTGATATTATTAATTTATAAAAATTATAAATTAATTTAGATGCTCAAAAATATATATTTATTTGATAAATGATAATTATATAGTTTAAAGGGATAATTTGATAATTATATATCTAATTATCAAAATAATTAGTTTAATCAGAATAATTAAAAATAATATTTTTAATTATTGTACTTGAATATTATTGGTTTAAAATAATTATTATGGCCTTGGATTCATTTTAAATAAATAGAATGAATTAATTTGCTTAAAATAATAATAAACAAGTTTATATAAGTTTAATTATCTAAATAATTAAATATAATAAAAATTCAGACTCTAAATTTATATAAACTCAATAATATGTCTATTTTGTCGTAAAAATAATTTTGGATAAAAATTATATAGTTATAAATTAAATTAAACTATATTTATAAGTAATAAAACTGATTTAATTATATAAATATCAAAATTGTATAAAATATCAGTAAAATCATTATTTTTGTAAAGTTCACCACTTAAAATAATTAACATAAAAATTTCAGTATTTATTTCCAGAAAATTGATTTATTATGAATTATTTAATAATAAACTGTTTTAATATTATAAAAAATAATTTTATAAATAAATTGACAAACTTTATATTTTTAATAAAAGTAACAGTGTCTAATAATGTTATAAAAATTATTGAAATGTTAAACGTATTAAAATAAAAAGAATAAAATGATTTGGTTGTCCCCATATTCGAACCCGGGTCAACCGGTTGCAAACAAACAGACACAACCACTGGGCCAGGCCTGGTGGTTATGTTTAAGTTTAGTTTAAATAAAATAAATACAGAAATAGAAATTGGTCATCTTCCCCAATTGTTCAGACCGAGTCAAACAGAAAAGTCAAACCTTTCAATTCTACGGGAAATCTATGTTGTATCTAAATTAACTTTAAGGAATCATTGTACAAGCATATTTGAACTAAATGACCAGATAAAAACTAACCGGTATCGTCTGGATCGATGGTTCGACAAATTCCGGCGAGAGTTACAGACGTGAACAGGTGGCTTGTTTCGATGTTTTAGAAGAATGTGATGGGTGTAAGAGGTTTGTGGGAGTCTGAGGGACTTAAATACCAGCTCAATATGATCTCAGATCCAACAATTCTTAGTGGTTTCGATCCGTTTTAATTTTTAAATAAAAAGTTCGATTTTACAGCAATTTAGCACTGATGTGTGTCGATTAAACGTTCAATTGAGTTGGGTATGGGTTGTAGACCCTTTACACATGTTCTGGACAGATCAAAAGATATTAAACAATCCGAATTGGATTGAAATCAGTCATCAGTGCGATCGATTCATGTTTGAAATAATATATTTAATTTCTATCGAGTGTATATAATCAATAAAATTTCAATATATACCAGCTCCTATTAGGAGGATAAACTGGTTAAGGCGTTGCGGTTCTAAACGAGAGGTCACGAGTTCGAATCCCACAAGGGCCGATTCTTTAAAGAAGACCCCCTTTTGACCGAATTTTTTGAATATTTACACTTTGGTCTCTGAAGTTTCAGTTTTTACAAAAATAGTCCCTATAGTTTTGAAAAGTTGCATAAACAGTCCCTATACTTTCATAAAAAGTACATAATTGGTCCCTGAGGTTTCGAAAATTGACACAAATAGTCCCTGTACTGTTCAGTTAAGTATGCTAACTGAGTTAATGTTTAAAGAAGAAAACCTTTATAAAAGGACTAACACAGTTAGGGTTTTCAGTTTATATAAGTTTAAAAATAACAGTTTTGGTCCCTACAGTTTAAGTTTAAGAAAATGACCATTTGAACCCTAGACTTTTTAAAACAATTTATATATTTTTATTTCTTTTATAAAATAAGTTTCAAAAATTACAAAAAGAACCCTAAACTTGTAGTTTGAAATAATTGCACTTTAACCCTTATAGTTTCAAAAATGATAATTTAGCCCATGGACTTGTACTTTCAAATAATTACGGTTTTAGTTCTTGAACTTAAAAAGTAATAGATTTCAAGCAGGTTTCAAAGAATGTCAAATAGGTCGCTCAACTAGTAGTTTCACAAGTAGTCACAATAAACCCTTATAGTTTATGTAACCGTGTTTAATAGTATAAAAACTCAACAAATTTGAAATTGTTTCACGTGTTTGTATCGGTGTGAGCACAAATCAAGTAGGATCAAATAAGTTTCATTCCTAATACGGTAATTGTTACAATGCAAGTCAAAATAAATACAAGTGTGAAAACCAAGGTGGTTACAGTCTCCCCTACTTTTGAGAATTTCACCCCGAAATTGGTGTAGGAGATTCTTTTGCAAAGAGATGCAGATACTTGGTCTTCATATCATCCTCACGTTCCCAAGGGAATTCTGGGCCACGTTTGGATTCCCAACGTACCTTAACGATAGGTATGCGGCTTCGTCTTAGTTTCTTCACTTCGCGGTCCATGATTTCTACCGGTTTTTCAACAAAGTGCACGGAGTCGTCGATGCGAATGTCGTCGAGTGGTACATGATGGTTTTCATCAATAAGACACATTCTGAGATTAGAGACATGAAAGGTAGGATGAACGTTGCTGAGTTCAGGAGGTAATTCAAGTTTGTAGGCTACTTTACCAATCCTTTCGATGATCTTAAAAGGACCAACATATCGTGGAGCTAGTTTACCTTTCTTTCCAAAGCGTACAATACCTTTCCAAGGAGAGACCTTGAGAAGTACCATCTCACCGACTTGGAATTCAAGGGGTTTGCGTCGTTTATCAGCATAACTCTTTTGACGACTTCTAGCCACTGTAAGGTTGTCACGAATTTTAAAGATCTTGTCAGTCATTTCTTGGATTAGTTTAGGACCAGTGATTTGTGCCTCAGTAATCTAGTTCCAACAAACAGGAGAACGACACTTGCGACCATAGAGAGCTTCAAAAGGCGCCATCTCAAGACTGGAGCATGGTTGTAAAAGTCGCTAGGCGCTCCCTAGTCGGATTCAGGAGTACTCGGGAAGTACTCGGCTTAGGCGGAGATTACTCGGGGAGTAATTGGCTTGGGAGAACAATACTCGTGCCTCGACAGCCTACCTTGTAGCGATTACTCGGGGAGTACTCGGAGCCTAGGCGGGACTTTTACAACCATGGACTGGAGTGGTAACTATTGTTATAAGAGAATTCAATCAAAGGTAGATGTGAATCCCAATTACCACCAAAATCTATAACGCAAGCTCGTAACATATCCTCAAGGGTTTGAATGGTTCGTTCAGACTGACCATCAGTTTGAGGGTGATAAGCTGTGCTGAGATTTAGTCGAGTTCCCAAAGCAGATTGCATAGTTTCCCAAAAACGAGAGGTAAAACGGCCATCACGATCAAAAATACTGTTCAAGGGCACACCATGACGAGCAACAATCTCGTCAAGGTAGAGTTTATCAAGTTTAGCAACAGAGTAATCTTCTCGGATTGGCAAAAAGTGAGCTGATTTGGTTAGACGGTCAACGATCACCCAAATGTTGTCATAACCTCGAGAAGTGCGTGGCAACTTTGTTACGAAATCCATAGCAATTTCCTCCCATTTCCACACAGGAATCTTGGGTTGTTCAAGTAATCCAGAAGGTCGTTGGTGTTCAGCTTTAACCTTCAAACATGTGAGGCATTTGGACACGTAGAGAGCAACATCCTTTTTCATTCCGGGCCACCAGTAAAGGTTTCGAAGATCCATGTACATCTTATCCGCACCGGGATGAATAGAATATCGGGATTTGTGGGCTTCGTCCATCAAGAATGTACGAAGGTTGTCACGATTAGGAACCCACAGACGGTTTTTGAAATGTCGTAAGCCATCTTCTTTGGTCTCTAGAAGGAGATCAAGTTTATGAGGTAATTCAGTAAGCAAATCACCGCTGGCCACAACATCTTGCTGAGCTGGGAGAATACGGGTTTGGATGTCAGAATGGATTTGTATGCAATGAAGTTTAATGCGTTCTTTATGACTTAAAGCATCGGCAACAACATTCGCTTTTCCAGGGTGATAGCGAATCTCGCAATCGTAGTCGTTTAGAAGTTCAATCCATCTACGTTGGCGCATGTTTAAATCCTTCTGATCAAAGATGTGTTGGAGACTTTTGTGATCAGTGAAAATCACACATTTTGTACCATAAAGATAGTGTCTCCATATTTTGAGAGCGAAGATTACGGCACCCAATTCAAGATCATGGGTAGTGTATCTCTTTTCATGGTCCTTCAGTTGTCGAGACGCATAGGCTATGACTTTGCCTCGTTGCATGAGGACGCAGCCTAAGCCAAGTTTGGAAGCATCACAATACACCACGAAATCATCGTTACCATCGGGGAGAGTCAGAATAGGAGCATCACAAAGTTTCTGTTTAAGAATTTGGAAAGCTTCATCTTGTTTTGGTCCCCACTCAAAAGGTTTACCCTTGTGAGTTAAAGACGTAAGCGGAACAACAAGTTTGGAAAAATTGGCAATGAAATGTCGATAATACCCAGCTAAACCAAGGAAAGAACGGATTTCAGTTGGAGTGGTAGGAACACTCCAATTCTTTATGGCTTTAATCTTTGTAGGATCAACATGAATTCCTTTGTTGTTTATGAAGTGTCCCAAAAATTGAACTTCCTTAAGCCAGAATTCGCATTTCGAGAATTTGGCATAAAGCTGTTCTTTCTTTAGGAGGTCTAAGATCAATCGAAGGTGATTCTCATGATCAGCTTTGGTTTTGGAATAGATAAGAATGTCATCAATGAAGACAATGACAAATTTATCTAGGTAGGGCTTGTAAACACGGTTCATTAAATCCATGAAGACCACAGGGGCATTGGTTAAACCAAATGGTATAACGGTGAACTCATAGTGACCGTAGCGTGTGCGAAAAGCGGTTTTAGGAATGTCGTCTTCAAAAATGCGTAGTTGGTGATAACCAGAGCGTAAGTCGATCTTTGAGAAGCAAGTGGCACCTTGTAATTGATCAAAGAGATCATCAATGCGAGGCAGGGGATAACGGTTTTTGATGGTGAGTTTGTTCAGCTCACGGTAATCGATACACATACGCATGGAACCATCTTTCTTCTTGACGACAAAACTGGAGCTCCCCAAGGAGAAAAAACTGGGGCGAATGAAACCTTTGTCAGAAAGCTCTTGAAGTTGGTTAGCAAGTTCTTGCATTTCCGAAGGTGCAAGACGATAGGGAGATTTGGCAATATGATTAGCACCAGGAACAAGATCGATACGAAATTCTACTTGACGCACGGGAGGTAAGCCAGGTAGATCATCGGGAAAAACTTCAGGAAAATCTAGAATGATTGGAATATCTTTAATGTTATTGGTTTCTTCCTTGTTCACCCCCACGTGGGCTAGGAAATCCACGTAGTTCTTGCGCAAATACTTCTGAGCTTGCACGCAAGATATGAGGTTGAGACTTTTATAGGGTCCTTCCCCATAGACATTCAGAACTTCACCAGACGGCAATGGTAAACGAACGAATTTATCATGACAAACAACTTCTGCATGATTTGGAGCTAACCAATCCATGCCTACTATGATATCAAAACATCCAAGTTTCATGGGAATAAGGTTGATCGGAAAAACATGGCCATGAAGTTCAAGTTTACAATTGGTAATGATAGAATTTAACACGGAGTGATCGCCACTAGCTACTATAACTTCAAATGATTCACTCAGTTTTGTACGTGGTAAGGCAAGAAAAGGTTCAAACTCAAGTGAAACAAAACTCCTATTTGCACCCGGATCAAACAAAACAGAAGCATAGCGATTGTTAACGAGAAACGTACCGTTGCCCACATCATTTGTGGCACGAGCCTCATTGACATTCAGGTTGAATGCACGACCTCTAGCGGGTTGAGCATTTGCAAGTTTGGGACATTCCCATTTGAACTGATTCGGATCACCGCAATTGAAGCAAGTTCCAACGGGATAACGAGGTGGTGCAGCAGCTTGAACAGCAGGAGGAGCAACAGCTTGATGTGTACGGCATGTGGCTACAAGATGACCAAAACACCCACAACTTGTGCACTATTTACAAGGAAAACGAGCTTGATGATGGTAGTTACAACGGTTGCATAACGGTGCTTCACCAACATATGGCTTCTTGGCAGGAGGAGCCTGGTTGGCGGGAGCAGGAGTTGTAATGGCAAAGTTTCTGACTACTTTGCGTTTGTTTGTATTCCTGGTATTCCTCGAAGATTGGGCTCCATCATTTGCCGCTTTGATAGTGTCGGATGCAGCTTTGGATGGTGTCTTCTTGTCGCTCTTTCGGGATAAGTTCCATTCCTTGACTTGAGTATCCGTCAAGATAGCAGAGAGTTCATAAGCGTCTCGAAATGTGGCTGGTCTGCTTCCAGTCACTATGTGCTTGATGCAACTAGGCAGTCCACTAATGAATTTCTCGATCAAGCGACCGGGAGCTAGGTTTGTGGGACAGAGGATGCACAATTCTTCGAACCGGTTTATATAAGCGCGGTTTTCTCCACTATCTTGTTTAAGGTCGTGGAACTCATCTTCCAGTGCTTTCATTTCGTTTCGCGGGCAGAATTCCTTTAACATGAGAGCTTTCAATTCTTCCCAGGTCAAAGCCATAGCAAATTCGGCTGTGCGATCCTTCATGATTCCATTCCACTAAGTTAAAACCCTCTTTTGGAAGACGCTAGAAGCAAATTCGACCTTGCGTTCATTTGTACACTGCCTGTGGCGGAATGTATTCTCCATACTTTCGGTCCATTGAAGGAGTCCAGTAGCACCTTCATTCCCCGTAAACTTAGTGGGGTGGCAAGAGTTGAATTGTTTGAAGTTGCATGGAGTGTCATGATGGTTTCCGTTGGTTCTGCTGCTACTTTGCCCGTTGGTGGCTTGAGAAAGTTGTGTTACAAGGTCGGGAAGTATTGCAGCTATCTGTTGAGCAAGAATAGTTGCCATTTCTGCGTTCGGGACATTGTCTTGTGGTGCACGTCGAGGAGGCATCTACACGAGGTAGGTAAAACATAAGATCATGGTGGTTTCATAATGGGATAAAGTAGTTTCATAAAATCAATGAGGATAGGGAAAACACACCACAAGATGGGTATCATTTATTCCACGAATAAACGATATCAATGACAAGTCAAAGTAGTTGGGTTCTTATAACTTAGTGAAGTCATGCTTTAGCCTATAAGTGGACACTCATCCAAAAAATTCCCAGGTAAGCACAACTGGTTCCTCGAGTTGGAATTTATACGAAGTGCTTGCCTAGACAGAAAACCCCGAATACAGGCATCCACCCTTCCAGATTGCACGAGTTCGTTATTAGAGCCCAAGACTTTGATGAGAATTTAAAAATCAGAAGAGGTTTTGAAAATAATCACCTAAGGATAGGTGATGAGCATTTGTAAAATCTAAAGATGAGATCCACGGTGACGAGGCATTGGTTACAAAAGATAAGAATAGGGATGAAGACAAAGGCAAAGATAACGGAAGAGTTTGCTAATGGAAAGTGTCCTAGGTAAGTTATAGTCTACGTCAAAGTATTACTAATAATCTAAATCCCTATAACCATTGCTCTGGTACCAATCTGTAACACCCTGACCGTAGGCGGAAAAGTCAAGGGCATCACGAAACATGGCAGAATGCATTTGAGCACATGATGATTAAATTAAGTTGAAATATAGTTTAGATTCAATTAAAGAGATTGCATTCACATCCGAGTAAATAAGAGTACATAAACAAAATACATCATAACAAATTGTTTCACAAATGATAGGTTCGAATTTAATCTAAGGCATAAATCTTGATCAATCATATATGAAATATTCTTGCAAATCATAGCATCAAACATTGTCACCTGAAACATATGTTAGAAAAATATTGGGTCAACAAACGGTTGAGTGAATTCATAGGTTTTGTTAGGCAAAAATAACAATGTGATATGAAAATGGTTTAACACTGTGGCATGTGATATGTCTTTAAGCAAAAGAGTAATACAAGTAGTCACTTGGTGGTACATTCAAACCTTCGTTATGACGTAACACGGGTCTATCACCACACTCCCAAAAGTTTCACATGAGTATCAACAACAACAACAAATAGTTTCACTGGAAGTGAGGTGGGGCGTCACACCTATAGTGCTATAATATAACCGTTGGGCTTTTGCAAGTTAATGAACGTAAATGCGTTAAAGCAACAACAACAAGTATTAAGCAAATGCAAGGACAATCGGGATATCCACAAATGGCAAATGAGTTGGTATCACATTGTATCATATGTTTCATCCCAAAAATAATGTAAAAAGGGACTATGAACTAACCTTGATTGCGGGTAAGTCCAAACACGTATGTAATTGTAATATTTTTTGGGAACAATATTTCCACGTCACTCTAATAGATTGAACATGCAACAATATAGAATTTGTATCAATAAAAGTGTTTAATTGTTTTTGAACGGAAATCTTAAATCTATAGAATTTAATAGGGTTTGGATAAACGGTGATTATGTGATTTGGATAACCTAATAGAGAACTCGGAAAATGAGTATGATATAAAGGAATTATTTATAAGAAATTATTCAATTAACATAAATTGCAAAATTATACAATTGATTTAATATAAACATTTGTAATAATAAATCAAATATAATTAACTAGTATAATTAAATAACGTAGTTAAATAATTGATTATAACCAAATATTTTACAAGTGATATTATTAATTTATAAAAATTATAAATTAATTTAGATGCTCAAAAATATATATTTATTTGATAAATGATAATTATATAGTTTAAAGGGATAATTTGATAATTATATATCTAATTATCAAAATAATTAGTTTAATCAGAATAATTAAAAATAATATTTTTAATTATTGTACTTGAATATTATTGGTTTAAAATAATTATTATGGCCTTGGATTCATTTTAAATAAATAAAATGAATTAATTTGCTTAAAATAATAATAAACAAGTTTATATAAGTTTAATTATCTAAATAATTAAATATAATAAAAATTCAGACTCTAAATTTATATAAACTCAGTAATATGTCTATTTTGTCATAAAAATAATTTTGGATAAAAATTATATAGTTATAAATTAAATTAAACTATATTTATAAGTAATAAAAGTGATTTAATTATATAAATATCAAAATTGTATAAAATATCAGTAAAATCATTATTTTTGTAAAGTTCACCACTTAAAACAATTAACATAAAAATTTCAGTATTTATTTCCTGAAAATTGATTTATTATGAATTATTTAATAATAAACTGTTTTAATATTATAAAAATTAGTTTTATAAATAAATTGACTAACTTTATATTTTTAATAAAAGTAACAGTGTCTAATAATGTTATAAAAATTATTGAAATGTTAAACGTATTAAAAATAAAAAGAATAAAAAGATTTGGTTGTCCCCGGATTCGAACCCGGGTCAACCGGTTGCAAACAAACAGACACAACCACTGGGCCAGGCCTGGTGTTTATGTTTAAGTTTAGTTTAAATAAAATAAATACTGAAATGGAAATTGGTCATCTTCCCCAATTGTTCAGACCGAGTCAAACAGAAAAGTCAAACCTTTCAATTCTACGGGAAATCTATGTTGTATCTAAATTAACTTTAAGGAATCATTGTACAAGCATATTTGAACTAAATGACCAGATAAAAACTAACCGTAATCGTCTGGATCGATGGTTCGACAAATTCCGGCGACAGTTACAGACGTGAACAGGTGGCTTGTTTCGATGTTTTAGAAGAATGTGATGGGTGTAAGAGGTTCGTGGTAGTCTGAGGGACTTAAATACCAGCTCAATATGATCTCAGATCTAACAATTCTTAGTGGTTTTGATCCGTTTTAATTTTTAAATAAAAAGTTCGATTTTAAAGCAATTTAGCACTGATGTGTGTCGATTAAACGTTCAATTGAGTTGGGTATGGGTTGTAGACCCTTTACACATGTTCTGGACAGATCAAAAGGTATTAAACAATCCGAATTGGATTGAAATCAGTCATCAGTGCGATCGATTCATGTTTGAAATAATATATTTAATTTCTATCGAGTGTATATAATCAATAAAATTTCAATATATACCAGCTCCTATTAGGAGGATAAACTGGTTAAGGCGTTGCGGTTCTAAACGATAGGTCACGAGTTCGAATCCCACAAGGGTCGATTCTTTAAAGAAGACCCCTTTTTGACCGAATTTTTTGAATATTTACACTTTGGTCCCTGAAGTTTCAGTATTTACAAAAATAGTCCCTATAGTTTGTTGGTGCATACGTCTGTCGACTTCATCTTGTATCGAGTCTTGTACTAGTATTGTTAGATCAGGGCGCGTTGTACGAGAAAATAGGAGGTTTTAGGGTTTGTTTAAGTTGATTTCGCTTGAAGTAGATGATTTCGCTTGAAAGAAACTTGTGTATTCTCAAGCGAAATCAACAAGAGTGATTTCGCTTGAAATGACATCTAGTCACTTTCAAGTGAAACCCTATCCCTATATATAGGTCCAAAGCGAAATTAGTTGCAACACTCATCATTCCGGTACCGAACTGCTGCCGAAGCGTCGTTTGATCTGTAAACTGTTTTTTTATCAATAAACAAGACGATTAATAGTGAAACAAGCTGTTTTCCACGTCTGTTTCTTAGTTTCACGGTAAAAAAGTCTTGAATTTCACACATTGTGGTCGAAAGTGTGTTTTAAGTAATCCTTGAAAGAATTAGACATTAATTCGGCTTAAAACTGGTTAAAATACGTTATTTCGCTTGAAAACAGATTGCTTAAATGACATCAGCAGCATTTCAAGCGAAATCAGAAGGTTGATTTCGCTTGAAAACGAGGTTTCGCTTGGATTTTTTTGACCTTATTTCGCTTGAGTTCGAGGTTTCGCTTGAAATTTGATCAGATTTCGCTTGAAATTGAGGTTTCGCTTACACTTGATTTCGCTTCAGGGTGCTGATTTTGCTTCTAGGGATGATTTCGCTTGAATTGTTTTTGTTTCAGTTGTGATTTCGCTTCAAGGGTATTTCGCTTGAGTATAGTACTTCGCTTGAACTTGTATTTTGGTGAAAACATTGTCCGAAACATGGACGAGGAATTTTACAATGCGTTTGCTACACCGATTGCACCTGTTACTGCTGCTGAAACAGTGTACAGTGAGAATGAAACGGGAACTCAGCAGAAACCGCCAAAACTTATGTACATTGAATATTTTCAAGGATGGAAAAAACGATTCGAGAATTGGGTGCAAGCTTATAAATTTGATGCATGGTGTTCATTGTTAAAAGATTATGAGAAACCAAAGAATGAACGTGGGATTGAAAAAGCTATTTGTGACTATTCTGAGGGTGACAAATTGAAATTTACAAGTGAGAAAATGATGATAAGTATTCTTCAACAAGCAATTAAAGAAGATATATTTGTTTTGCTCCAACATGATAATACAGCTAAGTCAATTTGGGAAGCATTGATTCAGAAATTCAAAGGAAGCGCGGATATGATTAAAAACAAAAAGGCGTTATTGAAGAAATCATTTGATATGTTTTCGGCTTTCGACCATGAAACAACAAAGCAGATCATTGATAGATATTGTCATCTAGTATTGGAAATGAAAAGATTTAACATTGAGAAAGTGGATGATGAGTGGGTCGATAAACTAGCTGAAGCATTACCACAACATAAGTGGGGAACTTATTTGATGATTTTAAAACACACCAGAAAGTCTGAGAGTATGAATCTGGCACAATTTATTCAAAAGATTGAAGAGCAGGAGCTGGATATTCAGAAAACTGCTATAATGACGAATCCAAATGCCAAACAAGATGTCAGTTTGTATTATCGAGGGAACAAGTTTGAGGCTACCTCCAGCCCTAGTCCAAAGATCCAAACTGGTTTTAGTGCTGATAGTTCATCAGGAACAAAAGGTAGTAATGTGACACAGAGTGGTGGATCTTCGTCTTCATTTTCAAGCTTTGATCTGAATCATACAACATCAAGTCCTCAACAACAAAGTTCTACAAATCTTCAATGCAATGTGACTTTGAACATTCAGAATGGTCAACATTTTTCTCCAGAGCTGGCTAAGCAACACATGGCATCTCTTGTCGCCATGTTAGAGTCATATGAAAGCTTAGTTTCAGGAAGAATTGGTAATCCGATGCTCACAAGAGAAGATTATGACCAAATTGATGCAGAGGAACTTGAATTGATGGATGTAAAATGGTGCTTAGCTAGTGCTTGGAGGAGGGCAGAAAAGTTTCAACAAATTACTGGTAGAGATGAGTTTCGAGGAATGGCTACTTCTCCATTGGGTTTTGACAAATCGAAAGTCACTTGTTTTCATTGCAAAGGAAAAGGTCATTTTAAACGAGAATGTAAAAACCAAGAAACAACCGAGAATCAAGAAAAGAACAATTATTATCAGAAATCAATTTTCCATCAGATTGCTCAACAACCGCTAACTGCACTGGCTTGTGCTATTGAAGATGGAAAGAAGAAAGCTTTACTTATTCATCAAGATGATGAAAAAGTTGCAGAGGGATTTAGTTGGGACAAATACATACCTGGTTCAGCTCTTGTTGCTAGAATTCTGGGTGAAGATGAAGCTAGTCAGAAAAGAATCTCGATTTTTCCAGATCTTGGAAGTGATGTGGATACAGATGATGAGGAAGAACATCTCAACAAAGCTAGAAAAGGAATAGATCCTACTAGTTTTAATTTGTTTTTTTTTTTTTTGCAGATAAAATGGAGATGCTGTTTCAGAAGAAGATTGCCAGATTGAATAAAGAACTGGAAGCAGCAAGAATGCTAGCTGATGAAAAAGCAAAGACAGAAGCTGGAGAAGCTAATGTTGAACAAGGAACTGAGAGAGTAGTTAAAAAATTCGTTGAAGTGGAGAAAGTGGTGGAGAAAATCGTTGAAGTCGAAAAAATAGTCGAGGTTGATAAACTTGTCGAAGTAGAAAAAATTGTTGAAATAGAAAAAATTGTTGAAGTTGAGAAAATTGTTGAAGTTGAGAAGACTATTGAGGTTGAAAAAATAGTTGAAAAAATGGTTGAAGTTGAAAAACCATGTTTGAAGTGTTTAGAGTCTTGTACACAATGTGAGGAGAAAGACAAGAAGATTAAAGAAGATTTACTGTCCGATGTGAAGTATGTGAAGGAATCGTATGATGTGCTGAACAAAACAGTTGATAGTCTAAAAAGAACAAATTCAGAAATTGAAAATGCTATGACAAAAATGAGTGCAACATTAATGACAAAACAGAGCGTCATAAATGAGTATATTGAAGACTATGCTAAGCTTAAACAAGAAGTGGAACTCGAGAAGATTGAGAGTGAAAGGATTAAACGATTGTTGTTGAGCTATACAACATGTGATTATTTGATTGATCGTGTTTATCCTACTGTTGCAGGTCTTGAAGGATTCATGAAGAAAAAGACTGAAGATACTGATACTGGTAAGAAACAAAGTGTCAAGTATAACAGATGTCTGCCCCCGATCCATGAAAGTTATTCTCCCAGGAATCCTAACGAGGAGCGTCTAAATAAGGCAGTCAACATCAAGTTAAAGTCTGAAATTGTAACACCCGTCTAATTATTTAAACGGTTTTCGTTTAAATTACGAAAATAAACATGAAATTATATGTAAATACTGTCAAATAATACGGGTGAATTAAAACTTTTACAATTTGAAAATATTACAATTTATTATCTAACGAATTGTCGTTTAAAATAACGACGAAACAACGTGCGGAAGCTTGATTCTTGATTGTGTTCGGTTCTTTGTTGAGCTTGATTATCATCCGGAGTTCCAAATTATACCTGCATTTCATAAACCATGAAATGATTAGTTATACGAGCTTAAAATGGGTTTAGAACAAGTCCGGATACGAAAGCGGCCAAAAGAATTAAATTTGCCAACTTTGTGATCTCACGCGGGCCGCGTCGGAGACACCCTAGTCTCACGCGGGCCGCGTTATACCGTCGCGTGTCATGACGTGTTACAGGTCAGCCGTCGCGTGGCGCGGCAGATGTGGTTTTCCAGCGAATTCAGAGCTGTGTCCTGCATTTTCCCAGCAACGCTATACTTTACGGAAACGGCCATAACTTCTTCGTTATTGGTCCGTTTCACCCGATTCTTTTTCCTACGCGACCGTAATTTAATTATCCATCTTATGGAGTTAAAATCCGACATCCGGATTAACAAAATTCCAGACTTTTAAGTCTTCGGTTTACTACCCTTTTTACCAAATATTGACCCGTTCATGTTTTTACCAAACCAACTTATTTGTTTGACCTCCTTTCCTTACGAACCCAATATTTCCAACATTTTCATATCATATTAGGTTTCAATCACGGGTTCCTACGCGTTATTGACCCGTCTTTACTTATAGTCTTATTTTGACACGTTATTGGTATTTATGTCCTTTTAAACATAATTTACGCCCATTTCTCCTATGCCTCATAATTCCACCCGTTCATAACGAAAAGTCTTCCACCACAAATATGATTGTGGTGGATTTAATGAAATAGACTAACTATTCCGAGTTTTATCTCCCGGATATGTCATTTTACGGCAAGACGCATTTGAGGCATTTAACCCTTGAAAATTTATGCGTTCAAATTTTATACGCATCTAAGAGTTACAAAATCATAATATAAGTTTCTAAACAACCTTTATGGGTCGTTTTCCCAATTTACCCTTCAAGGGCATTTTAGTCAACATTAGCCCCTCAATTACTACGAAGGGCTTTCGCTACTTATTTGACCATAAGGTATATTATCCACAACTATATTTATACGTACCTGGCTCGGGTCAACTTATTGACCCGTTTCAATACCTTGCCTCTATAATATGCTAATTCGTAGCATTCTAATCCATAAACCATTATTATCCTGTAAGCATAAGACTTGACACATATTTATTAGTCGCCATTTGTCAAATGGTACTACAAGTCACCCTTTGACCCGTTTGGTCTAAACGACCAATCATTTTGCATTTGAATTTAGAATGGTATATATATATACATATATACACCATCTCGTTATTTAACCCAATTCGGCTTACGCCGTAGGGTGTCTTGTAACCTTTACTTATATTTGTGGGCACATGACTAAATTACCATTTTATTTCTATCCTTATTATGAGTTACCCCATACGGTAACATTTCCAGATTCATTATATGCTTGTCATTTACGGCTGTATTACCATTTACCCATGTTTATCCTTCATCATGGTATTTACCAAATTTTGCGTATGTCCCGACTCGTATCAATTGCGTCGGAAATCCATATTTTCCCAATATTGTTTTTATCGAAATTAAAACCTTTAGAATAACTAAATATTCTACAAAAGGTGTAAGTTTCACTTACCTTGCATCCGAATTACGCTTTTCTTTTCTCACTTGCTTCGATCGACCCGCTTCCATCCCAAGTTTCACCTAGCTTGTTAAGCGCCTACTTTCATTCATCATTCACAAGGTTGTTAGATTAGTCATTCTAAATCATGACTTTCACACCTTATGAATCTTTGACTACTTTCTTATTGAACTAAATCGTAAATTATGAGTTTAATTCTTATGTCAAGACCCACTTCAAATCAAGTATGAACTCTTAACAATTTCCCCTTTTTGTTCAAGTAGTTCATTTATACAAGTTAGTATGGTGTTTATAAACACCAATACAACATCAATTTCATTAAATCATCTAAAACCCATTTTTCATAAGCTTTAACGCATAATTATTTATAATAATCAAATCTGCGTTTTTACCCAACTTTTAGCATTTTAATCCTCACTTAGGCGTTTCATGAAACACCTAGCGGGTCAGATTTTTATATCATCAAAACCAAGTTTATGACTTGTAATTATCATCTAAATTAACTTCGATTAGACAATTCTACACAAGTCTTAACATCCATATTTCTGAAATTTACTCTTAACTTCAGATTATGCTAGAGCAAGATCATAATTCTAGGGTTTATCAAGTTTTCTTCAAGTTCATTAATCACCTACAATGGTGATTATGAACTCTATAATTAACATGAAATCTTTTAACAAGATTTCACCTAGGGTTCATCCCTAGACACCATATCTCTTCTAATTTCATTCATGCATGACACAATCAAGCTCAATTTCAGTTTTTCACAATTAACCTAGAACTTGAGATGAATCAAAATACTAGAATTTTGCATACCTTATGATCCCTTCAGTGAAGTGATCACTAATTCGTGTTTAGAACTTGATTTGGGACTGAATTGAACCTCCAATTGATCAATTTTTAGTGGAACTAGGGCTTGAAGGGGAGCTCTTGGTCGCCCACTGCTTCTTGATCGACCAGACACCCCTTTTGGGTGTGTTTGGTTTATTCTTAATTTTGTTTATTGAAATTAAGTTTCAATTTTAACAACATAGACCCCTCCACTTTTATTTAGCTTATATCTTTGGCAATTTAACTTTATTCATGCTTTAAAACAAGATAATCAACTAACTAAGTTATTTATTTCCTAGTCAGTTTAGTAGGTTCGGGAAGTCATAACCCGTTTTACTTTAAGTCCCGTTAAATCGAGCCTTTTATCCATCCTATTTTTCTTGAAAGCTCTTATTCACTTTAAATAAATATTAGGATTATTTAATTTATTCCTAATATTTTTCGGTTTACTTTTACCACTAACGGTACTTTCCCCGTCTTTAGTATTAACGGGGTTTAATTACCAAACCCGATTTCGGGGTGTTACAGAAATCATTGATGAATTACCAGACAATATTGATGTCACATTCACAGCGTCTGACACTGATCATGAGTCTGAGTTATTAAAGAAAGTGGTTGATCAGATGTTAGATATGGATGAAGAGTCAAAACCGGAGTCTAAGTCTGAAAGTTCGAGTTCGTCAGAAAAGAGTTCGAGTTCGCCGGTTAAAAGGGTTTACAATAAAGAATTCTTGTTATCAAAATCTAATTTGAATGACGGATCAATCAAAGTGGCTTATACTTTGAATGATTCAGAAAAATTATATTCTGATGAGGAATTCCCAATAAGAAGTGTAAAAATTGAAATGATCAAACAGGTTTTCAAATTAACAGAAATTAATATTTCTGAAATAAAAGATTTAAATCTTCATGAAAAACCTATAAAGTACACTTCAAGAGTTCAACAGAGATTGGACAAGAAAAAGAGTTACAGTTCTAGTTCAGGTTATCGAAAGAAACCAAACCACAACGGTAATTTCAAAAAACAAGGTCTTGGTTTTATACCCCCAGAAAATTATAAAAATGAGAAAAATTATAAACCAAAAACAAAATTTGTTGCAGGTGGAAGTTGTGAAGATGAGCAGAAGAAACCATTCTGGAAACAGTCGAATCAAGAGTTTCTTGCTGAGGTAAAGAGGAATGTGAAGAAGTTTGCTCAAAGAGTTGACAGCAGAACTTGCTTTAAGTGTCAAAAAGTTGGACATATTGCTTGGAATTGCCAACAGTCCAACAACACAAAACAGGAAGTTACTTCTAACTCAAAACTGAAAGAAAAACTTGTCTTTGAGAAGAAACAATCAACTGAGAAATCAAAAGTGTTTCAAAATTCAACTTCTGAAGAAGGTGAAAGTTCAAAACGTTTTTACAAAAGAAGAGTTGATTTAAACAAACAAAAATGGGTTGTAAAATCTGAAAGAAGTTCTGACAATGAATCTGATTCCATAAAATCAGAGGAGTCATGTGTTGAGAAAAAGGTTGATAATTCCGTTCCTAAGTTGAACGAGGAAAATTTTCTGCCATTGTCGAAAGATAATCTAAAATCAAAAGGTAGATTTGAGATATCAGATCAATTCTTTACTGGTAAGAAAGAATTTGATGCTGAAAAGGCTTTCAATGGGAAAGTCAAACATATTTTTGGGAAAATGGTTGATGGGAAGGTTAAAAGTGCAAAAGAATTTTATAAATCAAAATGTTGGTGGGATAGGTGTGTTCCAGAATCTCCCAAGGATGGTCAGGCTTGGGGGAAAGTTTTTCCTAACTGAAAACCCTGACTTGCCGGAGCTCCCAGGTTGGTAAGAGTGGAGCAGGAATCGGCATCATTCTTGAAATGTTTGTTTGGTAAATCTACATGTGATATCTTTATATTGTTATATTGTTATATTTTGATTTACAAGTGGTTTTGGTTGATGAGTGAACCTACTAGTGGTTGAAGATGGTTTTCACTTACAAGTGGTAAATCAAGGACATTAAGTTGTACTTGTTTTTCCTACATATGATTGAGAAACAATGTGATGAACCCCAATTTTACAAGTGGTAAAATCAACGAAACTTATTTTCCGAAAAAACCATTTGATTAAAACAAACTTAAGTGTTTTGAAATCACAATGGGAAAATAGTTTGTTGTGAGGGGGAGTTCTGATTGTTTATGCCAAGTGGATGGCGATCTGAAGTGATTTGATATCAGTTGTAAATTTTTGTACAGTTTGTTTTCAAATTTCCTTAAATGTGTTTGCATTTTAGGGGGAGTAAAAATTTCAGAAAATCCAAAAACATTTTTCAGAAAATCCAAAAACATTTGAAAATTTGAAAAAGGCAAAAACATGATAAAATTCAAAATGAGTTTTGTTGTAACCCCTTACAGATATCATCTAGGCATACTCACCTGTAAGACTGAATATTGGAATCTGGATACGGGAATATATTCTGAGGTGGGACACGCAAATAAGTTTAAGTGCTTAAAACATTAATCCCGTATCTCGAAACAGTTGAACTTTGTGTGAAAATTTAAGTGGATCGGTATACTGACAATCTAAGTGAATCGTTTAGAACTTAAAATGTTTAAAGCTTAACGGTGTTGGTGATTTGTCTCATAAACTGATATGATCCTCTTACACAAACTCACAAAAATATTGCTTGTAAATATTTCTTTACTGTATTTTATTTCTGTTATTTTAAAAATCCAAAAAGATTTTCGGTGTGTTTTAGCATAAATTTTTGAAAATACAAAAAGATTTTAGACAACTGATGTTAGAAAGCTGATTTTCAAAATTCCAAGTGCTAAACATGACGAACAGGTTTGGGAAAGTTTGTTTGAAGATGTTTTGAAAAGAAAATGATATACATACAAGTGGTTCATCAGTGACTTACATGATAAATCTTTTTGTTCAGATTGTGTCTATAAGTGGTTAGCAGAGTATAAATTTGTGAAATTTATTGTTGGGTAGAGTTTCGTGCAGGATAGAGCCAGGAATCGATTATGAACCTGTGGAAAAATAGGCCAGATTACAATTCTGGAACTGCTGCTACTGATGAAATTAAGGAATCAAAAGATCTGATCAAGAGAATTAAAAAACTACGATCCCAGCATAATTTGAGGGGGAGTCTGTTAGAGAAAGAGAATCTGAAGTTGATAGAGCTAGGAGTTTGATCCTGAAGAATGAATTAGATTGAGACAAGAGCCAGATAGAGATTCTGGAAGCCCGAAAACTGATAAAGACTGAAGACGTTGAAGACTCGACACTTAAGACTCGTCAACATCCGAGGGGGAGTCTGTTGGTGCATACGTCTGTCGACTTCATCTTGTATCGAGTCTTGTACTAGTATTGTTAGATCAGGGTGCGTTGTACGAGAAAATAGGAGGTTTTAGGGTTTGTTTAAGTTGATTTCGCTTGAAGTAGATGATTTCGCTTGAAAGAAACTTGTGTATTCTCAAGCGAAATCAACAAGAGTGATTTCGCTTGAAATGACATCTAGTCACTTTCAAGCGAAACCCTATCCCTATATATAGGTCCAAAGCGAAATTAGTTGCAACACTCATCATTCCGGTACCGAACTGCTGCCGAAGCGTCGTTTGATCTGTAAACTGTTTTTTTTATCAATAAACAAGACGATTAATAGTGAAACAAGCTGTTTTCCACGTCTGTTTCTTAGTTTCCGCCTCTGGAACAGACTAGAGCTCTTCCGATTGACTCATTTGGGTCACTACACGATCCTACAAAGTTTCGAAAAGTTGCATAAACAGTCCCTATACTTTCATAAAAAGTACATAATTGGTCCCTGAGGTTTCGAAAATTGACACAAATAGTCCCTGTACTGTTCAGTTAAGTATGCTAACTGAGTTAATGTTTAAAGAAGAAAACCTTTATAAAATGACTAACATAGTTAGGGTTTTCAGCTTATATAAGTTTAAAAATAACAGTTTTGGTCCCTACAGTTTAAGTTTAAGAAAATGACCATTTGAACCCTAGACTTTTTAAAACAATTTATATATTTTTATTTCTTTTATAAAATAAGTTTCAAAAATTACAAAAAGAACCCTAAACTTGTAGTTTGAAATAATTTCTTTTATAAAATGACCATGGACTTGTACTTTCAAATAATTACGGTTTTAGTTCTTGAACTTAAAAAGTAATAGATTTCAAGCAGGTTTCAAAGAATGTCAAATAGGTCCCTCAACTAGTAGTTTCACAAGTAGTCACAATAAACCCTTATAGTTTATGTAACCGTGTTTAATAGTATAAAAACTCAACAAATTTGAAATCGTTTCACGTGTTTGTATCGGTGTGAGCACAAAGCAAGTAGGATCAAATAAGTTTCATTCCTAATACGGTAATTGTTACAATGCAAGTCAAAACAAATACAAGTGTGAAAACCAAGGTGGTTACATGAACACATATGATGGTGAGAAAAATACTTATAAACACAAAGCTTTGAAATTAGAAAATCATAAGAGACAAGCTGGTATTGAGCAAGAAACTTGGTGTTTTTCTCAATGAAGGGTACCTGAATGGAAGCTGGCAGAATCTCATGACATGGGAAGGCTTCTAGTGGCATTTTTGACATCAAGTATCTCAAGAGTCCATCTACACCTCAGTCACACCCCAACCAATGGCGGAATCATCGGAGTGGGACTAGTTCGAGACTGCAAGAGACTTCATAACACTATTTGTGACAATATTTAATTCAACCATTTTCATTCATAATCAAAGTTATCAAATATTACAAGGAAAATTCAAATAACGACATTGTTCATAACATAGACATAACAAAATTTGACACAACACTTTAAACCTAAACGTCTAAGTGAGTGTAACTAGGCATCATTGCTAATCCGTTTCATAGCATCATCAATCCTCAACCTGTAACATGTTTAAAATACAATTCAATGCAAAAGCAAAGGCGAGTATACTAGTTTAAGAATAAGTATAAGTATAAGTTTAAAAGTTAAAAACGAATCCACATGGCAAGTTAGTTTATACAAGAGCATCATACAAGGCATGCGATATATCTAGTCAACCCTCTGTTTACGCAAAATACTATAATTCAACATGACCTCTTGTTCACAGGTGGTGCGTTACTCCTATAGCGCTATACATGTCAAATGGAGGCTCATACAAGCTAATGACTAAAGTATCACATAAGAATCACCCAAGTATACGCATCAAAGTATAACAACATAGCATTCATCTATAAGGATTGTTTTCGTGCAAGTATAAAGATTAAAGTTTAAGTGTGATTTAATAATTTAACATGTTACACCCCAAAAGTGGTAAACATAAAAAGGGGGTTTGCGAGTATACTCGCGGTTTCGCAAGTCTTCTACTTGTGAATCCGCGAGTGAGTTGTTTATTAGGAGGTTAGAACACCAAGTCCTTCTACGCGAAGAAACAAAGTGCATGAGTTTCGAAGATTAACGGTAGAATAAGGATTTAGGAATTTAAAACACAAGAACATATATATACGAAAATAATCATCTTTTAACACAAAGTACTTGTTTTGACACTATGAAACCTCAAGGGTTAATGTTTTCATGAGTAGTATACTCATTAGAATCATACAAGTCTTATGTCTTAGATGAAGTTATTCTAACACTTTGACGAATGAAAACAAGCTCACCATCAAGGGTTCGAATGCTGAATAGTATATAAATATAAGTATTATATGTATTATTATGTCCAATAGTCAAGCATGAGGTAGAAGATTAAATCTTCATTTAGGTACCTCTAAGTTTCATGGAAGTCATGTAGGAGGTAGGAAGAGAAGTCTTCCATTTAGGTACCTCTAAGGGTTCACCACTACACTTGATGAAAAAACATACAAGAAGGGTCATGAACTATGAATAATACAAGAATTTAAACAACTACACTATGAGAAATCATCAAGCAATGTGGGGATTTTATGTTGGACAACCAAATTAGTCCATAATCACACTTACATTAAGTCTTAGACTTAAACATTACTTGTGGGTTAAAAACCCTAAACAAAACAGAATGTATATGAGGTTTAACCTCTGATTTTAAATGTCTCAACCTTGTTTTTAAGCCTAACTAACCATAGAAGTGGTTATAAGCATAAGGACATAGGTTTGAGATGAGTTAGACTCAAGTTGAACAAGTTTACTAAAGATTAGATGAAATCAGAAATGAACAGTGAACTTTGGAGCCTTTTTGCCGGAGTTCCAGGGACTTATTTACTGTGAAAAACCCATGGAATCGAAATTAAGGTCAATCCAAGCACATAGGGAAAAGAATGGACTAAATCGGACAAGTATTGAGTGAGTTATGCTCACTTTAGTGAAGCTTGCTGAATCTGTCCGAACTTCTGATGTTGCTGCGAATTTAGAGTGATTTGAGAGTGATTAGAGAGAGTTGAGAGTGTTTAGAAAGTGAAAATGGCTTGGAGATGGCTAGGTATTTATAGGGAATGAATTAAGGTTGGGTTGGTTGGCATTTAATATAAGTAGTTGGGTGTTTAACATAAAAAAAGAATACATCTAACAACCCTTAAAGGGTGCGGCCACCTACTGCCATCATACAATCTTTCTTTTTTTATTATTTTATTTTGTTGTGGTAACTTAGATATGGCATCTATAATGGTGGATTAATTTACCTACTTATTCAAATGTCAATATAAGTGGTTAGGTGGGTTAATTGATAAAAAAAAACAAACTAATCAGCCATCATGTTCCAATCGATCATGGGTGTTACAGCCACTAAATACCTTTTTTTTGTGTGTGAGACCTATTAGACTAAGTGTATAACATGCTATTTTATGTAGTAAAATATATAACCAACATACTACATCATCATGTGGTTAAGGAAAAAAAAAGTTATGGATGATGTTGCTGTCTGATCGCATGGACAGATTCTATTTTTTTGTTCTTTTTTTTCATAACACTATAAGTTATACATAATTTTTTGTTATTATTAAGTTACATATAGTTTAATGTATGGTTAGTATGAAACAAAGCCTAAAATGGGTATTTAACATGTTTTATTTGAACAAAAAGATGTGATAGAAGTAAGTGTGTATAACATAGAAAATATAGCAAGTATGATACTCATGAATATGTATTTGCAAGTGTCCAAATGTCGTGTGAGCGTATCCGAAGTATATGAGTCATGATTATATGATATGTATTTGTAAGTTCAACATATGTTTACGAGATTCGCAAATAAGACATCAAACGCATAACATAATGAATCGAAACGGATAAGTATGCACAAATAAATAAGGTATAACTTGTAAGATATAACGAATTTTATTACGATCAAAGTCTCGGATTTACAACGATACAACGAAAGAACGATTACAAGAAAACAAGACTTCCAAAAAATAGAAATATGAACAAAATTTGCTATAAATGGAAAGTACAAAGAAGCAGGGCGTTACAGTCTGCCCTCCTTTAGGGAATTTCGTCCCGAAATTTAGGTAGATGCAACGTCGAATAGGTATGGATACTTGGTCTTCATATCACTCTCGAGTTCCCAAGTAAATTCAGCGCCACGTTTTCCTTCCTATCGAACCTTGACGATAGGAATTCGACTGCACCTCAGTTGCTTGACTCCTCGGTCCATGATTTCGACCGGCTTTTCCACGAAGTGAAGCGTTTCATTGACTTTCAAGTCTTCGAGAGGAACTTGTAGTCCTTCGTCAGCTAAACACTTTTTCAAGTTGGATACGTGAAAGACAGGGTGTACATTGTTGAGTTCTTCAGGCAGGTCCAGTCTTTACGCAACCTTGCCAATCCTTTCGAGGATCTTGAAAGGACCAACGTAGCGAGGTGCGAGTTTCCCTTTCTTGCCAAATCGAACCACGCCCTTCCAAGGGGATACCATGAGAAGCACGAAGTCACCTGTCTCGAATTCCAAAGGCTTGCGCTGCTTGTCGGCGTAACTCTTTTGTCGGCTCCTAGCTTTCAGTAAGTTGTCTAGAACCTGTAATATCTTGTCCATCATCTCTTGTAAGAGCTCGGGACCAGTGATTTGAACTTCACCAATCTCGTGCCAACAAATAAGCGAACGACTCTTGCGACCATACAATGCTTCGAAAGGTTCCATTTGAATACTCGCGTGATAACTGTTGTTGTACGAGAATTTGATCAATGACAAGTGTGAATCCCAGTTGCCACCAAAATCTATTACGCATGAACGAAGCATATCCTCTAATGTTTGGATAGTGCGCTCGGTTTGACCGTCAGTCTGAGGATGGAAAGCGGTGCTAAGGTTAAGAACAATACCCATAGCAGATTGAAAGGTTTGCCAAAGACGAGACATAAAACGAGCATCACGATCGGAAATGATGTCAATGGGGATACCATGACGACATATGATCTCATCAGTGTAGATTCTAGCCAATTTCTCGACCTTGAAATCTTCACGAATGGGAAGAAAGTGAGCTGATTTGGTCAATCAATCAACGATCACCCAAATACTGTCATGACCAGAAGAAGTACGAGGGAGTTTAGTGATTAAATCCATAGCGATGCTCTCCCATTTCCAGACAGGGATTTTTGGTTGTTCGAGCAGACCAGAAGGACGTTGATGCTCAGCTTTCAATTTTGAACATGTGAGACATTTTGAGACGAAAGTGGCTATATCCTTCTTCATTCCAGGCCACCAATAGGATGCACGCATATCATGGTACATCTTGTCGGCACCAGGGTGAATAGAATATTTCGTGTGATGTGCCTCCTTCATCAGGAACTCTCGAAGGTTACCATGATCGGGAATCCAGATTCGATCGAGATAGTATTGAATACCATCGGAATTGGTTACGAGGCTTTCTTCAACACCACATCACATCTCGTTGTAGAGGTTACCCTCGTTAACAGATGAGTATTGAGCGTCACGTATGCGGTTCTGAAGTTCATGGACGAGTTGGAAACAAGGGATACTCTTGACATGAGTTTTACGACTAAGACCGTCGACCACTACATTCGCTTTACTTGGATGGTATTTGATTTCGTAGTCGTAGTCGTTTAACAGTTCCACCCAACGACGTTGACGCATGTTCAGTTCCTTTTGATCGAAGATATGTTGAAGGCTCCTATGATCGGTGAAGACCACACACTTAGTACCATAAAGGTAGTGTCGCCAAATCTTCAATGCAAAAACAACTGCGCCAAGTTCAAGGTCGTGAATAGTATAGTTCTTTTCATGTATTTTGAGATGTCTCGACGCATAAGCGATGACCCTGTCTCGCTGCATAAGCACACAGCCAAGTCCAAGGTTTGAAGCATCGCAATATACGACGAAGTCGTCGTTACCATCAGGAAGTGCGAGACTAGGAGCATTACAAAGCATCTCCTTGAGCGTTTGAAAAGATTCCTCTTATTCGGGACCCCAAACAAAAGGTTTCTATTTCTGTGTCAAAGAAGTCAAAGGAACAACGATCTTCGAGAAGTTAGAGATAAAGCGACGATAATAACCAGCAAGACCAAGAAACGAACGAATTTCAGACGGAGATTTAGGTGCGATCCAGTTCTTCACAACTTTGATTTTAGCGGGGTCAACGTGAATACCAAGTTCGTTGACAGTATGACCAAGGAATTGAACCTCTTTTAACCAAAATTCGCACTTGGAGAATTTGGCGTATAGACGTTTAGTACGAAGAATTTGAAGGATAAGACGCAAGTGTCGCTCATGCTCTTCTTGTGTCTTGGAATAGATAAGAATATCATCGATGAAGATGATCACGAAACGGTCCAAGTATGCTTTGCACACGCGGTTCATCAAATCCATGAAAACAGCAGGTGCGTTGGTCAAACCGAAGGGTATGACCACGAACTCGTAATGACCATAACGCGTACGAAAGGCGGTTTTAGGTACATCTTCTTCAAGGACTCGAAGTTGATGGTACCCAGAACGAAGATCGATTTTTGAAAAGCAGGTCGCGCCTTGCAATCGATCGAAGAGGTCATCGATGCGAGGAAGAGGGTATTGGTTTTTTACAGTAAGCTTGTTGAGCCCATAATAGTCAATACACATACGGAATGACCCATCATTCTTTTTGACGAACAGAACGGGAGCGCCCCAAGGAGAAGTACTAGGGCCTATAAAGCCTTTATCAAGAAGCTCTTGAAGTTGACTCGAGAGCTCTTGCATCTCGGAGGGTGCTAAATGGTAGGGAGACTTAGCGACGCGCTTAGCACCCGGCATTAAATCGATACGAAAGTCGACAGAACGAGCAGGAGGCGGACCAGGAAGATCGTCGGGAAACACATCGGGAAAATCACGTACAACGGGGACGTTGCTTATGCTTGGGCCTTTGTCCTTCTTTTCTACAACATGGGTGAGAAAGGCGAAGGTACCCTTACGTAAGCATTTGTTTTCTTGGATACATGACATAAGCTTGAGACCTTGAGAAGGTTTCTCGCCATACACGTGTAGAGAGTCACCGTTTGGAAGAGGAAGGCGGATAAACTTTTCAGAACAAATAACTTCAGCACGAACTCTCCTAAGCCAGTCCATGCCTACTATGATGTCAACGCTACCCATTTGCATAGGTATAAGATCGATTGAGAACGTATGGTCATTAAGAATCAAGGAACAATTGGAAAGAATGGAATCGACAGAGACAGATTTACCATTAGCGACTTCGACAACGAAAGATCTTGGCAACTTAGAGCGTTTGCACATTAGCAATTTTTCGAATTCTAATGAAACAAAACTTCTATCAGTGCCAGTATCAAACAGACAAGAAGCATAAATATGGTTCACAAGAAACGTACCTGTAATAACATCGTTCGTGTTTTGAGCTTGAGCAGTAGTGAGGAGAAAAGCTCGGCCTCTAGCGGGTTGTTGAGCTTGTTGCTGCTGTTGTGGTGGCTGCTGCTGCTGCTGCTGTTGGGGTTGATACCTTTGGGGGCAAACATTGGCGAGATGATTTAGATCGCCATACTTGAAGCATGCTCATACATGAGCAGCTTGAGGTTGAGCCTGGTTAGGAATAGGGTTTGCAACGAGGGCTTGATTCTGGTTGTTTTGAGCTTGAGGGATGTTGCGGCATCGGTCAGAAAAATGCCCAAACCTATGACAACGGGCGCATTTGCGGCACGGTGTGTTGGTAGGTTGATGGTACAAACAGGTAGTACACAGGGGATGAGACCCAGTGTAGGCTCGTTTTGGTAGTTCGGTGTTTGCGGGGGTAACGGCGGCTACTGTTTGTAAAGGTTGTGGGTTTGGCGGAGTGACGACCGCGTAATTTTGGCTTGAAGCCTTCCGCTTCTCGCCTTTGTTTTTCTTGGATTGGGAGGATGAAGGTTCAACAGCGGTGGTAGTATCGGTGGTATCAGTGACGGCTTGATGTGCACTCTTTGTCGAAACCTTGTCGTAGGCTCCATGAAGAACGCAGTTGTTATTAAGTTCGGTGGCTATACGAAAAGCATCTTCGATGGTTTGGGGATTAGCAGAGGCAACATGGTTAGTCAAAGCAGGTGCAACACAACGAATGAATTTGGTTATGGTTTTGGGGACGGAGTCGACTTGTCCAGGACAGAGGACACTTAATTGTTTAAAGCACGTAATCAGACCATCCATGTCGCTCCCCTTCTGCGTAAGGTTCCAAAATTCGTTCTCCAACTTTTGGAGTTCGTGGGGAGGGCAGAAGTGGTCCTTCATAAGCTGCTTAAGTTCGTCCCAAGGCATAACATGTGCCACATCGTTTCCCCTCTTATTGCGTTCGATAGTCCACCATTCGAGTGCCCTCGAACGAAAAACTCCCGTTGCATTCAAAGTTCGTAACTCATCAGGACAACCACTTTGCAAGAAAGTAAGTTCAATCGCGTCAAACCAATTCATCATGGCGGTGGCGCCATCTTTGCCTGTAAACTCTAAGGGTTTACAAGCCATGAATTGCTTGAAGTGGAAGGTTGATTTGGGTTTTTTGCCTTTGAATCGACAGAGCCATGCGGTGAGTCGGGATTGATTTTGCTAACGATATCACGGATGACCTTAGCCATTTGTTTGGCAATGAATTTCATGCAATCCTTTTGCGACATGGAGTTGGAACTGGAACCCTTCTTCGATTGGAGCTTATTGGATGCGCTTGACGACATCTATAGGATTGAAAGAGAATGAAAGGATGAGACTTGATCATAAATTCAAAATATGTTTGCAAGTTTAAGCATGTAAGCATGATGTATCACGTATGGATTCACACAATTAGCATGAATTTAACAAGTATTCAACAAGTATAAACACGTATGAATGCGTAAAAAGAGTATAAATTTAGTTTGTTCACGAGAATTATTATCGTTTTTGATTACGCGAGACGTGCGAATTGTGTAACGGTTTTGAAACGAACGAGGTGACAAGTATAAAATCACATATAAGAGAGGCTCATAAAATATAGGATTGTTTCGGGTAGAGAAACGTCAACTATTCCAAAGTGAATCGAAAGTCCTTTTAAATTAGAGAAACATGCTTTGGCCTATAGGTAAGATACTCTCGTCGAGAAGCGATTAACGGTATCTTACCCTTCCAGTTACTACACGTCTCTAATCGATTGAAACAATCGAAACTTTGGCGAGATCGAAAATCGAGGAATGGGACTTAATCGACAAGGTGCGGGTTTCACCCCTAACTTGACGATTTCGTACCCTAATGTGGTTAGTACTCGTCGGGTCAAATATAATTTCAACACTTTGACGAGGGTACACTAGAGTTTGAATTGGAAATTTACCATTAAGATGTGGATTTCACTCCTAGCTTAATGGCGAAATTTCGTGCAAAATAAGAATAAGCGGAATGAGAGTCGTTCACCAAATTGTGGGTTTCACGCCTATTTTGGTAAACTCGTCTCTTTTGTATAAAGAGTGTCTTCAAGTCTTCAAGTGTATTGTGTAACATGTTTTAGGAAAGACAATATGTATATATTAAGACCAAAAAAAAAGAAGCAAAGTAGGAAGAATAACATTTTAAGCAAGAATCAATAATGGTCAAAAATATGGTTCCTACTATAGACTAGGTCGAACATGGCAATTCTACCTAATTCCCTATAGTTATGGCTCTGATACCAATCTGTCACACCCCAACCAATGGCGGAATCATCAGAGTGGGACTAGTTCGAGATTGCAAGAGACTTCATAACACTATTTGTGACAACATTTCTTTCAACCATTTTCATTCATAATCAAAGTTGTCAAATATTACAAGGAAAATTCAAATAGCGACATTGTTCATAACATAGATATAACAAAATTTGATACAACACTTTAAACCTAAACGTCTAAGTGAGTATCTAGGCATCATTGCTAATCCGTTTCATAGCATCATCAATCCTCAACCTGTAACATGTTTAAAATACAATTCAATGCAAAAGCAAAGGCGAGTATACAAGTTTAAGAATAAGTATAAGCATAAGTTTAAAAGTTAAAAACGAATCCACATGGCAACTTAGTTTATACAAGAGCATCATACAAGGCATGCGATATTTCTAGCAATCATCTGTTTACGTAAAATGATATAATTCAACATGACCTCTTGTTCACGGGTGGTGCGTTACTCCTATAGCGCTATACATGTCAAACGGAGGCTCATACAAGCTAATGACTAAAGTATCACATAATAATCACCCAAGTATAAGCATCAAATTATAACAACATAGCATTCACGTATAAGGATTGTTTTCGTGCAAGTATAAAGATTAAAGTTTAAGTGTGATTTAATAATTTAATATGTTACACCCCAAAAGTGGTAAACATAAAAAGGTGGTTTGCGAGTATACTCACGGTTTTGCAAGTCTTCTACTTGTGAATCCATGAGTGAGTTGTTGATTAGGAGGTTGGAACACCAAGTCCTTCTACGCGAAGAAACAAAGTGCATGAGTTTCGGAGATTAACGGTAGATTAAGGATTTAGGAATTTAAAAAACAAGAACATATGTATATGAAAATAATCATCTTTTAACACAAAGTACTTGCTTTAACACTATGAAACCTCAAGGGTTAAGGTTTTCATAAGTAGTATACTCATTAGAATCATACAAGTCTTATGTCTTAGATGATGTTATTCTAACACTTTGACGAATGAAAACAAGCTCACCATCAAGGGTTCGAATGTTGAATAGTATATAAATATAAGTATTATATGTATTATTATGTCCAATAGTCAAGCATGAGGTAGAAGATTAAATCTTCATTTAGGTACCTCTAAGTTTCATGGAAGTCATGTAGGAGGTAGGAAGAAAAGTCTTCCATTTAGGTACCTCTAAGGGTTCACCACTACACTTGATGTAAAAACATACAAGGAGGGTCATGAACTATGAATAATACAAGAATTTAAACAACTACACTATGAGAAATCATCAAGCAATGTGGGGATTTTATGTTGGACAACCCAAGTTAGTCCATAATCACACCTACATTAAGTCTTGGACTTAAACATTACTTGTGGGTTAAAAACCCTAAACAAAACATAATGTATATGAGGTTTAACCTCTGATTTTGAATGTCTCAACCTTGTTTTTAAGCCAAACTAACCATAGAAGTGGTTATAAGCATAAGGACATAGGTTTGAGATGAGTTAGACTCAAGTTGAACAAGTTTAGTAAAGATTAGATGAAATAACAAATGAACAATGAACTTTGGAGCCTTTTTGCCGGAGTTCTAGGGACTTATTTACTGTCAAAAACCCATGGAATCGAAGCTAAGGTCAACCCAAACACATAGGAAAAACGAATGGACTAAATCGGACAAGTATTGAGTGAGTTATGCTCACTTTAGTGAAGCTTGCTGAATCTGTCCGAACTTCTGATGTTGCTGCGAATTTAGAATGATTTGAGAGTGATTAGAAAGAGTTGAGAGTGTTTAGACAGTGAAAATGGCTTGGAGATGGCTAGGTATTTATAGGGAATGAATTAGGGTTGGGTTGGTTGGCATTTAATATAAGTAGTTTGTCACACCCCGACTTTCCACGTATTACCGGTGGGCCCGGTGGGGGAGTATCGTGACATAGTTGATATCATCATAGTCAAACAACACAATATATAAATGCACAGCGGAAGCAAAAGATAAATATATTACAATCCGAATATAAAGTAATATCCAGTATTACAACGGAAAGTAAAGGATCCACAGGCGGATCAAATAAGAAGGAAAAAAAAACTGTTCAACAGACTTTGACATCTAGAGCTTGCGAGACTTGAGTAATGATGCCTGGAGTAGCCAGCCTATTTCGTCTAGTACATGCACTTAGTCTTTTTGGAAAATACGTCAGTTTACACTGGTAAATACAACTCAACTGACTCATTTAGAAAAGAGTTTGAAAATTGATTTGAATGCACTTCGGCAAAAATATCTTTTATAACTTGGGACAATTATTAAATAAACATGTATACGGTTTTACTTATTTGTCGTCCATCAGGGCCGGTTTGTAGGACCGGTCTAGATTAACTGACACGCCACAGGTATAATGCCCACAAGCTTGATTCCTTTAGTGGGTTACCAGTTTTTACATAATGCATCTGTCAGGTGTACGCCTACACCCCGTGCTTAGGTCGTGGCCATTTCGTAAAATGATGCCAAGGATATCCGGGACATGGTCATTTAACCCCCAAAATCCATACACCAAATAATACATATTAAACCGGTCATGCAAATACATTAATCACAATCCGATTTAAATGACTACACACACCCGACCAAGCGGTACTTTTATAGTACCGTATCCCAAGCCCGTATACGGAAAATAAGTTAAGAGTATTTACCTGAGCAAAGTATAACTCCAATACAGTAAGTGTACGTAGCTTTTACTGGGCTCCTAATCTGGAACGAAGGTTTTTAATATCCTATTAGAATTCTAACGGGTCTTTAATTAAGCTTAGACTTAGACCGGTTAGTTTCCAAAAGGAAGACACGGTTCAAACGCATATTAAGGCGAAGACCGGTTTAGAATGTGGTTTTGACCCGACAAGCTTGTATGCTTGCTTAATATGGGTAACTTAATCACACTCTGAATTTTGAGATAAAAACGATAAAGTTTGACCCGTTTCGGCTAATATATGTAAACTAGTTACATAAGCCGATCCGAACGCGACAAGTGCGTAACGAGTAACCAAATGAATCATATACATGTTTCCTAAGTTAATATGTCTCAAATTTTTTGTGACATCAGTAAGATATCTTTTATTATGCCCGAAACGAATTTAAACTCAAACTATGCCCCGTAGGGGTATTTTGGTCATTTACAAGGTTATAAAAGAGTTTAAATATTAACCTGAGTTACAGGTCTGATATCATTAATAAAAATACTTAATTTAATAAGTTATAACAGTAGGGTATTGTATATATGTGAAACTTATCAATTATAATCAAACTATGCACCGTAGGGGCATTTTGGTAATTTCACATAAGCCGAAAAGCTCAAAACTGAAGTCTGAGTTAAACAACTTTTGCTTACTGTTAAGATATTATAATTTACTTAAAATATCAGTAGGTATCAACCCTTGTATGTTTAAAATAGTTTTAGTACATACTATGAGTTAAAAACGCTTAAAAAGGCGATTAGAAGCCGTTTCCGGGTTCTATATAGAAAGCTGATATTTTTATTATCCCAGAAGGTTTAAAATAATTTATTTATCATACAAAATCAGTTGCAAGAGGTTTGGGGTCAAAAAGATATGTAAAACTCATTTTATAGCCCAAAAGGGCAAAACCGACAATTACCGAATTAAGCTTATGACTCTAAGTTATGCTCAGCCTAAAATTAATTAAAAATCTTAAAAAATCACAAAATAATATATTACATCAGTGGGTAAAGAGTTTGATACCAAAAAGTGGGTTTAAATAGGCTATATGCTAATTATGCCGTTTAATCGCTATAGAAGCTTTCTAATTACGCTAATGAGCATAACTCTCAATGTACACCTCAAACTGATGTCAAATTTTGGGTGCAAGTTTATAATTCAGTAACTAAGGTTTCTACTCTTTTACATTTTTAAAAATCACGTTTTATGGTGAAAAGGGCATAATAGTCAACATATGAGCAATTAACGGAATCATGCATATTAATCGGATAACTAATGAACCATGGTGTATAATCACAGAGGGTTATACTAGCATGTAACCTAGTCCAATTAAGGCTCTAAGTCATTTCTAAAACATGCTTAAACGGGCAGAACTGAAAGTCAAAGCAAAAGTCAAATTATGCGACTTTCGGTTCCGAACCGGGTCTCTACTGAAAATTGTCGGGTTGAACATGTTTAGACATGTTCTTACATTAATTACCAAGTTATATTAATGATCAAACAGGTTGTATGGGTTCTACATTGCTAATTATGCATAAATTGGAAATTAAGCATTCTGTTGACTTTTTAATAACAAGTTTGACCCGACATTTGACCTAGTTAGAGTGGGAATCAGAGGGTGCCCTTTTAAGGGTTTATTGCCCACATAATTACCAACTTATAACTACTTTCAATTTGACTAATCACTGGACCATCAATGATTAATCACTAAGTCAAACGGTAATTATGACGGTTTGACTTTTAAGCTAAAACTAAGCAAAAACTTACCTAAGAAAGGTTAAGCATACTTACTGAAGTCCTATGCACGATTAGGAAAGACTTGGGTCTGCTCTTAAGCTCCAGGAAGCTCCAGAAATGCAGAAGTGAGGTATGATCAATGGTTGCAACATGAAGCCTTTATATAGTGTTCAAAATCTCATAGATCATTGACACACAAGCCTAGCAATGGCCATGGATCATCCACAGATGTCCCTAAGGGCCTAAAAGCATGTAGGGGTCGCCCATGTATGAGGAAAATCGATTATAAGTCGGTTACAATGCATCTAGGAGACACTAGTCCAAAGTTTTCGGATCAGAGGGCTCCTCGCGCCACGCGTAGCCCCCCATAGGGTGCCTCGCGTCGCGCGATGCCCCTTCTGATCAAATCCATATTTTTGATTTTTTTTGTGTTTAGGTCCTTGGTCCATAAAAACTTTGTTTCGACTTTATTTCTTGCATTTTGAACCCTCCAATTTGACTTATAAGGGCTTCAAGACATATACCCACTTTGTTAAGTCCTTGGTGGACTTTGTTATCACCTGAAAAGTCATATACTTCATCGTTGACGCTTTAACCCCTTGTATACGAATTTGATCATAACTTTCTCATACAATAACGAAACTTTATGAAATTTATATCGTGCATTCTAGTGAGCATAATTAACCGCTACAAAGCTTCGGGTTTGTTAAAAGGTCACTCAGAGGTATACTTTAAACATGTTGACACATTTAACCCCTGTAGTTTGTAATCTCTCACTTTCTTTCACATTTAGCTTCGTATGATCCATGATTTATTCGTTTGAAGGTATGAGCATCATGTAGGGTTATTGTAAAGTATAATTACCCATTGTTGACATTTTGTACCCTTATATTCACATACTTTCCATGTTTGTCAACTTTAGTCCTTCTAGAACATTCTTTCACACGTTCAAACCTATGACACGTGTCAACACATTATAGGACATGAATTTCTGAGGTGTTACATCCTCACCCCCTTAAAAGAAATCTCGACCTCGAGATTTACTGAAATAAATAAGGGTACTTTTCTTTCATTGTGGACTCCACCTCCCACGTATACTCGGGACCTCTACGGGCATCCCATTTTACATTTACAATAGGCACATGCTTCCTTCAAAGCTTCTTAACCTGTCGATCCTCGATCGACACAGGTTTTTCAACAAACTTTAAGCTCTCTTCTATATTCACATCTGAATGCGGTATGACCAGTGATTTATCAGCGAAACACTTCTTCAGATTGCAGATCTGGAATATATTGTGAATACCACTAAGCTCTTCAGGTAAGTTCAACTTATAGGCAACTGATCTGACACGTTCGATGACTTCGAACGGTCCTATGTATCTCGGGCTTAACTTGCCTTTCTTACCAAATCGCATCACTCCCTTCCAGGGTGATACTTTAAGCAACACTTTGTCACCTACCTCGAAGTTAAAAGGTTTACGCTTCAAATCTGCGTAGCTTTTCTGCCTATCTCGGGCAGCTTTGAGACGGTCACGAATCTGGACAATCTTGTCCGTCGTTTCAAAGACTATCTCCGGTCCTGATAACTGGACATCTCCAACTTTCGCCCAACAAACGGGCGTTCTGCACTTTCTACCGTATAAGGCCTTGAAAGGCGCAGCCTTAATGCTGGTATGGTAGCTATTGTTATATGAGAACTCGATTAATGGCAGGTGGTTATCCCAACTGCCACCTAAATCGATCACACATGCACGAAGCATGTCTTCCAACGTTTGGATTGTACGCTCACTCTGTCCATCTGTCTGAGGATGGTAAGCCGTACTAAAGTTCAAACGCGTGCCCAGAGATTGTTGGAAACTTTTCCAAAAATGTGACGTGTATCTAGTATCTCTGTCAGAGATAATAGCCACAGGTACGTCATGTAGAGCTACAATCTTATCTACGTACAATTGGGCTAACATGTCGGAGCTATAGGTCTCCTTGATGGGTAGAAAATGTGCTGACTTAGTCAGTCTGTCTACGATCACCCATATCGTATCATTTCCTTTCCTTGTCTTTGGCAACTTGGTGATAAAATCCATCGTCACCATTTCCCACTTCCAAGTGGAAGTTCAGGTTGTTGTAGCAAACCTGACGGCTTTTGATGTTCAGCTTTGACCTGCGCGCACGTCAAACATTTTGCTACATAGGTAGCTATAGACTTCTTCAAGCCTATCCACCAAAAGTTTGCTTTCAAATCCTGGTACATCTTGTCAGCTCCAGGATGAACGGAGTATTTAGAACTATGGGCTTCCTGGAGGATGACGTCTCGAAGTCCTCCATAAACTGGAACCCATATTCGTCCATTCAATCTCAGAATTCCGTCCTTGCCAAGAGATAACTGCTCCTCAGTTACTCCTAGTTTCTCGTTAGGATAGTTAGCTTCCAACACAGCTTCCTTCTGTGCAGCTAACAACCTTTCATTCAAACTATTCTTTATTTCAATGCTCTTGGCATTGATTCGGATGGGTTTCACCCTTTCCTTTCTACTCAAGGCATCGGCGACTACATTCGCCTTGCCGGGATGCTATCTGATTTCACAATCATAATCATTCAAAGTCTCCATCCATCGGCGCTGCTTCATGTTTAAATCCTTCTGATTAAACAGGTGCTGGAGGCTCTTGTGATCAGAATAGATCACACACTTGATACCATATAAATAGTGCCTCCATAGCTTCAGTGCAAATACAACGGCACCCAACTCCAAGTCATGGGTGGTGTAATTCTTTTCGTGCACCTTTAACTGGCGTGAAGCATAGGCAATGACTTTGCCTTTCTGCATAAGCACATATCCCATCCCGGTGTGTGATGCATCACAATATACTACAAACTCCTCGATTCCATCAGGCAATGTCAGTACTGGAGCATTGCTCAACTTCTGCTTCAGAATATCGAAGGATTCCTGCTGCTTAGGACCCCAGTCAAACTTAATTTTCTTACGTGTCAGCGAAGTCAGGGGTGCAGCAATCCTTGAGAAGTTTTCAATAAATCGCCTATAATATCCTGCCAAACCTAGAAAGCTACGAATCTCTGTAGGCGTCTTTGGCTCTTGCCAATTCATGACAGCTTCAACTTTAGCGGGATCCACTTGGATACCACGCTCACTAACAACGTGTCCAAGGAATTGGACTTCTCGAAGCCAGAATTCACACTTCGAGAACTTGGCATAGAGCTTCTCTTGATGAAGTAGCTTCAGAATGCAACGGAGATGCTTCTCATGATCAGCTTGGCTCTTCGAGTAAATGAGAATGTCATCGATGAAGACGATGACGAATTTATCCAAGTAGGGCTTGCAGACGCGATTCATGAGATGCATGAATGCGACAGGTGCATTAGTGAGCCCAAAAGGCATCACTAGGAACTCGTAATGACCATATCGAGTCCTAAATGCAGTTTTGTGTACATCTTCATCTTTAACCTTCAATTGGTGATAGCCTGACCTTAAGTCAATCTTAGAGAAAAAACTTGCCCCTTGCAATTGATCGAACAGATCGTCGATCCTGGGTAGAGGATACCTATTCTTTATAGTGACCTTATTAAGCTCACGGTAATCGATGCACAGACGCATCGATCCATCCTTCTTCTTGACAAACAAGATTGGCGCTCCCCATGGAGACGAACTAGGTCTTATGAAACCTTTAGCTAGTAGATTATCTAGCTGCGTCCTCAATTCCTTCATCTCTGTTGGTGCCAATCTATAAGGTGCTCTAGCAACAGGTGCTGCTCCGGGGATGATGTCAATTCTGAATTCTACTTGCCTATCTGGTGGTAAACCAGGTAGATCTTCAGGAAAAACTTCAGGGTATTCAGAAATGACGGGGATCTCCTCAATCTTGGGCTTCGGCTCATTAATAGTCACTTGTGCCATGTAAATGACACAACCCTTCTTTAAACACTTAGAGGCCTTGAGCATAGACACTTGCTCAGGCAGTCCATATTGAGTATCTCCCTGAATGGTGAGTGGCTCGCCAGACGGAGTCTTGATCACCACTTGCTTCTTATTGCACACTATCTGGGCTTGGTTACGAGATAACCAATCCATGCCTATAACTATGTCAAAACCGGCTAACTTCAAAGGAAGTAATGACAGTGGAAATGAGTGGTTCCTAATGGATATAACACATCCATCTAACACGGTTGATGCGGTTTCTACGGTTCCATCAGCTAATTCCACCTCGTATTTCACGCTTAGGGTTTTAACAGGCAATTTCAACAATTCACAAAACTTATTATCTACGAACGACTTATCAGCGCCTGAATCAAAAAGTACTCTCGCATAAACATCATTTACGAGGAATGTACCTGTTATCACATTGTCGTCCTGGACGGCTTCCTTTGCATCCATCCTGAAGACCCTTGCATTGGTCTTCTTGACCTCTTCAGGTTTCTTGGTGTATTTAGGGCAGTTGGTTTTAATGTGCCCTTTCTCATTGCAATTGTTGCACGTGGCATCTTTAATCTTCTTGCAATCAACAGTCTTGTGCTCCTTAGACTTGCATATCCCACATGCAGATGATCCTGACTTAGAATTGGACTCAAGTCTGCACTTTCCAAAGTGGCGTTTCTGGCAAGCCGTGCACTTTGGCCTTTCCTCTGTTCGCTGACTATTCCTTCCAGAACCAAACTTCTTAGAATCAGTGTTTCCCTTGTGCTTCTTCTCCGACCCTCGTGAGTTATCATCCTCACGCTTCCTCTTACTTTCTTCAGATTTCCTTAGCGATCTCAACCTGATCGCATCTAAAGTAAGGGACAGAGAGAGATCAGCTGCCGACCTGAAAGTGGCAGGTCTTGAAGCCTTAACACTGTCTTTGATTTCTGGGGATAAACCCCCAATGAAGCGAGCAATTCGCTTGGGTTCTGGTGTTACTAGGTAAGGAACTAGTCTGGACAGGGTATTAAAACTGGTGAGGTAAGCTTGACAATCTAAGTTTGTCATCACCAATGATAAGAAATCTGATTCGATCCTCTCGACCTCGTGTTGAGGGCAGTAGTTCTCCATAATGAGAGCAACAAACTGCTCCCATGACATGTTGTAGAGTGGGATCTTCCCAGCAGCTTGAATGAGAGACTTCCACCATGCTAGTGCCTCCCCCTTGAACGATTGGGATACATACTTCACCACATCCTTTTCAGCACAACCGCTGATATCGACAACTGTGTCCATTTCATCCAACCAGGTTATACAATCAATTGCCCCTTTTTCCCCAGTGAAATCCCGGGGTTTGCAGGAAACAAAGTATTTATAGGTACAGGACTTGGTACGCGGTTCATTATCGAACACTATCCTTTTGGATGGAACACTGTGTTGACTAGATGAATATCGATCATCATCTTTCTTTGGTTCCTCTTTCTTAGAGGGTGGCTTGCTGTGAGCCTCTGAATGAGTTTTAGGGACAGATTTAGAGTGGGGTACAGATGAGGCTTTACTATGAGTCCCACTATATTCCCTGAACTGCTCCTCTACAGCTTTAGACACAGCTGTATCAATCAGTGTACGAAGTTCTCCTCTGGTTATATTAATCTTATCATCATCGTGGTTTTCCAGAGGATGACTGTTTATCTCATCAGAGTCAGCCATGTAGTCTTAATTGCTACAATAAGAAAATAAGGGCAAGGTTTATTTAGAAGCCCATACAGTTTTATCGTTTTAAACGATTTATTAACCATGTTTTTAATACACATTTTAGTTAATTTGGTAAATATATAAATGTTCAGGATCTTTATCATAATCCTAAATTATAAGTTAATAATAGCTCAAAAGGCCTAGTCACGTAGACAAGTTTAATTTATAAGCCATGATTTCAGAGAATCGAGGCATTAAGGTTTGAATCAAAGTTCATTACCTTTTCTTGATAGGGAGTTGTAGGCTACCACTGTCTTTAGTCTCAGAGGACATTAACTATAGCCCGTAGGCACTTCCCTTCTAAGGGATGTTTATAATATGATCCTCTTATAGGATGATATAAGCCATGATTTCAGAGAATCGAGGCATTAAGGTTTGAACATATTTCATTACCTTTTCTTGACAGGGAGTCAAAGACTACTACTGTCTTTAGTCTCAGAGGACGCTAATTATAGCCCGGAGGCACTTCATCCTTAAGGGATGATTATTTCAAATAAGGGAATTTAGATTAACCCATTTAAGAATGACTTATGTGATTTTATCGTACCACCTTTTCTCAAGCATGTTAATATGCTTTCAGATATTTAACAAGGATTTGAATCTTTTGGATAAGTTTTACCATTTTGGCCATGTCTGCAATGACAATTAGGCTAGGTTTTACCCTTTAGACTCTTTTTAATATTCAACGCAGAACAATCCTACATTGAAGTGTTAACAAGGATCTGAATCTAATTATGGATCTACCATCTTGGCCCTGTCCTAATGTGACATATGGCTAGGTTTTGTCCTTATTAGATTTTGCCATTTTATTATAATGGTAGATCTTATAATATAGGAATGATATTTTAAATATAATCGTTCCATTAAAATTTAAACAAGTATATGGTTGACCTAAACGGGACTTCTAATAAAAATGACTTGCCCATGCAAGGGCTAATCAGAAAAATAACAAAGGAATCAAATAATGACAAAATAAAATGAATTAGGATTAGTCCTATGTTCTTGTCTAGACTCAAGAATGTGCAACTGTGTAACTGAGATTAAACACAAAAGGCTAGCGTTTAATTCACTCAGTGTTGGCTCTGATACCAACCTGTCACACCCCGACTTTCCACGTATTACCGGTGGGCCCGGTGGGGGAGTATCGTGACGTAGTTGATATCATCATAGTCAAACAACACAATTTATAAATGCACAGCGGAAGCAAAAGATAAATATATTACAATCCAAATATAAAGTAATATCCAGTATTACAACGGAAAGTAAAGGATCCACAGGCGGATCAAATAAAAAGGAAAAAAAACTGTTCAACAGACTTTGACATCTAGAGCTTGCGAGACTTGAGTAATGATGCCTGGAGTAGCCAGCCTATTTCGTCTAGTACATGCACTTAGGCTTTTTAGAAAATACGTCAGTTTACACTGGTAAATACAACTCAACTGACTCATTTAGAAAAGAGTTTGAAAATTGATTTGAATGCACTTCGGTAAAAATATCTTTTATAACTTGGGACAATTATTAAATAATCATGGTTACGGTTTTACTTATTTGTCGTCCATCAGGGCCGGTTTGTAGGGCCGGTCTAGATTAACTGACACGCCACAGGTATAATGCCCACAAGGTTGATTCCTTTAGTGGGTTACCAGTTTTTACATAATGCATCTGTCAGGTGTACGCCTACACCCCGTGCTTAGGTCATGGCCATTTCGTAAAATGATGCCAAGGATATCCGGGACATGGTCATTTAACCCCTAAAAGCCATACACCAAATAATACATATTAAACGGGTCATGCAAATACATTAATCACAATCCGATTTAAATGACTACACACACCCGACCAAGCGGTACTTTTATAGTACCGTATCCCAAGCCCGTATAGGGAAAATAAGTTATGAGTATTTACCTGAGCAAAGTATAAGTCCAATACAGTAAGTGTACGTAGCTTTTACTGGGCTCCTAATCTGGAACGAAGGTTTTTAATATCCTATTAGAATTCTAACGGGTCTTTAATTAAGCTTAGACTTAGACCGGTTAGTTTCTAAAAGGAAGACACGGTTCAAACGCATATTAAGGCGAAGACCGGTTTAGAATGTGGTTTTGACCTGACAAGCTTGTATGCTTGCTTAATATGGGTAACTTAATCACACTCTGAATTTTGAGATAAAAACGATAAGGTTTGACCCGTTTCGGCTAATATATGTAAACTAGTTACATAAGCCGATCCGAACGCGACAAGTGCGTAACGAGTAACCAAATGAATCATATACATGTTTCCTAAGTTAATATGTCTCAAATTTGTTGTGACATCAGTAAGATATCTTTTATTATGCCCGAAACGAATTTAAACTCAAACTATACCCCGTAGGGGTATTTTGGTCATTTACAAGGTTATAAAAGAGTTTAAATATTAACCTGAGTTACAGGTCTGATATCATTAATAAAAATACTTAATTTAATAAGTTATAACAGTAGGGTATTGCATATATGTGAAACTTATCAATTATAACCAAACTCTGCACCGTAGGGGCATTTTGGTAATTTCACATAAGCCGAAAAGCTCAAAACTGAAGTCTGAGTTAAACAACTTTTGCTTACTATTAATATATTATAATTTACTTAAAATATCAGTAGGTATCAACCCTTGTATGTTTAAAACAGTTTTAGTACATACTATGCGTTAAAAACGCTTAAAAAGGCGATTAGAAGCCGTTTCCGGGTTCTATATAGAAAGCTGATATTTTTATTATCCCAGAAGGTTTAAAATAATTTATTTATCATACAAAATCAGTTGCAAGAGGTTTGGGGTCAAAAAGATATGTAAAACTCATTTTATAGCCCAAAAGGGCAAAACCGACAATTACCGAATTAAGCTTATGACTCTAAGTTATGCTCAGCCTAAAATTAATTAAAAATCTTAAAAAATCACAAAATAATATATTACATCAGTGGGTAAAGAGTTTGATATCAAAAAGTGGGTTTAAATAGGCTATATGCTAATTATGCCGTTTAATCGCTATAGAAGCTTTCTAATTACGCTAATGAGCATAACTCTCAATCTACACCCCAAACTGATGTCAAATTTTGGGTGCAAGTTTATAATTCAGTAACTAAGGTTTCTACTCTTTTACATTTTTAAAAATCACGTTTTTTGGTGAAAAGGGCATAATAGTCAACATATGAGCAATTAACGGAATCATGTATATTAATCGGATAACTAATTAACCATGGTGTATATTCACAGAGGGTTATACTAGCATGTAACCTAGTCCAATTAAGGCTCTAAGGCATTTCTAAAACATGCTTAAACGGGTCAGAACTGAAAGTCAAAGCAAAAGTCAAATTTTGCGACATTCGGTTCCGAACCGGGTCTCTACTGAAAATTGTCGGGTTGAACATGTTTAGACATGTTCTTACATTAATTACCAAGTTATATTAATGATCAAACAGGTTGTATGGGTTCTACATTGCTAATTATGCATAAATTGGAAATTAAGCATTCTGTTGACTTTTTAATAACAAGTTTGACCCGACATTTGACCTAGTTAGAGTGGGAATCAGAGGGTGCCCTTTTAAGGGTTTATTGCCCACATAATTACCAACTTATAACTACTTTCAATTCGACTAATCACTAGACCATCAATGTCACACCCCTATTTTCCACGTGTCACCGGTGGGCCCGGTGGGGAGTATAGTGACGCAGTTGATATCATCATAGACAAATAACACAATATATAAATGCACAGCGGAAGCAAAGATAGATTCATTTCAACTTTAATAAAATGTAATATGAAATATCACGAGTAGTTGAAACGGATCCACAGGCGGATCAAAATAAAAGAAGATATTGTTCAACAGTTTATTTGACATCCAAGCTTGCGAGACTTATTGTGGACGCTTAGAAGACAGCCAGCCTAGTACGCGTAGTACCTGCACTTAACCTTTTGGGAAAAATACGTCAGTTTACACTGGTAAATACAATTTAACTGACTCATTTTGAAAAGGTTTGAAAATTTATTTAAATGCACGTGGCACAAAACATTTTATAACTTGGGATAATTATGTGAAAATAATCTTGTAAGGGATTTACATGTTACTTATGCGTTCAGTAGCCCAATCCGTAGACCGGGTTAAAGATTAATAGACACACCACAATATTGAGTTATGCACTGAAAGGTGTACGCCTACACCCCGTGCTCAGGTCTTGGCCATCTCATAAGATGATGCCAAGGATATCCGGGACATGGTCATTAACCCCCCAAAGGCTTTCAGCAAACAAAACACATTCAAAACATAGCATATCAATAAATTTAACCTCTATTCGATTAAAGAATTCAATGCCGGACCAAGCGGTATTTTATATACCGTACCCCAAGCCCGTATAGGGAAAATAAGTTAAAAGTATTTACCTTGGTAAGTATAAATCACAACTAGCAAGTGAAGGTAGCTTTTACTGGCTCTTCTTATTCTGGAACAAAGGTTTATAATAACCTATTAGATTTCTAACGGGTCTATATTTAAGCCTAAGCCTAGACCGGTTAGTTTTTAAGGACGATACGGTTCAAACGCACGATTATGCGAAGACCGGATAGAATGTGATTTAGACCCGACAAGTTTGAATACTTGTATAATATGGGTATACTAAATACATTTTGGATTTTGAGACAAAAATGATAAGGTTTGACCCGTCTCGGTCAATTTATGCAAACTAGTTACATAAATCGAACCGAACGCGAAAAGAGCGTTACGGGTAACCATAAGAGTCATATGCAAGTTCCCTGAGATAATATGCCTTAAATATGTTATAATATCAGTAAGATATCTTCTATTATGCCCAAAACGGATATAAACTCAAATTAAGCCTCATAAGGGCATTTTGGTCATTTAAAAGATTATAAAAGAGTTTATTTGTAATCTGAGCTACAGGTCTGATTTATACATTAAATACACTTAATTTAACATGTTATAACAGTAGGGTATGACCCATATGTGAAACTTATCATTTAAAACCAAACTATGCACCTTAGGGGTATTTTGGTAATTTCACAAGGGCTAAAAAGGTCAAAACTGGAAACCTGAGTTCAAAAACTTTTACTTACTGTTATTATATAAAAATATACTAAAAACATCAGTAGGTATCAACCTTATATGTTTAATATGGTTATAGTACGTACTATGCGTTAAAAACGCTTAAAAAGGCGATTTGGAGCCATTTCCGGGTTTTTAAAAGAAAGCTGATATTTTTATAATTCCAGAAAGCTCAAAATATTTTATTTAACAAATAAAATCAGTAGAAAAAGGTTTGGGGTCAAAAGGATTTGTAAAACTCATTTTATGGCTAAAAAGGGCAAAATCGGTATTAACCGAATTAAACTTAGAGACCTATGTTATGCTCAGCCAAAAATTAAATAAAAATCTCCAAAAATCCCAAAATATTATATTACATCAGTGGGTAAAAAGTTTGATATCAAAAAGTGGGTTTAAATAGGCTATACGCTAATTACGCCAATTAATTAACAAAAGCTTTCAATTTACGATAATGAGCATAACTCTAAATCTAGACCTCAAACTGATGTCAAATTTTAGGTGCAAGTTTATAAATCAGTAACTAATGTTTCTACACTTTCACTTTTTCAAAAATCATGTTTTATAGTCAAAAGGGCATAATAGTCAACTTTTAAGCATTAATCGGAAACATGCATATGAATCGGATAAGTATTGAACCAAGTTGTATAATCTCAGAGAGTTATACTTATATGAAACCTGGTCCAAAATAAGCTCTAAGGCAGATCTTAAACATGCACAAACGGGTCAGAACTGAAAGTCAAAGCAAAAGTCAATTTATGCGACTTTCGGTTCCGATCCGGGTTTAAACTGAAAATTGTCGAGTTGAACATGTTGAGATATGTTCTTACATTAGTTACCAAGTTATTTTAATGATCAAACAGGTTGCATGCATCCTACATTGCTAATTATGCTTAAATTTGCAAATAATCATTCTGTTGACTTTTTAAAGTATGCTTTGACTCGACAATTAACATAGTTAGAGTGGGAATCTGGAAATACCCTTTTAAGGGTTTGTTACCCACATAAATACCTACTTGTAGGTACTTTCAATTCGAGAAATGACTGAGCAAATCTCATTTAATCTCGAAGTCAAACTTAAATTACGATGGTTTGACTTTTGCTTAATTAACTAAGCTAGAACGAATTAGAAGGGGTTAGGAATACTTACAAGAGTCCTAATTAAGCTTAGAGAGCACTAGAAAGCCTGAGGTTGATCAGAGAAGCTCCAGAAGTGGTCTTGTGAATTTTTGTAAATGCAAGTGTTGAATGTTGCAACTTCAATGATCTTTTATATGCATTTTGATCTTCTAGGATGATGCCACAAGAGCCTACTGATGTTATAAGATGTGTCCAAGTGCCCCTCTATGCATGAAAAACCATTGGAGAGCCCCAGGTATCAGACAACAGCTGTTAAGCATCGAATTCAGACCTGCAACTGGCATCTGGTCGCTGTTTGTCGCTGGTAGCTTGTAGGCGGGCCGCGAGACCCCTTACGCGGGCCGCGTACAAGTAGATAACCAGCTAAACAAGTTTCTTTGTTTTACAATTTGGTCCTTGGTCCTTTGAAACGTGGTTTTTGCTATTTATCTTGCACTCTTGACCCTCAAATCTGATTTTTAAGGGTCTTAGGACATTTACAAACTTGGGTAGGTCCTTGGTTAACCTTGTGCTTACCCGAAAAGTCACGAATTTCAACGTTAACGCATTTAACCCTTCATGCACGGTTTTGATCATAACTTTCTCATACGATAACGAAACTTTATAAAATTTTTATCACATATTCTAGTGAGTATATTTTATCATTAAAAAGCTTCGGGTTTGCCAAAAGGTCAATCAGAGGTATACTTTCAACATGTTGACACATTTAGCCCCTGTAGTTTGTAATTCCTCACTTTCTTTCATTTTTCCGCTTTGTATGATCCATGATTTAATCGTTTAAGATTATAAACACCATGTAGGGTTATTGTAGAGCCTATTTATCCATTGTTGACACTTTGGACCCTTATATTCACATAGTTTCACTGTTTGTCAACTTTAGTCCCTCTAAAGTGCTTTTTCACATATTCAAAGCCTATGACACGTGTCAATACATTATTGGACGTAAATTTTCGAGGTGTTACATCCTCACCCCCTTAAAAGAAATCTCGACCTTGAGATTTACTAAAACAAATGAGGGTATTTTTCTTTCATCGTGGATTCTACCTCCCATGTGTATTCGGGACCTCTACGGGCATCCCATTTGACCTTTACAATAGGTACATGCTTCCTTCGAAGCTTCTTTACCTGTCGATCCTCAATCGATAATGGTTTCTCCATAAATTTCAAGCTTTCATCTATATGCACATCCGTATGTGTTATGACCAGTGATTCATCAGCGAAACACTTCTTCAGATTACAGATGTGAAAAACATTGTGGATAGCACTGAGCTCTTCAGGCAAGTTTAACTTATAAGCAACTGACCCGACATGTTCGATAACCTCGAAAGGTCCTATGTATCTCGGGCTTAGCTTGCCTTTCTTACCAAATCGCATCACCCCCTTCCAGGGTGATACTTTAAGCAATACCTTGTCACCTACTTCGAAGTGAAAAGACTTACGCTTTGGATCCGCATAACTTTTCTGCCTATCCCTGGCAGCTTTCAGACGATCGCGAATCTGGAAAATCTTGTCCGTTGTTTCAAAGACCAAATCTGGTCCTGATAATTGAACTTCTCCTACTTCCGCCCAACAAATGGGTGTTCTGCATTTTCTACCATATAATGCCTCAAAAGGCGCAGCCTTAATACTAGTATGGTAGCTATTATTATAGGAGAACTCAATCAATGGTAGGTGGTTATCCCAACTACCACCTAAATCAATCACACATGCTCGAAGCATGTCTTCCAGTGTTTGGATGGTACGCTCACTCTGCCCGTCCGTCTGTGGATGGTAAGCCGTACTAAAGTTTAAGCGCGTGCCTAAAGACTGTTGGAAACTTTTCCAAAAATAAGAGGTGTATCTCGTATCTCGGTCAGAGATAATTGACACTGGTACACCATGCAGAGCTACAATCTTATCTACGTATAATTGAGCTAACATGTCTGAGCTGTAAGTTTCCTTAATGGGAAGAAAATGTGCTGACTTGGTTAGCCTATCTACTATGACCCATATAGTATCGTTTCCCTTCCTTGTCTTTGGCAATTTGGTGATGAAATCCATTGTCACCATCTCCCATTTCCATGTGGGAAGTTCAGGTTGTTGCAGTAAACCTGACGGCTTCTGATGCTCAGCTTTGACTTGCTTACAAGTCAAACATTTAGCTACATAGGCAGCTACAGACTTTTTCAAACCAATCCACCAGTAGTTTGCCTTTAGATCCTGGTACATCTTATCAGCTCCAGGATGAACAGAATATTTGGAACTGTGGGCTTCCTGGAGGACAACATCTCGAAGTCCTCCAAAAATGGGAACCCATATTCGTCCATTTAATCTTAGTATTCCGTCCTTGTCATAGGATAACTGCTCCTCAGTTACTCCTAGTTTTTCTTCAGGATAGTTAGCTTCCAACACAGCTTCCTTCTGTGCAGCTAATATCCTTTCGTTCAAACCATTCTTGATTTCAATGCGCTTGGCATTGATTCTTATCGGCTTTACTCTTTCCTTCCTACTTAAGGCGTCAGCAACTACATTTGCCTTGCCTGGATGGTATTTTATCTCACAATCATAATCATTTAGAGTTTCCATCCATCGTCTTTGCCTCATGTTTAAGTCCTTCTGATTAAACAAATGTTGAAGGCTCTTGTGATCTGAATAGATCACACACTTGGTTCCATATAAGTAATGCCTCCATAGCTTTAATGCAAATACAACGGCACCCAGTTCCAAGTCATGGGTGATGTAGTTCTTCTCATGCACCTTTAGCTGTCGTGAAGCGTAGGCAATAACCTTGCCATTCTGCATGAGTACACAGCCCATACCAGTGTGTGACGCATCACAATACACCACAAACTCTTCTATACCATCGGGAAATGTTAACACTGGTGCATTGCTCAACTTTTTCTTCAGAATGTCAAAGGATTCCTGCTGCTTAGGGCCCCAATCAAACTTAACCTTCTTACGTGTCAACGAAGTTAGGGGCGCAGCAATCCTTGAGAAGTTTTCGATAAATCGCCTTTAGTATCCTGCTAAACCCAGGAAGCTACGAATCTCAGTAGGTGTCTTTGGCTCTTGCCAATTCATAACTGCTTCTACCTTAGTGGGATCCACTTGGATACCACGCTCACTTACCACATGTCCAAGGAATTGGACTTCTCGAAGCCAAAATTCGCACTTCGAAAATTTGGCGTAGAGTTTCTCATGATGTAGAAGTTTAAGAATACAACGAAGGTGTTTCTCGTGGTCAGCTTGGTTCTTTGAATAAATAAGGATGTCGTCAATAAAGACGATGACGAATTTGTCCAAGTAAGGCTTGCAGACGCGATTCATGAGATCCATGAATGCGGCCGGTGCATTAGTGAGCCCAAAAGGCATCACTAGGAACTCGTAATGTCCATAACGAGTCCTAAATGTTGTCTTGTGCACATCTTCATCTTTAACCTTTAACTGATGATAGCCTGACCTCAAATCGATCTTAGAAAAATAGCTTGCCCCTTGTAACTGATCGAACAGATCGTCGATCCTGGGCAAAGGATACCTATTCTTGATGGTGACCTTATTAAGCTCACGGTAATCGATGCACAGACGCATCGATCCATCCTTCTTCTTGACAAACAAGATCGGCGCTCCCCAAGGAGACGAACTAGGTCTAATAAAACCTTTAGCTAACAGATCATCTAACTGCGTCCTTAACTCCTTCATCTCCGTTGGTGCCAACCTATATGGTGCTCTTGCTACTGGTGCTGCACCCGGAATGATGTCAATTCGGAATTCCACTTGCCTATCTGGTGGTAAACCAGGTAGTTCTTCGGGAAAAACTTCAGGATATTCTGAAATGACGGGAATGTCTTCAATTCTAGGCTTTGGCTCATCAATAGTAACTTGTGCCATATAAATGACACAACCCTTCTTCAAGCATCTAGATGCCTTGAGCATGGACACTTGCTCAGGCAGTCCATGCTGAGTATCCCCCTAAATGGTAAGTGACTCACCAGACGGAGTTTTGACTACCACTTGCTTTCTGTTGCACACAATCTGGGCTTGGTTATGCGATAACCAATCCATACCTATAACTATATTAAAACCGGCTAGCTTAAAGGGAAGTAAGGATAAAGGAAAAGAGTGATTCCTAATGGATATAACATATCCATCTTAAACAGTTGAGGCGGTTTCTATGGTTCCATCAGCTAATTCCACCTCATACTTCACACTTAAGGCTTTTACAGGCAATTTCAACAACTCACAAAACTTATTATCCACAAAAGACTTATCTGCTCCAGAATCAAACAATACTCTAGCAAAAACATCATTTACGAGAAAAGTACCTGTAATCACGTTGTCATCCAGAACAGCTTCCTTAGCGTCCATCTTGAAGACCCTGGCATTGGTCTTCTTCCCATCCTCGGGCTTTCTTGGTGTTCTTTGGGAAATTGGACTTAATGTGCCCTTTCTCATTGCAACCGTAACATGTTGCATCTTTCAGCTTCTTACACTCCAAGGTCTTATGATCCGTAGACTTGCAAATCCCATAGGGTCTCGTGTGAGACTGGGATTTAGACTCAAGTCGACACCTCCCAAAATGGTTCTTCTTACAAGTTTTACATTAGGGCTTATCCCCCGATTGTTGCCCATCCTTCTTAGATCCCGACCCTTTCTTGTGGTCGTTATTTCCTCGGTGTCTCTTATCTGATCTTCGTGAGGTATCGTCCTCACGCTTCCTCTTACCTTCTTCTGAGTTCCTGAGCGCTCTCAACCTGACTACGTCCAAGGTAAGAGATAGAGATAGATCAACTGCTGATCTGAAGGTTGCAGGCCTTGATGCCTTAACACTAGCTTTAATCTCTGGGGCTAAACCCCCGATAAAGCGAGCAATCCTTTTAGGTTCTGGGGTTACCAAGTACGGAACCAACCTAGATAGGGTATGGAAAGTGGTGAGGTATGCTTGGCAATCTAAATTCTTCATCACCAAAGATAGGAAATCTGATTCGATTCTCTCGACTTCGTGCTGCGGGCAATAATTATCTTTAATAAGAGCAACGAACTGATCCCATGACAAGTTGTAGAGTGGGATCTTTCCAGCAGCTTGTATGAGAGACTTCCACCATGCCAATGCCTCTCCTTTGAACGATTGGGATACATATTTCACTACGTCCCTTTCAGCACAACCGCTGATGTCCACAACCGTATCCATTTCGTCCAACCAGGTCATGCAGTCAACCGCTCCCTTCTCCCCAGTAAAGTCCCGGGGTTTGCAAGAAACAAAGTACTTGTATATACATGACTTGGTATGAGGTTTAGCATCAAACTCCACCTTTTTCGAGGGAACACTATTTTGATTTGATGAGTGTCGATCATCATTCTTCTTAAGCTCATCTTTCTTAGGTTCATCTTTCTTAGAGGGCGGTTTGCTATGAGCCTCCGAGTGAACTTTTGGCTTGGAATGTGGTGCGGATTGGGTCCTACTTCGGGTCCCGCTTGATTCACTATATTGCCTCTCGATGGCTTTGGTAACAGCATTTTCCACTATTGCTTGTAACTCCGCACCAGTTACAAGTATCTTAGCATTTTCAGGGTTTTCTGCTGGACGACTGTTTATTTCTTCAGACTTAGCCATGTAGTCTTAATTGCTACATAAAAATAAGGACAAGGTCTATTTAGAAGCCTAAACAGTATTATCGTTCTTGACGATTTATTAACCATGGTAAATAAAGGCCATATTAGTTAATTTGCTAAGTAATTTCATTCAGGACTTTTTATTAGTAACTTAATCCTAGAATGAAATAAAATATTGGCACAACAGGCCTAGTCACGTAGACAATTTCTAAATTATAAATTTAGATCTTATAGGATTAAAGTTTGAATAAATAAGATAAATCAATCCCTTTCTTGGCAGGGAGTCTATAAACTACAGCTGCATTTTGTTTTATATGACATTAATTATAGTCCGTAGGCATTATGTCACAATCAGGTATATATAAAAATATAAATTTGGATAATTTATTAAAAGGGTGACATGTGTGATTTTGCGGATCACACTAGCCAAGAATGTTAACATGTTTGCAGATGTTAAAAGAGATTTGAATCTTTTTAAACAGGTTCTGCCATATTGGCCAGGTCTTTAATATGACATTCAAGCTAGGTTTTACCTTTTTAAGATTCTTATTATTTCATTAAAATGGTAAATCAAAATAATAAATGTTATTTTTCATTTATTCATATATTATATTCATGCATATAATTTAAAAATGAAAAACTTAAATTAACCATTCCAATTAAAATTAAACTAGTACGAGTTTGCCCTAAACGGGACTTTTACACAAATAACATGCCCACGCAGGGGCCAAACTAACAAACAAACCCACGCAGGGGTCAAATAGAAAAAACATGCCCACGTAGGGGCAGAACAGAAAGGAAAAATGCCCACGCAGGGGCAGAGTACAGAAATAAATGTCCTCGCAGGGACATGATTACAACTAAAATAAATAAGCAAGCAAAGGATTTAGTGATCCTTCTTGCTTTTACCCTTGATCAAATCCACCATCTTCTTGAACATCCCCCGGTTATGCCTTCGTTCCTGCCGCACCTCTTGTCGCACCTCATTTATCCCTTGAAGGATTTCTTGAAATTGTGGCGGTGACATCACCGGTGTCCGCGGTGGTTGCTGAAGATGCTGAGGTTGAGGAGGCGGCGGTTGCTGATACCCATATGGTGGGTATCCATAGGTCGAGTGTCCCGTAGCCCAGGGACCTCCGTAGGGACCTTCCTGATGGAGGGTGTTGGAGTTTGTTGCTATCCAGTAGGGATCCTCTGTAAAGTTGTAATTTGTGTGCATCGGCTGCTCGAAGGGGTTGTATGCTGCCGCACCAGTGTAAGCTGGTATTGGGTCTCCAAAACCCAGTGGTGGCTGTGGCGCGACTGGCGCAGAGTTCACTTCTGAGACGGGGTGTGAAGATTCTCCCATCTCCGGTCCTTCGTGCAGTGGCGAGTACCGGCTGCCACTAGAATGTGGAGGGGTGCTGATGCGCACTCCCCCTCGCGCGGATATTCGCAAGGTCGTTCTCCTTCGCCTCGGGGGCGAGGGAGGCTGAAGCTGAGGTGGTGCTGCTGGCGGAGTGATCGCGACAAGTCGGGAATCCTCGGAAGGATTCTGCTGCTGCTGTGGCTGGTGCAGGGGAGAGCTGTGTTGCGGCTGGTGCAGGGGAGAGTGGTGTGGTTGATACAGGGGAGAGCTATGGTAACTTGGAGTAAATACCCAGTCATACTGCTTGAATTTCTCCTCAAAGCTGTCGGGACCATTGTAAGGTGATCCCACAAACGGTGACCCATCTGAGATTTCAATGGGATGGTTCGGAGTCCCAGATGGTGGCATTGAAGGATCGGTATCTTCATCGATATCCATCGGGTTGCCACCAGAAAAGTGGTCCTCGGGTCCAAGTGGGTTAAAACCCACTGGCACTCCCAGATAGTCAGCAGGGTTGAACTGGCCCTGGAAAACAGGTGATAGGTGGTCAAAAGGTGATTGGTGTCCTTGGAGAGGTATGTAGGACTAGTGAGAGTTGTGGGGCTCATTTTCTGAATGAGTCCCGAAGGAGTGTGGGATGGAAGGGGAGGTGCTCAGTGAAACCGAGCGCCTAGCTGGTTCAATAAAAGACCTCCAAAGATCTTGAGCATCTGAGTTATGAGGATCAGAAGGTGTTCGCCGGTGCGAAGGTCCGGCTTCATGGTCGTTTGGGGCTACATGTGCTCCTTGTCCCCTTCCTCTTCCTCTCTTACGTGGCTGCATTTTGTCAACCTGTCAAACATAAACAAGTGATACAACAAAAATATATGTAAGACAAAGTTAGAAATAAAACAAAAATTTGGAAAATTCCTAAGTTCTTTGTCTAGACTCGAGAATCGAGGATTGTGCAATTGTGTAACTGAGATTAAACACAAAAGGCTAGTGTTTAATTCACTCAGAGTTGGCTCTGATACCAACCTGTCACACCCCTATTTTCCACGTGTCACCGGTGGGCCCGGTGGGGAGTATAGTGACGCAGTTGATATCATAATAGACAAATAACACAATATATAAATGCACAGCGGAAGCAAAGATAGATTCATTTCAACTTTAATAAAATGTAATATTAAATATCACGAGTAGTTGAAACGGATCCACAGGCGGATCAAAATAAAAGAAGATATTGTACAACAGTTTATTTGACATCCAAGCTTGCGAGACTTATTGTGGACGCTTAGAAGACAGCCAGCCTAGTACGCGTAGTACCTGCACTTAACCTTTTGGGAAAAATACGTCAGTTTACACTGGTAAATACAATTTAACTGACTCATTTTGAAAAGGTTTGAAAATTTATTTAAATGCACGTGGCACAAAATATTTTATAACTTGGGATAATTATGTGAAAATAATCTTGTAAGGGATTTACATGTTACTTATGCGTTCAGTAGCCCAATCCGTAGACCGGGTTAAAGATTAATAGACACACCACAATATTGAGTTATGCACTGAAAGGTGTACGCCTACACCCCGTGCTCAGGTCTTGGCCATCTTGTAAGATAATGCCAAGGATATCCGGGACATAATCATTAACCCCCCAAAGGCTTTAAGCAAACAAAACACATTCAAAACATAGCATATCAATAAATTTAACCTCTATTCGATTAAAGAATTCAATGCCGGACCAAGCGGTATTTTATATTCCGTACCCCAAGCCCGTATAGGGAAAATAAGTTAAAAGTATTTACCTTGGTAAGTATAAATCACAACTAGCAAGTGAAGGTAGCTTTTACTGGCTCTTCTTATTCTGGAACAAAGGTTTATAATAACCTATTAGATTTCTAACGGGTCTTTATTTAAGCCTAAGCCTAGACCGGTTAGTTTTTAAGGACGATACGGTTCAAACGCACGATTATGCGAAGACTGGATAGAATGTGATTTAGACCCGACAAGTTTGAATACTTGTATAATATGGGTATACTAAATACATTCTGGATTTTGAGACAAAAATGATAAGGTTTGACCCGTCTCGGTCAATTTATGCAAACTAGTTACATAAACCGAACCGAACGCGAAAAGAGCGTTACGGGTAACCATAAGAGTCATATGCAAGTTCCCTGAGATAATATGCCTTAAATATGTTATAATATCAGCAAGATATCTTCTATTATGCCCAAAACGGATATAAACTCAAATTAAGCCTCATAAGGGCATTTTGGTCATTTAAAAGATTATAAAAGAGTTTATTTGTAATCTGAGCTACAGGTCTGATTTATACAGTAAATACACTTAATTTAACATGTTATAACAGTAGGGTATGACCCATATGTGAAACTTATCATTTAAAACCAAACTATGCACCTTAGGGGTATTTTGGTAATTTCACAAGGGCTAAAAAGGTCAAAACTGGAAACCTGAGTTCAAAAACTTTTACTTACTGTTATTATATAAAAATATACTAAAAACATCAGTAGGTATCAACCTTATATGTTTAATATGGTTATAGTACATACTATGCGTTAAAAACGCTTAAAAAGGCGATTAGGAGCCATTTCCGGGTTTTTAAAAGAAAGCTGATATTTTTATAATTCCAGAAAGCTCAAAATATTTTATTTAACAAATAAAATCAGTAGAAAAAGGTTTGGGGTCAAAAGGATTTGTAAAACTCATTTTATGGCTAAAAAGGGCAAAATCGGTATTAACCGAATTAAACTTAGAGACCTATGTTATGCTCAGCAAAAAATTAAATAAAAATCTCCAAAAATCCCAAAATATTATATTACATCAGTGGGTAAAAAGTTTGATATCAAAAAGTGGGTTTAAATAGGCTATACGCTAATTACGCCAATTAATTAACATAAGCTTTCAATTTACGATAATGAGCATAACTCTAAATCTAGACCTCAAACTGATGTCAAATTTTAGGTGCAAGTTTATAAATCAGTAACTAATGTTTCTACTCTTTCACTTTTTCAAAAATCACGTTTTATAGTCAAAAGGGCATAAAAGTCAACTTTTAAGCATTAATCGGAAACATGCATATGAATCGGATAAGTATTGAACCAAGTTGTATAATCTCAAAGAGTTATACTTATATGAAACCTGGTCCAAAATAAGCTCTAAGGCAGATCTTAAACATGCACAAACAGGTCAGAACTGAAAGTCAAAGCAAAGGTCAATTTATGCGACTTTCGGTTCCGATCCGGGTTTAAACTGAAAATTGTCGAGTTGAACATGTTGAGATATGTTCTTACATTAGTTACCAAGTTATTTTAATGATCAAACAGGTTGCATGCATCCTACATTGCTAATTATGCTTAAATTTGCAAATAATCATTATGTTGACTTTTTAAAGTATGCTTTGACTCAACAATTAACATAGTTAGAGTGGGAATCTGGAAATACCCTTTTAAGGGTTTGTTACCCACATAAATACCTACTTGTAGGTACTTTCAATTCGAGAAATGACTGAGCAAATCTCATTTAATCTCGAAGTCAAACTTAAATTACGATGGTTTGACTTTTGCTTAATTAACTAAGCTAGAACGAATTAGAAGGGGTTAGGAATACTTACAAGAGTCCTAATTAAGCTTAGAGAGCACTAGAAAGCCTGAGGTTGATCAGAGAAGCTCCAGAAGTGGTCTTGTGAATTTTTGTAAATGCAAGTGTTGAATGTTGCAACTTCAATGATCTTTTATATGCATTTTGATCTTCTAGGATGATGCCACAAGAGCCTACTGATGTTATAAGATGTGTCCAAGTGCCCCTCTATGCATGAAAAACCATTGGAGAGCCCCAGGTATCAGACAACAGCTGTTAAGCATCGAATTCAGACCTGCAACTGGCATATGGTCGCTGTTTGTCGCTGGCAGCTTGTAGGCGGGCCGCGAGACCCCTTACACGGGCCGCGTACAAGTGCATAACCAGCTAAACAAGTTTCTTTGTTTTACAATTTGGTCCTTGGTCCTTTGAAACGTGGTTTTGGCTATTTATCTTGCACTCTTGACCCTCAAATCTGATTTTTAAGGGTCTTAGGATATTTACAAACTTGGGTAGGTCCTTGGTTAACCTTGTGCTTACCCGAAAAGTCACGAATTTCAACGTTAACGCATTTAACCCTTCGTGCACGGTTTTGATCATAACTTTCTCATACGATAACGAAACTTTATGAAATTTTTATCACATATTCTAGTGAGTATATTTTATCATTACAAAGCTTCGGGTTTGCCAAAAGGTCACTCAGAGGTATACTTTCAACATGTTGACACATTTAGCCCCTGTAGTTTGTAATTCCTCACTTTCTTTCATTTTTCCGCTTTGTATGATCCATGATATAATCGTTTAAGATTATAAACACCATGTCGGGTTATTGTAGAGCCTATTTATCCATTGTTGACACTTTGGACCCTTATATTCACATAGTTTCACTGTTTGTCAACTTTAGTCCCTCTAAAGTGCTTTTTCACATATTCAAAGCCTATGACACGTGTCAATACATTATTGGACGTAAATTTTCGAGGTGTTACAATCAATGATTAATCACTAAGTCAAACGGTAATTACGACGGTTTGACTTTTAAGCTAAAACTAAGCAAAAACTTAACTAAGAAAGGTTAAGCATACTTACTGAAGTCCTATGCACGATTAGGAAAGACTTGGGTCTGCTCTTAAGCTCCAGAAATGCAGAAGTGAGGTATGATCAATGGTTGCAACATGAAGCCTTTATATAGTGTTCAAAATCTCATAGATCATTGACACACAAGCTTAGCAATGGCCATGGATCATCCACAGATGTCCCTAAGGGCCTAAAAGCATGTAGGGGTCACCCATGTATGAGGAAAATCGATTATAAGTCGGTTACAATGCATCTTGGAGACAGTAGTCCAAAGTTTTCGGATCAGAGGGCCCCTCGCGCCACGCGTAGCCCCCCCTAGGGTGCCTCGCGTCGAAAGATGCCCCTTCTGATCAAATCCATATTTTTGATTTTTTGTGTTTAGGTCCTTGGTCCATAAAAACTTTGTTTCGACTTTATTTCTTGCATTTTGAACCCTCCAATTTGACTTATAAGGGCTTCAAGACATATACCCACTTTGTTAAGTCCTTGGTGGACTTTGTTATCACCCGAAAAGTCATATACTTCATCGTTGACGCTTTAACCCCTTGTATACGAATTTGATCATAACTTTCTCATACAATAACGAAACTTTATGAAATTTATATCGTGCATTCTAGTGAGCATAATTAACCATTACAAAGCTTCGGGTTTGCTAAAAGGTCACTCAGAGGTATACTTTAAACATGTCGACACATTTAACCCCTGTAGTTTGTAATCTCTCACTTTCTTTCACATTTAGCTTCGTATGATCCATGATTTATTCGATTGAAGGTATGAGCATCATGTAGGGTTATTGTAAAGTATAATTACCCATTGTTGACATTTTATACCCTTATATTCACATACTTTCCATGTTTGTTAAATTTAGTCCTTCTAGAACATTTTTTCACACGTTCAAACCTATGACACGTGTCAACACATTATAGGACGTGAATTTCCGAGGTGTTACATAGTTGGGTGTTTAACATAAAAAAAGAATACATCTAACAACCCTTAAAGGGTGCGGCCACCTACTGCCATCATACAATCTTTCTTTTTATTATTATTTTATTTTGTTGTGGTAACTTAGATATGGCATCTATAATGGTGGATTAATTTACCTACTTATTCAAATGTCAATATAATCGGTTAGGTGGGTTAATTGATTAAAAAAACAAACTAATCAGCCATCATGTTCCAATCGGTCCATCATGTAACAATACAGATACTTACTATCGAAAGATTAACAGGACTATTGTGACACCCTAGGCAATCCCACATCGGCTGTGGCCAGGAGAGATCCTCGGTTCTTAAGGAATGTCCTGCCTCTTAAATCACGAACGCGTTTTGGGCTTAGTTGGCTATGGAGCACATGAAAACTCCACAGTTAAGCGTGCTCATGTGGAAGTAGTACCAGGATGGGTGGCCTCCTGGGAAGTCTCCACAGGAGCAACCAAAAACAAATCCATGAGTTCCTGGATGGGCAACCCATCGAGGGCAGAGCGGACAATATTGGTGATGAGAGGGGTCGGATGTTACAAGTGGTATCAGAGCCACTCCTGTGCCGTTCGGGATGATGGGGCAAACCTCATCGAGGACGATGAGTCCCTAAGGGGGGGGGGGGGATTGTAACAATACGGATACTGACTATCGAAAGATTAACCGGACCATTGTGACACCCTAGGCAATCCCACATCGACCGTGGCCAGGAGAGATCCTCGGTTCTTAAGGAATGTCCTGCCTCTTAAATCACCAACGCGTTTTGGGCTTAGTTGGCTATGGAGCACATGAAAACTCCACAGTTAAGCGTACTCAGGTGGAAGTAGTACCAGGATGGGTGACCTCCTGGGAAGTCTCCACAGGAGCAACCAAAAACAAATCCGTGAGTTCCTGGATGGGCAACCCATCGGGGGCAGAGCGGACAATATTGGTGATGAGAGGGGCCGGATGTTACAACCTCGTAGATGTTGTTTCACTGTTTTGTACCAATTAATTTAACTGTTGTTGATGACATTTGAGTAAATGGAGAAGATGGGAGGACTGAATTGTTTAATTTTGGGCTTTGAGAGGGATGATATGTGCTATATTGGGTTAAAAAATACGAAATGATGATATTGCCCTTCCTTTTTTAGGTAAAAAGACAATAATACTCTGGTCAACTAATTGTTGACTAACGACAGTTTGCACCATGGACTTGATTGAGAGCAACTGACACGACCTAAACTCGAACACGGCCCGAATATTCGCGGGTTGACACGAACACAACCTGTTCAAACTGATTTTTTTTTTTTGCAAATTAATATATTAAAATTTATTAAAAAATGTATATAATATAATTACATTTAATTTGTACAATTTTGTGTTTTTTTTTAAGTTATAATTTTGACATAAAACACACCCTACTTTAAATTATAACATAAAACATGTCATAAAATATGTATAACATAAATGGGTTAAACAGATCAACCTGTCAACCCAACTAAGTTGACCCGAACCCGACCATTTTAGCTAAATGGGTTCGTGAGTGCAACCTGAAATTAACCAAAATGGTTGCTGTTTTGAGTAGTTGCTGATTCAAACTGGTTGGATCGACGTAGGGTATTTTAAATATAGGTCGGGTATATTAAAACCTAGCGAAGTATGAGTAGTCTTTTATTTTTGAACATCAAAACCCAACCAAACACACATTCCTATTTCCCACATAGAAAACACACATTTATATTTCTATTTCCAACATAGAAATCACATATGCACATAAAAAATTACATAGGCACATGAATGAATCAATCCTTTTCATACGCTATTCGTAAGCTGCTCTCTATGGGCCTAATATCTTTATTTGTCTTCCTCTTTCAAGTTAAACTATTCTACGGTTTCGTTGGTAGTTAAAAATGACACAGATTTACTCAAATTATCAACATAACCACTTAAATTACAAAGAAATTCGGAATATACGTACCATTTTTGGAGTGGCGTTGGAGATTGAGGCAGATGGAGATGGCGGTGCTCCGGCAGAGTCAAGGTGGTGCGGTCATGCTCCGGGAGAGTAAAGGTGGTGTGGTAGAGTAAAGGCAGCACGACGGAATTGAACGGAGGCAATTCTAATTGAATGGGATGAATAATATATCAACGATTGAAGGATAGAGAAATAACTGATAGTTGATGAATCATGGACGGTATAAACGGTAGCGGCTGCTTGTTCAGATGACTTATCTTATTTTAGGGTAGAAGTTGACTTTGATATAATTTTAGGGTTAAATTCATAGGCTAACAGTTAATAGACTTATTTAATCAAACACAATTGGGCCATATACTAGTAACTTGGGTGATTAATTCAACATAGGGCAAACAAAATAAATTGCTAATTTTATATTAAAAATATTTATAATAAAAATAAAGTATATATTATAATTAAAAAGTTAGGTGATGTGATGGAAGATGTAAGGATATGTAAGGATGTGTTTGTGGTTGTAGGTGAAATTGAGTGTTTTTAAGGATTTGTAAGGATATGACGTGGCTGCTGACCGAGAAGTAAGGGAGCTAAGGGTGTTGAGATAGTCGTAGTTTATTGAAATGTTTTTATGGTTTAAAACAATAATAAAAACATTTCAACTTTTAATTATTTATTTTAATTTCTTTGACTTAGCGTTTCAACGTTTAATTATTTATTCTAACAAGTTGACGCTACCCGCGCGTTCCGGCGGGAAGTTTTGATGCGTGCATGCCAAAATTGTTACATTTTAGACGGTTACCACAGGTGTGTAAAAGGCATTGGTGAGCGTTTTTTGTATACATCAAGTTAGAATGTATGTTTTGTAAATGTGGTATACATAACTTCTGGATGCAACGATTAAACATGTATGGATCAAAATATGTGGTTAGAATATGGGTAATGTAAAATTTTGACTATAATGAAATAGGTCAAAACTGACATTTATTTAAATTGTATAAATCTTTAAAATATTTGGCAGATATATGTATTAACGTTTTATGCCACTTAGGTTATAGCCTAGTGGTCAAGAGGAATTATCTCTTGTGGGGAAATTAAGGTTCAATCCTTGAGAGGTGTAAGTATTTAAGGGGAAAAAATTAGCCGTTTAAAAAATATGTATTAACGTTTTATGTACCAATAAATTGGCATTTCTGAAATTTGCATTTCCTAATGTTTCTTCAATTTTCAATTGGTAGTTCATTTTGCTTGTTGAATAAAAATTAATGAAATATTACCACGAATAAAATATATAATATAAATCCATGCTTTTGCTTTCTTTCTTATTTTATATTAGAAAAATGACAATGATTTATGAGATGCGTGACTATTGTATTAATGTCTTATGAAGATTGGCTTTATGTCTGTAAATTTTTTTCATCTTTAATGGCTTGTGTTTTAATGAATTGAGTAATCAATTTAATTAAATATTTCAAATTTTTATTTATATAAGTATAAATAGTTTAAGATATTTTCTTTATTTTCACGTATAATCCTTGTTTTGAATTTTGATAAAATCCACCTGTTATGCTATCAAATGCTGCAAATTGAAAAAGAAATTATATTACTAACATAAAATGGTATGAAAATGAATTCCATATTATGTTTTTTCCTTGTAAGAACATGAAACTTTGAAACTAATTGTCCATAATAATGGCTAAAGATCTAAAACAAATACATGTGTGTTCCACTCAACTCAACCTCAAATAACCGTTGGATAGGATGGGGAGCCGAGCACGGCGTATAGAGGTGACGCACCAGAACGATGGCAGAGCTGCGACCACCGTCACACTACCCTCATCGCCACCGTCATTTCAACCTGAAAAGAATAGCCGGCGTGAGTTCACACCAATATCGGCGAGCCAACCCCCCTCCCCCTAGACAATCTACACATGTCATCTATTGAGAATACCGGAGGCAGGTGCAAGTCTCATTTAGAGCGGTATAGTGCCCAATCAAAGGGAAACTGTAGACTCCCTGTAACAACCCTCGGTAAAACCGACACCCTCATAATATTTCTGACACTCTAGTATATTGTAGAATGTCCCAATATGTCTTATATTACATCCCGTATGTAAAAACCAAGCCCGAAATATGTTATAGTTTATAAAATAAATTAAAAACAATAAATAGTAAGTTGAGGCGGGTCGCGTAGGATCCCACCACAAACTTACACGGGTGGTATCAAGGCTTAAAGCCTGATGTCGTGATTTCTTTAGTTTAGTCGGGCCGCGTAAGACCTCGTTTAAGTTAACGCGGGCCGCGAGTGATCCAAATGGTGGCACAGCCCTGAGCTGACACGTGTCAGCATCGTGTCGAGCCTAGTAGATGACCCGGACAAGCTACCCTATTGACCAGGGTTGACGCGGGCCGTGTAAGCGACCCTTATCTTTCACGCAGGCCGCGTGAAAGTCTAGTTCAGCAAGTATAAATAGAGGGCATCAGATCTCAGTCGAACTCGCTCACATTTCAATTCTCAAATCTCAAATTCTGTAGTAGTGTTATTATACTCGGGTATTATACCCCTAATTAGCGAGGTTCTGCTCCGTTGTAAGCATTATAACCCCAGTTTCATAATAGTTACGCCACCCGATTGATTTAGGGTTCCGTAACAACTGTCGTGGTTCTGCCCGACGTAGTTGATATTTTCAAAGGGTTATGATAATAACCAATGTACATTTGTATAAATTATAGATTATATCCAAGAAACCCTTACGCGAAGTCTAAGATAGCAAAGTGAGTTTATCCTCTTTTTGTTAACCTTTTTGAAATGTTTTACAAAACCTTAATTGTTTTGCAATGTGATTAAGCGGTGATTGAGTCTTTGTAGTTCTTCAATTACTGCCGGTATGTTGGGGTTTTGTATACAAAATATACTACTGCGTGTAGTAAGTCGAGATGACAGTACGTTACCATTGGACAACGAGTTAGCCAATGTGTAATATGACCCGCAAGTCAGGATTGACAGTACTGAATGAGTAATTGTGTAGAAATAAACAATGTGATCGCTCTCAATACTGTTTTAATTGATAAAATGTTTCTTGATTAAACTGGGATTCACTCACCAGTATTTCCGACTGACAAATGTTTTTAAAACGCGTTACAGGTAACACAATGTGACAGCCAATTAGTAAAAAGCCAGATGGAGAGCACTGAAGGCTTGGGGAAAATGTGGCTATAAAAGTTACCTAATAAAGGATGTTTTAAATTCAATAAAATAGGGTTTGTCCCTATAAATGTATTGTAATAAGAAACTTGGGTTTTACCCATGTGATTATTAATATTAAAGAAGGTGGTTTTACTCTGATAAACATTTCCTAACTACGGTCCTGATGTAATTTCCGCTGCCAAATTAAATGAACGCAAAAACTGATACCACCACCACTGAGATCGCGTCCGCCCGTTCCCAGGACAGATAAGGGATCGGGGGTTGCGACAGAAGGTGGTATCAGAGCCTAGCCACTGGTCTGAGACAAAGAAGTGTTCTGCTGACACTTAAATTCTAAATTTTGTGTTAGGAAATAAATTATGAAAATACGTGCATAACTGTATTTATTTGTTATGTGTTATTTGACTATTTGTTAGTTTACAGTATGAGTGATCAAGGACCCTCAGACATGAGTCATCAGTTGTCTGATTCACCTAGGAGTGAAAGTACCTCGTCACAACCTGCCCTCTCAGGGTATGTTGCTGATCAGGAAGAAGGGATATTTGCTTTTAAAGCTCAGTCAGAAGAGCCATTCCCTCATAAGAAACTAGGATGGTTCAGTAAGGAAGCCTTTGCTCGTAGGAAGAGAATGGGAAAGTTGCAACAGCAAAGAGTTTTAGCAGCTACTAAGCGAAAAACAGATGCCCATACACAGGATATGCTTAATAGAAGCCTAGCCAATTTCCATATCCTAGCTACAACTGCTGCTGACCCAAGTTTGGAACAATTAGTAGCACCCCAACCACAACTACCAATCCCAGACCAACCCATGGAGATAGAAAATCCTGAAAACCAAGTGGAGATGCATGATTTCAACCCAGAAGAAATCCCTAGGGTACCTGCACCAAACCCCCTAGACCCAAATTACGACCCCTGGTGGGACGATAATAGGGACTTTGTGCAACGTTACCCTATCCATGAAGACACACCCATACAAAACATAGGAGCCTACCCAGGTATGGACCCTTTAGATCCCTATCACCATGATGATTATATTAGGGAGATCTTAGAAGATCCTTACCGATTTCAGGCACTTTCACCCCCATATCAGGAACCCGCACCCCAGATTCCAAACCCAGTCCTAGAACCTGCACCCCCAATGAGTGCAGAAAACGTTCAAGAACTTAGGACTTTCGGTGAGGAAATTTTAGAAAGCAGTGAGAGAATGCGTCAGGTGGGAGAACGTCTCGTATGGAAATACGATGAACGTAATATGGATTTTTTGATAAATCCATATCCGTGAATGTGAGAATGGCGGAAACGTTAGTAATAATAATAAATAATATAATATAATAAAATAAAAATAAAATATGTGTGTACGGATGCATATTACTATTAGTGTGATTCTATTTCTGTTGGTATTGTAATTTTTATTTCAGTACTAGTGTGTAATAGACGCATAGTATATGAAAAGAGTATAGTCGCAATGATCGACGCTTTTGGCAAAAATGTGTGTCATGTGATTAACTATATTAAGATATTAAGTGTGATATTAATAAGGGGTAAATGTTTAAAATTCAGATGGCCGATGAAGGAAATCAAGGAAATCTGAATAACGATAACCAGAGTAACATTAACGTGGTTAATGAAAATCCGAGCATCAATAACAATGAAAATCAAGTGGATAATAGTGCTATCCAACACATAGTGGCACAGGGAATTATAGATGCAATGCCATTTATTCTTCAAACTGTTAAGGATGATGATAATAAAAGTAAACATAGCAGTAAGCGACCAAGTGAACCAGAACACAGCGTGAATAATGGACCAATACTTCAATTGCCTATTCCCAAAAGAAGAAGAACCGTGTCTTACGGTTGTTCTTATAAAGAATTCTGGTCTTGTAAACCAATGGAATTCTCGGGCAACGAAGGGGCCATTGCAACCTTACGCTGGATAGAGAAGACTGAGGCAGTCTTAAGGATAAGCAAGTGAGCTGAAGAAGATAAAATACTGTTTGCTTCTAATCTGTTTAAGAATGCAGCACTAGAATGGTGGAACACTATCCTCCAAACAAAAGGAAGTGATAGAACCTATAATATGGAATGGGAAGAATTTAAGGACAATGTAGAAAAGAAATTCTGCCCACCTAATAAGAAGGAACAGATAGCAAACAAATTCTTAAATCTTAGGATGACTGGTGTGGATAGTAAGGGATACAGTAAAATATTCTTCGAATATGCTAGAATAGTGCCAACCCTTGCTTCACCAGAACCAGTGTTAATCTCCCGTTATATTTGGGGATTAATTGGAGAGATAAGACACGTAGTCAAGGCAGCTAGACCTCAAACTATAGAAGAAGCTGTAGAACTAGCAAATACCTTGACAGATGAATTAGTCCGTACCCGAGAAGAGGATCAAAGAAGGAACCTAACCCAAAAGCTCACACAAGAATTTCGTTCTGGAAATTCTAACCGTGGGAAAAATATAGGTTCTACCTCTGCACCCTACTGTAGGTATTGCAAAAGAAAGCATTCCGGAAGATGCTCCATATATTGTAACTTTTGCAAAATATCGGGACACAAGGAAGAAAACTGTAGGAAGAAAGCTAACAGCTGGGTATGTTACAATTGCGGAGAACAAGGTCATTTCAAGCCTAATTGCCCGAAATTAGCTCCAGCTCCAGCTTCAGATAACAAGAATACAAAGTGCTAGAGCATTTTTTCTGACTGTAGATGAAGCCAAGATGATTCCAGATGTCATAGCTGGTACGTTTTTAGTTAATGATGTCTTTGCTAAAGTATTATTTGACTCTGGTGCAAACCAAAGTTTTATTAATATGTCATTTTGCAAAATTCTAAATCAATCATTAACTAAACTACCACTAGAATGCTTAGTAGAGACAGCCAATGGAGAAACCGTTAGGATTTCTGAAATCTTGCAGGGAGCAAGAATAGAAATTTTAAATCAAAAGTTTATTGCAAATCTTTATCCCATGAATCTGGCAGGATTCGATGTTGTTTTAGGGATGGATTGGTTAATAGCCAATAAAGCCAATATTTTATGTGATCAAAAGTCAATACAAGTAAATTCACCAAAAGGTAAAACGATCACAATTAAAGGAGATAAACCCTCTAAGTCCACAAAGTTCATCTCTGTGATGAAAACTGCAAGTTGTATAAGAAAAGGTTCTATAGTGTATTTGATTTCTATAATCACTAACCCTAAAGGAAAGAATTTAAAAGATATTCCAGTAGTATCTCAGTTTTCAGATGTATTTCCAGAAGAATTGCCAGGGCAACCTCCGGATAGAGAAGTTGAATTCAGAATTCATTTGATACCAGGAACAGCACCGATTGCCAAAGCACCTTACCGTTTGGCACCTGCAGAAATGCAAGAATTAAAGAAACAATTAGATGAATTGTTGGAGAAAGGATTCATACAACCAAGTTCGTCGCCATGGGGAGCGCCGATATTGTTTGTTAAAAAGAAGGACGGATCAATGCGTATGTGCATTGATTACCGTGAATTAAAAAAAGTCACGATTAAGAATCGGTATCCATTACCGAGAATCGATGATCTATTTGATCAACTGCAAGGAGCTCGATTTTTCTCTAAAATCGATTTAAGGTCAGGATATCATCAATTAAAGGTACAAGAAGAGGACATTCCTAAAACCGCATTTAGAACAAGGTATGGTCATTATGAATTTACTGTCATGCCATTTGGTTTAACCAATGCCCCAGCTGCATTTATGGACATGATGAACCGAATATGTAAGCCATATTTGGATAAATTCATAATTGTTTTCATAAATGATATTCTAATTTATTCTAAGAATAAAGAGGATCATGCAAAGCATTTGCATGCACTTTTAAGTTTATTAAGAAAGGAAAAGCTTTATGCTAAATTCTCTAAGTGCGAATTTTGGTTAGAACAGGTACAGTTTCTCGGACATTTAGTTAATCATGAAGGAATTCATGTGGATCCAACAAAGATTGAGGCGATTACTAAATGGAAAATCCCTGAATCACCAACCGAGGTTAGAAGTTTCTTAGGATTGGCCGGTAATTATAGAAGATTTATTCGAGATTTCTCTAGAATAGCCATTCCCTTAACTAAGCTAACCTGTAAATCTGTTAAGTTTGAATGGGGATTAAAACAAGAAGAAGCCTTTAGAATTCTTAAGCAAAGATTAACGCATACACCCATATTAGAATTACCAGAAGGAGCTGAAGACTTTGTAGTCTATTGTGATGCTTCTAAATTAGGTTATGGATGTGTGTTGATGCAACGCCAAAAGGTTATAGCATATGAATCTAGACAACTTAAGAATCATGAAGAGAATTATTCAACTCATGATCTAGAATTAGGAGCTATAATTTTTGCTCTTAAGATTTGGAGACATTACCTTTATGGTAGTAAGTTTACCATATTCACTGATCATAAGAGTTTAAGGTATATTTTCAAACAAAAGGAATTGAATATGAGACAAAGACGCTGGATGGAGACGCTTAGTGACTATGATTGTGATATCCAGTATCATGAAGGAAAAGCCAATGTAGTGGCAGATACTTTAAGCCGAAAGTATCATGAAAAACCAAAAAGGGTACGTTCTCTTAAATTAAATCTGCAAGTAGATTTAAATGATCAAATAAGAGAAGCATAAGAATCAGTAATCAAGGATGATTCTGAAAAATTAAAAGGTATGCTAAAAGAATTGGAACAAGGAATAGATGGAATTTGGAGGTTCCATAAAAAGAGAATGTGGATACCTAAATTAGGAAACCTACGTCATCGTATATTAGAAGAAGCCCATAAGTCTAAGTATACGATGCATCCAGGAAATGATAAAATGTACCAGGATTTAAGGAAAAATTTCTGGTGGATAGGAATGAAAAAGAACATAGCAGCCTATGTTTCTAAATGTTTAACCTGTTCACAAGTTAAAGCTGAACACCAGAAACCCTTAGGTTTGTTACAGCAATTAGAAATGCCGGTGTGGAAATGGGAATTGATAACAATGGATTTTGTTACTAAATTACCCAAAACAAGGAAAGGTAATGATACAATCTGGGTGATTGTAGATAGGCTAACAAAGTTAGCTCATTTCCTACCAATGAAAGAAACTTTCAGTATGGAACAATTAGCTAAACTATATGTAAATGAAATTGTTTCTTTACATGGAATTCCTTTATCAATTGTTTCTGATAGAGATAGTCGATTTACCTCTCATTTTTGGTCAAGTTTCCAAAAGGCAATGGGAACCAAGTTAAAGCTAAGTACGGCTTATCATCCATAAACGGATGGACAAAGTGAAATGACAATTCAGACAATGGAGGACATGCTTAGAGCTTGTGTAATTGATTTTGGAGGTAATTGGGACGATCACTTACCTTTAATAGAATTTTCATATAATAATAGTTATCACACAAGTATCAATGCTGCACCATTCGAAGCACTTTATGGACGAAAGTGCCGAACCCCAGTCTGTTGGGCAGAAATTGGGGAACAACAACTATCTGGACCTGAGATAGTACAAGAAACAACCGACAAGATCATTCAAGTCAAGGAACGACTGAAAACAGCACGTGATCGACAGAAGAGTTATGATAATAACCGACGCAAACCCTTTGAGTTTCAAGTAGGAGATAAAGTATTATTAAAAGTCTCTCCTTGGAAAGGAATAGTAAGATTCATCAAACGGGGAAAGCTAAGTCCCAGGTATGTTGGACCTTTTAAGATTATTAGAAGAATAGGACTTGTAGCCTATCAGCTACAACTGCCAGAGGAAATGGCAGGAATACATGATGTGTTTCATGTATCAAATCTCAAAAAGTGTTTAGCTGATGAATCACTGATAGTACCTCTTAAGGATATAGAGGTAAATGAACAACTCAAATTTGTAGAAAGGCCTCTACAGATTGAAGACAGGAAAATCAAGAATCTTAAACATAAGAGACTAGTTCTGGTCAAAGTGAAGTGGGACTCCAAAAGAGGACCTGAGTACACATGGGAGCTTGAATCTAAAATGAAAAGAAAATATCCGCACTTGTTCCAGTAGATCTCGAGGACGAGCTCTAAAACAAGGTGGGGAGGAAGTAACAACCCTCGGTAAAACCGACACCCTCATAATATTTCTGACACTCTAGTATATTGTATAATGTCCCAATATGTCTTATATTACATCCCGTATGTAAAAACCAAGCCCGAAATATGTTATAGTTTATAAAATAAATTAAAAACAATAAATAGTAAGTTGACGCGGGCTGCGTAGGATCCCACCACAAACTTACGCGGGCGGTATCAAGGCTTAAAGCCTGATGTCGTGATTTCTTTAGTTTAGGCGGGCCGCGTAAGACCTCGTTTAAGTTAACGCGGGCCGCGAGTGATCCAAATGGTGGCACAGCCCTGAGCTGACACGTGTCGAGCCTAGTAGATGACCCGGACAAGTTACCCTGTTGACCAGGGTTGACGCGGGCCGCGTAAGCGACCCTTATCTTTCACACGGGCCGCGTGAAAGTCTAGTTCAGCAAGTATAAATAGAGGGCATCAGATCTCAGTCAAACTCGCTCACATTTCAATTCTCAAATCTCAAATTCTGTAGTAGTGTTATTATACTCGGGTATTATACCCCTAATTAGCGAGGTTCTGCTCTGTTGTAAGTATTATAACCCCAGTTTCATAATAGTTACGCTGCCCGATTGATTTAGGATTCCGTAACAACTGTCGTGGTTCTGCCCGACGTAGTTGTTGGAATGCCATCTCGGGGAGGGTATCATTAATATTTTCAAAGGGTTATGATACTAACCAATGTACATTTGTATAAATTATAGATTATATCCAAGAAACCCTTACGCGAACTCTAAGATAGCAAAGTGAGTTTATCATCTTTTTGTTAACCTTTTTGGAATATTTTACAAAACCTTAATTGTTTTGCAATGTGATTAAGCGGTGATTGAGTCTTTGTAGTTCTTCAATTACTGCCGGTATGTTGGGGTTTTGTATACAAAATATACTACTGCGTGTAGTAAGTCGAGATGACAGTACGTTACCATTGGACAACGAGTTAGCCAATGTGTAATATGACCCGCAAGTCAGGATTGACAGTACTGAATGAGTAATTGTGTAGAAATAAACAATGTGATCGCTCTCAATACTGTTTTAATTGATAAAATGTTTCTTGATTAAACTGGGATTCACTCACCAGTATTTCCGACTGACAAATGTTTTTAAAACGCGTTACAGGTAACACAATGTGACAGCCAATTAGTAAAAAGCCAGATGGAGAGCACTGAAGGCTTGGGGAAAATGTGGCTATAAAAGTTACCTAATAAAGGATGTTTTAAATTCAATAAAATAGGGTTTGTCCCTATAAATGTATTGTAATAAGAAACTTGGGTTTTACCCATGTGATTATTAATATTAAAGAAGGTGGTTTTACTCTGATAAACATTTCCTAACTACGGTCCTGATGTAATTTCCGCTGCCAAATTAAATGAACGCAAAAACTGATACCACCACCACTGAGCTCGCGTCCGCCCGTTCCCAGGACAGATAAGGGATCGGGGGTTGCGACACTCCCCACCAGCCACCGGCACACCATGCCACCGTTATTAATCACTACTGGAACTGTCGCAACTTTTCCTTTGTCAAACCGCCATAGAAACCTTTGAAAACCACCACAAAAGTCTTTGACAAAAAATAAATAGGAACATACAACGAAACCTAAATTTAATATTTCCTATAATGATAATCATTTTAATAACAATAACAAAAACACCGACCCAAGAAAAACCTTTTCCCTTCATCTCTCAAAAAAACACAAATAAACACACGTGTTTTTCTATCTCTACACTCTGCTATACAATCACAAACAATATACATACATGTTCCTTGTATCTAATGACTATGTATATCTTTGCACATCATATACGCCAATTGAAATTCATCATTTTCGTTTGATTGCAAACACATGCATATTTGAAATTGTATTTGTAATCAATCACTATAAACTGCATATGATAAAACAGATCTTGACGTCACGATTCAAGAAGAAAAAATAACTACAAACATACAAAACACGTATGTGTGAATCGATTGAACAAAGTAAAAAGTTAAACGTCTTAAAATGTTTACCCAATATCACTATGTATTTACAGATTAAAAAAAATAATCATAAACATGGAAAAAAAGACTGTTCCGTGTACGGATTCATGAAAAAAAAGCCATTCAAGAAGAATTTCTAAATGAAAAAAAAAACACGACAATCATGAAAAGACATGATTGAATTGATGCAGATGTAAGTGGATTCAAGAAGAACATGATAATCGTTATTCAAAAAAGGATATAAACAAAAATCATGAAAACATGTTTACCTTTGATGATGTCGAACGTAAATGAAGGGTGGATTGGTTTTGATTTAGGAACGAAGATTGAGGAAATGGATTTGGTTAAAACAAAGAAGTGGAAGCGGAACAAAGATGATGTGGCTATTAAAAGAGGGTCTCGTAAGTAGGGTGCATATGTGTATTATAGATGTTAAACGGTGTGTTTGTACAGACACGATGGTTCATAAGCATATGGCAACCCAAGTTAGTTTTTGTAGTGTTATATAATTTCTTTTACTTAGCGTTAACAATATATAAATTCATTTGTATTGTTATTGTTTTTATTAAATATATAAATTCATTTGTATTGTCATTGTTTTTATTTTTAGTTGATTGGCTAATTTGTTACACATCCAAAGTCATTTCATGTAAAGTTATTAATCCATCCACGAGAAGGATGGTGGCGTCTAACACTTAAGACATGTAATAGGATTTCTGGCACACAGAGTAACATTCTCAACTTGGATGATGATCACTCAATATAAACTTTTGAGTAAAAATACCACACAACGGGATTTGAATTAGTGATTTAAACGTTGTTGCATATTATCGTGGGCTATTCAAGCAAGACCATAACATTAGGCTAATTGGTTGTTGTAACCGGGACAGATTGTGTTTTCAATGGGCTTGAAGATAGGTGTGGGCTGCTTAACCTCTTGTAAAGGTGCTAATGAAATTTGCTTTCTAGAAAGAATATAAAAAGAGTATTAAGTATTAGCCTTTTCATTTATGGGATGCTAAAAATATATAACTATTGATGTGTATGTATTAAAAAGAGGAAGTTAACAAATTATTCATCATTTTTTTTCAAACAAGATGGAAAGTGCCTATAAATCCTTAAAACTATTCCAACGTTAGTTTCTTGATCAAATTAACAAGGCACAAAGCTCATTAGGCAGCTCTTCATAATATTACTTCATCTTGACAGAAAGATTTCTTACAAATGGGCTTTTGCCTCTTGGTCAATGGTCCCAGATGGGCTTTTCATTGGCTGAAGACTCCTCATGGATAAGTTGTTGAAAAGGATTCATTACTTGACTTGCTGCATCAAACCCATTCAACCTTTGCTGTTGTTCTTGGATATTTAATGGTCTTGATCCTCCAATGCCTAAGAAGTCAACCGTTAATGTGTCACTACCGCCACGGCTGCCGCCGCCACCACCACCACAACCACCACCAAACATTGGCATGCTTTTCCCGATACCCAAATTCCCACTACCCTGAAGGAAGACAGAGTTGTCATCATTTCTATCTTCGCGATTTTCAACATTTTTAACAAATCCAGTACTTTGATCTCCTCCCATTAACATTTCGCTATAAATTCCTATATCATTCATAATTGGATTATGGCCCGGCCCAAACAAATCTTGTTGGTTGGGATTTTGGAAAAGATTGTATCCTTCACTACTTGCATTTAGTCCCACCATAGTTGTTTGATTTGGTTGGACTTGGAAGTCATCATAGGTACTAGCCCGTTGCATACCGTAAGGTGATGTGGATCTTGGCCCGGGTGAACTGAGTTGATCCGGGCCAGTCATGCTTGTAACAAAACTCTTTTGCATCATTGGGGAATTAATCCCATTGCTTGTTGTAGCGCCCATTTGGGCTGCTTTCTGAAGCAAGGCCGTTGCGGACATATGACCTGCAGGCCCAGAAAGTAGCCCTCCATCCTTATTTTCATTTTGAAAGTACCCATAGCCCGACGGGCCATTTGGGGAGCTAAGTTGTAGCCCAGAAGATGATGATGATCCACCTCTTGGGTTTCCAAAAAGGGTGCCTGAGCTACTAGTGAACATGTCACCAGACATGTTCAATGACTTGAATGGCATTGGAACTAGCTCTTGAGGAAGTGACTTGGTTTGATTTTTTGGGTCATAATTGTTGAAATCCGGTAACCCAATTAACCCTTTGTTTCTAGAGTCGTTTAACTTAGATGTCATTAGATGATCATTAAGATGTTGAGGTTGTAACATTTCTTGGTTCACCTTGTTGTTCTCTTCGGCTAATGCGTCACAAAACGCTCTATGAGTTATAACACTATCCCTCCTGTAAAGACACAAAGAAAACATTAATTCTATCCGTAAAAGATTATGCTCTGGAACACCACGTTATGGATTGACGATAGAAAACATTAATTCTAACTGTAAAAGATTATGCTCTGGAACACTAGCGTTATGGATTGACGACGTAATAAATCGACCCGTTTTGTTATTTCAGTGACTCAAATGAGGCCGTATGCAAAAGGTTTTTAAACTCGAATCAATCAGCCCATTTTTTGAAAAGTTGGTCATGACTCATGGTTGCACCCATAACTAACTAACTAACTAACTAACTAACGACGGAGATCGAACCTAGAGAAGATAGTCCCACAAACACCTGTTAAAGTAGAACCAAAACCCTTGTAGTGGCAAGCTTCCTTGAGATCCGGAGGGATAGGGTTAATTTCCATCCTTTCCCTATACTGAGCAATATGCTCCTCAGGATCCGTGGTTCCGTCATAGAGCTTCATGTTGGGGGTTTGAAATCTCTTTGGGATTTCAGCATCACATATAGGATATGCAAATCGAGATATCTTGTGGCTATCCTGGAATACTTCTGGGATCGGCTGGACTACCCCAGGTACACTGGATATCATGTCCTTTAACTTCTGAAGGTCCCTGGAAAGTGCTGATGTCATACTTGCATCCTGCAAGGATCCAATACCACAGTTGACACCCTAACCGAAGAGGGTATCTCACAGTTGACACCCTAACCGAAGAGGGTATCTCAGGAGTAAGACTCTGGGAATGGCTAGGCATAATATAGCCCCTGTTATCCTCGGTATACACTGCTGAACTGAAGTTCAATGCTCTTGGCTGCAGGGGAGTGACGATATCCTCAGAAGGCCTACTCGAACTGGACTTCAAGAGCTGTATTTGTCTTATCAGCATTTGATTTGTTTCCTACTACTGCTTCATCTAATCCTGTATGCTACCAAATAAAGTTAGAATTTCATCATTAGAAGCCAAAACATGTGTTCTCCCAGAGGCAGCAGATCCTTGAACATTCTGAGTGGGGATAATATCCCGAGCCACATGAGTTTCGGTCCTTCTTGGAGGAGCCTGGGGCTGTGAAGATGCTTGTGTCCTCGGAGGTGGTGGAAGCACCGAACCAATTGTTGCAGAGGTTGTAGCAGGCATGGTAGAAGAGCTCATGTTTGATTTTGAGGCCATTGAAAATAGTGTGGCAAAAAGTTTCGAAAACAGAAAACCAAGTAATGATTTTTCGAAAGCTTTTAGTAGAAATAGCACCACTTGCCCCACGGTGGGCGTCAAATGGCTTAGGTAATTTTTAACCAAAACAACGTCAATCAGTGAAAAGTGTTTAAGCTTTGTTGAAAAGTGTTGGCAATGGTTTAGACACTTGCTGAAGTGGTAAACTTAAAAAAAAGAAAAAGAAAAAAAGGGTGTGATTGGTTGAGAGATTGCATGGACCCCCACCCCACCACACACACACACTCTTCACCGCATCGTCAACCCACCATCGATTTGGTAAAGTTTGAGCGGTAAACTAGTGTTGGTGGTGGTGTTTACCGAGTGGTAAACTCGCTTTACCACACTTTGCCGACTCAACTCCGATCCCCTTAAGAATGCATAGTTGGCCGAAATACATGACTTATTGTACGAGATACTTTTCTTAAGATTCCTAAATACCCTGAGATACTTGGGGATGTATACTGTAAGATAAATTAAATACATTTCTATTTGTACTGAATCTCCCGTTAAGCGAAGTGTCCAGTACGGCAATTCATAATTTTAGCATCTGTTAAATAAACATAACATTTATCACTAGGAAGAGTATTAAGTAATTTCTTAAGCTCCTTAGTTTTCTTTGAGATAATTCATCAAGTGGAAACAGAGGAAGTTAGAGTGAGGGTGTGGGTTTGGCTTTTTAAGAAAAAACTTAGGGTGAGGGTATAGTTTCGGTAAACCCATTCGGTGAATGGAGTTCACCGATCGGTGACCACCCCCACTTGTTTGAGTCACCGAAATTTTGAAGGTTTTCGGTGTATATTCACCGATGCGGGAAGAGGAGGGAAGGAGGAGGGAGGGAGGTTTAATGGTGGGTCCCAACCCCTTTCAACCAATCACAATTTTTTTATTTTTTAACATACTCAAGCACCCTAGAGTGATTAATCATACCCCTTGATTGAGTGCAAAATGGGGAGTGGAATGGGGAGTTGACATGGCATAATATTATTGGGTAGGATTTCACTCAATCACCCTAGAGTGATTAACCATACCCTCCACCCTTAATTATGTATTTAGAAATATAGAAGAGTGTGGAAGACATATGTATATAGAAATATAGACGTATAATAGTTATCCTTCTTTCTCTCTCCTGCCCGTACTTTTCCTTCTCTCTAAAAGTTGACTTATGGGTTCATTTAACACAATCCTTTACCAAAAAGTCCTTTTTAAGTTAAATAAGCAATCCCAAACACCCCCTAGTTCCGGAATACCACGAAGTGTAGTTTATAAAACCATTCCATAGTTTTTTTTTTTTTTTTGAAAATAAGCTTTCATTAAGAACCACCTCCGACCCAAATGGGCAAAAGGCCAAAACAAAAACAGGAGCCCCGACCCAAACGGGCAAAGGCCAAAATTACAACATGTACATAGGGTATTTACACCACTCCTTCCAACTAATATAATTACATGATAATCTATTTTTAAGCTACCCAAATCCTCTGTATTTAATATCTATCAAAATCTCTTGAGAACTCCTCCTGTATTGGTTAAATACCAAATCATTCCTTGCCTTCCATATACACCAACACGCGATAATTACCAATCCCCGTAAAATCTTCTTCCTTTTTTTCCGATCTTGGTTGTAGTTATGAACAATCATCAAGTCTTTGAATTCAAAAGCGAAAATCGGGGGGATGTGGCACCAATTACTGAAAGCCGCCCAAACACGAATCGCCGTCGAACATGCTGTAAATAAATGATCCAAAGATTCCTCATACTCGTCGCAGAAAGGGCATTTAAACCGATGTTATATCTACGTTCCTTCTTCTCAAATTGACTCTAGTAGCAAGACGATCCAAATTACCTCTCCACGCCATGATATTGCATTTGACAGGGACCCATTTGCTCCATTCAAAAATAGGAAGGTGACTAAGCCCCCTGTCAGAAATAAGTGTCTTTTTAACCGATTTCACCGAAAATCCATCCTTTCTGTCAATGTTCCATATCCATGTGTCCTTTTCATTTGACAATCTCACAATGTTAATTGTGTCTTGACATTCCTGCCATTCCTTACATTCAATATCAGATTCGGGCAATCTAACCCAGCTCCAACCGTGTTCGCCGATACCTTGACCCCTCCCTATTCTCTCCGAAATCCTGCAAGATTTATTAGCATCCAAAGCAAAAAGATGTGGCCATCTTTCCAAGAATGGAAGATCACCCATCCGTGTATCAATCCAAAACCGAATATCTTCCCCGTTCCCCACTTTTCCCACAATCACCTGATTAATATTTTTCCCATTTAATTTTAGTTTGGAAATCTTATTTGCAATATTATTCCAACATCCCGAAAACATTCCATTTAAAGGCAGGAAGCTTCTTTGATTATTTTTCTTATGACAGG